>CM037084.1:51023706-51044518 GCA_020882725.1 Aphelinus certus
AACAAGCGATGCAATTAGTAATGTTCTAAAAAATCGTCCTCACATAATACTATGTTTAGAGCTGTATATTTTTCCAGTGATGACGTTTTGATTCGTTGACTTGAATAACTCTAATTAATCAAGAAGCTTACAGAGTTTTATCAATCATTACGAGGCAGAATCTCAAGCTTGTAGATTTACGATTCGAAAGTTTTTTTTAGTATGTTTTACGGTGTTTTGTTCACAAATCTTTTTTATACTTTATATTGCATTCAATTGATGTGTGTAAACATTTTATGTATTCATTATACAATAACATTCCGCGAATGTTACTTACAAAATAGAGAATTATTCGTGGAAATTCATAAAAATTCGTAGAATTATTGAATCATTGTACGAAGAAACGGTACATGATGATAATTTGACCAGAAGGCAGGTTGAATCAGGTGGATTTTAGTGTCGAAAATTGTACTTAGTTGGTGTAAAATAAATCCTTCCTTTCCTAACTCATCGAATCGCGTACACCCATTCTTACACCTGTCGTCCCGACAATTTCTTTATTTCGTCCATATTCAATCAATATGAAACTTATCTAGTTGAAAAAGCTCTGCTGTCTTACGACTAATGTTAAAGACTATAAAGCCACCTGTAATCCGCGCCAGTGGGCCTTTATACCGCAACTACTATAAGTAAACTCATTGCTGGGCAATTTGACTTTCCTCTACTTTCCATAATGTGTTATAAAAAGACGACTCAAATCACACTTGCAAATGACAGTTGAACGCCGAAATCAGTACAAGGTATTTAAATACTCGAGCTGGCTGGCGATGCCATCGCGATAGTCCGTTTGAAACTTAATGATTCCCATATCTGACTTACGCGAGCGTGCAAAGAATTACTCCGGGCTATATGTATACACGAAAGACGCGATAAAGGTTATTCAGACAGTAGAAACGTTGTACGTAATACACAGATCCCATATGGATCAAGAATATAAGAATCGCATCGTACAATAGAGGCCGCGCAAGAAATCATATTTATAGATACATACACGGGGCCCGGGCAATGTTGCACTCGCTCGCGCGTTTTCCTCTCGCGCATGGCAGCGTTAATCTTTTTCCGTAATTCCGCCGCTCAGCATCTGCAGTTCAGCCTATATACAAAAGTCGACCCGCATCCACCTATTCACAGTTTCTCCCTTTCTCTCTCTCTTTGTCCCTTCGTACCCGCGACACATATCCGCAGAGTCGCGCCTTTTTTTTTACTACCCACCGCGGCTGCACCAGCCAAGCGTGGACGAAAAAGACTATGTATATATATACGTATACATACACACAGCCACAGAGCGTCTGAGCTGGAGCGCGGAGTTGTAAAATGTTTATACGGGCACGTGCTGCTGCCGTAGCCGCACGCGAGGCAGCTCTGATGACGGGCGCAATCTTATCATCCACTCGTAAAACCAGTGGCTCGTCGAGATGGGAAAACTAAGTTGGAACGGCCGCTCGCTCCGGCCCTCCTCTCCTTTGGATTGTTGCCGAGGAGGCAGAGGGGCAGAGCCAGCGAGCCAGACACACACAATCCGGCTCAAAAGTTCCGACCCGCGAGCTTCGCAGCTTAATTCGAGAGCCCGGCTGCAACTCCTCCCGAGACTCTCGCTCGATTTTGATCGAATTCCACGGGGACGCTTGATAAACGCCGGCCCCCCCTCCTCGTGTATATTTAGCCAACCCTCGACCGGGGGTCCTTCTTTCCGCTTCCAGCGGCGGCCGGGGGCTCGCGCCAGTTGGGAAAACCGCGCCGGAAAACCTGTTTGTCCGGGGGGCGCGACTTGAAGCGCGAGTTTTTAAAAATCGAGGATAACTCGAGCCGGACGGTTTTTTTCCCTCCCATTCAAATCCCCAAGGGAGGGATGAGCGGGTCTTTTGTTCCCCCGGCCCGAAAGAAGTTCGCCTGGTGTGTGTGTGTGTGTGTGTGTCGCACGAGACGCGAATCTGAAGTGGCGCGGCGGAGCTTTGGGCTGTGTTGGCATAGACTGTAGACCTTCGAATGTACTAAAAGTGATCAATGCTCGAATGTTGATTGTCGATCTATATATACGGATTTGATAGGCCCCATACATCGCATGCCCTAATTCAACAATGCTTATATACACTCGCTTCGTTTTTTATGTGTATCCTGATGGCCGCTTTTATACTCGCTTCGCTTCGCTTTTTTACGCTCCGTCGTCGGGACAAGCTTGTGCGAATATTCGAATTCGATCTGCAGAGCTATTTCTAAATTGAGGCCCCGTTCACGGGTCGTTGGGATAAATTTACGAGCTAATATCAGCTTGGAGTTTTAGGGTCCGATTTATACGACTTCTTCCGATCGACTTGGGATTACTTTTTTTCATTTTCTCTCTCTCTCTCGGAACAAAAGTTTCGCCCGCCAATGATAGATTTAGCATCGGTTCAGCAGGTAGTTTTCAAATTGAACGGCTTTAATTAGACCCTACCCTCGAGCCGTTTGAAATCAATAAGGCTCGGATTTATTCTCTTAGCTTTCAACGAAGTAAAAGGATTTTACGATACACGTACACGTATATATAAACTTCACGTATATGGGGCGTTTTACGTCAACTCTCCAGAGCCGGCGCGCGGACGTTAGAACCTCGCGTTTTCGACGCTTGTTTCCGATTCTATAAGGCCAATATCTTGATAATGTGAAATACGCTATTGATGTAGTTTTTATTTCAGCTTCCCGATGGTACACTTGGTTTTAAAAAATTTTCACGTTTTTCCAATAAAGAAACAAGAAACAAGCCGTATCTCGAAAAAAAGTTTTTTTAGATATGGCCTGTTTTATGTTCTATTGCAAAAACGTGAAAATTTTTTAAAACTCAGTGCACCACCGGAAAGCTAAGAAAACACTACATCGATGACGTAGTCTACATTACTTATATATCGTTTTTATATAGTTGAAAACAAGCGTCGAAAACGTGAGGTCTTAGCGTCCGCGCGCCACGCCGGCTCTGGAGAGTTGACGGAAAACGCCCCATATACGTATATATACATTGTACACCACAGCTCCAACAGCCTGATTGCACATTGGCAATTACTCGCGGACGAGTATAGTAGATCCCCGCAAAAACATTTAATCCAGACTCGGAAGATCTATATATAATCCAGGAGGGGTAAAAGTCCTCGCGGCCAAAGATTGGCCGAGTCAATTTTCTTTAATATGTATACATCCTAGATTACGCTCCTCGGATTGTCCGCCGGCGCGCTGCGGCTGTAGTTTGGCTCGTGCAGGGTCGTGTGCGTGCATCGGCGTATAAGTCGATATGCCGACGGAGGCAGACCGACTTATCCGTCCTTGCGCGCCTGCGACTCGCGAGGAATCCATTGGAAATTGGGTCAAGCGCCTTAATCGAAATATATAGTTATCGAACGCAACTCTCCCGCCGCGGCGCTCGCGCCAACAATAACCAAGATAATTTGGGCTCCGTATGTATATATACATCGCAAAAGCATCGCGCCTGATCGTCTACCACACCCGGAGTCAACTCGGAGCCAGCTGCCCCCACCCGGCCGACAAAGCCGCGCCTGCGGATTTTCGCGAACCCCTTGCGTATCTCGCGCTTATATTATACCTGTATATAGATATACGCATCGTACGGGTTTGTGCGTGCGCGCACATGTGTTGTTTCGTACGATTTTGAGCTTGTATTAACCGTCGAACGTACTTATATACACGCGCCCAAATCCCGATGTGTGTTCGCGAACGTGGGGGTTGCAGTTAGATATTTACGTGCGTGTGTATGTGCAAACGTTAATGCGCGTATATATAGGCGCGCGCGTGTGTGCGCGTTAATGATGATAGTAGACGCGATAGAGGAGGGATACACGGAGTGAAATTAGATGTGGTATTAATTATTGATTCGCGGCGCAAACGACGCCGCGCCGATCGGATTTGCGCATTCGTTCCATAACTGGCGCGCGAACAACGGGGCGTTGTTGTCGAATGCACGACACGCGTCGTATGTATACAGGCCGGTGGATACCTATATAGAATTTCGGAAGGATTTCACTTATTGGGAGGGAGAGTTTCATCGCGACTCCCCCATGAAATAGTTAATTATCCTCGCGTCTCGTACACCGTATAGCCCGGTATTTATTCTCACGGTTCGCGCACTGCAGCGTACCGGTGTACAGCGAGTAGCCGTCTGGGTGTTTTCCCGTTTTCAAACCGAACTCGCAACTGAAAATTTGCTTTTCTTGAATAAATCATGACGCGCCAACTCGTGGAGCGTTTATCATGCCCGAGCGGCCAGCACCTATATCAAATGGCAATTGATGACTACTCAACGGATTTCACTCTGTGACACAAAGTCTCTTCATGAAAGCTTGATGAGGTGGCAGATACAACCGCAATCATGAGTTCGACATAATCATTAGTGATCGCGTCCACTTGACGTGCCTCGCTTGCTAAACCCCATCGACAAATAATCAAATGGAAAAATTAATCCGTGTATATACACACCCACACAATTACACACACAGTTACACGTATATGTAGACACCGGCCATTCAGGAAATTAAACGTTCATACCCATAGGTGGTAATAGCCTTTGGAAGAATAAAAGAATAAAAATTAATCGTTGTTTCAGCTGAGACTCGAAGGCTGTGGGGCGCATCGCCACTCATCTGTTCTGTGAGGCGCGAGCGACTACCGGAAAACATTTTGCAACTACTTCGCGCGTCTTTGAGGCAGAGCGCGCGCGCAGAGGCCGGGGCGCGCTTGCTCAGAGGCTCGCTTATAAATATACATGTGATGGCTCTATGCGAAGCAGTCTGGAAAATCAAAGGACCGGGCTATATACGATGACGCGCCTCGGCGCCCGTTTGCGCACACCCCTCTTTTTTCGCCGAGTCAGCTTTCTTGAGGTACTTGCACCGCCGAGTCGCTAATGGTATCGGCCTCAACCACGTCAAAATGTTTTCACATGGCTGAATCAAGATGTTGCGCGGCAGTTTGATGCGCCCGACCCTCTTATTCGTTTGACGCGATTCGTTGCAACTGGATATATATCTAAGAAATTAACCAATGGAGAGCTGGCGCCGATTCGTAATTTCGCTGTATTCAATTAGTTTCGCGGGAGGAACAAACGTTCCTCCCGGGCGCTACGTTACGTTCGTCTTTCAACACTTCGAGTTTGTATGAGCTTGGCTAGCCGACTGCTGTTTTTGTGTGGTTCTTTCATTCATCGAGCTGAATAACAGATTGAAAGGGTTGAATATGGAATTTTCATAATTTGTCTGGGGCATTGATTAAAATAACAGACGCATATACCAAAACCATTTGGTGAGAAGCTCTTTGAATATGAAATACTCTACTTTCGTTTAGACGAGAATATCCATCGAAAATTCAGCGATCAAATACTTGCTCATCTCGATTCCACATCTGATTAAAATTGATTATACCTTTGATTCGAACGGATTTCCTCCCAACTCATCCATGCGGTCAATAAGCCTTTGATTCGAACTATTGTTTGTAATCCGTCAAAAACATATGATTACGATTCGTGATGTTGAATCCAATTCATTATTTTGGGCTCTACTCGAATCACGCGCTCACGTGCGTACACGAATGAGTTGAATATGGAGTTGAATGGAAGAGTCACTGATCCCTTTATTTCACACCTCCTTTAACAGCCTTCGTTATTATTTCGAGCTGTGACTTCAAGCCTATAAGTGAATTAAGAACAAACAAAGTTGATTGAGTTTTTTCCGATACTATTTTTTTCTTAACTGCCTATCGACTGCGTACTGTATAATATAGGTTCGTTCGCGCAATAAACTTCTTTGTGACTTGCGAAAAATGTTCAACTCGTAGTGATCCATATAGGGATCGAATATTTCTCCAAGAAAGCTACTCCGAATGCACTCGTCAAAACGGCAATTCTTCCGGCTATTCTAATCCACCTCTCTACGATCTTACTATCTGTTTACTCTCTCGTGAGCCCTTGTTCACCGTTGAAGAAAAAAAAAAGAACAAGATTGCTACCCAAACGCTAGCTCGGAATGTTCAATCGTGATTGACCAGCCGTGGAGGTATACTGGTCTCTCTCTTTGTCGGAGCGAATATCGGCCGACAACACCGGCAACGACACCCAAACTTCCTTCCTACTTCGAGGTGGCAGTTCTTGGCCGCCCTCGCGAACACGACGAGACATGCTTATTCTATACCGGCATACTTTCCCGTCACATGCCGAGTTCGATTACTAGCTTGGTAAAATCGAAAAGCGGCGCTCTAGTCGAACGAGCAGGTGTATGCGTGTGTGCGCGCGTGTGTGTGGGGGAAAGGATCCTCGAAACGTCACTCGCGGCCATAATTGTACTCAGCGTGAGAGATCCGCTATGAAGTTAATGACGTCTGAGTGGTCTGCGCATTAATTAGGACAGGTTCTTTTCACTCGGTGTACACGATGTGTTTGTGCGAGAACATTTCTTCGTAATATGTTCAAAGAGCGTTGAAATCCGTGGATTAATTGCATTATGAGTTTCGATTTATCGTGTATTACAAACAAGTGGAATTTCGTATATCTGAAAATAGTTTGAATATCGTAATTTCAGATTGATCAAGCATAGTTGCTTTGATAAAATATCCATCCGACTGACTGATCGACTACTGGTAGTTGTGTATACATTATCCGCATAAAAAGAATGTGAATGTATCATTTGCCACTCTCTATCGAGACAATAATCACTGGCCCGGGTTTACGGGCTTGTCAACCCTTATCAAACACTAGTCTAGCCTAGTCAAAATAGATTGAATTTATAAATGTATGCCTGGATACATAGCCGAATAAGCTTGTAAATAGCTTGAAAGCTCCAAGAAAAAACTGCTTTTAATTAATTTGCGTCGTGATTTTCGTAATAATTTCCCACTTTGACGAATCAACGTTGCGATTACCGTTTAAAATAATTCCAGTTTCCCTTCTCTCTGAGAAAAACGAGCGCTCGAGTGATCTAAGCAAACGATGATCAATCAGATCCCAACGAGCGAGCGACACAATCTCCGGGACCAGCGAAACGCAAGGAATAGCTCTCGGCGCGACAATGCTGCTGCTGCAGGACGCGTTGTTGCGCGCATGTACAGCTCGGAGGTCGCGTCGACGTGATTTATGCGCGTTGTCGATTGCACTTTCACGGTACGCCGGGGCCCACTGCTGCTCAACGCAACGCGAGCTCGACATCGAGCTTTCGTCGTCATCGTCGCAGACAAGCGAGCATTATGAAGGAGCTTTTTCTCCCTCGTTAGCCTCCGGAGACGCGAGCAGCGTCGAGCGAGCGAACGACGCGTCACGGCCCGCTTACCCGCGCGTCTCGTGCCAGCCACCCTCGCTCCAACTTTCGGCTGTATCATCACTTATGTTTTCACGTCCGATCAATGTCTTCTGCTCGCCGAGACTCATCTCCTCGTTCTTTTTCTCGACGGGACTCGAAGCCTTCGCTGCAGCCTCTGTACCGAACAATACACGCTGACCAGACTTTCTATCCGAACATTCGTACGAGCCGAAACTTACTGGTTATTTTCTTCGATAATTAAATTAATAGCAAATTGTTTCGTGCATGAATTTGGAGTTTTCGCGATGCACGACAACGATGACGATACTCACATGTGTAATTTCAAACAGAGATGATTTCTTCTCGAGGATTTCTTGAGAATAAAATGACGAGAGGCTCGCGATGAATAAATATAAAAAATATTCAAAACTGAAGAGTTCTACGCTTACTAATTCACGTCAGAACGTGGAATCAGTGATACTTACTACGGACTAGTCGTTTTCGAGTTGTAATTTTCCGCCTCTCGACTTTCTGGACGGGGAAAAATAGACGCGATTAACATTGCCATCCGGGAGAATTATGAAATATCACCCAGAATACATTTGGCGCCCGTCATCTCTGTTTTCTATTCATCGCGAAAGCGAGGGATAAAAGTTAGCGTTTAAGAGATCAAACTGCAGAAAGCCGACTTTTGAAGAGCTGAACTTCCGCGAGGCTGAAAACACTTTACAAATAGAAGCGTCACCGGAGAAAATCAACAAGAAAGGTCGGGGGGGGGGGGGGGGGAAGCAACGTCGACGACACGATTGGGAGGGAAAGAACTTCTCCTTCGCGCGCGAAACAATTGGAAGCCAGCGTGGGGCCATTGGCTCGGCGTTGGGGAGAAGAAATAGAGCCCGGCAGACCGGGAAAAATAAGACGTACAAGTTGTCGGCCAACTATACAACTGCGCGCGCCCGCGCGACCCCACAGCAAATCTCTCATGCGGTTAATTATGTCGACATCGGCTGTAAAACTAGAACGAAAGTGGAAAAAGTCGCACGGGAGCATCCTGCTCTTGAGCGCACGATGTGTGCGTGTGTGTATGATGTGTGTGGGTGTGTTTACGTATGTGTGTGTGTGAGAGCAATTGTGAGGAGTATAGTGAAGCAGAGATTTCTATGTCTGTAGCTTACTTGGCCAATTATCAAGATCCATGGTCTCTGTTATTCATATCGGGATTGCATAGTGGACAGAAATCATTGATAGAAAGACTACATGGAAGAAAGGTCTAATTTGCGGTAATGTATTGGATCTCTTTCTGGATTCGATATGTGTACATGTTCGTTTGACAAAATCGTTAATCTATACGAAACGATTGGATTTATTGAATTCCGCCTGGATTGGGTTGGGAGGATATATACGGTTCCGTAATTAGATATATCAACGTGATCTAGTTCAATCGTCGTATTCTTTCTACCGATATGACCCTGAGACTCTTTCATTTCCCAGGAAATATTTCAATTCATCTATATTCTTGGATACCAATAGATTTCTTAGCAAGGACTACATTTAACAGATGCTTAACATGTATGTATACCGGTTGTATTTACTATTACTATTATATCCCTATATTACTACTGTTGGAATAAGGAAACGCCTTCATGCATTTCCTTCCTACCGTTTCCGTCCTGCGGATCTTCTCTCTCCACTGCGACCCACCCATAGTTCTGGTCTGCTAGGGGTACCGAGGCCCCACTGTCCCTAACTGCAGTATACGCACGATTGCGCATGAACGGCTTACGGAACTGCCTCTAAGTCTAGCTGATTAAATGAACTGTGATCATCGGAGAACTTCGCGTGGTTTTATTCGCTCTGCCCCTAAACCTTCCAATACTCATACTATAAAATTAGTGTAGTAGCGCGCGTTACTCGTTTTAAAAAATATAAAGTAAGCTTCGTTACAACTAGCAGATTGATCGCGCCGAAAAATCGTTTTGATGTAAGGTCGCGTTCGATGATAATGATGTTAGTCACAGGTATACTTGATTAGTATATTATGCTGTACAAGTGCGTCAAAAAAATCCGCACTTCGTCCGGGTGACAACCTCCGCCATGGCGAAAATCGTCGATACACTTTTTCGAATCTCGTAAGATATTTCGAGCTGGACTAAAAAGATATTTTGACATTACTATAATGTAGATTAATTTATAATGCTCCATTATCTATGAAGATAGAAATGTAAGTCAAAAAGTGTATATACGCTGCACTCATTTTTGAAGAGATATTTTATATGACGCGAAGTACGCTCATTCGTGTTCATTATATATATAATACTGGATGAGCTTTACAAGTTGAAATGACAGAAAACGAGACTGAGCTCGGCGATTATACGGAAGCATAATGACTGTTGTAGTATACAATTTCACAAATAAATCTCAACCAGTTGACATCGTAATTATCTGTCGGATTATTGCCCGCCGGAAACTGAACTTTTGATATGATAGTGACTGGAGAGATTTTATCCCCAATTTTAATTCCCAAATCATGCTTCACGTGGAATCAAGTTGAATCGTTAATATTCGTGAAGATTTCAAGCTAACGGCGATATTCAACTTTCACCCATTGAACTCCCTCTCCGGTCAATTACCGATGCGCGCAGAAGTGCACGAGAAACCGATGAAAACGTATATACGTTGAAAAAAACTAATTCTAAAGATTCCGGGGATTTTTAAATCGAGCAATTATCAATGGATTTAAACACACAGCCACGCTCGGGCATTCTGAAGAACATAGCCTGAATTTTTCATTGTCGCGAGTTTGCGCGCTAGCAAAGACAAAAGTTCCGCAATTTAGGCGATCCGCGCAGTAAATTGGATTCGGCCCGATCGACCGCGGACGATATACACGCGGGCGCTCTTTTGGTCGGAGCAAAAAGCCGAATCGAAAGCGCGATAGGACGCAGAAGCCGCGCTCCTTATCAACCATATTGAAAGAAAAAAAAAACAGGGAGAAGAAAAAAAACGATAATCCTAACCCAATCACGGCGCTGGCAAACAGGAAGAGAGCCGGTCGGCGGCGCTCCGGTGACAATAGAATCTTCCGGGGGTACACATACTCGTTTCGCTCCTATATCTAAATCCGGCTCACGTGCGCCATTACACTCGTTCAGTTGAAAAAAAGGCGGAAAACAAAGGGAGCCGCGCGGGGCGCGCGGCAGAAACTGCCCCATCCGCAGCCAGCGAGGCGGAACTTGTCCATTGATTACGGGGCAAACACACCTCCGCTCGGTCGATATAACCGCGCGCGCGATAAATCGGCGGCGGCCCCCGGTGTGGCTCGAGCTATACCGCTAAACGGCCCTCGCGTCTCGCTGCCCTTGAGTTTTATTCGGCGCGACGATTAACGATCGCGCGCACCGCCTCGTTAAAGGCCCGTTCCTTGCTGCCCGAGACCAGAGATTGAGGAGGGCCGCCGGCTTGTATTGAATTATATACATGTATATATACACATCCGGAGGGGCGACTGCGGTGAGTTGGCCCGGCGCCTCGAGCCCGAGAGGCTTAGATTGATTATACAGTTTATTCCGCTATAAAAACCGATATACCCTACTCACCCGCGGATTAGTTACGATAAGTACGTCGATGCGGATCAGTCTGGGGGCGGACATCATCTTTCGGCAAGATGAGAAATGCCGGGTTTAGGCTACGTAAATGTGGCCATACACGAGTAGACTGTTGTTTCGACGTATGACAGTTACAGCCACTTGGGGCGGACTAGACGAGAACAATCCCAGTCGTTCGATGAGAGATGGATCGTCTCGAATCGTCTGTTCAAATCGCTCCTTTCCTCTATCGTGATGGATGTGTCATCTTCACTCGCCGATGCAATGATTGTACAAGCATGTTGATGATAATATAAATGCAACGTAACAAAGCTTCACGCGAAGAGTAGCCTCACTCTGCTTTTTTCAACATTCTACCCGTGAATCGATCATTTTTAACCAATGCACAGCAAGACTATCTCCACTTTTGTTCTTGTCAAGCCTCATGTAACATCAATCGATAATTCTATCAGGTTTTATTACGAAAATAGTAGTCACATGTTTATGAACAGTCGAATAGAAGAGTCGATGACAAGAGATGCTCTTCGTGGGGGATCTAAATAGTGTTATACTTCGTAAACAGCGTCGATATGTTATCGTGCAAAATTATATCCCTGTGAAAGATTCGGTCGACTCGACAAAACCGATATGCGGACATGGAAATACCGCATTTTCTTGATAAGAAGCTCCGGATGTATCACTGCGACTGCTCAGGCGACGAGTTAAGCAGCTCACGATGAATGAGATGCTGAAAGCGAACATCCACAAATCCGATTCGTCGTTCAAGAAATCGACTTTTACTGAATAATAACGACAATAACAACAACTCCCCGATAAATCTCGCGTACCGCACGTCTCTTCATAGAAGTACACGCGCATGGCACGCACGAAATTACACTAATTGGTTCCCATTACTTTTTCTCCCGCCCAAATTATAATACCCATTCGAATTCTTCAATGCGGAAATAACGTCTCCGATTGCCCCTGCATAATCACCCCGGAGTTTCATCTGAAATACGTCGGGAGGAGCGGGGGGGGGCGGGAGGAGATCCGAAGCTCAGCTCACGGATCGGTCGGTAATCGGCAAAGCTTTCAAGCCGCAAACACTTGGCACAATTGGGAGCGCGGCGTTTTTATGCCGAGTCGAGCCCGAGCAAGCGCGCCGCGCGGAGAAAGCATCGTAAAAGACATTGAACAGAGAGCCGTAAAAAGTTTTCGCGCGTACGTAGAAAGCTCATTGTTTCGCCCCTCGCGCGCGCGCCCCGAGTTATATACCGAACCCACGTCACGAAAAACCGGGAGAATAAATGCGGACCACACCGGTGTAGATCAGAGTTTGCGGCCGCAGGCGTCGAGATTCGAGTCCTTTTCACTGGGAGAAAGAAACCACGGCGGAACGGGGGTGGGGGGGGGGGGGGGGGGGGGGATAGCGTGCAAGAGCCTCGGAAAAGGAAGATGGCGTATACACGTACTTCGGTGAAGTTGTTGAGGGTATAACAATTGGCTAGTGGATAGGGTCATTGTTTGGTCAGACCAATGCCGGAATCCAGTCGATTTAGTCGACTCGAGCCTTATTATTATCAAAAACCATGAATAACTACATGAATAAACGATACAATCTAACTCATCTAATTATAACGATACATAGTTTGAAATCGACACTATTTTTATGAAGAACGTTGTCCGTTCTCGCGTGTGTGTGTGTAATCAATCATTGGCGTGAGTTTTTGTTCAGTCTCGAGTCAAGAATACCTGGTCCTTCATTGTTGACGTTACACATTTGCCGTAAAACGGCTTGAACAGGACGCGCGGGAATCCATCTCCTTCAGCTCAAAATAAATTACAAGGCTTCGGGGACTCCGGTTGCGTGTGCGATCAATCAATCTCACCGCTTTCGGAAGACACTGTATACCTGATACTGGCACCCACTTGCCCGCAATGCCACACATCCCGACTCTCTTTTCTGCTTTTGTAACGCACGCAGAGCACAGGATTGCCTCGGGTATGCGGAGCGAGAAGAGAGAAACTCGCTTAAGCATCAAAGGCCACCAAGACATTCACGTCCGCGGGTCGCATCGCAATCACCGCCACGATCGATGCGGTTTATCGTCGTGGTCGGTTTCCACCGTTCTTGGGGACAGAGAATGATGAACTTACAATCGGTCCGTCGAGATATCGAGCAGATTAACTCGCTTCGCGGTGATGAGAATAGGGAGAAAATGAAGAGGGGAAATAAAGATAAAGTGTTGGAATCGCGACACCTTCCGGCTCCATCTTTCGGCGAGGACCTTCGGTCTTATTTTCGTCACGCACTTAGGGACTAGCGTGGATGCATCGCCCTGGCGAATAAAATGTCGAAGTCGTCTTTGTTCGCGTAAACAGCGATCGTGATGAATATTCGATTCGAAGCAAAAAATGATTTTGTGAATTTTCCTTTCCCACTTCACTCTAGATTGGCCCTCAAAGATCGATCATTTACACAATATAAAAATTCATACAGTTGGTATATCCCGAGTTTGAAAGTCAAATAGAACGAAAAGCGTGAGGAGTGACTTATCGATAATCTGAATAACTTTATCACTTTTCAACTCTATTATCAGAATAGTCCCGATAGAATTTGGGACGATCCGCTATCCACATCGATGATTTCCCTTGGGAAAAATTCATCCGCAAATAATTCAATCCTCTTTTGTTACAGGTAAGCGAGTAAATCCCCCATCTTCTGGAAATGATCAATCGAGGAGTCGATACCACGTGAGTCGAGCAATATGTTGTACATTCTCAATGAATCCAATCGACGATTTCGATATCTTCGATGGCCAAGTGAAACAAGTGATTTTTGCTTCGCGCGAAATTCGCCACTTGCCGTATGTGCGTTTATCCGAAATTCCTCGGCGCGTCGTTGCCGCATAAACAGCGCGACACTCGAGTGACATGCATGTTTCATAACTCCCAACGTATACACGTCGCGTTCGAAAGCTCGCTCTGTGCTCGCGAGCGAGGGAGAGTGCGGGCAAATTGAAAAAGGCGCAATTACATTCGGCGTCGACGCGCTTTTGTCAGCTGACGCCTGTCATGGCCGCGTCGCTCTTTTCTCCGTCTCCGGAGTTGCCGCCTGCGCCGCTGCTGCCGACTGCGCTGGCAAACTTACATAATGGCTCGATTTTGAGGAAGCCGGCGCGAGCGCGATGATACGTGAAAATTTATTCATAAGCAAACTTTGGCCGGCGTCTGGCTACGTTTCAGAAGGGATCTCCTCTCGAGTACAAACTTGCCGCTCGACGAGCCTGCTCACCCCCCCTCCCCTCCCCTCCCCTCTCCCGCGGGCTCCTGGGAAATGCTTTTTTTTCCAGCCGTTTGACTCCACGAGGTCCGCCGATGTATTCGCGGGGGGATACCCCTGCCGTTGAGAAGTTGGATTTTTAATTCATCTACCACGTATGCCCGGGTCAATACTTCTCCGCAACGAGCTTGGGTTGATTACCACGTGGGAGAGAGGGAAGGGTTATAATACTTCTAAAATCGACTCTATCCTGGCCCTTCTCCAGAAAGAGATGACGTGCGCATAGTGTGAGGCTTCCAACAATATGATTGGCCTGAATTAATCACGTGGCATCACAGGCCGTAGCTGTAATGAGAGACACGTGCGGGAGCAAGTATTTACGCAAACATAACCCTCAGTCAACTCAGAGTCTCAGCGATGTGCATTTATTGGGAGAGGGTCGATGATTCGACAGATTAACTCGGGTTTGGAAGAAAATTGTATCTGGATGTTGAACACATTTCAGCTGGATTGCGGGTAGTAGAAACAGATGCTTGGATTTTTAATGTGTACAAGATATAATGATGAACAATATTTATCATCAGTTATAGTTGCGTTGGTGAACTTTTGTCAATATAAATATGTAAAATCTTATATTTACTGTGAATAAACATGATTTTGATAGCGATATGTATGTACATTTTTAGAAACGTGCTGCACTCGTACAGAGCTCGATCGACTACAGTGAATTCAACTCCAGTGAATTCCCTCGTGCAATACTAGTTTTCACTTCAATATTTGATAATACCTGACTACGTTTATCTTGGAAAGTATTACTGTATTTGTTTTTCACATTTGACGTTTCACTGCTGTTTCTCGAAAGCCGAGCGCTTCGTTCTCGCGCATGCATTTGCGATATTTGCTTTGGCTCCGAGTGTCAAACGTTTTCGTTTCTGTGACGTACTTTCTGCTAGATAGCGCGCAACTGATATTTCAGGTATAAACAGAAAGCGACACAAAGTTCGTTAATGAGCAATTAAATTTTAGGTGTCCGCGCGAAGAGGTGTCCGCTATTGGAAGGTGTCTGTTGTGGTAGGTTTCACTGTATTTTCGAGTATATTGCGCAACTATCGGAGAGAAATCAAGAAGCTGAAAAACTTCTCGAGCTTTTGAAATCTTGAGAATTGTATCTACGGCGCGATGCTCGTCTAATCAAATTACACGGATCAAACGGCTTCGGGGGGAAAAAACCCCGAACAGAGGTCTCATTTGCTGTTATGATCTAATTACGAATGGAATGAGTTTTTGACCTTACTGCTTCGGCAATGTCAATGTTGATCAAAGCCCTCGGATGCCTCTACAATTTTTTGATCTCAAAAGTAGTAGCTGAATTATTGAAGTCCCAACGCGAGACCCTGTAAGTAATGAGATCTTGCAAGTCGAGAGATAAAAACGGAGTAATGAAGGAATCCTCTTTCAACTCTTGCGCCCGCTGGTTCAAATGAGAAATACGCGGATATGATTTTCCAAAACCCAATATACACGACTCGCAGTGTCGTACCGAACAGAAAGAAAAACGAGGAAGCGTAATTTAAAGACGAGAAACAAGCGGCTCGCGTATACTACGGTGGAAAATTAATAACCAGAGGCCAGTCGGGAATAATTTCTTTGTCAAGGATAAAAGTTGCGTCTTGCCAGGATATATTGTCGTTCCCCTATGCCGTCGAGTGTAAATCCTTGCCGCTCGCCTGCACTTAATAAGCACGCGCATACTGGCTCTCGGGCCGTGATTAAGCATGTGAGGCGCGCGCGTGCGCGCATAAAGCTGGGGCGCGCGCAGGACGGTTGCGCGCGTAAATGGAATATGAAGGGCCTTGCTTTGCGCCTTTTTCACCCGACTATCTCCTTTCCTACTCGCCGGCCAGAGAGAGACAGAGAGCCGCTCTCCACACTTTTAGATACGTGCCGGGCAAGCCATAGAGACATTCATTATTAAAGTTATGTACGGAGCGTGCGCGCGAGTGAGCCTTTGAAGTTTCTGCCAAGCCAAGCCAACGAAGTTGCGGGTTTTCTCTAGCCAGACGCACGTATAATCCTTTTGACATCGACGAGTATGTCTATTCTCAATTAGCCTGATTTCAAGAGTTATTCAAAAGAGCTGCAGTTGTCGAACGGCGGTGGCCGGGTGGGAAACAGTGACGCGATTGTCCCGCAAAGCGACGTTGGGTCGGGATTGTTTTTTCCAACAAATTCATCCGCTCGCGCGTTTCACACAGGATCCAAGCCGTGCGTATAACAGTGGCCGCGCGATCCGCCGGAATAATTACAGATTGTATACACGAGAGATGCTGAAGGTGATTAATGTAATTTGATTTGGAGCATATGTCTGTCGGCATAATCCCCGCGTGCGGAGATAGTGCAAAGTTGCAGCTCCCGGCTTCAGGTATCTCAATCAAGTGCCAACAATTCGAGTCTGGCTCGCCGCAAACTTATCTCATCAAGGCCTCCCTCCCCGGAGCCACATAATAATTCAAGCCGCCCGAGCGATTTGGTTCTGCATATTGATCTGGCCGAATAGGACCCACTTTGGCTCGCGTCGATATCGCAATGCTGTCGCTGTCTAATTGATCGGCCGGCCGAGCTCGTCTCCGACCAGAAGCTCGCGCGCGGAAAGCAAAAACGAAATCCCGAATCCTCGCCGCGGAGAATCGCGGAGCGTATAATTGAGGCATCGCGCGAAACTCGGCCCTCTTGTGCGTTCGCGGAGCGGGGCTACATCGATACTCGTCGCGTGTGATAAGTCAATAATTAATTAGTCTCAACGGAGGTTAATTCGGCGACGGGGCTGCCGCGGCGAGATACGTGCGATATACCGCGTGCGAATTCGAAGGAGCCCGATGCGGCGTCGCGGCCAGCGAGAGCCCCTAGATAAAACTGGGATGGATCGTATCGATGTATACATGGACAATTTAGACACTCGGCTAATTAATTACTTGTTTCGAGCTTTGGTTCGTCACAGGCCCGATGGGCGAAATGCCCCGACTACTTCGCGCGCGCAAAGTCAACCGACGGCTGACGTGGGTATGGAAGTTTAGCATTTAGAATGTTGCACTCGGGGAGAGCAGAGAGTTTCTGGATATAAACTAGTCTGCAACTTGATTTTGCGAGCGGCCAATAAGCGCGCGGTTGGCCTCGAAACTTCGAATGGAAAAATGAGGAGTTGCGCCAAGACAATTGGGCAAATTCAATTTGAATGCTCGATGCGCTACATTGTGTAAAATTTGTAATGTGAAAATTCACCGACTACTAATCCGATTCGGTTGTCCGGTACTGCATTGCCAAGATATATATTCATCCGTTGCCGTATATAACGGAGTGAATGAAAAGACTTCATAACTTGATTTACAATCAGTGAGATAACAACTCATCCTTGTACGAAGCGCCTAATGAGGATAATTTATTTAGCGGATAATCAAGAATGAATACATTCTTACAAATGCTTTTGGCGCGTGTTCGCTGTTGATCATCTCCTTACACTTTGACTACTAATTTTCGAACATCCCTTTCACGGATAGCTTCAACACGCACCATTTTCACGAATACACGTACTCCATTGTTTCGTACAACGATTTGTATTCTCCGGGTAAACTTTGATTCACTCATTTCAACGTATATCTTTTCACCGTTCGTCGGATCCAAGTAATATATATCATGCCTTTGATTCGCAAGTATCCGAATTAATATTGACGTTCTCTTTGACAGGATCGGGAGGGGGACGGGGGGCGGGATATTTTATTAGCGACTAGATGAACCGAGCCGTTTTCATCTGTTAGGCAAGTCACGAGAGCGTGACGAGCGTGTGGTGACGCAATTGAATGCTGGCGGGTACACGGTATAAATACTCATCAGAGTGTGCTCGAACGCGGCGCAAAGCGTTGTGCACACGCACCGTTGCAGTGAGAATCGCTCAGCCATCGGGACAGGGTCGATTCTGCTTCTTGTCATTTTCATTTAACGCTTCGACATCCATCCGCGGCTCGTGAGAACCGACGTCGATTTTTTCGCGATACTTCGTTCGAAATTTTCCGCTAGTGAGATATACCGTTCTATCGTTCGCATCGGCTTGCTCCGTATCCTCCGGCTACTCGTCAATACAATATGATCGACGAGGATACGTCATTCTTCATTCTCGCCAAACCACTCTGAATAATTTCCTCGTGTATTTCCATGTAACTTGCGAATCAAAAATGCCATACGTCTCTGCGAGGGAAGGGGGGACAAAATTACGCCGAGGAGAAGCGCGAGAACCTCATGAATTCCACATTGCCACTCGGAGCCTTTAGCGTCCCGAGCATATATATACATATATACACGGGGGAAAATGCCGCGCGTCCAGTGGAAAGTCGTTCTTTCGTGTCAAGCAACAACGTTACAGCGCGCCTGGCAGCTGTGCTCCAACGGCCAGCACTTGGTATAGGCCTGCGTTGCCCATCCTATAATTAATGAGGCCAGTCGTCGGATCGCGCACGGCAGTTTGCACTTAGCTTAACGAGGGAGGCGTCTCTCGAAAAACGACGCGCGGCGAACAAAGGCGATCGCTCCCTCGTCAGGCCTGCATGAAATATGCATACTCGTCGGAGGCAGGGCCGTCGAGTGGGGCGCGCGATGTCCGAAAAGAGGAGAGGACCCAACGCCGGGGCCGCGAGAGAGCGCACGTGTTTTTCCTCCTCGATTCCTCCACCTCGCCGCGCCCCCGCGACGTTCTCGTTCATTTTTCAGAGGGACGAGAGCCCGCGCGACCCCGTGTTTTTCCCCGGCTCCCGACGAACCGGAAAAGTTTGCTCGGGATTCATCACATGCTCAATGATGAATGCGCCAAAATACGTCCTTCCGCCGACCGGTTGCGCGAGAAATCATGAGTCCCCGCAAATGAATATGAAAGGGGGTATTTGTTCTACGACGACTGCGAATATCAAAGCCTGGAAGTGTACGATGCTTTTTATACGACTACTTACATCAAACAGTCTCTGCCTCAACGAAATATTGAAACAGCGATTCACGCCCGAGGTGATTGATCATTCATCCGAGTGCCCAGTAGGACGAAATAGCCAATCATCTCGTGTGCAATCGATGAAAGGATGATCATTTTTTTTCTATCGATACATTGTCGAACAATGCCTTTCGCCATCGGGTGGCGATTTGTCGTAAGAAGAAAGAGAAAGAAAACGAGAGTGTCGAGCTCCTGCCGGGTCAGGGAAATTGAAATTTTAAAGATTATAAATCACTCTTCCCGGCGTATTGGGAAAGTTCTCCCTGGCACTTTTTTCCCCGATCCTTTGTTGGGGCTATAGCACTCGCACGGGGGCTCGGTTTTTTCCGATTTCTTTTGTTTCTTCGCAAAAAGACCATTTGAGAATGTGCATATATGGGCGCGCATGTGTGAGAGAGAGGACTCTCTTTTGCACGGTGATTTATTTTTTATTTCAACGATAGAATCAGAAGTTCTGTACGGCTGTGCGTGAATTATTGCTCACACGTATATGATAGTTTCAATAGATGCTGAACTTCAACAGATTTTGTCAGCTTGCTTGTTAACTATGTAATATGCGACATGTATTGTGTTCGTCTATTCCCGCTCGCGTAATGTTGAAAATTACAAATTAAATCCCGGATCCTCGCGACTTCAGACCGCAAATATCAAAGTTTGATAGTATAATAGTCCACGTGGTGTTTAATATGAATCAACTATATTCTAAGAGTCAGAGAAATCTAGGATGCAGAGATCTTAGAATTCTCTTCTTGAACTTTGCAGTTGATACTATTCAATTATCTACCTATTAATATATCTACTGATGAGATTAGCAATCAACTAACTGTAAAATTTATATTGATTTCAGATTTTTGATCCTTAATTATTCTATCGGAAATTAATGATAGAACTTGAATTCGAATTCGATAGGATGTAATAATCGATTCGAGTTTTCGAGAAATAGAGAGAAAAAAAGGGAGAGAGAGATTAGAAACTGCTTTTATTCCTTGCTAGAATATTACATCATCAGAATTTGAAGTTAGGTCTGTTAACGCTCGCCAGGAATCAAGAACATTTTATGCAAATTCCAAAAGCTTCCGCGCGAGAGTCCCTCTGTGGCACCCGAAATCGGGTTTGGAATCAGCGATGGACTGACAGAAAATCTCTTCTGTTCATACAGCCAGATGCCATCGTGGTTACGCCGGACAACGAATATGCTCCTGAAATTAAAAAAATGCGGTTGAGTGAGTTTCATGATTAAATTGAGATATGTTGCATAGGAGTTATATATCAGCTTTATCATCGATGATTTAATGTATGATTGAATGTATTGAAATATATAAATCGGAAAATGAATGATTCATTCCATTCACTAATATTTGTAATTCTTAGATGTAAAATATTTGACTATCGGTCCTTTTTACTTTCTCCCTGACATTTGTAATCTTTTGTCTTGTCAAAATAAGATTAAACACTATACCTATAATTTTCATGTATTTAACTACACTGATGAGAATAATCTTGAATTGAAATAAATTGAAAATATGTTTGAGCATATCTCTAAATTTGAAGCAAATATTTGGCAGGTCATTCGAAAAATCAAAGTCTTGGGGTAGAAAAGAAGTAGCAT
>CM037084.1:51044538-51085824 GCA_020882725.1 Aphelinus certus
TTATTCTATCGGAAATTAATGATAGAACTTGAATTCGAATTCGATAGGATGTAATAATCGATTCGAGTTTTCGAGAAATAGAGAGAAAAAAAGGGAGAGAGAGATTAGAAACTGCTTTTATTCCTTGCTAGAATATTACATCATCAGAATTTGAAGTTAGGTTCGTTAACGCTCGCCAGGAATCAAGAACATTTTATGCAAATTCCAAAAGCTTCCGCGCGAGAGTCCCTCTGTGGCACCCGAAATCGGGTTTGGAATCAGCGATGGACTGACAGAAAATCTCTTCTGCTCATACAGCCAGATGCCATCGTGGTTACGCCGGACAACGAATATGCTCCTGAAATTAAAAAAATGCGGTTGAGTGAGTTTCATGATTAAATTGAGATATGTTGCATAGGAGTTATATATCAGCTTTATCATCGATGATTTAGTGGACTGCATCTTTAGTATTCATTACAGTCTCAACTGATGTATGTATCATTTATTTTCTCCTTTTAAATACATCAAAGCTTTTTCCCATAGCCAGTCGCGTAGAGTTTCTGTAAAAGGTCACCAATTTCTGGCTAGACAGAAATCAAAGTATCAATATTTGTAAATTTTACCTACCTACCTACCTAAGTAATAGCATCTTGTGTTTTCTCATACATATGTCGAGGTGAACCAGTAAAATTAGGTGGAACTATAACACGTAGACCAATATTATTGGCTTGAATATTTGCAGCTTGATATATATTGCGTCTCGTAAATGCACATATTTTTAACGCGTAAATTTAATGTATGATTGAATGTATTGAAATATATAAATCGGAAAATGAATGATTCATTCCATTCACTAATATTTGTAATTCTTAGATGTAAAATATTTGACTATCGGTCCTTTTTACTTTCTCCCTGACATTTGTAATCTTTTGTCTTGTCAAAATAAGATTAAACACTATACCTATAATTTTCATGTATTTAACTACACTGATGAGAATAATCTTGAATTGAAATAAATTGAAAATATGTTTGAGCATATCTCTAAATTTGAAGCAAATATTTGGCAGGTCATTCGAAAAATCAAAGTCTTGGGGTAGAAAAGAAGTAGCATTAAAACACACCAGTTGTCCGTGAAATAACTGAATTTCATAAGTAACAACGCTTTTCATAAGCGTTGCCGAGCTTTTGGGAAACATTTTCGGATAGATACTCTGGTCCACGACATCTCTATCATCAGGTTCAACGACCATAAAGTAGCCTCAAGCTGTGAGCGCAGAGTTGAACAAGAATTGGGAAGCGCAAAAACAGGCGAGTGAGAGGGGGAAAATCGATTGCGGGTTATAGCGCTACGCCTCGGAAGATCAACGGGTGCTAACCACCTCTGCGTTAGCTACGGGGTTTCACAATCTTTTGAAGATTCGAACCAGACAGAGAACTCTTGTGTATAAAAATACAGATAAAAATACTTTGTTTGTTTATAAAAATATACTCTTATGTATAATTGTTTTTTAGATTCACCCGGCCTCGAAAGTCCAACGTACAACTGTCTGTGTGAAATATATTTGAGCATAAATCAATTCCGACATGTATAAATATTTGACATCAAGCCTCGGTAAATGTAAAAGTGAAATAAACTTCAATCGGGAAGTGAAGTAATTTAAATTCTAAAGATAAATCTGGACGTATCATTGGTATACAGACTATAATAGCGATCCTTCCTGCTGCTGGACGTGTGAAATTAGCGGCTTCATTTTCATTATCTCTCGTGATTTCAATCTGTAAATGGGTGCCATATTATGCCGTGTTAGTGGGATTAGATTACGCTGTAGTACTATGAGAATTTCGACATTTAGCTAAAGATTGTGTAGCGAAAATCCAGCTGAATCGAGTTAATTAAAAAATACTTGAAAATAGTGGACTGCATCTTTAGTATTCATTACAGTCTCAACTGATGTATGTATCATTTATTTTCTCCTTTTAAATACATCAAAGCTTTTTCCCATAGCCAGTCGCGTAGAGTTTCTGTAAAAGGTCACCAATTTCTGGCTAGACAGAAATCAAAGTATCAATATTTGTAAATTTTACCTACCTACCTACCTAAGTAATAGCATCTTGTGTTTTCTCATACATATGTCGAGGTGAACCAGTAAAATTAGGTGGAACTATAACACGTAGACCAATATTATTGGCTTGAATATTTGCAGCTTGATATATATTGCGTCTCGTAAATGCACATATTTTTAACGCGTAACTTATTGTCGTAAGAATCAGTCATTTTTGCAATTATGTCGACACAATACTGGTTGAATAAATTTTTAAAATAATGACTCAGATTTGCATGAGGGACTGCAAAAAACTCTAGAGCTCACCCGTGCGATACATGGAAGTTTTTACTGGCGCACAACTTTAGTTCGATGCGAATCTAAGGACCACCGTGGGCAAGGTGGCAAATATCACTACGCCGCTGTACATTGGAGATCCTATAGGAAAAGCAGCGTATTGTCCAGCGTGGTGAGTTAATTTTGCTCCATGCAGCATCAATTTGGAGCGACGAGCTCAACACTGAAGCGTACAAGAGATCGCATCGGTGTATCGATATTCTGGACCATGTCCTACCGCGTTGTTTGTATAGTGGCTTCAATACCATCAATCGAGCTAGTTGCAGAGGAGAAAAGATATACGGATGTCTGACTACATGATTATTATTAAACAGCGTTCGAATGCTTTCTCCACAGGGAAGTGGGCCTATCGACTGATGCAGACGGTCGAGGACTATAAAAACACGGAGAGTTCGATTACTGTCTTACCGAAATGTGAACTAGTATTGGATTCTTCCAGGCATATTAGAAACGCTTCCTCTGAGAAGTCAGGGCGATTTGCCTCGCTTGCGCAAATTTGACCCCACTTCAAGACCTTCAACGCGTGAAGTAATGTCTAACGGCAGACCTACTGAGAATGCTCAGGATGAAAGGGAGGCGGCATAGAGAGAATGAATCTCAAACCCCACACTCACGATAAAACTTCGTGAGATGGTTCTTGGCTCATCTAATAGCCTACATTTCATTTCGTATACAGTCTGCCGTTCTGATTTTTCAGAGATATTCTAGGGATCATTTCTGACTTGCGTCATGATTAGTATATATAATTTTAAACCATAAACATATAGATATACTGTGAATGCATGAAATCGGATAATTTGACGAAACATCTCTGAGGAATCGAAACGTTAGACTTCATAGCTGTAGATATATGAGCTATTAGAATGTCCATGAACTATCTCACAATGTTCCATTATGATCGATGATCCGCAGGTTGTGCCGACTCTCCTAGTCAGTGAGTCGAAGCATTTCTCCCCCTCTTAAAAACATTAGTGAATCACAAGGGGAAGTATTTTCTCCGACGTATAAGTGTGCGGGATGAGTATCATCGAGACTACGACACGAGAAAGGCAGAGGCCAGAGAAAGATAAAGCTGGTAAACAGAGGGGAGACGGCGTACCGTACGTGGTATAGGCTAAACATTCTGTCCGGATGCGATGCAACGTACGGGACAAGACGGATAGATGGACGGTCAGACGTATTAATCCCCGTCCCCGTCGCGTGTATGTGTCAGTGTGTGCAAGTTCGTGCTTGTGTATGTTGGTAAATGCCCCGGAGCGTCATCTCTCACGCATCGTGTAAACCGAGCGCATTGTCCTCGAGTATCAGCTCCACTGGAGCATCGGCTGGGATTTGCTCTATCTTGCATGTGGACTTCTTTTGAGGACACCGCAGCCGCGTTCCCTTTGTGATCAAGCGGAGTGCTGCTTCACTGTAGGCATGGTCTCGTGTCTTGAGACCACTCGCAGGATGTTTTCCTCGAGCCATCCGAATGATCTGCTTTTGGATCTGAGAGAAGCCTTGCTGAAGGGCTGCTTTTCAAATCGAGCGGAAGCTCCGTCAAGGTTGGATTGCGGTTCTGAGTGAGACGAGCGTCGTGTAGTACTTTTATTAAACTCGGATGTTGAATTTCGATATTTAAAAACCTCCATTCGTGCGGTGAATAATATTTTTAAAAATTGCGTGTGCATAACCCGGGAATTATTTACACGCGAGCGAGAAGCGGCGAGAAAGTTGTTATTATACGCGGAAACAAACAGAAGTTAGTTGATACGCGCGTACGATATTACGCTTGATCGAAACATTTTAATAAAGTGACTTTCGATTCATCTACACTCGATCGTATCCTGGATATTTCCATTTCAATTTTTCTCTCAGCGATCGTCTCTCGGTTTGTTCATGTTTTTGTTCTTCTCACAACGCCAAGGGGATTTTATTAAAATTGAATGCGGGGGAAAATATCCGATTTTTATTTACAAGCACACTTCATTGGCAAACAGTTGAAAGACAAACACGAGCGAGACACCTCGAAATATAATTAACTTCTTTCAGCAAAGAACGTGAGTGGACGTCGAACAACCAGATATTCAGCGCAGTTATTGTCATAGATCACACCAGCAAGTAGAATATGTCCTCAAAAAATACCGAGCTGAATAATGAAAAAGTTCAACAGGGCGACGACAGAGGTGGCAAAAATAATTGATGGCTGATATCGTTCTCTCTCTCTCTTTCTCTGTCTACAGCGCGTCCCTCCTCGACCCTCTCCCACTCGAGAAGTAGCACACTCGCCGAGAGGCGCACAAATTCAATGCTCGCGTCAAGGGCGTAATCGACGCTGTCGCGTAGCCCTTGCAAAAATAATTAATCAGACAGAGAGAGAGAGAGAGAGAGAGGGGGGGGATAGCAAGCCATTGTGGAGGACTTGATGGATCATGGCGGGGTTATCGAGGTAGCTCGATATACATGGCTCGATTTCGCGGATGACGAAACATTTATAAAACAGAGCACAGCCTCAACGGGTATCGGGCGTATCTTTGATGATGGCAGAACGAGGCCCGTGTGTGGGATATGGGGGTGCAGAGTAGCGCTGGCTCGGTGTTTTGTTCCTGAAGCCGTTTTTTTACGGTGTTGCAAGTGACAATAGAGGGGCGGAGATAAAGGATACACACACACACCTGCCAAGGGCTTTCTAGATCGGTAACTCGAATGACGAACGACAGCGTCGTCGGTGACAATGTCGCGCTTTCAAATTTCTGCCTCACTGTCTGGATGAATTTATGGCGAAATTGTTCCGATGAGGGTGGACTTTGAAGTGCTGACTTGACGATGAAAGAAAAGAGAAAAGAATGTGACCGAGACAATTGGTTACAATGAACTCATGGAATCCGGAGGGATATAATGCCTTTGACGATTGTCCCTAATGAGTCAACTTATCCATTCACGAGTCCCCATGCAGCTACGTTACGATCGTTATCAGTGGAATATGTTCGAATGCTCACCATGAAACTCAAGTTTTCCATATTTTCTTCCAATTAATTGCAATTTCTTCGAGATCTTGCGTATAGTACAACACATTATTTCGTGATAAGATGAGTTTCGTCTGAAACTAGTATAGGAAAGAGAAAAACACGCAATTAATATTTTTGGCCATACATTTATTCCTGTTGCTTTATCTCTTTCTCTCGAAATTTCACCCATTATATCCCAATTAAAATGAATATACTAATTTACTGGATAAATATGCGTGACTCTCGCAAACACTTGAGTTGAATACGTACATCTGTTAAGAGTGGATCGGGAATTTTGATAAAATCAATGAATACCCTGGGGATGACATGCTTCCAGCTGGGTGAAACTGGATGTATGGTATTAGGGTATAATCCCCGGAGTATATCCATGCTTCGCAGGCGTTACGTCGCACACGATAGCATGTGCCTTGTTTGTACTAACGCTGACACTTCTTAACCCTCATGAAATTTACGGAATAATCCAGTGTTATTGTTATCTCATCTACTCCCAGCTCGGATATCTCGAGTAGAAAATTACTTTCCATCAAATTAGCCTGACTAGCAGGTAGCGGAGAAAATATAATTTGTTTCGAGTACCAATTGAATTAGTTGTATCCGTGCCAAAACGTAAGCGGGAATAATACAATATTTCAGCGAGCTTGTACCACCCATGTTTCTTCATCGATACGGAGATAATTGTATTTTATACTTGAAAGTAAATTCTTCAGAGCTGAAAAAGTAAATGACGCTGTTATCCCGCGTATACGTTAGTAACAAAAATCTCGTTACCGATTGCGCGACTACCCATTGGATATTTGAAGAAACTCTAGTTCACCACGCCTTCAATGCCACTCAACCAACTTACCACCCGCTAACTGCCGCACTCAACTATACTCTCGTGTGACTGAAAAATGCTGACGCTGGCGCGCGCGCGACCTCGATGAACGCTCAAAAGCACCGCACGATCCAACAACGCCCACATGGAAAACATAAGTGAATTTCCGTTGGTAATTGAGCAACGATAATTCGGCCAGGGCAGCGATCAATCCCGATGAATCGACGCTGGAGTTTCCCCCCGACGCGCAGTCCCTCCCGATCAGTTGCGCCGCCCCGGTGTGTGTGTGTCTCTCTCCCTTCTGGCGAATGTATATATACACGAGCATCGCTTATGCGTCGCTGCATAATGCACCGCGCATCATTTCCCCGGAGTCCTCTCACGCTTCGCTACTTACGCCGGGCATAATGAAAATTGGCGTCGCGACGTTTCCCTCCGCGCGCTCTGCCCCCGCGCGCTTGTTGTACTTATCCACTCGGCACAATTCCCGCCCCGACCCCGGCCCCTCTGGCCGTTGCCGCGTACAAATTTGCGATTTGCTAAAGCGCGCGCGCGGCCAAGCGCTTCCCTGATAGTTCGACTGCACTCGAGACTGTACGCAATGGGACGATGATGAGCGAATGCCCCGAGTGATTGTTGGCCGGTTTTTTTTTCTTTGTCAGTTGTCAATGGATGGAGAATAGCGTTCTGAGAAAGAGAGAAAGAAGGCGGCTGAATGAACCATGAAATTGATTACCCTATTGAAGTTTCGTCACGATTTCAATGTATAGGAGTCACTCGGGGTTGCTTCAACTTCCGAAGGGACAAATTATAACGAGCGTAATGGAACGCGATAATTTATCACCCGAACTTTTCCAGCCCACCAAAATTCATTCGTCAAACTAATGACACAACGATAACAGCCGGAAAAGGAAATAGTGTCTGCATCCCCCCCTCTGACTGTTAGGCGTCTCGCTTCGCTTGAAATCATCATGTAAATAGATATACACATTAGAGACGAGTTGCTTGTGCCGAGTTTGAATGAGTTGCACTCGTACGAAGGGATCAAGAGACTCTCAAGACTCGGCTTTTAATTGAGTTGAAATTAGAGGAAGGAGAGTACGCTGGAGATGCTTCAGAACGGCTAGTCCACAAACAGCGACTCTCTTCAATTTTATTCAAACCGGACAACCGGGCAACCGGTTAATGGAGCCTTTGATGCGGATGTTCCATTTTCCCCTTGCCAACACTGGAGCAGAGCAAAATTGATCGTGCAGTGCCGCTCGGGAATGAGCCAGAGGAAAATCCCCAATATTTGATGGCACCCATTGAATAAAAAAACGTGTAGACTCGAAATGCGTCTCGCAAAATGCTCGCTGAACTTTCCTCTTTCAGCGCCCAAATCCTTCTCTTCACGGCTTCTCATCTTTTTTTTTACGAGGGTGACTCATTGATTTTTATAGGTCACTTTCGGAATTTTAAATCGGTTCGGGGTTTCTCCACCCCGGAGTCTGCGGCCGTAGCCAACGGTGGAGAACTTGGCTGTGGAAAACAAACTGCAGTAAAAAGAAAGTTTATATGAATACGGAAGAAAATGTTTGAAAATGTCTCCTTCAACTGCTCTTTCTGTCTTCGTACTTCTTGCTCGTTCTCATTTGTTGAATATTTGTCCTCATGTTTTATAGAAAAAAGAAATTTTCAGACCCTTATAAAGGTGAAAAATTCTATGAACTGAATTCCCGAAACCCATTTTGACTTGGCGAAGTGCTGATTCCCAATTTGAAATGATAGTTCCAAGTAAGTCCACTTTGCCTTATTTACCATTCATTCAAATATGAATATGATTGAAAAACTTTCAATAAATCATTTCAATAAATAATAACTATAATATGCTGTAGGAAGCTACATCGAACCGTCGATCGCATTATAACCCAATTAATTGGAAATTACATTTTTTGCTTCCGTTTGATTGAGTCAATATACGAGAACAAACAAACCCCGGAAATGCATCGGCTAAGGACATCTTCTCGGAATTTCAATTAGTCCCGATTTCTCAATGGCTGAATGTTATTGATTGACTTTTATATTCGATGGGATCGTATTCAGAGAGCCGTATACAATGTTACGACTGTAGTACTTCAATTTATACAAATTTTGTAAAATAGCTTGATAAAGTCTCAAAATTCTCGAGAAAATGTGTTGCGTGTTCTTTCTGATTTGGATATTTTATTCGGTCACATTGTCATGTACATAAGTTTATAAGGTTTAAGACAGATGATGGAAGATGATGGAAGATGAAAAAATAACTTCTGAATGGCGTAACTTCTGAACATTTCAAGGTGAATAATTTTCGTGATAAATTATAATTATAATATAAACTGAGTTCAGGCTGGCTCATCGTTGTTATCTAATTCATGCGAAATCGGAGCGAATGATGAATCGATTCTCTTCTATCTATATTATATCTTGTAAAATATCAAGTTTAATATCAATCCAAAACACTCAACCATTACAAGCGCATGGATGTACAGTTTGAAATATAACATTTTGCAAGCGGTCAAACCTTCCTCGGAAGTCAGTTTAATCCAGAGCTCATTGGAAATAATATTGAACGGCTCGTTGCGGCTGGTCACGGTAGTTGCGAGAAGCTCGGGCAAGAACACAGTCTTGCAATCAGGTGCTAGGCACTCGGGCTAAATTCGAAAATTTGCTCTCCGGAGTCTCTCGGCCGTGGAAAGACGTCGGGCTGTGCACACACGGACGTAGCGGCTATCCCGCTTAATCCATTACAGCAGTTGCTTAACTAACTCTTTCTTCCCTATTGTTCGAGATAATTCATCGCCAATTAAATTAATCAATGGCCGGATACCCTTTAACTTTTTTTTTATTTTCTCCTCCAGTTACGGCCGTGTATATATAGACGCACTTCTTTCACCTCCCCACTCGCGCAGGCTATATCATACTCGTAAGCGGGCGCGCGGGAGAGCTATCCATTCTTATTTGCGCGCAAGTGTATTACGGTCGTTAAAACTCCAGACGAGATGGAACTAGCGCGTTAACTCCGGCGAGCGCGAGAGAAAGGACACGCGGCAAGAGTATAAACTGGTTTTGGAAAGAGATTTACCCTGAAACGGCTGACCGAGAGGTCCTTTAAATTTGAATAATTACCGTCGAGGGTTGGGCTTGAGTTAGTTGGCTAAGCGCGCGGTTCTGTGTTTGACGTTGATTCCTTGAATTAGATTCATCTTTAAACTTGGAAATAACGTTCCTCCGGCGATATTCTTGTATGCGCTTGTACATACTTTCATCCAATTTGATTTAACAGTTTTATTATTTTACGCGTCCATAAAGTTTGAAAGGCCGATAAAGTAGCAGAAGACTATTTGTCCGTGTTTCCAGCTGAAGTTTTATTTCTTAGTCGATTGTTTCAAGTGATTCGTTAAAGTTCATTCAGAGGGTTTGAGATGAATCTGCACCCGGATTTCGGGGAACTTAGTAAAGTTGTTCGATCATCAATCCTCATCGTATTGCCAACGATGAATTTCTCAAGTTCCGTCCGAATACCCATACTTTATTGTCCATCGAGTGTTATTCGAAATCGCACATTCGCTACTTGTTCGAGGCTCTATAGATAAGATTGCGTCATGTTGTTGACGAAGATCAAAGACGAATCGTGTTTTCTCTTTTTCGGAATCCCGGGAGTGATGTCCCTAGTGAAGCGATCTCCCGGCTCATTTGGATCGATCAACGTGCCAATCGCGTGTCACTTGACAGCGGCTATCGATGTAACGATCTAATCCCGCCGTTCGACTCGCTCTCAGCGAAAACATGCCGTTCGAAAGAGTCGCGAAAAGCTCGAGAACGAGCGCGCGCACTCGAGCCGCTTTCCACACATCGATTCCTCATCCAGCCAAAAGAGAAAAACGCTCTCTCGGCCCTTGGCCCCATCCTTTCAAGCAGACACAGGCGCGGCCACGCAGTCTCGCATGTGTATACGTGCGCGCTCGCGCGGACTTAGTTCTGCTCTCGAACCTTTATGACGTGGTCCTATATAGCCGAGGCGTCTTCATATAAGAGAAGCCTCAACCGCTGTATTTCGTGTCCGGGAGCCGGCTTTTTACTCTGCGGGACACGACGTAAATGCTATTATGCGATAAAATATGGCCCCGGGCGCAGTTTGTTCTACGGCTCTTGCACCCCCACCCCCTCCCCCCGGCTCCTTTATTTTTTATCGTCGAATCGCTCTCGATGCTTTTTGCTGAAAGTGACATTTTTTTCATTCCAATGATGAATCGGGATTATGAGCCTCGCGATACTTTTTCTCCAACGTGCACTCCGCACGCTCTTTGCATTTTCTTGATGACATACAATTAGTTTGCGATCGATAATGGTCGCCGAATAAGAGGGTTCGAAACTTGCGGTACAATGAATACGCTTGAAAAATATTATTCTCGGTTTTAAATGTTCCGTTCATTCGTGTACGCGAATCGAGTGGTACTAGGGAAATTGTAATGGGAGGTAAAATTGCGATGTGAGTAGAGCATGTCGGTGTTTGGTCAGCCATCGGATTGTTGGATTTTATTATAAAATTGCCTACCCCTGAACTAGACGTTCTATATTGGTATAGAAATACAGAGATATGAATTTATGTTAATTTCCTATGTATTCGAAAGACGTTGAATATTAATTGTCCTCAGAATACACAACCGCGTCACATGTAGTTTACGGTTGCACTATATCATTATATCAGATAAGTTAAATTTAATTCTCCTTGGAACAACTAGTAATTCAATAGACATTAAGGAAAAATGGTTGATTCGAAAATCTGACACACTCAAATGTGTCTTATGCAGAGCAATAAATTATAAAAACTGTTCCAATCCCATTCGTGTCCGTCAAATATCTCGATCATTCCTAGAAAGTATATTTTCGTAATTCCTTGAAGAGGGGGAAAAACACGTACGAATCTTCGGCAAAGAATACTTAAGACTGTAGATTTTCCACACTCGAAAATCTTTTAAACATGCCGAATCGATTTTGTCGCGTTTGCGAACGCGGGAAAATAGTGAGCTCGCGCATTTGCATTCGCTGGAAATAAATGAGCATACGTACGTCGCGCGAGACGCTTTGCGCACTTGACTTATACTTACCGGGGCGATCGCTAGTAGGAAGATATAGCAGTAACAGGGTCGAACGATGTATCGACAATATATATATATATATATGCGTGTGAGAGCCTGAGCTTGAGCCGACACCTCAATCCTGGGGTGTGTGCTTTTTCCTCTGACGCTATTTTAACAGCCGGGTGGGCCTGGTGTATGGGGGTGATATCTAGATTATGCCGTCGAGCCACGAAAAAGTCGTCTTCTGTTGAGCGAGAGTTCACTGAACTGTAGTTCTGATGAGGACAGAATATTGCAATCAGGCACTGTACCGTGTTGAATTTTTACGTTGTTTATTTTATAACGAGCCGGAATCATCTGTTTGCTTTTGCTGCCCTTTAAAAGATTTTTCTGTGCGGTAAAAACCGGTGAGTGGTATAATTCATGAGACTTTCAATTGGACTTTTTCCATATTATCATCGGAACAAATATGCTGCAACGATTATTCCAGTATATACGGTTCTCTTATCATTTTGGACCGAAATTCCACTTTGAATAATTTGTGAAATCATCTCGTTGACTTAAAAGATGTTTGCATTGCTAATTAGTATAAAGGTATATCATAATGATATTGCGAGTAGTAGAGTACCATTATGGGCTAGTATGTGTTTTCAATAATTTTCACACGTCGTACACGATCACTTTTTCCACGCGACCCGATGAATCCGATGCAAATATACGTTTTCATTCGATTAATTTCTTCAATCTATTTTCCTTGCCAAGATTTCGATGTTATCAGATATGATATCGTAATGTACTACTATTACATATGAAGTATCTCGAAGCAACAGGATTTTCGTATTCTGAGTTGTGTCAAATGTACAAATATTCCAATTGTATATCCATTCACATTTTGCTTGCAAATTCCTCTAAAGATAAAGAGAGAAAGAGCCATGCATGGTGAATGATTGAATATCGATTGAACGGAATGCGAGTGTGACGTACACAGAGGCACACACACACACACACACACACACACGCGCGCGGGAGTTCGAAGTGCGAAGAGTATAAAACAAACAATATGCAGCGAGACGGTGAATATTGCGCCGTCGGGAAGGTACATAATGGCCCGAGTTATGTCGATCACGTTTCACTGCGCGTCGGTCGCGCGCGCGCGCGATATGCCTCATATATACATGTATATACGGGGCCAGCTCGTAGAGGGGGAGGAAAAAGCCGTCGTCAAGTTACCGCAGGAGGAATTTCACTCCTGCGCTCGGCAGCGCGGAATTTTTTCCGCGCGCCCCGGCCAGCGCGCCGGCTCGCATTTTTTGTCGCTCCACCATCGACTTGCAAATGACGCGCTTCCTCCTCGCCGCGCGCGCGCGCGACGATCAATTTTTTCTTTATCGCGTGCGCGCGCGCGGGATTTTTTCAGATGTGACGTGCCAACGGCCCGCGGGGCACTTTTGCGGCCACGAGGAGAACTTGAAAATTGTCATTGTGGTTTACGACACGCCTGTTCACTGGGTGAAACGTAAGCGCCATTCCGCGGGCGCGTCGGTGTGATATAATGCGATTCGATATAATATCGTGTCGGGGGAATGTCGGGAATGTAAAATGCTGAGTTCGCTCACTTTGTTATGGACGGGAATATATATCTTGATTTTGGAGGATGTAAAACAATATCACTCTGTGTCGCCGGCATCATAATGACTCGGTCTCATTACGGCTCCACTCTCTTCTCGTTATTTAATGCACATATATAATTCCATTGAAATTGATCAAAGTGACAATTATTACCTCTGCTAATTAATCATTCATAATAAAATGAAAATCTAGCCGGCGCGCCCGAGCGAAAGAGACTGAAAGAGTGAAGGAAAATAATGAGAGAGTATATATCGCACAAAGTCGAGTCGACTCTTCATTCTGTATTCTTTTATCGTCATCAATGCCTTTTATGAGTCTCGACTCCTTTGCTTCTATTCGATTTGTATTCTTTCACCTCTAACCCGTGCAACCTCTTCTTCTCACTCACTCCCCTCCCCGCTGCTTTTATTGTTCAAGCGATCTTTTATCGAAAAATTCATGCTTCAATATGCTCTTTCTCATTTAGCTCTATCATTTCTATCCGAGTTACACTCACTCCCGGTCCTTCCATCGAGACTTCGAATAAAGCCGCAATTCACATCGAACGAACGATCGTGACACATTTCTGAAACGGAAATTATCATGGAAGGCGAGGGCGGACTTATCCGTTAAGCGGTTCGATTATTTATAAGGACTAGTGCACAGTTGTGCTTCATCAGAGAACCGGCGGTACAGTAAAGAAAGAGAAGAGAGAGAGAGAGAGAGGGAGAAAGGGAGAGAAAATGAGACGATATCAGTTCGATAATTTGTGGTGCAAAATGAGTCCAGCATAATCATAAGTTGCAAAATTCTTTTTCTTCCCATTTTAAAGAAAATTAAAATATTTAGGTCATTGAGGTACTTCAATGGATGGTTGGTGAGGATTCATTTACTTAGAGGTTGAATCTTATAATATCACCTATTGTCTGCCCATTCTGTACCTCAAATACCATTCGTCTAATATTAAAATCAAGAAAATAAAAAAGATGGAAATGACGCATGAAGCTATCGCAGCCTTAGAAAGTCCAATATGCAATCAAGTTACTGAATTATAGTTCACACCATAAAACTACATTCCTGTTGTAACACATCAAACCAATGATGAGCTATGCTCCATATGGAACGTTTTTAATGACGAGAGATCCTCTGTTGATTCCTGCTTAATGATCTCACACCATATATATAAAACGCAAAATATATAACAGGATGATCGCAATCAAATATATTCTATCCAACCGCGAGGAAGCCCAGCAAGTGGCGTACCTAATTGGACACGTCCAAATATTGAGCGTAAAACTTCAAACGAGTCTGGACGCCCCGAGGGCCGCTCAATCCTAAACGTCACTTGGCGCGTGAAAACAGCAAACGTCATTTGGCCGCGCACGGTGGGCTCGGCTAACCAAACCGCGCGCGAAATTCCACTCGCAGCGTTGGTTTCGTTATGGCAATATTGTATTGTAATTAGCGGGGCGGATTGCGTAATACTAGCGCGCGGTGCATTATTCATTTTGAATATGGAGAGAGCCGCGCGCGGAAGGGGGAGGAGGGGACGGCGGCTGGCCGCGAAGAATTGCTCGGGTTCCCCCCTCCCCCGAACGATGATTAAACGCGCGCGGCCGCCGCGTTATAACGTGATGAGCACGACGATTCGATCCGCCAATTTTGCGGGAAGAAATTCGCGCGGGCGATGATGGCTGCATATTTTATGCTCGCCCGCGTTCCGTATGCAGGCGAGCGCTTTTCGATTTGGCGCTCCTCGCGCACGTACTCACGCAACTGCCGCCGGTAATGCGACGATCGTTGCATTACCGGCTCGATTGTTTTTTTTTACAGCAGAGCCAAAGTGCACGTCGTAATCAGGGTTCTCTCTCTCTCAAACGAGATACGCGAGATACTGAACACTTTCGGAGAATCTATTGGCCACGGTGTCGATAAATTACTTTCCAATCCGATTTACCGAATGGGAAATTTTGTTTTAGAGTTAGTTAAATCTTCACTGTTTCGAGTATACTTCCAATTAGTATCCGGCAAAACTAGTGTTGATGATAATCTCCTTGAGTGTGCACTTATACGAGAGAGTGCATCTGTTCTTGGCTTTATTTAAATGTCTACGTGAATCAACCAGAGGGAAAGCGTCAAATCAGTACTTAAAGATAATGCTATACACGTATATTTTTATGGGATAAGGAAATAATCCGTGAAACAAGATTTTCAAATTCTAATATCTATTTTAGTTTATTTAGAATTACAGCTGACGCCTCTGTCAATTTTGTGGACCTGGCTTATTGTATGGTCCTTCCAAAGCAACTAAGATATTGTCAACGCTCACTTTTCACTTTACTTGCTGGACTATTAATATTAGTTAGGAGCGTGTTATCAATGCCTTGATTTTCTTGAGAGCCGCGCTTGTAACTTTCTTATGAGAAATTACTGGAATACGATAACTTTTTTGCAAAAGTTTTGCTCTAGGCTCTTTCATCCACTAATTAATATACTGAAAATGGCAGTTTGTTGCAACAAAACCATATGTGAAATTCAATACTTTTTTTTTAATTTTTCGATTATTCTTCTACAGAATAAATTTGAATAAAGTCCCCAAAAGAAAATATACATTTTGATTTTTTTTCAAGCTAAATATATACCAGTCTCAATTAAAATAGAATATTTAATATTTAATAATTCATTCACTAACGATATGATATAACTTTCAAGTGCCGTGCAAGAATGAAGGCAAAGATGCCACTCCATCTTCAACTCTGTTCCTACTTTTGAACGCATAACCCCCTTTCAGAATAATGTGTTCGACCCGCATGCAAATACATAAATACGCATTGAAACTTGTTCAATGCAACACATTATGTTTGTGCAGCCGTATAAAGAGGCCAAGTCGGATTCACTTCTCGGTGAAATTAGAAATGACGTGAAATGGCATTGCCGAGGAGAGGCTCGAGCTGAAACAAAATCGTCAAAACCCCGGAGGAGTAGAGAGCGCTTAGCGCCGTATTCACGAGATGGTGGCATAATTACTCGCAACTTTTTGTCCCGCATCTGGTTCGCGTATTTCTCGCATCTTCCGAGCAGCAGCAGCAGCAGCAGCAGCAGCAGCAGCAGCAGCAGCGACGGCAGCGGCAGCGAGAGAGACATTCGCAGCAAGTTGGTGTTCGAGCCGAGGCCAACGAGGATTCCAGAGAGTAGCGGGATCAGGCCGACTTGCAACTCTAACGACGTCCGGAGTAACTTTGCTACATCCTAGCAGCAACAGCAACAGCGGCAGCAGCGGCAGCTGCATATTCCGCCCTCCTCGTCTGCTGCGTGCATTCCGCCATTCTCTTTCTTGCTCAAGCGTCGAGTCAGTTCGACTTGGCTCTGCTGCTCTGCCTCCAGTCTGATTACCGCGAGATACGGCCCGGGCCTTCATTAGAGCCAAACAGCAATGCCAGCGTTAAATCTGTGATTTTACAAGATTTCACACCGAATTAGTGCATCATTGTTTATTCCGCTGATTGTGACGAGGTAGAATAAACATCGAGTGGATTCACGGGTGAAATGATGAGTCTCATGTCCGGGAACGTCGCCAAGATTCGATGATGTAATCATCTGCTTTGTTAATCCTTCGAGGATAATCTTCCTTAATATACATGTTGAAAAAGGTATTTCTCCCAATGTAGCTTTGAATACAAAATATCACAATCAATATCCACAGAACTATAAGTGAATATAAGATTAAAACAAAAATATGAACATTTGATAAATGAAAATATTTACAGCAGTAGGTACATCTATATGCATCAGTCGAAAGTAGTTAGCTGATACCCCTAGTCGACAAATTCTCGTCTATAAAACTAAGATTATGTGACGCATAGCTTCGAGATAGAGTGCCCAATGCTGTATAGTTTACGAATCTCGCTGTCAAATTGGACTTTATGCAGGATTTCCAACATGACAAGATGATTATGCTGGTCGAAACACTATCCATGTGGGTGCTAGATTTCCCTTCAAAGAGCATATGATTCAAAATATATAATACCAGTACAGAACTCTCAATATCCCATTGTGTTCCATATATTGATGAGCAACTTTTTGTGTATTATAGGAAAAATATATATATATATATAACCATACATGCGCTGAAATAACAGCTGAAAATTCATCTCCGTTATCATTTTTAATTTCTTATTTTTTTTACTTACAGGTGAGTTCCCGGGACCATTTGACTGAATCATTTTCACCGTATGTAACTGATATTTTTTTCTTCAATCTGAGAAAGCTATAATTTGACAACAAATGCGAGTCTAAATAACGTTGAACCAATGAGTGCCTCACAAGATTATAGATGTTTTAATTTTCTTTCTCTACTCTCCATAAGCTCCATGTCAGCGAGGAGTAACATATCGCGTTGATCTACAGTAGTACTACGTGTTGTGTTCACTACTCGGCCATTTGAAAGGCACTCAGGCTACTTTTTCTCGGGGGACTCTCTAAACTTTACCTTGTCACCTAGACTTGAAAGACTTTCTCCGTATGGTTTACAAAAAGAATTCTTCAAACATCTCGAGCCACCACGATCCAGCCGGCATCCCAAGTTTCCAGGAACTTGGATGAATAATCCGCCCAAAGTTTCATATGACTTTGGATTTATTTTGTAAATGCCTCGTATGTATTATACTAAACTATACAATTTAATTGAGACAAAGGAAAAGAATTTATTGAAAAATAATGAAAGGCGTTCAAGCGTAGAAAAAACGTAAAGCTCTCTCGAGTTTTCCATCAATATTCTTGGATAAACGTAAATTATTGTTAAAAATGACAAGCGAAAATGAATCACTCTTATTTTTTTGTCGAATTAATAGTATTTTATGGAATAATATTTGGAGAGGGTAATGCAATCGGACAAAAATCAAAGTTTTGAACTGGACCATCTGATCTACATTTTTGTGGTCTACGGGTCGAATCACACAAATGTTTGTATGTAAGTGCGTATGTGGCGCTATTTTTGAGTTACAATAACTTTCGTAGGCAGCGTCAAATCTCTTTGAAATTCACCACGCAAGTCAGCGGTGGAAAGATGTGAACCGAGACCGAGCTACACAGCAAGCATATTTATTTCTCTAGTAACCTTTGATAAAGGAAAGAGAAATCAGTTTCAGATCCACTTCCGATAATTGTAACGTCATGGGGTCCGAAATCGTCTAAATATTTCATATTCCACACCAACCACTGTTCACATTCCTGGTAAGCTATGTTAATTTCCCTAGCGACCGTTAGAAAGAGGAAGTCGGCGTGAAATCGATTTTCAAGAATTTAGAATCCACAAAGACCTCCGGGAAGTGGGCGACCAAAGTCAATTTTAGATAAAAACGATCTATCCCAAAATACTGCGCTCGTTTGCGCGTTCAGAATCCGTGATTGAAAAAATTATGCGAAAAGTCTATCTTCCGATATTTACAAAATAGTTGGTTGCCCACTTCCCGGAGGTTCCACAAAGCCTTTTTAAGAAAGTATACAGTAAATCCACTTGACAGTGGTTGTTTTTTGACATTTTCTCATGACAGTTTGAAGTTTCACTACCTGCTTTTTTCCTCTTTTTCTTGTTCTACTCTGCCAGCTAAGTCACAATAAATGCGAGTAATCATTTTCATTTATTTACATGAATCTACTCTATCTTATGTAAAAACATCTCATTTTTCGAATGGTCACGCCAGTTCTCCTCAAACTATTTTTTATCTTGCTGAAAATGCTCTTTTTCGCGTGCAATATGAAGCCAATGTGCCTATTACGGCTAATCATATACAGACATCAATGTGAGTCGATTTTTCACTTGTCACATGGTAAAACTGTATATGAATTGGTGAATGCAAGCCATGCTAGGAGGGTTGAGAGGGACACGTTGAGAGGGTCAAATTATGTAAGAACGGCACACACACGCACACGCGCATCCTTTTGCTCGGAATGTCATGATATACGTTGGCACTGCACAGTTCATTTTTTGGTAAAACGCGTTTTCCGCATCACCGCTTAGCTATGCTCTGCGACGCGACAACGCGGCAAGAAGTTTCAAAATTCAAGGATACTAGAAGAGCAATTGTACTTTATGTAAAAAGTAAGCTGACCCCATGCCGGAATCTCAACTCCCATCTCGAGGCCATATAACTCTGAGCAATTCTAATCTCGGGTCTCGGGGTCCGTTTAAAATCTCGGAAAGTCTAAAGTTCCACGGTAATATTTCAGATTCTGATCTTGGGAGTACCCTTGCGCGCGCGAGCAAATTATAATTGGCCTACAAGTTCCACCCTCGGGCTGTCCCCCTGATACTATCATAGTCAGATAGTACCGCAGCAGCTCCAGTTCAGAAGAGGCGGAAGCCAGAAAGAAGGATGTCGGAAGTTTTCTCGTTTGTCAGTTGATCGAGCGCGCGCGCGGGCCCAGGCATGCCGCTATCCCACCACTTCTTACTCGAGCTCCAAAGTCGAGATTCAAGCTTATATACCCGGCTCGCCTGCCTGGCTCTCGATATTTAGATTTTCACTTGGTACAAAGCCTGCTCTTAAGACGCTATATCCTCCCGAAAACTCTACCAAGAGCCCCCAACTTGCCAATGTGGTTCGTTATTGCTGTAGTCCTCTGGTATAAAAGAGTACGATCATCAGTGCTTTGGTATTTTAACTTAATCAAGTCGGAATACTTCATAGATTAGTTTACGAATAGAATCGTGCAGTGTCTCAGTATTATATATGGATGACGAGGTGTATGGATTTAGAGTCATTCCGTATTGTTTGATTTTGGAACCGAGTGTATAATTCACGGATGTTTGGAAGAAACCTCTTACTATCAGGAATAAATGACGTGAGAGGGTTGTGGGACAGTATCTCAACGCATGGAAAACCAATGTAACATAAGTATGTGGCGATATTTAGGCATCAAATATAATTCCAATGGATAATTCTGTCAAAGAGTAATTAACAGAGTAAGTATTGAAGCATCTCATAAACTATCGAATCGAATAGGAATGAAGATAGAAGAGCTTAGAACGCAAATCTAGCTGTTCTCTCGTCCTCCATCACTATTCATGTCATTGAAGCTAGGCGACGAGACGTTCGATCAGGAATCGCGTCTCCACGTCGGCCCGACTTTTAGTTTCCGCATATTAATCAACCGCCGTTGTAGAGCCACTCATAAAGCATTCGCATCTCTAGACCCCGATCGCCATGCAAATGTCCTTTCACCTCACCGCCAGGAGATCATTTTTCCCCAGCGCTCGCACTTCCGCACTCGTCCCGCATAAATATTGATATCGCACGCGATGGCCATTGGTCAGCGTGCCAGGGCGATATAACGCGCGGACGGAAGGTATCGAAAAGCGAGCCGGCTATTTACGGGCGGGCCGCTGAAAACGAATCATAATTAACGATAAATATTTGAGCGCGCGATACCCGGCGCGTCCGCCTACGTTTGAAAAATCGATCCAATATCGAAGCGCTAATCCCCCGGTAAATACAGGTCGCGTCCGCTCTCGGCCGGCAAGAATCACCCCCCGCAGACCGGAGATGCTGCCGGCCGGACCCTAAAGCAATTTTACTCCTGGCATCAATGTTTCATCATCGGGCGGCCGCTCGCTCCATAGTTGACGAGCCCGAGCTTGCCACAGCACCTGCCGCGCGACTCACAAAACACCGGCCAACGTAAATTACATCGCGGCGCTGTGTGACGTTCCCCCGTTCCATCGGAATATAGCATTTCCAAGGTCTGCGAATTGTACTCGAGAGACGAAAGCCTTCTTTCTATGTGCATTCATCAAGATTGCTACACTGCTTTGCTCAATTTTTCACAGTGTCCTTTCTTTACGCTCGCTTACCCGGTGCGCTTTTTCCCGCTCGATAATCGTGGCCAGGAAATAGAGCTCGGGTTGAGCTATTTTTTCAGAAAAATATAGCAGCTGTGACATCACATGAAAGACAGCCCGGAATTATATTCTGTGCTCTCTGAATTTCAAACAGTGGAAATTGCATAGCTCATATAAATTAATCAAATTTTACTAGTTTTCCATTTGATAATTACTATTACATATTCATCGATGCCGGCAAAATGAACAACTCTGTATGCCTGATGTAAAATACCTTATGCCAAATGATTCGTTCAGCGTTATTCAAATATCGAGCAAGCCCAGCGTAAAAATCAATATGAGTCCGTATATCCTTGATATAAAAGCTAAATACAATAAATTTATTGAAAATAAAGTCAGGATAAATCACTTAATAATAGACAGCATCTCACATTCCCACACATACTATAGAAATGCTTTATATCCTAAGAACAAAGAACAAAGAAAATTACATCAATCCAACTATCTACAAAAATAAGACTATTCTAATCAAACTCGATATAACAGTTTGTACAAAAATATTGGTGTTACCAAAACAATATAATATTATATTTTAAAAGCTGAATAATATTACTATTGTATAAATCTCCAAAAAGATTCCAAAACTTCAAACAAATAAAAGTAATAAATCATATGAAGATTTCCGAGAGGAGTGTAGTTACTGCGGGAGAATTGAATAGTTTTATGTATCGAATTGATTTTGCATCCCTATTTTTAGTATCTGAACCTGCACGAAACTCATGATGAGAATAGATTGAAATAAATTTCGATGGGAAATAAGATGAGATTAGTTGAAAGTACGTCTATTTCTCTATCAAGCATTTGTAAAAACACTATTGCAGAAAGTTCTATCTGAAATTATGTGTCAACCAATGTTTTTAATTCATCTCTAATAGATTATTTTAGTTATTCAATTTTATTCGACAATGTACTATCGAGTCCAAATATTCAATTTCTTTTATAGTAAAGTTTCTTGTTTCTATCATTATCATCAGATAATATAATACGACCACAAATCTTTCTAGTTTTCGCACAATACCAACCATAAATACATATTCTACAGACACATCCATACATCTTCGATAGTCTGAATGGCAATATAAGGGAGTATTGAACTGCTGCTACGAGTAAGAGCTTGTTAATCCGGAAATCCCGCCGCCTCTGCGTGTGCTCAAAATTTTACAATCTCCACCCCTTGCAATTTTACGCTCTTCTCAGTGGTCAAGCCTCTCTCTCTCCCCCATGCAAAATTCTCACGCCCAGTCCAGAACTATTCTAGTAATCCTATGAATTCCGCTAGAATGTCGCCTGAAATCTCTCAAACTAGGTTATGAAACACGGATGATCACCTCTACGATGAACTGAGATATAAAAAACTGTCCGAGCAGTCAAGCAAGATTGTTGTGAGTTAGGGCAAAGTTAGTTTCGTGGCACTAAAAAAGACCCGGTACTAGATAGGATATAGTTACTAAAAGTATCTACGCAGTGAACTGTAAGACGACTTGCAATCATTTTATAGTTCGAAATTTTTTGCTTTCTTCATCCATAATACAAGTTAAGAAAAATGTTTGTGTTAATACGATAGGAATAAAAATATGACTGATGCGAAATAATTTAAATAATCTAAGATTAAATACTTACACTTTGTTGTAAAAAAAGTTCTGAGTCGATCAATATTGAAAACTCATTGAAATCTCATTAAGGATAATTTGTTACTAATTTTTCTATTCGATGTGTGTTGTGGGAATGATTAACAAATCAAAACTGTTGCCAATAGCTTGGCCAAGAGCTACCTCTTGAATGTTCTGTCTATCGCCAAGTAATGACATATACTTCTTACACTTCAAATCTATCCTCTGGAAAGTGAGTCTTCGTGGTATTTTCTCATCATTGCGATACAATTATGGATTACTTGCAAAAAGACATATAGCTAACCTCAGAATGTTAACATCTAATATAGGTCATGATAGCCATTCATTCAAATATTCCTAATAAATACATTGTAACTATGTATAACTCCAGCCAGCCTTGCTGAGTCTACGGAGGGAGGAATAGGTGTGGGAGGACCAGAGGGATAACAAAAGCTATAAAAAAACTAACAATATAACAAAATAACATAATCAATCGATTAAATCTGTAAAACGAAAGTATATGCGGCTTTCTACCATAATTATCAATCGAATTAACTTTCGAGATTGACAAATCAATGTTCATGTAATTTCCGACTTGTGTCAATTTCAACTGGCAATTTCTCACAAAAGAGAACTCACCTACCCTCGTTCAGGTACGATATGCCTTTTTCCCAAATGACCATATTTCAACAGAAAAATATTTATGTTTATCATGGGTATCATTTAAAAGTGTAATTTCAGTTCTTAGCTCATTGAGAAATAGGTCATTGAACCAACAGACAGACAGACAGATAGTAAGGTAGAAGGAAGCAAGTTGAACAGAAACATAAAAAGTCACTTACAGCATGATTTCAATGCTTCTTCTGGGAGAAAGCAATTATAGAGGTGGGTTCTCACATAGTGTCTTCAATTAAGTTCATCGTCTTTCAACTCATCATTAGGTGAAATAGAAAGAAACAAGGGAAAAGAAATTATCGAACACACGAAGAAGAGAAAGAGAGAAGAAATGTAATAAATTAGTGTAAAATTAGGGTTAGTGCGCCAGGTGGGAGAGAAAATAAAGTAGAATAAAAAAGTACGCGAAAGATGAAAAGGGAAGCGAAGGAGATACAAAAGGATGTGAGGAGAAGTCTGCTAAAAAAACGACAATGAGCTGATATCAGACTAGTGAAAGGAAGATGTGACGAAGTGTGTGTTGTGTGTGTATGCGTGTGTGAAAGGAAGAGAGAGAGAGAAGGGGGAGAGGGAGAGAAGGGTGCGGAGAAAGAGACAGAGAGACTGAGAGGAAGGAAGAGTGAAAAGTCAGGGAGGCTCCGTACCCGGGTCTAAGAAATGGGAACGATAACTTAAGCCCGTGCGGACTCTTAAAAATTCATTTGCCCCGGGGATTCGGTACAGCGATGCATAATTCAGCGGGAGCTCGCGCTTGCCGCCCGGGTATGCTACACATTTTGCTTAATTTTCCCAATAAATTATCGAGTCCTCCGCCCTCCAATTTGCTCGGGCGCGTAATACCCTGGAACTACGTGTGTTCATCTCGAAAAATTAATCGTTAATGGATAATGCCGAGCGTTCTTTCTTATGACCGAAACAGCAGTGCGTGCAGGAACATTTAACTTGGATACATCATCATTTTTTGATTTTTACTGCACTCGGTGCTCAGCTAAATTACTACCGGATGCCATGTATCATACCAACGGTCTTTTGGGCTGATTAACTTTCCTATTCAGTCTACGTACTTTAACCCGACGCCGAAGAAATATTAGCCGAGGAATAAGAATATCAGTAAAGAAAGTTTGTGCTACTTCCAAGAATAAAGTGATTTACGATAATAATAATCATCCAATGAGCGACATATACGCGTAATTTTTGGAGCACGAAATACAGTGCCGGAAAAATGTCCAAAGTAAATGAGGACACTCTAACCCTAAATTACATATTTTGGAACCCCATACGATTCCTGCAAAGTAATTCTTGGATCACGGGTTTTACTACCGCAATTGATCGTACCGGGGGAATATTTCACACAAAAATCAACTCACAAAATTGAGACTAATCTTCCAAGGCATGTGATTTTCCTACCTCAATTTTACTGTCGCAGCATAGAAAAGTACCTATTGCTCACAGTTCGCGTACACACCCACGCGAAATTTAGCAAAAAAATTTATGCTTGACCAGTTCGATTATGCGTTATATCAGTAGCTGCTACAGACGTTACAATCATTATTCCAAAGTCGAATTCACACTCGACAAAGGTCAAGAATACACTTCAAGTCGAGACTGAATCGTTTCTACGGTGTGGTTCCTTTTTCCAAATTTCGTCAAGCGTAATCTTAGCAACGCGAGTGATTGGACATTGGGAAAAATGCACGCGAGCACGAGAAACCCATTCCGAAAGAGTCGGCCGGTCCATTTGACTGAGCCGTACGGACAATAATACTCGGGAAGATCCGGCGGAGCAGAAGTTAGTGGAGAGAGATCCGCGAAAGCAATAGGTAGCACAGCCGTCTGAATTCAGAATATGCGGGGCATGTGTGTGTGTGCGCGTGCGTGCGGTCGCTCTCGTTTGCCGCACACTCCCAGATTTCGTACATTGTTCTTAGCCGCTTTGATTATTCAACAGGAAACTCTCACAAGCCAGAAGAGTTTCCAGTAGCAGAGAGTAAGAGAGCACACTCGATTGGGTGGCGCGCAACTGTCTGGCCCGCTCTCGGTCGGCTTTGTGCGTGTATGCCAAAGCTCGTCCATGGAGTCTCTCTCTGTCTGTGTCTCTCCTGACCGACCGAAGGGATCAACCCACCAAGCTCGCGCAATTGGAATTCACATTCCTACACCGTTTGATCATTATATGCCGGGGATACGATCGTGCCTCTCACTCTCTTCATACAATTATTTCTGTTGTGTATAGGACACGCCAGTACCAAGTAGGAGTACGTATACTGCGGGTCTTGCCGCGTGGCGTACTGCCCTACTCGAGCTCCGCGTGTCGGATGGAAATCTGAAAATTAATTTTCAGTATTAATCTCGAGTTCTCTTTTAACTAATCAGTATTCATGATTTGGCTTGTGATACGGTTGCGAGTTCGTGAGGTGAAATGTAACCGTCGCTCTCGTGTATAGATGTACGGGTTCGCGTATTCTTAATCACGTGGCTTTGCGAACGCGAGGAATCCATTAGCGGTGTCGTGTACGTTCGCCGAGGTCAAGCGAAGCGACTTCTGACGAACAGCCGGACCGCGTGTCGGTCTTTCCGAGCCCGGGGGAACCAAATTCGCTCTGTGGATGTGCACTGATGACTTTCGCATAAAGGAAAAAATCATCATTGACGTGACCGCCGCGAGAGCCGCGATGTCTCGGGTGAATTCGGGCACACACAGTCATTCTCCACATCTGCACCTTGTGTTATTAAAGAAAAATTCATGCGTAAGAGACGGGAACTGCGGCGAGCACGAATGAGAATACAGAAAGAGCAGAATGAAAAGACGGTGCGCGGGTGCGGAGCGGCATTGGATGGCGTAGTGGCGGCGGCGGCGGCAGCATCCATGTGCACAAGCGAAAGAGAGAAAGCGGAGAGTGCAATTTCAGACGATACATGAATACGAGTGAACTAGGCACTGGCCATTTCTCCGTGTTCGGGTCAGTGAACCACACTTTTGTTTTGCCTTCATTTCCGGCTCGCTTCGAACTTGCACCGCGAGAATATAGATGTATATGTGCGTTCTCCTATACTTTTCTGTATCGTCGAGAGTGAGAGGAATGATGACGCGACGACGACGGCGAGGATGGCGACGACGAACACCGCAGCGCCGCGAGACTTGCTAGCAGAAATCTCCTGTCCCTTTGGCTTTTGCCTGGCCAAACGGCCACCCCCCGAGTCTATAACAAAGCGGATATGCCACAATGGGTTTATTCGTACGTGTAGCCGAGGATCGCGTGCAGTTTCACCTTTCCCCTTTTCTCGATTCTCGACCGCGCCGGGCTTACGCCCTGCTGCAAAACCCTCGGCCGGATAAAGAGAAGGGACGCGGCCAAGACGGCACGGGATATAATCAGGTGTATTGTCTGATCGCGCGGCAGCGCCGTGTCTCTCCGTAGAAATGACGCAGCTAATCCCAACGTTGACAATTCTTTGTTCGCCATAATCAGACCATGGGTACGAGAGGGAGGAGCGCTTCATTCGTGTGTTCCGATGCGAAAGTTCGACTCCCCCCATCCCCGTATGCGCCCATTCACGCGAACCCACAACCGTTGACGATTTTTCCCATTCGTAATGATCAGGAAGATGCAATCGAACGTGAAGGTGGAATCGGCATACTTCTCTCCAGAGTTAAAATGTATGGGTCTGTTAATATACATACATACTTCATCCCCAATCATGCGAGACAAATTGCATGATTTGAGATCAAGCCCTCTATGAAATATTGCCTTCGCCTTTGACTATACGATAACATTGATAATAGCATTCTCTATGGTCGTCAAATTTCCATTATTAATTCTCCGAAATGAATTCTTGATCATCACTCATCTGTAAAAGAATCGAATTTATTATCCGTAGAATTATTGGAATTAATTCTCAATGCATTCTAGAGCAAAGATAAATCGTAAGCCTGTGAAATTCTTACAGATCAAAGTAATTCAACGCGATGAAAATCCTAGGAACTTGTGAGTTTTAATGAGCGATCCTCTTGTTCAATTTTCCAAACGCCAATGTATGAAAATACTCAGTGAAGGCATTATTTAGCCCATCTTTGAGAGCGTATATATAATAACGAATGAGATAAAAATTTCATAACTAACTGGGATTTATGAATATGAAAAAGGAGAAATGTGATTTTCATACAATTTTTGTTTAGAGATATGATCAACATTTCGAAGCATTTACTTGTAATATGATCAAAAGAACTACTGTCAACTGCATTAGCAATATGCTTTCTCAAAGAGACTTTGTGTGGAAAAAAATATTATGTGAGATATCGCTATTTTTCTATAAAAGTAGCCTTTCTCATCGATTTGAGTTGTTTATTGGGTTAGTGCGGTAACTAGTTTCCTCCCTTATCGATATTTACTAAACGCAAACACAAGTTTCTACTGAAATATATAAATATGGTGTGTCCATCATCAAAAGTACTGGAAATCAACCTCAACTCTTTTTTTATTCTCCATAGTAACGTTTGGTACAAATGTAAGCAACCAATCCTATGGAAAAAGAATACATGTGGTCACTATAAAAATAGTCACAAAATTGTGATTCGATCGTATTTGAATCGCCACAGCAGTAATTGCCATCAACATAATCAATGGTTGCTACTGAATTCGAATTCGGTCCATATGTTGCTATCAATGGCATATGTGTGCAAAATTGTTATGCAAGATAATTCAACGTTTTTCGATCCTCAAATTACAAAAATGAAGGCCCAAAAGTCGGATTTGAAAATTCGATTTGCATCTCATCACGAAGATTCCTCTTCGAGAAAGTAAAGTATAACTATTTTCCCACTCCGAATGCATATTTCCCGAAATCGCATTGCAGAAATAATTGGCACTATCGGTCAAATCTTGGACAGTGGGAAGGAAACGCCAGGGGAAATCAAATCAATCGGCTGATCGATCTATCAACAAAATTACTTTAGTCGGTGAATGGGGGGATAGGGCGCGCGGACAACCAATGAGCCTTCGCGTCGGCGCCAGTCGTGAACGAAGGGCCATGACGCTGGAGCTCTTGATTTCCGCAAATTGATCGTGTCGTGGAGGCGAAAGCCCTGTGTGAGAGAGAGAGAGAGAGAGTGAGCTGGACCATGCGCGGCCCGGATTCACGGGTAATTTCATCCTCGGCCGGAGACGTCTCAATTAGGCCCTTGCCCGTGTGTACACGCGCGGGGGCAGCGAGTGCGGGCGTAGCCAGCCCAGTCCGAGCCAGCGCGATGCTCAAGGACCATTACCCTGGAAATTACGGGCGAAACGCACGGTCTGCGTAGAAGACGCGCGCAAATCAAATTCAAACTCCCGGATAGTCTTGACGTACAAAAGTGACGGTCGAAAAATGTCGTAAGATCCTTCGCGAGTCCTTCGATCGAGTCTCGTACTGTACGCTTCTTCGAACGAAGATCAGAAGATCCGAATCGCGGGAGTACCTACGAAGATAAATCTAAGTACTCCCTGAAATCAGTCCGTTGTCAAATTTATCTGAAATCAAATTATAAACCAACGTTTTTTTTAATCACGCTCCTATACGAAAGAGTGAAAAGAAAAGTAGTACTTCACACGGCTGATATTTTGTCGCTGTGCAGATGCGCATTGGCGTGTTGTGTTGTCTTGGCCTATGACTGAGGTAACAATATGCACGGGCTGCACATCAAAGTAGCAGGGAGACATAATCGTTATTCGGCCTTTTATATCGAGGGAAAATTCGCGAGCTCTAGCGGACGATAGAAAATTGCATGCGCCACTCGAGGCGACTTGAGGGGCTATCGTGACCTGTGTATTTGTCATTGTACACACGCGGTCAGTATATATACATACTATATATAGTCCAGTGGCGCTCCTCGTAGCATAATATATATTATTCCGTTGCTCGAGCATGTCTTGGACGTTCCTTCGTGAAAGCGAAGGAACGTCTTTCAAGTCTAGTTTTCAAGTCAACATATGTAGTGATGTAACTCACGCTTTTGTGAAAAACTCTCCAGGACTTACCCGAGTGGGGCATCTCTAGAAAGCAGTTTTTTATCATTTTTTCCGACGCGACTAGAGAGGAGAAATAAACAGAGCAAGTTTATCGAAAGCGTATTGTTAAATCAGTGACCCATACAGAAATTAAGTGAGTTCACGCGATCCCATTACAGTACAACAGATTTTCAGACTAATCACAGTCAAGGGTAAAAAACCAAGTTGAAATGAAAATGCTATTCGCGGGAAGGGAGGTAAATACACGTCTAATCAGTCACATCAGCTCGGGGAAACTCTTGACATAATCAATTATATGTAAGGCCGGCGAAGAATCCCTTCGGAACATCAAAACGTAGTATTCAAAGCAGCCCGATCGTGTAAATCCATGCCGTAGTCCGCGTTCGATTCAGTAATCCCGTCGCATGCACAGCTAAATAATTTACCAGCCTCCCCCTTAACCGAATAACGATGAGACACAAGCCCGGCCGTCGGGGCGAAAAAATTCGCCTCGCTCGCGTGAGCGTGGGCGTATGCATCGACGAGAGAGGCTCTCGCCGGGTGAAAATGAATCAACCCGTTCCCGATTGAAATGCAGTTTTTAATTCACGCATCGCTAATTCTCATTGGGAAACGAAGATTGAAGCATTACCGGTTATTCGGATGCCAGTTACCGCGAGCGTGTCGCGCATATGGGTCGCCCGCCCTTGTCGGATCATCTGTTTCCCTCTTTCTCCGCACGTGCGCTCTCGTGTTTGCCCACGCATATACATATACCCACACACACACACACACACACATACGCATAAATATACATATACATATATATGTGTATACCTACGAACGGCCACACGTGCGATCCGCTGCTGGCAGTGCAGCTTCGTGCTTCGGGAACACTGTTCGTCCGTGTCGTCTATTGAAATTCCTTTTTTCCACCCCTGAACGTATATATGAATAGACGCGCATCGGTACCGGAGTTTAGATTTATGATCGAAGGGATGTTACGCCGATCAGATCAAATAGACTTTGGCATGCGTGATATACTCGATCCTAATCAAATTCCATTTTATCTTAATTTAGTTCGTCTCATTTCAATCGTGAGGAAATCGGCTGGTTCAGGAATTTCACTGTGTCGATTTAACCTTGGAAAAAGTATGTTTTCTATCAAATTTCGTGTGTGAAGACCTCCTCAGAAAACATCCTGTGTTTTCATGAAGGAAAAAAATATATATTCCCGCATTTTACGATTGTTCACACTTCATGATCCATCAGAGAATGTATGTATGAAAAAGGTGAGTATGCTCGACTAGTTGCCTGAAATCCGATGCTGTCAATTTCGAATTCGACATAGATAAGAGAGGTGTTACACAAGGGAACAAAGAATTCGCTCTGTTACATTCCATTGACGTTGCCCACTACTCCCATCTACCTCCGCCATACTCGACGCGTCGAAGCTTCGCGCCGGGGCTCAAATCGTTCTTCGAGGCGAGAGAAAAAGGGCCGCCAATAAATATCAGCGACGTTGGACGGCTTCCTCTCACGGCTCACGGCCCGATTATATTTTTTCACCCCCCAAGGTGTTCTGCTCTTCTTTTCCCGGCTCTCCTTACCCGAGCGCGTTTATCAAAATCTCCAACTAATGTGCCTCGACTCGAGCGTTGCACATTCAATTACGCCACTTGTCCAGTATCGATTTTCGATCTACACGCATGCTGGCTTTTGCAATTTCGCTCGGGATCGACGGAAGCTCCAACGGGCATTATTAATCATAATGGCATGGCGAATAGCATATTGATTTTCGAATTAGAATAAGCGGCGAATGATGAATAGAATTTGAATTTCACCGCGGAGTAAAGACTTTGATGGGAAAAATTCAGGATTTCAATATAGGCGCTCGCTCGCTGAGCTCGGAAAAATCACAGATTGAAATGAATCGGTATTCAAATTGGAATATGGTTCGCTCCAAATGCAATTCCACTCGGAGCATGAAAAATACTCATTTGAACAGTGCTTGACCAGAAAAATGATACCCGAAACGTTTGTAAACTCGTGCGGTATTCATCCGTTACATTTTCGTATAGTAAATTCTTTTCTATTTTCATTATTCCCGTATAATACTCCGAGAATATATCGATCAAATCGCCTCCTATTCGAATAATTAAACTCGAATGATAAAAGGTTTGCAAATGTCAAATGTGAAACGAGATATACGCTTGAAATCTATTTGATATATTTGGGAAAAATAAATTTGAAATGACTTATCCCTTCTCACATTTCAATTAAGATAATTAATTGATCTATTACACTAACGAGAACGAACGAGAATTGAGCGAATCGTCGGAACGAATTTATCCGTGAAAATAATTAGGGAAATCCAATCAGACAGCCATGATAAAAAACGGGTAGACAGAATCGATTGTAAATCCAATGGAAAATCCAGTGTTCGTGGGGGCGAAGGAAATTAACCTCGTTCGGAATGAAAACAAGTGAGTTGTTCCGAAGAAGATACAAGAAATACTGCGAGGATAAAGTTTTCCTCGTAAAATATTCGAATGATAGACGAGGAATAGAAAAATTGGGAAAAAGGAACGGAAAATAGTTTCCCTTGCAAGCTCGATAAATCGAAGAGATGGAGAGCTCAAGTCATTACACACTGTTGCAGAATTGTGCTCGACGATTAAAAGTCGAAAGGCACGAGAAGGAAAACCGGAAAATAAGGGTAGAGCTGAACGAGAAAGAGAGAGAGAGAGGGAGAGAAGAAGGGGAGGTGCACGGGAAGCTTTTTCGCGCGTGTAAGGGCACGAACAAACTACGAGGGGAGCCGGCAATGGGAAAAAATGCGAGTAACACACAGCCGAATGCAAGCCGGAGAAAGTAGACAAAGAGAGAAAGAGAAACAGCAGCAGCTGCAGCGAGAGTGGGAGAAGAACGAGGTCGAACAGACTCAAAGGGACGACGGCATTTAATCAGACCTTTCATCCTGGGCATATAAATGTATAGATATATATATCCAGAGGAACACGCGCCTAATTTCGAATCGAGCTCTTCTTTTCTCGGTTGTCCTTTTCATCGCGCTAGCTAGCTCGCCCTTCACCCACCCCCTCACCGTCTCTCGCTCTCTCCTTCTTTTTTTTTTTGCCTCAAAAAGGAGTGACGAGGGGAACCGCATTTTCTTTACGAGGAAATATGGTATAGTGAAGATCCGCTTTGTAGTCACGTCTTCTTATAGGAATCGCAACGTGATCCGTATGTTGCGCATGACATACCCGCTTGATACTTCAAATATCACCGGGGAAACGCAAACAAGCTTGGCGCAGTGCGAATTTAAAAATTCTCTTTTCCAAAAGGATTTATTCGGCATTGGCATTGAGCAGATGCAGAATGCAAATTTCATCTGTCAATCACTCATCGGAATGTGTCGATGGGATACGTGCAGGTACATAAATTCATTCGGGATCGTGATTGTTTATATTAGTTGATCAACATGCACATCTCCTGGGATGAATATTGAATGGATTTTTATCGTAGTTTGCGGAATGAACGTTTTCCTTCCGAGCCAATGTTTTTTCAATGAACGCTCTACGGAAACCATGTTCGGACTCTTTTAGTTTGCCGGGTTGCAGGGAATTGAGGCTCCGTGAAAAAAATCCTGTTCCTATAAAGACGAGTGATATTGTATCAAATGCCAAAATGTCAATATCCTTGTATGAAGTCATGGCCTGTAAGGTCAAGTCAGTTATTAACATGTTATAGTGTCAGTTACAACAATATCAAGTCATGTATTAATACACAGTTGCCAATATTATGTTACTCTTGAATGGGAATGATTATTCTAATTTCTCAACGAATGATGTCCTCTGGAAAGATGATCGTAGGTGGCACGTACAAACATGGAAGGTGGAATTGATCAATAAAATATCGTTCCAATTAGTCGTGCGATGCTCGCTAGAATGTATAATGTAAAATGAACCAAATTTTCATCCAAGCGGAAGAAACTTTACTCCCTGGTTCAGCAAATAATGGCACTTTTCTTCCATTGGTTACGAAAAACAGTATATTCAATCATCCTCGATAAGCGAACGATGAGTGGAGAGAAAAATTCTATCAAAAATCCATTAAAATACACCTGCTATGTTTTGGACATTGCATTACGTCACACAGCGACACAGTGGTTCAGGCCCCACTGCAGTGCTAGTCGAACACGTTGAATACCGAACATTTATTCTTTACGGTCTATGCATCACAATCCCAGCGACGAAATACGATGAGACGAAAACGCCCGAAAGGTAGAAGTACTTTAAAAAGTCGAAACATCACAGGGTACACGAAGAGATAATGTTCTAGCGTTCACATTACCTATCCCTATTGAAAGAAAAAAATCGCCGCTCCATTCTCGACTCGCAGCGGTGGATGTGTAACACTCGAGCCCCGCGGAATATATAACCCTCTAGCGACACGCGCGCGAAAGCGGATCCAGCCCCGTCAAAGTGCGCGGGTGGAATCCCCGAGCGAATCCGTTGCGCGCAACCCTGCGGTGGCGCGCCGAGAGTTGCCGGCTCGCGTGAAATCGCGCGGGCGCGAGTCAATCTTGGTGCTCCCTCTCGAGATTCGAGCAGTGCGCGGGAACGTCGGAGGGGCGGGGGGGGAGAGAAAACGCAAAGAGCACGGCTTCCGCTCGCGCGAGCACTTTCTTCGGGATAGAGTCATAAGCTCGTTAAGCACCCACCGACGCGAGCCTGGCTCCGTCGAGATCGCTCCGGCGAAAACGAGGCGGCCCCCTTATCCGACACCGACGGAGACAAATTCGCCAGCTCGGGATTCCTCCTCTGCGGCGGCGGCGGCTGCAGCAGGCACCGATATTATACGCGCTGCAGCCGAGGCTGTTTCGGTTTCGTTTGTAAGTGAGACGCCCGCCCGTGATAACTCGGCTCGTCGTGTGTTTGTAAATGCGTCACCGGATTCGTTGAACACACACTGTTCCACGCGCGCGACAGCATAATTGGATACGTGCATTGGGCCCGCGCACGCTTCCTGCGTGTATATGTGCCAGATTACAACTACATAAACGTATCTAGAATTAACCAATTGGCCCATTCTTCCTTCACGCATCACTAGTACTTCCGTGAACTCTGAAGTTTCAAAGTCAAGTTTTCTTTGATGATCGTAGCGCTCGAGGTTCAGTTGGTTATGGGAGCTTGGTTTATTAGAAACTGCTCACTCGATGCAATATACTCTTCTCAAGTTTCCATTCATACAATGGAGGTCCTCCGAGCCGTTCATTGAGCTAATCTCGGAAGGAGCAAACGAGATGAATATCACGAGGTAATTTCCTTTTCTGTGGATTATTATTCTAGTTACATTACTATCCCCTGCACTCTATCGTTCATTCTTCGTTTGATAACCTTTCATCTCGGCAATGTCTCAAAATCTTGGCGAGTCGTTAAATCTACGACAAAATTGTGCACGAGGAGATGCAATAACTGATGCACAGCAAATCTCAATCTCGGCTGGGTTCCATTTTCATATTCATATATTATACCTACGTGGAATTCCTGTGAATGGAGATGAATACGGGAAACATATTTTTCAGAAACAAAACTTCTCTCGAATCGTTCCCTCCCTCAATCGCCGCGTTCCAGATTCACGCAGACAGTCGAGAGAGCGAGAGATCCGTGTGTCCACTTCGGTGCACGATGAAATATCGTTTCATCCCTGTCGCAAGTTAACGATTCAATATTATGAATCAATTCATGAAGCGCATAATTTATGCCGAACGCGAAATTGTTAATTAAGATCGGCCGGATCCATAACCCGCGTGCGCGGAGATACCCATCGCGCCGCGGGAACATGGCCGAATCCACGAGAAGGACCGATCGAAATTAATGGGCTAATTCATCAAGCGTAAATCGTTGGCAGATCCACCGCGGCTGGGTCCTCCTCATCCGCGAATAACAATTCAAATCTTTTTCGCGAAGCTGCTCTCCCGAGGAGAACTCGACGAGACCCCCCGGTGTCCCGTCGCACTTTTATTAACCTTCCCGGGGAGCTCCAGTGACTTTGTCGTCGCCGGAAAAATGGGGAAATCATTGTTTCCCATCCCTCTCCAATCCACCCGGGTGCATGCATATCACCCCGCACGTCTTCCCAATCATCCGAAGGAATTTTCTTTTGATGCCCGGCTGGATATTACGTGCGCGCGCGCGCTTTTTACTTACTCGCTCGCTCGCATTCATCCCCCGGCACGCATTCTTTTCCTTGTCTCAATTCCCGGCGTAACGAGTTGCCGTTCACCCTTTCACGGTTCACCGAGCGACGCCAGCAGCGCCGCGCGGCGGCATGTAAGCGTGTAGATTTATTTGCCCTCGTATTTGTGAGCAATGCTCGCGCCGTGTGTGCACATCGGCGCCGTTCGGCACATACACACACAAGAGAGAAGACGTAATCAGTATTGGCGAATACTGCACGTATGCGTGCGCGGCCCCGCGCGTGCTCGTGTTTACGTCCGCGTCGAGGCGTGTATGTGCTCACGTCGGGCTCGAGCTACACAGGCAGACGTACGCCAGCTCGTATATTAAGCGGGCCCCCGTCACTGCTTCGTCTGACCCGATGTACGACTGCACTACTGCCGCGAGACGCTGCCCGGCTTCTTCCGCTCCGTTTGGGTTGCCGGGCGTGTACCCCAAGCAACTCGGGCGCCCCTTTGTTATCTGCGGGTCCGTTCCCGAACTTTGCTCGAGCTGAGCAGTGCGCCGAGAGGGTTTTTTTCCTTACACGCCCCTCGGCAAAACGCGCCGGGGAATTTTCGAATAAAGACGGAGCTCGAGATTTTCACGTGATAATTCTTGCAATGCACGGTGCAGCACGCGAGGCAATAATTCCACAGCCCTGTGTGTATACGTACACTTGCGCAGAGAGGAGAACCCGAGGAGAGAGTGACTGAGTCACAACTCGAGCTCGCAACGATCCCGTACTCCCACGTCGCCGAAGGAATTACAGTAATGGCATAATACTGCTTATAACGCACCGTGACAGAGCTCGTCCCCGGAATTTTCGCGCAGACGGAGGAGGGGGGGGGGGTAGGGAGATATCCAAGCTTGTTTATCCCGCGTTTACCTCGTAACTGGCTTTTTACGTTTTCATCTCCTTTAGCCTGTCTCGGCCAGTCTTAGTAGCGCTGCTGCTGCCGGCGCACAAAGTAATGAGATTTAGTGAGCCGAGGCCGGATCTGGCGGCAGCCAGAATTATAGCGACGAATCACGCGACAGAGAGAGAGAGAGAGAGGGAGAGAGAAACTCTCGTGCGTTCATTATACTCGCCATGTGTGCGCCCGTCGCTGTATGGATTTTATTCAGCGCCGAGGACACTCCGTTCGCTTTTTTTTCTCTGTCCCGCTCGACGGACCTTTTGGTCCTGTTGCAAAATGTAGATTAACGTTATAAATTTCACTCGAGCGTGGTTATGTATGCGAGGCCGACGGACATTTAGTGCGTCTAGAGGTTGGCGATGGTTCCCTTCGTTTTTTTTCATTTGTGCGGTTTTTCTACGAGAGTGATATGGGGGAAATGCCAGGCAGAAATGAAGATTATTTATTGTGTGGCGGTGAGCTGGGATAATGAATTATTCAAAATTAAACGTTAGGAATAGCGTTTGTCCGGGATATCGGGAAAAAAACGAGGTGGTCTCTGCATTTATGCGAAAAATTATCACGCATTTTAATATTTAAAATTGAATGGGCCGAGCGGATTCATGATGGAATAACGTTGAAATTGAAAGATTAACAATTTTCATTGTTCTTCTTAATAAGGTTAATCGCTGCGGAGTTTTCTCTTTGTCCATGCATAGTTGAAGTTAATCATTCGATTTTAGGAGGAAAAAAATACAGATTACCATGAGTGTCACTCGGGCGGCCTCGAACGATCGAAATAAAAAATACTCATGGTCATGAATTAATCAGTTACCAGAAGGGAACTGTATACGAGATTCGTAGTAGTATACATATATATTCCTTTTCCTGCCATCCATCCATATGGCATTGCCGAGATTCCTAATTAATGAAATTGTGAAACGGGGAGCTGGAATAATTATTTCATTAGGCAGAGGAGCAGTGGATCACTGAGGGTGAAATTCGACGATTGAATACGGACCTCCTCCCCCGGGATTGTTCCATCTCTATAATGACGGTTATTCTGGCTGCCGTAGAGATCAACAGATAAAAAACCTCAATGATTCATCCCGGTCGCCCGCGCGTGCGTCGATCACACGGTAATAAAATATTTGGAACGATACGAGATTTCACGTGATGGAAAGGATGTATGTACAGAGAAATGATAAGAGGATGCCTTCGGGCTAAAGTTCAGCGTTTATAAATGACATATTTTTTGGGATAGGTGCAGCAGAAACGTAGTTTAAATAAATTATGGGGATATTCAAATTGATAGGCAGGATTAGTAATGGTATTAAAGTCTGATAATGTCACTGCATTTTATGAATGATAGGATTGCAAGTTCGATCATCAAGAGTACGATGTTGAATTCAATAATTTTTTAAGTCAGTCGAGGTAAACGGAATATAGTATAATTGATTGAGAATCAAATGAGATATGAGTATGTAATAACGCCCAACCCTTGGGTTTAAATGTACTAGCGGCTAATAAAACGCTGCAACCGGGAATGTTGTTGCGGTAACATACATATGAAAAAAAAAGTTTTTGCCAGAAACATTTACACTCGTTGCGGTGAGTCTTTCTATGAATATTTCCATTAATCAAGACATGTCTTATATAATTTTCCTTCGGTGAGTAAGTACTTTTCCAATATAATCAAACTAGGACGAAAAAGATCGAGCAAAGTAACAATTGATTTCTTAAAATTTCACTTCAAGGATGTTATTCGGTGTCCTAAATTTTTCATTCCGTAAAGAATGATATTTTAAAATACCTTTTGCAGCATGAAAATAACCAAATCTAATACAGCTTGTCTCATTTCGAAGGTATTAGGCAGACCTTTCTCACAAAGCTTACTATTAGCTGCGTTGGAAAATTTATAAGTAGTGTAATCCAAGTAATGTTGGAGCTCAAGTGGGCGTTATGAGGTACTCGAACCTTGTACTGTATTTTTTCGATCACTCTTTATTCATAGAGAAATAATTTGTTCATGCGGTTATCGATTGAGTCTTATAATCTTTCAATGATGAATCATTCATTCATTTCTCCAAAGTACGTTTTGAACCAATGTTGCTAATTGTGACATCAACATTTCAAAGCACCATTAAATAACCATTAAATAAATATTTCAATCTTTTTTCTGTTACAGGTTAGTTATAAAAATTGCAACTATCCAGTATCTCAATATATGTAAGAATGCCTATAGCACCACATTAATACTCATAAACAATACAATTTTTATTGTGTCTCATAACGTAATATACCCTAACGTGGGTAATTTGAAGCGATTCAGAATTAAACGTAGCAAGCTACAATGAATTCTGTTAGTTCACGCGAGACTCAGAATAAGATGGGTTGTAGCGGGTATAATGAGCTGTGCGAGTTTCCTGACCGTAGCAGCCCATCGCACAATGTATCATGGTCTCGACTGCTCACGCCCTCGCCGCTTCTGCCCTCGTAATTGTGCATAATCATTACGACCTCATCAATTAGCGACAGCCAGCCTGACATTGATACTCGCCTCGCCTCTCTAGCATGTAGTAGAAGGGTGTATCGATATATTTATACCCCTCATATGTTAACATTAGGACACAGACTTGACCTTAAAATGCCGAATATGCTAGCAATTTTTGATTTTCAGAATTTAACGTATTTGTTGAGAATAAATTTAACGATATGGAGTGAATCCGGTTGGGAATATTGACCGCGAAACGAACGATATGCAAAAATGACTCCGCTAACGCCAATAATGCGAGAAATATGTTACGATGTATCGTGTTACAAAAAGTCATCAAGTTTACACCTACTTTTCAAAGATAAAAGTAACGTACAGTGTGTAAATGAAAAATGAATGTCCATGAATAAAACGCACCGCGTGAATTTTTTTTATCGCCTCCCGGAAGTTAATTAGCTAGTATAATATCTGTGGAAGACGGTGTTACGATAACTTTCATTATAGTCGGTTCGGCCGCCTGAATATGTGAATGGATGTAATGCTTGGCTAGTCTGATAAAATATTCACAGAGCTTTTATAAAATTGTTCGAACGTAAAGTAAACCCCATGGATACTCCTCTATGAACCGCATAATTTCTGCCATAAACGGTTCAACTGTAGCTTTTCTAGCATGGATAATGTTTTTTTGTTATCTGAAAGTATGGTACCCAATTCTCACAAAGCGATTTATTTTATAGACCGCAGATGTCATTCTAACTATGCGTGAACTCTGGAAAGTTTACTTATTTTAATGTATTCTGTTATAAACAAATGCAGCTAAAAATGATGTTTTCAGAAAATAATCTTGACTGGTAGAAAATTTTTTTCACCAAAACTATGCTTTTAGCGAAAATTTATAGGAAAAATTTTGTTTTAATCTGACTAAAGAATCGTGAGGTTCAAATAATAATTGAGTATATTGGAGTAATTTCTTCAAGATTATTTCAAAAACGATAAAAACATAAAAGTAAGGTAATAATGGTGAATATTACAATTTATGCCGGTTTGAATAGGTGAACCATAAATTCAACAACTTCGGTGGGTACAACGGGAGCAATTTTGATGCAATTGAACGAGGGTCTCAGTATTTCTGATGAACTCACCTAACTCCAGAGGAGAAATATATAAATTTTACTGTTGTACCTTTTCACTATTTTTCGTGATTATATTCATCCAAGAAGTTTTTTTAGTGCATCCACAAAATAAACAGAGGCTTCGTTATATATGCAAGCTTGACTTGTGTACTGTTTGAAACCTATCTATTATTGAATGAAATATCAGTGGATGTATTCCCACTCTCATCTAGTCCTTACAGCAATTACCTTGGAATTCATGTTCTGGGAATGGAGGCATCATGAGTTCTTTTGCCAGAGCAAGCGATTATATCCTTGCGTTTGAACTTTATACAACAAAGAAAAATTTCCCCTCACTCTTTCTATATAGGAAATCAAAGAAAAAAGCTTGCATGCGCACAAATTCTAGACGCTACAGGGGAAATTGACTCGCGACCTCAAAAACATACACTCTCTCTCTCTTTTTCTCTTTCTCTCTCCTATCTCTCTCTCCCCGTTTCTTTCTCTCGCTGTCTTGCTGTCTTTTTTAGTAAAAAGGGAAAAGAAAGCAGGCACGTCTTCTATTTCTTAGTAGATGACTGCCATTTTTGCGTCAAAGTCCGTCCATTATTCAAGTATTTTCTCGCGGGTCCGCTAGTCTTGTAATTTTTCCAGGATCTCTAGAAATGAGACAGTACAAGGTTCAAGAAAAATATTTCGAAATATACAATAGTTCATCCAATAATCTATTCTGTTATAATATTTAATTGTTGATGAATGCTATTCATAACATTCATTGACGAAATCATCTTTTTGATGGTAATTACAGGTTATTCTTTCTCTTTTTCAAATACAAAGTAACATAAAAAATTACGTGTTCGATCGCCAAGGCTCACTGTATAGCTCTAGCTTTTGACTGCAGCTTTTACCTCCTTTTCCCTTGGCAATTCAATGTTTAGAGTAGTAAAAAAACAGCACAATATAAGGATATCCACTGTAGTTTTTCGAATATGCCAAAAATTCTAGTTCAATACGAATTTTTAAGATTTCCCTGTTTCTGTACGTATCGATTGCAGGTGTGATACTGCTCGATTTTACGCCGCACCGACTTGGTTTTAATAACTCTTTGAAAAAAGAAAAATTCGACAGATCGCATCGTATCATATATTTGAATTACTCGCTTTGTTGGAACTGAACTGAATCCACCTACTCTTGGTTTTGGATGAAATTCCATATTGTTATTGTTGAATCAAACATTCTATTATCCTTTAGAACGATTCTTCAGCGTGATATCATTCTATAAAATCAAATTATTCAGAGTCTGTAAATATCCGTATAGATCAAATACATCACGGTTCTGTTTATCGAAATTCTTTTTCTAGATATAGCTGATATTGTTGATTTATATTAATAATAATAGTTCGATGAATGTTCGTAAATAGATTTGAAATTTTATAACTATGAAGAATACAGATAAATAGTTTTTTTTTTTTTTTTTT
>CM037084.1:51094161-51125160 GCA_020882725.1 Aphelinus certus
CTGTATAAGAGTATTAGAAAGAACTATCGAGCACTGACATCTTCTATTTAAATTATCCTGAGCTATCGACACTTGAGCTCGCAAGACGATTTCAGATTTTTAACACTAAACTATTCATCAAACCACATAACACATAAAACTTGCAAATCAGACATCTTAACCTAACAGAGTTATCCTATCCGGCAACTGTTGAAAACTAAAAGGTAGCCTAAAATATCCACGTACCATCAATCTCACATACCTACAATTATAGTTTTGAAAATAAATTGTCGAAACTTATGACAGCATCGCGAACGAAACTGTTTATCCTAACCTATATAATATCATGTCATCGGCTACTCTCTATCTATATATACATCTCACACTATATCTATATATACACCCCACTACAAATCACGTGGTTAGATCTACACCAATCATATCACGAGTTAATGCCATCACTCTAGAGGCCATCACTTTTCATATGAGGATATGCATTAAATCTGACTCTAAACTCAATTCTCAAAACTGACGTGAATATCTCATCCCTACTAATGTCCGTGCGCTCATCTCATTATTCCCTGACATCTACTCTTACTTTAATGATAAATCGTATAGATGTCTAAAAATCAATTACAAAAGCAATGCATATATCGCAAAAATGCAATCCAATTAAAGTTTCATGCATACCCAACGTAGTTAAAAATAATGTGGATCGTACCAAACAGCAACGACCACCATTATTTCTCTTTTCTTGATTGATACGTCGGACGCAAACGTTGATACTCAATTCTCCGCACCGCATTAAACGAGCAAGAGAATCGTTAAATTTTTATCGTATTCGTGGAATGATTTCCGTCGCTTAGTCTTGCGTGGGTCACTTGTTCGAGAAAACACACAGAAAAAGAGAGTCGGCGCTTGTGAGTACGACCGGCCAAGTTTTTTAACGATTACTCAAATGATCTTTAGCACGTTTACGTTCGTGCGCCCATAGAAGATCATAAAAGTGTTTACGACGATTGTGAGTGATTTTATGATGGTGCGACGCTGTCTAATCAAGTGCACTTTTTTTTATGCACACGCTCAAGTAATAAATACGAGGAATTCTCCTCGCTCTGTGGAGCTGCAGGAGGCAGGGATAGATGTGAATTTCGAAATTGAATAAGTATCGGAAACATGAAATGATTTAAAACAACAACTTATCATCGTTGATTCATAAATGATATCGTTGCTATGATAAATCTTATTATTGTTATTCGGAGAATGAAGCTCGGGTATTAACTCTTCGTACTCTTTCGTTTGTTTACCACACGATTTTCATCAATTTTCAGTTTTTCATTTCTGGCTTTTGAACTCCTCCACCAGATTTACTTCCATGTCATAATTTTTATTCTCTAATGGATGTTTTTTAAACTCTCTGCCTCCCCCTGGCTCTTATATTCTGACTATATTATTCGATTTCTATTATTTAACTACCACTATCTAGCCATTTACTTTTATATCTGGAAATCCTTTTCTCCAATTTCCATTTCTGGACTTCCAATTCTTCTTATTGCGGGATACACCTCACATCTTCAGACTTCAGTTTTCTGACTCTCATTCCCCAGTGGGAATTCCAAAAATGAGACTTCCATTTTTTGAGTCACAATTTCTGAACTTTACTCTTCAATGCGTGTTATCTGTCTACATTCGTCGTCATACCGACTTTATTCTTAATGTTCCAATTCCCATACACAGACTTCTATTTCAATCAGATTCCCAACTCTTATATTTAGATTATTGTCCTGCAGTTTTCACTTTCTGATCTCTGTTTTAACTATAGCCACTTTTTGTTTTTGGTTTTCAACTATAATTTTACGAGTTCCTCACTAACGCTCCTAACTAACGCTGTCACCCATGGAATGACAGACGGGAATGAAAGACGGAGACGAAATTTAGCGAAGAAATTTGAGGATGAAATTCAGGGATGGAATCCGGAGAGAGGGGCTGGAATTATGATGGTGCGACGATGCCGGTCTAGCTTTCAATATAGAGAAATTACTATCTGTGCAGAGGCACAAGTAGGGAGACATTCTTGACGTACGTTGAATGGAGATACTTCTTCACAAATATTGACGTTCCGAGCCACTGCCAACTAAATGAACAGCATGCTTTCTCGTAGAGATTCAATACTTGAGGGGAATTAAGTTCCTTACCGAAAACAGTGATAATATGAATTGGGGCTTTCTAGGGCAGAATATAATAGAGCAACGCGGGAATCGATAAGTCTCGCGATAGACCATGTATGCATACACGGATATGCCGGGCAAATTTCATGAAAACTATCTTTTCGTGTGATATTGTTCGACACCAGAAAAATTTTACATTCATGCACTCATATTCACACATCTACTTACCCATACGGATATATATATATACACAGACAGATATACAAACAGATATTCCTGGATAATGCTAATTTTTGGCGTAATGGACTTGAAAATATTGACAAAATCTATTATTCGAAAGTTTGATTTACCCCCTTACAAAACTTTCTCTTCAAGAAAACATAAAGTAACGACTAGTTCAATCACATTATTCACATCACAGTAGTAGAAGAGAACGATTTCGATTTCTATTTATAGTGAATTAGAGTACGGATTCCTCATTACAATATTCTTGGAAATACCGTGGTGATTTCTGGAATTTCAGTCCTTGAATATTTATTCGAATCATAAAAAATATATTTAACTAGCAATTGAGAGACTTAAATTGAATAATAAAAAAATGTTTTTGACGAAATATATACTCAACTTTTCATTCCCTCAATAACGGTTGCTAGTAATGTAAGCAATGGTAGCTATGTAAAATAATAAATATGTTATGTCTTTCTAAATCGGAAATTCTGAAACTGGACCTCGAATAGATTTCTCCCTCCTCGGCTCAATGGTTGCCAGAGATGTAGAGAATGGTTGCTATGAAATATATCTCTCCAATTTGACATTGATCCTCAGAAGAATTCAAGTCTCCATGAGCATTTTGGAGGATCTATAAGAAAAACTTTCCAAGGCCACGGTGGCTAAGGAAATAAACAATGGTTGCTACTAAAAATTGAACCTGATTATCATCTTACAATACTGACTCGCGTACAAAATTCCAGTAAGACAATTCCTTCGAAAGTTATCGTGTTCCATAATAGCATTACGCGTAAATACGGACGAACATACTGACATTTCTAGGTTTCGATCCAATTCTAAAGTTCGATTTTCACGAAGTTTCAAAGTTTCCTCTTTGAAAAAGCAAAGCGTATGGAAACTTGCTGAAAATAATGTGTCGAGCTGATAACGTGCAGTTCGGATTCCAAAGCCAATTTGATTCAATCCTGGATCTGTATCTGTTCAATCCAGTATTAATTTTAAAGTATCAACAATGAATTCCCACGGGACTGAATTGGCAAAGCACCGGTTAGCTTGACTGTAGAAAATGAAATCCAGCCTGAGCTCGACACCAATGAGCCAAATAGCGTCGAGGTCGCGCGAGCAATTCGCATCACGTGGCCACTATAGAACGAGCTTTGAGTGCGCGAGTCGGCTCTCGGTGCTTTCAGCCTAATGTGTCTTAATCCGGGCTTGTTTGATCTCATCAGCGTGCCGAGGCTTCTGCTGAGTCTTGGCCAGCTTGCGCAAATGCGCGAGGTTTCCGCAAGGTGGTTCGCCGCCTCCTTGTTTGCCGCACTTATCTCTGACCCTCTCGCCCCCTCCCCTGCGCCGCCCCCCCCCCACTGCCCTGTGTATGCTTACGGCATTATCAAAGCATAAAGGAAGAGAGATAGAACGCCGGCGGTGGCGGCGCCGGGCTGCAAAGCCCCCGGGCGTTCTGGAATTGGACCGCTCCTGCCGGTGCAAGCTGACTGCGCTCTGTGTACATCTTTGACGAGGATGCTGAACTTGCAAAAAGAGGACTCGGCTGATCGATCGATACGAGAGCTGATCCAACTTCCCACTCTAAGCTCGTTGCCTCCGCGCTATTGTTCCACGTCGATTAGCTCGCTCGCACAGTTTCGCCATGGCTGCAATCTAGAGATCGAAAATTTTGAATCGGTTGATTAGCTGCTAACTGAATGATCAGTGGGCTTTCTCAGAGAGATTTGTCGAGTTGAGATTTTACTAAGACTCGAGTCGAATCATTGAAGGTGAATTACAGTAGGTTGTTTCATAATCCTTCACAACGGTTGCTATAGGGATTCCAATATCACTTTCTACGGATCATTGTGAAGATAATATGTCCTTTGACATCAGTTCTGAAAATGGACTATATACTGTTTTTTTACCTTAACAATGGTTGCTGTTGCGAAGGTCTTTCGCCATCGGAAGTTCTAAAAATTGACCTTAAGCTGGGAGAAACTGTTATTGGCTCCCTTAGTACCCTTGCTTAGGAAGCCAACAACAGTTGCGAAGAAAAATATCTTATTGATTCTCATCGATCCCCGAGAGTATTCAAGTCTCGGTGTGGATTTATGAAGATTTATGAGAAACTTTCCCAGAACACGTTAGCAACAGCTGCTAGGTAAATGAACAATAGTTATTACTGAAAATTAAACTCATGTTCAAATCTTGATGATACTGACTTGTGTGCAGAATTTCAAGATGATCAGACCATTCCTTTGTAAGTTATCGCGTGTCGAGAATAGCGTCACATACGTACATATACACACAAACAGTCGTTTATTATAGGATTCGGCGCGGAAATGAAGAAGGCCCAATTCAAAAGTTTGATTTTCATCCCGCCACAAGCCTTTGTCAATGAGAAAACAAAATGGAAACGATTGTGCGAATTTAATGTATATTTGAATTGTTACGGAGAGATAACCTAAATACAGATTTCATATCGTATAACGAGCCTCGTGTAAGAGGCATCCGATTGAATATCGTATCCGATAGACGGCAGTCGTCCACGATACAATGAGTCTTACATACACTCTTTCATATGTATAAAATAACCTAATCGATTTCTGATTAATCCATTGAATTCATGTTGTAATGATCAAATCGAAATCGTATAAATACACAAACTTTCGGGATGGGTAGCTAACGAGAGAAAGCTACCCATCCCGAAGCTCGTTCGGGTTGCGATGGCCAATATATTGTACACGTACACATAAATACACGTATCCCAGCTCGTCGATGATATTGGAACGATAATTCGCACACGCTTACACACACACTGTCTGACGTAACGCTAGTCGTCGGCCTACAGGTACTTCACTCGGGGCGGTCGTGGCGCGTTCCTCGGCGATGATCTGGCCTGTGAGCTCCGCTTTCTGGGCCCCAGGATCCGGAGGCGGTCGTGGCGTGGCCAAGAACGAAAACCGGATAGGCACCGAAACTGTTCAATAAACGCGCTCTCATATTAGACTACGGTCGGGCAACAATGCTTTTGATGATCGTTCCAGCGCAACTTACCCCTTTTTGGGTTGCCGGTGATGCTCTGGGGATGTGGTAACTGTCCGGAGGATCGGCTTCCTGCGATCCAGTGTCGTGCCGAAACGGGAGGACAGCTAGACAACGCTGCCCATACTACTCTTACTAGTCTGCTACAATGTCCCCTTGAGCTATGTGCAATTTTCTCATCAAAATTTACCGATGAGCATTTAAAATGTATGATAATTGTTAGAACATTACCTCCGATTGATGCCCGGAAGATTTTCAATTTGAAATATTATCAGTAGGCGGGTATATTTGAACGCATCTTCTGTACAGTAAAATCTAAATGACGGTAGTACTTCACGTTATCAAAAGGGCGGGTCGTGTTGTGAGTAGCAAAAGAGCTAGAAAGTGAAATTGACGCTGCAAAAGCAACTTTCTCCAAAATATTTGGAACTCTCTGATCAATAATTTGATTAGAAAATTATCGGATTCGCCTATACGTGTACCTTTTTACTCATCTGCATATCTATGTTAACCCATTCATGTATACTAGCTACTCTCTTGAAAGCTTACAACGAAAAACCTCTATATACTTACAAGTAAAATCACTGTATGAAGGTGAATGAATTATTGAATGGAACTGTAGTGAATTTTTCATGTAATACATGATGAATTAATTAGCTTCACTCTACAGCACAATACTGTGATGTTCTGCAAAAATTTTTTGTTCCATTTATGAACACTAAGTATTTGTTTGTTCGGAGTTTTTTTTAGTTTCCCAATTGATGACAATTATGAATAGTATTATGAATAATCTATAATGTTCATGTTCCATCAATCCATCATGAATGAACGAGCTACGCTGAATATTTGATTAACTCATCAAGAAATGAAATGAGCTTCTCGCTTTACATATTTTCAATATGACCTATCGTTAATAAGCAGTTTGAAACAACCTCATTTTAATGAATATATCATGGATTTCAAATGAATATACGAACCGTGAAACTTCTCCGGGAGCGTATTCATTGTTTGGTAATTGTCAAAACAAACTATTGTGTATAGCTTAGAGCACCCGGAAAATCGCGTGCCAGAAATAGAAAGTTGTCCCGTGAAATGTTAGCAGAAGTTCCAGCAACAGTCGTGAAAGCTGACAAACCAGTGGCTAGATGAGAAGGAAGATAATAATAACTATACTAACCTTGTATGAAAATATAATAAGAGAAAGAAGATGAAAACGAAAAGTCGTAGAAAGTGAGTGTGAGAGAGAGAGAAGAAGGAGATTTTAATTCCAAGTCATGACATAACAAGTGCATTCCATTCCAGAAAGTGGAGCAATAGCTAAACAACCGTAACGGGAATGCTTTCAAGGGAGCGAATCAGGTGGGGACGGGAAAAACTGACAGGAACAAAGTGCGTCCTTGGATATGGAGTTGCTGTCATCGGAAGCAACAAAGTTAGTACAGGTGAAGAAAGAGAGGAGAGATAATGCGCGAGTTTCGGAGAATATACGTTTGGAAAAAATAGAGCAAAGCGGGGTGGAATCTGATTGGTAGAATAGCTGCTCCCTGTTGGATCAAACCGAAATGACTTGTCAAATCTATAATACCGTGTCTTGTTGGTACAATGCGCTTAGCTTGATTGGATCAACTAAATATCGAGTTGGATATAATCATATAAAAATATTGTTGAATCAGTATATCTGCATCTGCATATGTCGGATGTGATTCTTTGTTCACAGTTAAAAATTTCCATAAATGAGAGATATCAAATCAAGTAAACTTTGTGAAGAAGAAACGTTGTTATAACGATATTATTACAATAAACTGAATGGACAGTTTATGACTCTTGAAACGCTTCATACGGAATTTGATTCATTAACATTTGTAAGAAGTGATTGATATCTGAATTTATTATTGGTCATCTACCGTGTGACGATCCAGAAGCCAAACCATACTTCCCAAGTACCTACAGTTAGTCAAACGTGAATTTGTTCGTGATTGCTCTGGAGAAGATCGATGGAGAAAGTTTTATCTTGATGTGGAAATCAGGTCGATAACTTGATATTACTTCCGCAGACAGATTTATAGGAATTATGGTCACTCGAGAAATTAAATGATGTAAAAAAATCAATGTAAAAATGCGGCTCATTAGTTTTGCATTTGTTCATCAGTTGTGACACTTTTTCTTTCTACTTCTTTGGTCGAAAATGTTGAAAATGCAACCTGTTCAATTTTATGAGAAATTAATTTTGATTTTTTATGATAGAATAATATCATAACTTTATTGCTATTTGGCTGTAAGGGATCCATGTCATAACTTTTCATGATTGACACCTGCTTTGTTGCGCAAAAACATCGTAACTTTAGTAGAAATTCTTGATGGGAAAACGTCGAGTATTCCCACGATTAAATTCGTCCACTCCTCTGGCTCTTGATGCAAATTGCGCCAGAGACGTCAGGGCCTCTTGAATTTTCACCAAAGCACAGCAAACGATAGAAGCTGAGAAAAGCCCAAAAACAATAAATCTGGGATTCGGGGCGAAAATTTGAAAGCGCTCGCACATTGTGTGCGGTCGATTGTTATTTCAAGCATCCTGGTCATTCACCGGAGAAAAGTTTTTCACGTGGCCAGAAGAGCACGTGCAAATATAATTGGCCGGCTCGAGCACGATTCTTATAATTATTCTCCATAATTAAAATGGAAATCCACGCGCCGAGAGTCTCGACGAAAGATTGTGTATACCAGATACGCGGGTTATTCTGTGGCAAATTAATTTAAAGGAACAACTCTTTATCGAGTTGGAAGAATGTCTTTTAATTTCTTGTTCGTTATTATCTCTTAGTATTCCAAACCTGAAACAAAAAATTTATTTTCTTATCTAAGCCAATTTACCATGTAAAAACTGAGCTTTTTCGAAATTGAATATTCATGAATATTCTGTGCGAGTAAAATTTTGTTCACTTTCTCGAGTTTATAATTTCAACTGACTATTAGATGCCGAGTTATACTGATTATTTTTTATAGTTTCTTATGAGGAATTAATTACGACGAAGTCACACGACCAATAAAAATAATTGTTAAAAGTATGTTTTCTCAAAATACGCTCTTATGCAATGGACTATAGAAAGAAACTTGAATTGAGACTCTCAAATTCAATTTCGACACAATGAGCGTCTGTAAAAAACAGCCCTTTTCTCCCACTGTTGTATTTCTAGTATACTAGACACACTGTACACTGTTGTATTCTAGCACTTCTAGACTATTTCAGCACGCAAATTATTCGCGACCTGTGAACAGCCAGTGAAATCGCTTAACCTCGCTCAGAGGCATGATATATATTTCAGAAAATCTGGTTTATAATTGAAAAATTCGCATTTTAACACCTCGTGTGAAAATTCATAGTATAGTCTTTGCGATACTACTTCATTTGTTTCAATGACAGATTTCTTTGATCAACCAAAAGACGTAGTATCAAACTTCGATGTCGACACGTGTTCACCAGTTAGGAAAAAAATATCACCAAACACCGGCCACCTCCAAATATTAGACGAGACGCGCCTATTGAATTTCAACGTAGGACCAATTTGACACGGGATACCCGGTGAACAAACGCGCGGCATTATTAAAGGCTCGCCTACACGCCGTCGCTGCGGACTGACGTGGAGCCAACAGAGCCAAAAAAACCTCCACTCAAAACGAGAAGAGCCTGCACAGGGGCGTGCTCGAGCTCGCTCCGCGTGTTTCACCAGTGGGGACGAAAAAATCGGGCAAAAAACCGTGGCAGGCTCCACGTTGCGAGAAATTAATTTCTTTCATTCGCGATGAATGTATCCTGATATTTGGATACAGGCACTCGTCTCGGGACTCGAAAAAAAAAACGTTATCGAGCTTACTCGTCTGCTTTTCCGTTTGCTCGCGCATATGTGTGCTTAGCTGTTATTATAGCGAGAAGCGCAAAATGAATTGTTGGCTTTCGGACTTTCATTTGCTCTCCTGACACATATTCTAGCAGAGCTAATTATCTTAGTGACTAAGGAGCCAAGTTCTTCCCTACTTTGGCTATTTGTTTTGTTGACCTTCACAGGTGAAACATTTATGTTGTGCTTGTTTTTGGTTAACCAAATTACTGTTTACGTAATTCTGGCGTTTATTCAAATTTTTCGAGAAATGCAATGACTACTTGAATAATTTATTAATTTTAACGATTTTGTTTTTTGGTAGAAATTTTTGTGCAAATGAAATAGTGTTAATTATTTTGGCAAGACTTTAACTTCAACGTATATATAAATGTATTCTTTCAAGTTACCTTGAAAACCCACAAAGCTGCTGATGATTGTCTGTAACGGGCAAAACTATCTATTTCCTCTCATTGTTAGAAAAGAATCATAACAATAATGTACTTACGCGAAGAGATAAATCCTTCGTATGAAAATCAACTGAAGAAAACTTCCCACGTACTTTCATTAGGTGACATCTAGCTGACAGAGTCCTAACCATCTGTCTTTGATTCCGATTATCATTTGTTCTCTGAATGATTCACGGACATTTCCCAGAGTATTTCAACGACGCAACCACCGAAATTTGTCTGACATCAATCCTGTGAATTCACCCTCTCAAAGCCGATTCGATTGTACCCCCAAGCAAACGAGAATGAGGGCAGATCCAAAGGGAGGGTGGAGATACAATCTATGCGGCCTTGACATGGATTTCATCAATCTCCGGGTAATGGGACGACATCTCTTAGTGCGAATGTGCACGTACCGTCGTGATGGTCGCGTGGTTGATTATCAAGATTCACAATATGGAATCCACTTCACATGAAAAATGAAGAGTTGAAATATCGAACATTCGCTTTTCTCGATCAGATTAGGTTGTAGACTAGGTGAAAAATCACCCGGACGCTTGTTTGTCGCTTCCACGTAATTTCGGAGTATACGGGCGCAAGGGTCAATATTTACTCTCATATATCAGGTTAAAATTTATCAGTTTCATTAATATTTATATGGACAGTGTCAGTTAATCAATATTAACGATTGAATAAATACAGGAGGGATTGAATTCGTACAACAGACGACTTCGCGAGAAAGTATAATAATTAATTTTATTACAACATTCCGTGAATATACAGTGCAATGCTAATTAGAGTTAGGTGTATCTGTTACATATTTGAGAACAATACATCAGTCGGTATTTATTGATTATGAATATGTAAGGGTTCACATTTGACGGATTGTTTTAATTCCACGGAATATAATTTCACTCTTGATGTTTGAATTTTTCAGTCGTATGAACTTACTTTTATCTATTGAAAGTTGTGGGTCACGAGAACTTTTTAATCATCTGACGTTTTCAGAACACAGAAAGTACTTCATAAATTTTGCGCGACAAAGCGGAAAAGGGTATAAATCAGAATTTTCCACTTGGAGCGTATTGAGACAATCTGAGCTCTGACCTACCTTCTTCATTTTCCGATAAAAACTGTATCTTTCATGGTTCTTCGATTATTTTCAATCATACTTCATATTGAACGATTATTCTTATGATTCCCACTGAGGATTCCAACAGACGGAAAATTCCTAATCTCTATTCATGGACCACAAAAAGCTGCAATGAATGTAGCAATACCCATAAAATCCAAGCACCTTGCATACGCGACAGCTCGAATCGGCTCGGGGAGGAACAAGGGAAGATACATGTGGCTGAATCGGCCGCAAATGGCACATTTACGGGCACCGCTGACCTTTACCATGCTAGTCCAGAAAGATTTGCGGTCCGACGTACGTGTGCGCCCGCGCGGTACGCAAATTTCGTCGCGTCGCGTTTCGCGCGATAACAAAATGTTTTCCCTCTCTTCTAACGTTCTAAGCTGCGGTGCCTCGCTTGGCCTAGAATTGTAAGGAGAAAAAAGTGCCGAGACATGGGTCCAAATCTTTCGTATCTCTGTGCGTCCCTAATTGCGGAAAGATAATAGAAAAGGAAAAGACGAAAATAATGAAGAAAATGAAATTTATACCCTGCGCGTGAGCAATCTTGTTATTACGGAGAAATTTTAATGAATTTCCTTGTGATTATTTCTTTCCAGTTTGTCCACCCAAGCTTCAGTGAATTTTTTTTCTGTTTTATCACTCTTCAAAAAATTTCTACGTAATTACCACCTTGAATATAAATTGAAATTCTGGATACAAACTTGCGTTGTTATGGTTTCTTCAGAGGAACTGGTTTTTAGGTAACCGAGATTTACAATTGATTCTTTCCTCAAAGGTCAAAAGTTTTATGTGACTTTATACTTGTAGAAAGTATGTTTCCAGAGTATATAGCGTTACCCACATTTTCAACTGGGAACAATGCAATTTCATTCATCTCTAGCACAAGCTTGGCTTCACAGGGAAACAATTATAAAGTATAATTAAGTATCATGAATTATATAATTACAAATTATGATTTTCATCATATCGCGACTCAGTGGTTCGGAATCCTTCTAAAACTACAGAGGACATGATGCACTTACAAAAGTGTAATCTTGGTTCAAGAAGAAGAATCTATTTGGTTCTATAATAAGAATGTTTCTTCTTCTGTTCAACAGACTTCTCCAGGATCAAGACTTCTGAATTCTAAAGGAAATCTTATAGCGTCAAGCAGATTTTTCTTTTCGATCCAAGATTCCATTTTTGTGAGTAATACATCGATTTGAAAGTAAAGGTATGCAACTGAAAACGCCCACTCATTCTGCTTCTTCGGTCAAATTTAGTGGAGCTATAGAATGGTTTTCAATCATTTGAAATGCTTAATGTTTTTAATTTATTTTCTTCGGTAGAAAGAAAAAATCTTGATAATGCCATGGCATGAAACAGTAAGGAATGTAAAGCAAAACCTACACTCACAATTCTTCTGGGAACAACAAGAAACTTTTATGAGAGTATTGAGAAAATATAAAAGTCAAGTGCAAATTCTTGGTACAATCAATCGTAACCTCTTTTTCTTTTATATTTCACCTGTTTCTGTGCATGGTGAAGAAAATTAGAATCACGAATGAATAAATTTCTTCATAAATATCGAGCACAGGTGCAAGAAATAACACTAAAATGATCCAATACTAAATAAAATGATGAGGAACCTAAGAGCTAGAAGAGCTAGAGAGCTAATGAGAGCTAGAAGCAATGGAATAAAAAATCAAGAATAAAAGCAAAAGGGAATAAACCAACATCTAGGGTGACGGTATAACAATAAGTGAGAATTGATGCTTGTTAGACGATGGAAGTTCTGCAGGAAATTGGTTTCGCTCTGAATTGATTGGAATATCTTCCAATTGAATAATATTGGTGTTAGGGAAAGAGTCGAAACTCGTGATGGTGATGAGCGAAAGGCGGTAAAGGTTGGCTCAACGAAGAACGTCATGGAATTCTAAATGACAAAGAAAACATTGGAATTTTCATAGCAACATTTTTCGATTACAGTATAATTTTCATAAAAATTAGAATTCTAATGAGATGCCTGTATCATTATCGCTACTCACTCTTTACCAATAAGTTGATTTCGGTTGTTCAATGAACAGAATTTTGTACAATTGTTTCCTGATGCGCTTTAGACTGCATTTCAGGCATTTGAAAAATTATCCAAATAGATGATCGCATATACTTTTATGAAAAGTGGGATACATAGTGAGGACAGGCGAGAGAGTCATGGAGTATTCAGCAAGACTACCAGTTGACGAAGGGATTAATAAGATCAGGCAGTTTAGTTAATTATTGAGGAAGTTGTCCATAATGAGATTCGAAGTTTCTGATCAAATCTCATTTTCAAAAGAGTACTAAAATATGTGACGAATCGTTGTAGAGCATATAATCGAGCTCTTCGAACTCGCACAAAGGTTCATATGGTACGATATCCGTATCCCCTCTCAGCCGATATGCCTTCGAGAAAGTTCCGAATTTGGACGCGTCGGTGATTGAGCCGACAATATGTGGATTGTAGTTTACTCTCGGTTGTGTCCTCGGTGAGAGCATAAGCCAACACAGCTCTCCGGGGCCGACCTAGGCGTTGTCCATACGCATCTCCATCGCAGCCAAGCCCGGTCGCTTGATCACCGACCTGGAGCATTGCCACTCCCCCCATAAGCGACATCAATATCTCAGAGCGATGAAAATGACAGTGGGGCAGCGCTGAGGAGTACTACGGAGAAGGTTAACCGGACTAAGGCCACCTCCAACGAACTCAACCCGGACACCGTCGCCGAAACCAGCAGACGAAGAATACGGAGATAGTGGTATCATTCCCAATCAACAATGCATTGTTAACGAGAGTATGTGTGAGTGTGTGAGTTGTGTGTGTGAAGAAATAAATGTTATGTAAATAAATATTGTAATAGGTATATATATAGTTGTGTTTTCTTTGATCCATCTGATCTCGATGAAATCAAGTAATTTAATAATTAATATATGAGTCAAAGTTATAAAATATTTTACAAATATAAATTTGTAAAGTTCACACATTAGAATGAATCAATGAGAGTGTGAAAGTAGTAATCGTAATTTTCGATGTGAAAAATGACTGTAATGTAAACAATAACTCCTACATGATGGATGCTATGGGTCTGGTCTCACAGTTTAATTTACCAGTAAGTATTTTCAAGAGTGCTACTGATGGGTTATACTGCACTTTTTTTTTGTGTTCACATCAGCCACCTAGATTCTCGACCGTTCTAGAATCGTACACATGCTAGTCAAATTTAGAGATTTAGTGGAGATGAGAGTTGAGATCGAAATCGCAAGTCTGTTTTGACAATGTTGTCATCATTAATGGAGATAAATATTTCATTATCAATGAGAATAAACATAGGAGCAACTATTTTCAAAACCATGTTGAATCAATCTTCACTTTTCAAAGTTTCAGGATTTGTGTTTTCGTATTATAAATAGCTTGCCTCCTCCCCACCTCTCTTTCTCATCTTTGGTTAGCCACAAAAGTTCCAAGATTCCACGAGTATTTCACATAATTGGTTTCTCATCTAAATAATTGATTTCATTGCTGAGGATTTCGAATTTGTACAAGTTTGCAGGAAACATCAATTAGTCCTATATTTAATCAAAAGTTGTTTGGAGTAATTAGTACCATTCATACGGATGCAATGGAATGGAAAATTTTAATTAGAATGAAAGATGTGAAAAAACAATTCAGCGAAAATAGAGTTTGAGTACGGTAATGAAGTATGGACCGACTTTATGACTGCCCATTATTAACGCACGATGCATTACCGTTGGGCTCTTGAGCTCGGATGGGATCGAGTTTGAAAAAAAACGAGTGAGAACCGTTTATGTAAATGATTGAAATGGCTCGCCAGTTACAGGGCTTCGTATGAATTTAGGTTTATGCTAACAGTAAAGAGCTGCTTATCATCTGTACTCCTGGCGCTGAGATAATACGCGTCCGGAATGGGCCAACCACGTCGATTTAATCGAACGACTGTATAACAGGGCTGATTTCTGCATGATTAAGCCCAGAGATTGTTCGATGCGTGAATAATCAAGAAGTTGAAACTCTTTGCATCACAACGAGTCATTTCTGGAGTTGAGCACACAGAGTAGATAACTGGGTCAATGAGCCGTTGGGCAGCCAATGAACAGAATGAAACTCACTAATTGTTAATTGCGTGTAATAACAACGTTGTTTGGCTACACGCGGAATTGCTGGGATTTGATCTGGAGCTCCAAGAGTACCTTTGTAAAATGGAATAATGATAGGAGGCTTTCAGCTAGAGTGGAAGTTAGCTCTATTGACATTCAATTAAGAATTAATATTTAACAAGATGAGAGAGCGAGTATTAGATTATCAGAATGATGTTTGACACTCTATACTATTAATTTATTCTAGCTACATTAAAATGCACTGTGCACGATTTACATTCACACGTTTCGAAATTAAAATATGTTCTTTATTTTACAATGGTTGTTATTGAAGATTGAACTTTGTTTGCATCTTGTCAAGACTGACTTGTGTGTCAAATTTCAGGAAGACCGGGCTATTGCTTAGGGAGATATCGCATACCAATAATATCGTATACTCACGCATGTATTCAAACATTTCTGTAAGGTTCGATATTGATCGACCCATAGATTACGGGAATGGAGGCCCGAGGGACCGATTTTGAAATTCGATTTTCACCACGTCACAATGCTTTCTTTCGGATAGAGTGAAATAAGCAATGACACTGGTCCAACAAACTTTTCTAAATTCCAAATTAACATTCGGAACGACAGTTCACATGATAAATACTCTGAAAGCATTCACGATCCGCTGAAATCTGAGAAGCAAGGTGCTCTTCCCGGACGGACTTCAAAGTATAAATTTGCATGAATTACAAGTGAAAATCTCTTTTCCGAAACCCACAAATCCTATCTCGAAAACTCCCACATCCTCAAGCACGCGATGTTATTATTCATAAATAACGATAACCACCAACGCGAGTTAATCAAAATCCACCCGTTCCGAAATTCGAAGTTCGGGCGAGAGAGAGAGAGAGAGTGTGTCAGCGAAAAAGACGAGCGTCGCTCGGTCGCGCGCTAAGCAGGAGAAATTTCGTTAGCATTATACACGCCAACTAAGGGCTGAATTATTCATGGACGAGTCGGCTTGCGAGCGCGGGCGAGGCACGCGATAAAAATGGAAGCCCTCCCCCCACGGAAAAAAAGAGGATCGCACAGGCGGCGGCAGCGGCGGCGTCGGTGCACAGGTGAAACTGCGCCGCGCTAAACGATAATGAAGAGACCCGATGGCAGCCGCCGTGTCGGAATGCATATGCACGATGCAAATGCGCCCAGACAATCTTCTATGAAAGTCGGCTGGAAAAAAGGGCCAGAGTCCATTTGCGGGGCCAACAAAGCGCGAAATGTGCGCCTCTCTCATACCCCTTGATTCCCGCGCTTCTCTCTCTCTCGCTCGCTCTATCCCTCTCTCTCTATCTTGTTTACGCGCCCTACCGTGATAACGGAATGGTGGCCACTGATTGTCGTCGGCCGTCTAATCGTCCTAGCGGCGTTTATGCATTTCTGAGGGGATGTTTCGTTTCCTCGCCTGGTTTGCATTCTGCGTTCACACTGGGCGAGATAGTTTTCCGAGCCAGATTTTAATTCGCCAAATTTCCATTTGCAGATGCGTAACTTGATAATCATTCGTTCGTGAAATAGTGAAATGAAGAATTTGCTGGCTCATTGTTGTATTTTTAATGCGCTTTGTTAAATCTCGTAAAGGAGTTTTAAAACACTGGAAAGGGAACAGAATACTCACTTTTGGCATTTTGAATCAGAAATACAATGTTTGGAACGCTTCAGAGAGGAATTATAGATACGCTGTTAGAACCAAATGTGTAAAATCACTTTTCTACTCTACTTTTCATTCAGCTACTATTAATGAAAAGTTTGAAAGAGCTTATTCATAGCCTATACAGCAATGGCTCTAATGGAAACAAGCTAAAAATAAATCTGTCACTTCAAACGCATTGGTTGGTTCTATGGATTTCAGAGTGATTGAACCTCATCGAGTACCCCGCCTTGTTCATTTCTATGAAAATTCAAACAACCATGAATTCAATGGTTATTTGCTTTAGAACGAGTTCGATTGACCAACGCTAATTACTTACTATTCCGATACATCCAACTAGAATTGAAATTCTTGTATCAAAATGCTTGTATATATTGCTAGAGTAGAACTAAATTTGATATATGAGGTAAGCGTAATAGATTATATTATATCGGGAACTTTTTTTCAAAAAGATTCTATCAATTTGGTTCTTAAAATTACTTCGGCTATTGAATTAATACCCATGATTCATGTATCGAGGCGGAACATAATCGTGTACAACAATTTCACTCACTAAAACTATCACGCAATTTCATGTTGACCAATTGGCGTTGAATATTACTTTATTACAGATATGTGACTGCCGAAAATCCTCTTTATTTTCAACGTTTTGGCATTGAGAGCGTTTATGTCGCATATAATTTAACAGACTTTCTTATACCCTACACAATAGTTTACAAAATTTCTCTTTGGAATAATTGCTTTGAAACTCACATTGACTTTTTTCAAATCGAATTTTTCATTCGCGTCTTTTCGGGCTCCGCTGGTCCACTCAAGTTCTTTGCGCATCCCATAATTTTTTGTTAAGACGCCGCAGGCCCGAATATATATGTAGATGTACGTGGAGTCGAGAAAATTTATATCCAATACCGTTAGAAAATAACGCTATCAATTTTGGTGAACATTTTTCATCAGATACTCTTTGATGCTCCGAGTGTCGCTAGACTATGACTCGATGCTCTGGGTGTTCTTAAATATCTCAAAGGAGTTATTTATCTTTAGTGTATTTGATCGTTCGAGGCTCAAATTCATTGTACACAAATATATATATAAACTAGTACTAATAGACTGAATACATCGCTGTTTCCGATCCAGTAATTTTCTGGATGCTAGTATCAATAAACTATTCAGTTACGCAGTGTTCAAAAAATGATTATTAAATTCAATTATCACTCACATAAAAGAGTATATTTCACATTGGCAGATTCATTTAAATTAATGTTGAATTTGAGATACAACGAACAAATTATCATTGTCCAGGAATATATTAATTTCAAATTCTCTCCAAGTCTTTCTATAACTTTATTATTCACTTTAATATATGCAAATTTTAAATTTTCATATATTTATATTAACGGGATAACAATGTACATACATCATTAATAAGATTATTCATTCCAAAAATATTATAATTTGTGTTGCAGCTCGATTAATTTCAAAAGTTAGAATTAGGTTATTCTTCATTGTGTACAAGTAGGAGGTATATGATATAATAATTTCATTCTCTTGTAATCATTGTAATCCAACTCGAGATATTATCTTCGTCGACTCTCTATAAATTTGCCGTTCACATTTGCCCATTAATTTATATAAAATAATCAATTCAAAGATCTTTGTTCAATGAATTACTCGTCCAGGGAAGGAAAGTCTTCTAATTCCATGAATAATAAGCACTGCCAAGCGATATAACGATAATGAACAGAACATGAAAACGTTTAGTCTCTGCCCAGTCGATCAAATTGCGTTGGCACTTCAAAGCGACTCCGTTTACGGTGTCTGTGTTCTTTTTACTTCGATCGCCCCGTACAGTCACGTAGCCTTTGGCAGTCGACGCGAAAAAAAACCATCGGCGATAAACACGCCACCATTTTTACGAAAGCATTTTCAATACATAGAACATCGCTCGTGAGCCCAAAAAAGAATAATTGGAAAAGAGAGAGAGAGAGAGAGAGAGGGGGTAAGGGGAGAGGGAATGGTTTTTTTGCATTTTCTTTCTCTCGCACACATCCTGGCGCTGGAAAAAAAAAACTCGCGGAATATTCCCCCACCCAACGCCAGAGAGGAGCAATATCATCTCGGAGCATCGAGAAATAAAGCTTTTTCAGCGGCTTTGCGCCCGCGCCAAATGCCCCGCGGCTGTTGATATACGCTTGGCCTATTCTCTCTTTTTCCCTTTTGGCCATGTGCGGACATTAACGCGAACCCGAAACTTTCGTGGCGAGAGAGAGAGCACGAATGATATAGAGAGGAATAGAAAGGGGGTAGGGGGCAAAGAGAGAGGGAGAACATGGTGGTGAGCTCAAAAACCGATCATTGCCACTGGTTTCCCATTCACAAATCAGGTGTTCGGGTGAGACTGTTCGTGTATCTTGTGCAGTCAACTTGTATATAGCGAGGTGAATCATTCATTCTAGGTGGCTTGAACTATATGCTATATTTCATCAGCGAGAGTTAATATTTTAGTCTTTGTGAATCAATTTAAAGATGTCGTGTCTCACCAATTGTAACTTGGTACGGTAGCTATGCTCACACATTATAGCCAGGATGAGTATGTACCCGCATTGAATTTACGAAAAGCTCCCGAACCTACACGGTTTCTAAATCATGAGGATCAATCGTAACGATCATCTTCATTAATATGTCAGCAACTCGCGAGCGGCTCGCTCCATTTTTAGTAGTGCAAGAATCCCAAACGAAATTGGCCCGAATGATTCATACGAAATAAGTCTGCAGCAACATTGCTGTCTCTTATGCAGCAGAAACCGCAGCAGCACCAGCAGATCGAGATTATCCGCGCGAAGGACGCGCGGTCACGTAGCCTCGGCTCGCTATCCGCTCATTATCTTTTAATTATCTTGTTTATCTTGGCCGGACGCCCGGCAGCTCTTGCGAAATTACCCCCACGCTGCCCTGTTTGCTCCTCGCACGCGCATTGCGGCTGACGCGGTTGCCCCGCTGCTGCTGGCGCCCCGCTTCCACGCGGTCTGACCCATCTCCGACTTTTCCCCATCAGGTGAAAATTTCAAAAGGCCCGGCATAAGCCGAGTCCAAAGCCTGTTGGATATCCAAGCTTGTTTCTTCAGAGCTTTGGCCGCAATTTTCGCCAGCTACATCGAGTTTGATTGCTTTTGAAACCGATTCGTGGCGGTTCGATCCGAAGCTGACGAATTTGAAGTTCGAGATTTTCTGAGGAACTTACTCAACTCAAGTTGGAGCGATTCGAGAGATGCATTGGCTCAGTGATCCTGTACAATGATAGAAAAATGTAATAATGGTCACTAGATCTTTACTAGGTTGTTCTAGTGCAATACGGAGACAACGATAAGTCATAATAGTTAACTTTATCCGAAACATAACGTAATCATCACTAGAAAAAATAATATTCATTATTCGACTTATAGGACACTCTATAAGTAGTATAGTCCTGTAATACTTCAGTATAGTAAACTTTACTAACAAGTACATAGTGAGAGGTATGAGCAAATTGTACTATCCGTAATTTTAACATTTACTGAAGAAGTTCTGTCTTATAAAATATATTAAAGGTTTTGCTCCACTAAGTTGGATTAATGCATGTCAATAACCAGATTTTTCTCAGCGTAGTGATCAAACTGTGTCTCCCTGTGATTGTCGAGATAATCCCGAAATATGCTGGTAGCCGGTGTAGTATCATAGTGTACAAAGTTTCTATAGTTCTGGAAAACCCGCATATCACCGCTTACCAACCGGAAATGTCATGAAAATTGATTTATCATCCTGCAATCGTGGAATTGTCGCGTGGCTTTGCAAAATCTTTCAGAAATCCTAGAAAATGATCAAATAGTATTTTCAATCCAGATTTATTAGTCCTGAGAGTTTATACACATTTTCCATTGATACACAATACGAGAGGCTAATAATTCGTATAGTTATTTCTCACTTCATTGATAAAAAAAAAGGCGTTTCGGTGGCAGATGATCAGGTTAATCCGAAACACAGGAGTAACACTTGCACGCAAGCCTCAGTTTTCTTCTCCAGTAACGAACAAATCAACGACTGAATTCTTCACCGTGTTTCCATTGTTGTTCTCGACCCAACGGGGGCTTGGATCTTATAACGAAACGATTTATTCGCACATCTCTGCGCTTGCGAAAAGGTAGAGAAAATTGGGAGCCCTGCTCGGGCCTTTCGATAAGATCAACTAGGCGTATATTTGCTGGTTCGTATTTAAACTGCAATTTAGCTACGAATTTATGCGATCTTGATGCGATAGCTGCTTTATTCTCCTTCGTGACTCCAGAAACCATTCTCTCTAAACATCTCGGATAAATCTATGAGAAGGATTTCCTTCGCTGAAAAGTTAAAATCCAAGCTCTGGATCAAAATTATTGTCCAAGGGTTGTTTTCAATACGCCCGACTATCACTTGCGCACCAGTAAACAAATTCGAACCTACAGTACGCCTCAACCTTCCATACGAAGACCTCAATCACCATGAAGCATAAACTTAAAACCAGACTTCTCACCGTACATCGTGCGAATTTCTCTTCTCAAGCTAAAAGCATTGCCGTATATGCTCGATAGCCTAATGCGTTCACAAAAGTTCCTCGGCGCGAGCCCATCGGAGATTGGGAAAGTTCCTCCAGGTCCGGATCAAAGAGAAGAATCAAGGAGCCTGTACGACTTTGCACTTACTCTCGATCCATCTTCATTTTTTTCTGCCCCATACATACCAGTAATGTCGTCTGGTCCGTTCGTTCGAGGAATCCATAAAAAGGGACCTCTCGCTTCTTGCAGAGGCTACGTGGCCGCATTAATGTGACGAGCTGCGGGCGGACACGTAGCCCGGCGCGGCCAGATAGACCTGTCACGCGGCCTGTGATTTAAGACGATCGGGTCCGAGAAATCGATCGGGTTATCTGGCCGGAAAGGGACCCGAGCCTCTCTCCTTCCATGGAGAAACGAATAGACTGCGGACCCTGATGAGGATTTGTATGTGCTATCAGTCCTGCCGATTCTGTCGGTCCGCTTTCCTCAACGACTCTTCTAATAGCTCTCGAAAGCTCGCCAGCCGCCCCATCCCACACCCCCGGCAGAGACCTTGAGACTGCGGCGTGTGTAGGAGTGGACTCTGCAGGATGGAAAGTCCTCGATGTGTTTTGGAAGCATTCGGCCCGAGGTTTTTTTTCTCACCCGCAATTTTAGTGTCGTTTGATAGTGGTTTGAACTTTATAATAGAAGCACATAACGATCCAAATTTTTCTCCATACTATAATTGATACACAAATGTAGGCGTGTCTGTATGAGTGTGGAGAGGTGGGCGGCGGGTGTGTTCGCACTATGGCTGATTCGCGCAATCCGAATGCTCATGAGATGATTTAAAATTTTTATTTGCATTTGTGTTTCAGGTAAGGAACGAACCTCAACCAGAAATACAATCAGAGAAGCTGATTCTGGAAGAATACGAGGTTTGATTCGTAGTTGTAGAATTATCCGAACATGCACGTATATTAACTTACTAAGAGTTTGATTTCCTGGCGATCATTCATGATGAAACTTTATGAGATGGTTTCGGGGCACTAAAATAGCTCACATAAACAGCCATATTTCGATTTCCCAAAGATATTTGTGGATCATTATTGGTTTTATGCATTCACAATATATACATGGGTATCTGTAAATATAGATATACTGTGTGTTGTATAAAATCAGAAATTTTTGACCAAATATCTGCGGAATGTCAAAACGTGAGCCTGTATGGCTGTGTATTTAGTTAGTTGGGTGCCCAGAAATTGTTCGCAAAGTTCCACCGCGATTGTCCCCCATAGATAAAACAGGCACCTCATTAAACGAATCACGAAATCGTATATTGGTCTCACATCTGTTATTCACTACTAGACCATTTATTTTTTGGTTTTCGATTTCGCTTAAACTATTGGAGATGGGCTTTTGAGATAATATCTGCAGTCGCTCATTCTAAAGTTCATGAAATGAAGGAAATATTCTTTACGAAGCATTTACTCATGCCTTCACAGTAATTACTTGAACTGGAAAAGACATTTTAATCTGCGAAGTCTCGAGCAAATGGAAAAAGTAATTGAAGCTCAAAATATCGTTTGAACTCAATAAGAGCTCGAAATAATACTTGAAAGGTCCTCGAGCAAAAAATCGATTTCGACTCACATTTTAATTCTTCTCTTTCCTAAATTAAAACTTCAACTTGGTCAAACGCTAAGCCACCAGTAACGAGCAGCACCGACGAACTATTGCGCAAATAATCTGTATACACGTAGCAGGGCGATAAAGGAAAAACGGACAAAGAGACATGGTAGAAGCGGGCCGAGAGAAAAGCTCGGAGATCGATAACAAGGCGTTGATTTCTCGAGGACTTGCGCGGCGAGACGAAGGATATGTGGGGAGCACTTGCGGGAGTTACAAATCTCCTACACGTCTGGATGACCGAAGGAAGAAGTGTACCTAATGTAAAGTAATGCCCCCGCCCCTTTCCCCCGCGCCGGCTCACCTCTCTCGGTATCTGCAGGGAAAAGCGGGCGTGAGAGCGAGATAATGTACGACCTAATATAATATTCTTAGACGGAATGCGGTTGCCGCGCGGCCGAGTGTGAGAGGGAATATCCTCGGCCAAGTTTAATAGCGACAGAGCTAGCTGGAGGAGAGCGCCTAGATGAATAATAATGCGCCTGCCATTACGGATTCTATCCTCAATCTGAGAACGAGCCCTGCCGCCCCGCCCTGTCCTTTCGGATCGGCTCCTTGGCCCGGACGACATATATCCGCGACCCGACCATCCCCGCCACGTGTGTGTGCAGTAATACGCGCTTCTGAATTACCGACCGGGCCACATTCAATTTCCGCCCAACGACCGGGTCATTTCTTTTTCAGAAAGGCTCCACGCTTCGGGAGAGAATGAAATGACGTGGTCGCTACGGATGTGGTGACGAAATTTTACTTTTTCGTTGTCCAGCGTATAGATATATATGTACGTCTCGTGGTTCCATCGATATGGGTTCGTTGGACTCGTCGACAAACGCATGGATCGTAACAATTGAATAATATAACCGGAAATTTTACGGCTCGTTTATTATTCCATTGTAGCGATTGATTCGTGATTTTTATTCGATTTGCATGAATATAAATTAAACTTCAAACTTACGGTGTAATTGGATGAGTTGTATCAGCAAAAAATAAGCGAGGTTTTGAACGAGTTGTTCGAATATCATTGAACTCGACCGGGCTCAATATTGAAACCCTCTAGAAATCCAAATTGACTTATTGAAACTTGAAAATTTTTAAGGATGGCGAGATTGAAAAATGTTCGTTTTAGCTTGATCGTTTGCTGGAAAAAGAATTTTGAGTGCCCTTAGTCGTATCGAAACTCGTATAAACTTTTTCTCCTACAACTTAATCACGGTTAAATGAGTGGAGTTATCGGAATGGTTGAATACCGAAGCATCGGAAATATTTACAATATGTCATTCAAAATCCATTCACGTTTGCAACTTGATTTCCTGATATTTTTATTTCTGATAATGGTTGAAAAATTTTCCATGGTGACAGACGACTGGCGTCTATTCCTCAGTTGCTACCACCCCGCTTGGGGAGGGTTTATGGGGAAGATGGAAGAAAACATTTTCTCAGGATTCCCGGAATCACATTGTGAGTGGCTAAAGCCTTACGATAGAAAAACAATGAGAGGACAATTGACATGAAAATTCAATATTCTATCTTCTACATATTCATTGACATTATCGACATATATTTATTGTTGGTCAGAGGCGAGCGCCAGGCTTATTAGATCACCCCTCATACGCGGCTCATTTGTTTACTTACTCTTCATCCAAGATTATCTCTGTGCCACTCCCGCGTGACTATAATGGCGAAAACAAATGCTGAAAGTTGTTGCATGAATCATGAATAACACTTGGAAGTCAAATAAAAAGTGAGTTTTGTATTTCATATAACGTACACGTATCATGTTCTCCTTCTATACTCCGAAGAAAACTTTGACCAAGATGGATAAAGTGTCTTCGAAGACTCAGTTCACGATCATGCAAACGAGCAGGAGTGCCGTCTCTGGCTGATCAGTGCTGACTCCCAAAGGGTAAAGGAGTCGCGACAACCGTCTCGTAGCACTGGAAGAATTTGTTAAGTACTTTGAAAACGCATTGCTTTTGTTGGAAAGTGGGAAAAATATGAATCTATAACTTCATCATGCAAATAGTTTTTTTCAGGACTTCTCTCCAAGTCATTGAAAGAAAAAATGTAGAACTTAGCAAGCTTGACAAATCAAAATAGTCTTTCGGTAGTTTCGTTTATTCCCCCCGGGGACTCACCCTCTTGCTTGCTTCACTCGCCAACCCCCCGTATCAGTTTATTACCGTAGCGAAAAAGTTTTCTCTAAGATTGAGACTCTCTAGTATGAAGATGGATGAGCAATTGAGTCGAATCATAGTAAATATTTATTTGTTAGCTGAAAGTGCAATACTCCATAAGAGAGCATTGGAAATTTTCCATAAATCGTTTTCTTGCTGTAAAACAAAACCGTGCATTTAAAACGTACGTCCCAACTGAAAAAGCTTGAGGCACCAGGTATCAGGCTCAAATTAGGTGAGCAACTTAGGATATCGAATTTATTTGTAAATCAAAGTTCAAAGGAGCAGTCCACTAGTTTCTCAACGTTCCATTCGAGTGAACTGATAGACAAATTAGTGTTCTGGATATTGACAATGGAAAAAAACTGTGGAGCAGTGATTATAATTGTGCCTTCCCTGGGGGGAAAATTTTAATTTTTCGGAAATTATGATGAAACTATGATTATGGCAATTAAATATGTTCCATTTCAATTCAAAAAATTCAATTCAGATTATCGATCGACGTGTATGAAGTTTGATACCCAGACGGGTATCGCACTCCATATCTGAGCACACAGATGCATTGTTCGGCACTAGAACAGGGACTCGAGCGATTCTAGGGTCATAAGTCGCCGTAAAAAACCTCCGTAACAAAGTTGCGCACAGAACTTTTTGTTACAAGAGAGGAAATATCGTTTTCCGCTCTACTTTAAGCCTAAGAAGGTCTTTTTACTCCCTAGAAACAAATTAGTGAATCATACACTTGAGCGAGGTGCATATAATATTTGTCGTCTTCAGTGGGAAAAATGGGCTATTCTCATTGGACGCTAGAGAGAAAAAGTGTCATTTTTTCCTTCACTGGTATGAAATAGTATATCATAGATTTAGGGTGTGAGGCGAACTATGGGGAATCGGTGTGGCAACCACGCAGAATGCTGGAAGCGCATTTTTTTCCCAAGTAGAATATACAATTATTTATCGTTCCTTGACATAGCAATTGCTTTCTTTAGTCCCCGATCTCGGGGGAAGAAAGAGCTCTTATGCTTGCTTTATCCCCAGCGATCGGGGGAGAAAGTGAGCAGTGTATGGAGCGGTATGATGAGAAAAATTTGTTTGTTTCTAGGGAGTAAAAAGAGCGTTTCACGCGCTGTGTCCAGGCGGTAGAACGCTATTATCTCCCTTGCAAAAAGAAGTTCTGCATGCACCTCGATTGCGTTGGTGTTTTTCGGCAAAAACGCAGGTAACAGCCGGAGGGAAGCAAGGGTTATAAGTCTTCAGTGCCGACACGCCTACACGCGCTTAGGTGCATAATGTACTATTTTACCATAGTCCTCCATAAAAAATTGCATATTGCACTCGGAATAAAGTACGCTCCAGGCGTCCTGCGTGTTTGTCGCATTCGCTTTGCTCGGCTGGCAATTACGCGCAGGACATCCACAGCCCACTTTATTTCCTAGATGCATAATACACTATTTTGTCTTTTTAGGCGTATGAAGTGAGTTTCCTTGCTCTTGTTTTGCGGAAGAACAGCTTATTTTTACGCTCCAAGGCAGCTATTACTCTCTTGAATCCTTGCAGTAACTACTCGCGGTATGTAAGTGAAATTTCATTGTAAGTGGTTGAATGAAGTTTCAAGTGGATTACAGTAAAATTTTCATTGTAATGAAAGAGGATATTTACTTGAATTCCCTCATATTAACAGTGGGACCCGTGAAAATTGCAAATTTTCGTGAGAAGATAATAGTAGGCGAAAACTTAGCTTTTTCATCTTGTTTTACGAGCATACACGTCTTTACACCCAAACCCACACCTAGTAGGACAGAATATTAGGTTCACACCAGAAGTTTAGGATATAACTTGGATAATTGTGCGATCGACCCGTCCGATCACCCGTGGGTCTAACGTTGCACTTTATGACCTTGGTAAGGAAATATCAATAAACGATTTTATGTAGCACATTTGTCTCCGGCGTGAACTTAGTTCGATTTTCAAACCCTTAAACTGGTTTCAACTTTCCTCATAGATTCATAATGTCATAATTGTAAATATTTCTAAATGTATTTAACTGTTCCAAAGCGTGATTGATGATACTCGATAGATATTTGCATTTTTCCAAATACTATATCATAAGATAATCCAAGTAATTTCATATGGTAATCACGATGAATGAAATTCTTAACCAATCCTATTTCATGGCGATACAGTAGAAAATATCAATAAAACGTATCCCATATTTTCAAGCTAAGTCGTATTAGTACGTACGCATGGATAAATTTATATCTTCAAAAAGTATTATGAATAACGATGATAACAAATGAAGGGAATTTAATCCCAGCGGTTAATGCCAACCTTGCTGTTGAAATGAATCAAGCACATTGTAATTACGTCAGTGCGCATATAAACAGCGGGCTCGTGCATTAATTTTCTACTTATTGGCATTTTTCTTGCACTATCGAGAGAAAGAGAGAAAGAGAGAGAGAGAGCGATGAAAATGCGGACATCTACCTTTTCCCGATAAAAGGAAAAATTCTTCCGACCGGCCAGCCGACGGCGATACGGCGACAAATTTTCACGCGAGCTTTTTCCTCTATTACCTCGCGATTGTCGTCTTTTATTCCTCCGACGATTGTGGTGGCGACGGCGACTGCACATTGCGCCACGGATGAGAAAGCCCGGCAATGTTCTTCGCTTTGAATTATCTCACCTTTGTCTGAAGATGCGAGATAAGATAGCGCTACCGGCGTCCGCGACGATTTACTTCTCGAGCTACGCAAGCTGACTTTCAACGGATTGTATATATTATTTCATTCCTTCTTTCATCGTTCGATTATCATCGTCGGAATATTCTTAAACTTTATGGATCGCATTATATGAAAAATAATTCAGTTAATCTTTCGAGTTGAGATGAGGTCGTCGAGTCCGAATAAAAAGGTGATCGAGCGAGGTCCGGTTGGGAAAGATGCCAATCTAAAGTTTGGGTAACAATTTAGAAAAGCAGTGAGCTTTTGCAAGCCTAGATTTTCAAACTATCTAATGTCTAAGTGATGATATTACAAGTAATATTATGGTATACGTAGGAGTGGACGGATGCCCGAAAGCGAGCATAAGCTGAGTCTTGGCTGCGGGATTGATCGAGACAGAATGAAGTTCAGTGGTTTTGAGTATCGAGTGTGGGAATGACCACCCCTGGCGAGGAGGTTCCACCACACCAGACGCCGCGCCGTGGTCATGGTAACTTCTTGCATCAAAGCGAATTGCGAGAAGTAACGTATACGCTGGGGAGGAGCTGGATAGTGCGTGTCACAAATGCTATTATGAGGAAGAGCATTTTGTCTTACGATAATATTAGATCAATTTCGGTTTGTTCTTTTCTCATTACAGGGATCGCCCTTTAAACCAGCTGCCTACTCTCCATCCCCGTTCCCCACCAATCTAGTCATCAACTGCACATATAACATGTAACATAATATAAATCTTGGAAAAAAATTTACAGCATAATTGCAAACTTGTAATTTGAAAAAATTCAATGTTTTGACATCTGATACGAGCTTCGAGCTATCATACTTCCCAACCCAATATCAAGTTAGCACCTTTTTATTAAAAAGTGGTCAAATACGTTCACAATGGCTCGATCCCATTATGTTCATCGAGTGATTTTGATTTCTAACTGTCTATGAAAATAGAGAGTTCTCATTATGCTCGCCGCAGACAATTTTTTCGTTTTTTCTTAATTCATCTCTAGTATTCGTGTTACTCGATTTTGCTGGTAAATAATTAAATATAATCCATGCCTCCATTATTCTTGCAATACGATGCGCATTCATTCGAATAATTCATCTTGTAAGTCTTTCATGTGTACTCGCATAAAAAATATCAAGGCATTGTCTCGTTTATTCATAACCGTAGCCAAATTTTTCGTGGAAAATTTTCGAATGAATGGATAGAAGTAAATTATTCGTCGTTGTATTATTTCTGAATTCACGAATCTTTGCTCCAATTTTCAGATTGTCCATTTCACGGGCTAGAAAATCTATTATTTTGTGAATTTCATTGTAGGATTTAACAGAAAATTGTCAAAAAATATTATTCACAGAAAATATATGGACGAAATTAGATAAGCATAAACGTGTTTCCACTCGAAAAAATGTAATTTTCACTCTCACGTACTAGCAACGGACGACGGACTGGAAAGTGTCATGCTTCTTTATAAATCTAGACCGACATAATATCTAATGCAAGTTCGAAGGAGACGCGTAGCCTCAGAAGGTACTTTTCAATACGGTCCGGGAAGCTTTTAATATCAATGCAGGGCTGAGCAGCGGGCGAGCACATGTACGGGGTGGAAACGACGTGCAAAAGGCTTCTCCTTTGAAACGCACCGAAATGAGGCGGCACAGGACGTATAACGGGGGCTGAGCGACGGGGGCGGATTTCGCGCTGCCGCTGCTGCACCGCAGGGTATTCTAAAGCGTTACACTCGCACGCGCGAGCTGCTAATGGCGGAGATATGTAAATGTGCTCGCGGAATGTTAATTTCGTTAACGACACACGCGCGTGCCACCGTCCCCGCCTGCGCTTTTGGCTTTTCAACCCACTTTCGTGCTCGACGCCCAGACCCGATGACGATGTCAGTAATGAGCGACGCGCTCTCGGCTTCTCTGTCATGACCAGTTATCCGACCATTGCATTGTGCTTTTGATGGATGATAAGGAACACTTTGGTTTATACTTTACTTGATTTATGCCTTCGAACGAATAATTTAGGTATACCCATATGCGCCACTACCCAATACGCGCCACCCTTTGAATTTCATATATACGCGTGTCTAGATCAGCGCTGCGGCACAGAATCCTGTCGGCAATGCAATATAATGAAGAAAGAAAATATTTTGACCAATTGCGAATGTTTACACCAATTTGATACAGCTTATTTTATCCATTCTTTCACCAATTCTGAATCGTGATTTAATTACGCTCAAATGGGTGCGAATTTTTTCAATACTCTTAGACTAAGCCAAAAATATCGAGCGACATACCATTCGATTCCTTGGCCCATTCCATCTACATCATCCAATGCGTCCTTTCTATCAACCCTATCAGTCCGAGAAATTCTACAAAAATTAATTAATTTATATGTTAAAACGAGTGAACCAAACTGCGAAACAACATATCCATAGCATTTTCTACTTATCATACGGGTCTGGATACGTCTAGCTTTTTCCACTGCATACAATGAAGGCCGGCCTTGCGCTCACTATTGACTTTTATAACTAATTCTTGTAGTACATTTTTTTATGTAGTTTGGGCTGTATTTTCTATATCTGTATCTATAAGCCTCTCTATAATGGATCGCTGTAAACTTAGGAACTCTGTCTTATAGTAAGTATTCGATATTTAGCAGCGCGCATTATTTCAACTCGTTTTTCGCAGTACTCACCCTCGTGTTGATTATTTTGAATTTTTTTCCTTTGATTATCCACTATATAAGTCGAAATTTTTATTTAATTTCATGGCATAAATCGAGTAGCATAAAATGAATCATTTTGCTTTCTCAAAGAGAAAGCTTTGTAACGGGGTAAAAATCGACCCACCGAATCGGACTTCGGGACCTCGATTTTCGTAATCTACGGGTCGAAAAACATGGAAATCCGAAAATGTCTGTATGTATGTACGTACGTACGTACGTACGTACGTACGTACGTGCACTTTTTTTTGTCGTACGATAACTCTCGAAGGAATTGTCCGATCGTCCTGAAATTTTGCACACAGGTTAGTCGCCGCAAAATCTCGGTCGAGTTCAATTTTCAGCCAATTCCGTTGTTTATTTCTCTAGCAACCGTTGCTAACGTGTTTTTGATAAAAGCTCCAAAAATCATCATCAATGCACGATGGGTCTCCAATTTTTTCGATG
>CM037084.1:51136823-51158843 GCA_020882725.1 Aphelinus certus
CAGGGCCGTCTCAATGTGTATAGTTTCAAGGGTAAAGTTCCAAGTTTCATGAATAATAATTATTATTCTATAGTTTTTTAGTTTAATTGCTCTTCAATGCGATGGAAATTAATAAAGATAAAGTTCATGCTCAATATATATCAATATACCATGATGTTATCTGGGGCCCACTCGGAACCAAGCATATGATTCGGCACTGAGCGCCGAAGCCACCTTAAAAGAGTAACACTATTCGACTTATTCACAAAAATGCTAGCACGTTCCTTCTTTCTCTTGCAAAAATTAAAATTCTGACGGTTAAATGGTGCTAATTTTTGTGAGAAGTGTTCCAGGATCTAATACTCTTTACAAGTCGTATCTATATATTGACAGTACTTAGAGTACTTAGAAATCGTTATTTTTTTAAATGAATACTTAAAAAAAGACTCACTCTAATAAAAGATGCAGGAGTAGAAGTCCATTGTAAACCATCGGTGTATAAAACACCATTATCGTTTATGTATATTGTGTTATTTGGCTTCTGAGTTTGAGGCTCTACAATTTTTGAGCTATAATGGTTGAGACCAAAATAATCTGAAGAACCTCTGTAAGTCAAATGAGAAGGTGATTACCTACGTCAGCCAAATAGTTTGATAATCACGTAAATATTCTCTGAGGATTGAAAAGAAAACTCTCGAATCTTAATACATCCGCAATGTTAGTTTTACCTTATATATGATATCCATTCATCTGAGAAGGTTGGAAGTCGTGACCTTGGTAAACCTTCATATTCGCTATTCTGTGCGACCCTTTCCTTCACTATATCCGGATAATCACCGTTTCTCGAAAATATTGGGTGTGCAAATCTGCCGCAATCAAAATTGAAGGCTACGTCTACAGATTGTGTATCTTGTGGATTTTTAGGGTAAAAGAAACGACAGTTCAAGACAATGCCAACTTTTCCCTTCTGATGGGATCTGAATTCGTCATTGTAAATATGATAAGCTCGTGCGTGAGCTTTTAAAGCATTGTGAGTGCAAAGATACTCATTGGATCTACCTCCTCTCAGTCCTGTGATAAATCAGTAATAGATATATTAACACGAGTGATTCAATTTGAACTTGAATTTCGATTAGTTAATTGTAATATATGAGAGATATGAAGATTGGTGATCACCTGGTGCTGTCTCCCCAACGGAATACCCATTGTGACAAAAGACACTTGGTTCATTCAAGGTTGTAAACATTTTAACCTTGTCCCCAAATTCTCTATAAACAACTCTGGCATAATCCCCAAACAAATCCACCATAACTTCATTTGTCCAACCACCCATGTCTTGGAATACTTGTGGTAAATCCCAGTGGTATAAGGTAACGTAAGGCGTAATATTATTTTTATTCAGTTCATCTATGAGGTTGTTATAGTATGCCACGCCATCTTTGCTGACTACATTCGAGTATCCAGTTGGAAGTATTCTAGTCCAGCTCAAAGAGAATCGATAATGTTTCAGCTAAAAGTCAAGAGTATAATCTATCAGTTTTATTATCACCGTAATTTATGCAAATATCATATCCATCATACATGAGCATAACATTTGGTTGTTAAACAAAAATTTGAACAGTGAAAGCTACTTCTCAAGATAAAAGCAACCACTCACAAAAATGGGATCTTGGCCCAGCAAAAAAAAAACTACTTGACGCTAAAATGGATTTCCTCCAGGATTGAGGAGAGAGTCGTGAACCTTTCTTGAGCTAAGATTCAATTTTTGCGAGCATAGACGAAATATCAGAAATCTCCACGAATCTAGTTCATACTCACTCCTAATTCTTTCACTAATCGAACATCTTCCTTGTATTTGTGGTAAGAATCACATGCAACATCACCATTTGCTCCATCGTCAATTCTGCTTGGGATTTCGTGACTAAAGCGATCCCATATACTCTCTCCTTTGTCTTGAAAGATATAAAATATTAGTATCGTGAGTTGTCATTATTATAGTTATTATTATTATTGTTGTTGTAGTTATTATTGTCACTAGAGGGGTAGCCGCTCGTTTCGCTCGCCAACCTTCCCCCCCCCCTCCCACTCATGATTCAATATTTCGATGTCCACGGAAGATTTAAATGAAAGAATAAAATCAAGGTGATGTTTCCATTGTTCGCCTTGCTCGCTAACCCTCGTCCTCGCTGGTTAGCATCGTATTTTATGAGTTGTTAATATGAGCACATAGAAACTTGAAATACTTTGAAATCCATCAATTTTGATATCTCCTCTTAATTCTCTAGCAACATTTAATTGAAGCATGTGGCGTTATACTAATGAGTACCTATTGATTCGAATTTTTTCAGACTCTTTCTGTTTTCTAAATTCAGATTAGCAAGGATTTATCAAGTATTGTTGGCATTCTATCACCCAAAAACAAGTCACACTATTAAATTATCACTTGATTCAAATTCTCTAAAATAGAGTCCAAAAAGGGGGGACTAAAAAGTGGGACCACAAAGGGGAGTCAAAAAGTGGGACTATAGAAATGGACCATAAAGGGGGAACTGAATAAGTGGGATAAAATGGTAGCTAAAAAGTGGGACAAAAAAGGGGGCAAAAATTCTTCCAGTGGCGGTTTGGCTTTTAATATATTAAAATTGTTTTCTCTTAAAAAATACATATCTATATATTACATTTTATATCTACAATATACAAAAAGCGTACTTTTACACATTTGCCGTAGGATTGATAGAGCTCAGGTATATTTTTTTTATGTACATAATGCTTCGACTCTCTATCTACAAAAATTATTCAACTTTTGCTCTATTAGGACAACTCACAAGTTTTATTCATGATTTTAATTATTTTTCTGTCAAAAAATTGAATACAAGGTTCTAGATGTTACAAGGCCAACGTATAATAAATGTGTTATACATTATGAAGTCATTAGTTTCCACAGTGTACATACCACTAACGTTCCAAGCACCTTCGATTTGATAGGCAGACGTTGCGGTGCCTAACGAGAAATCTTCAGGCAATGACCAATCATCGTTTTCACTCGTTACACCCCTACGTTAAACAAATTAATCAAATATATATCTTTCCAAATATATCAATAATACTTGATCTACATGTTTGACACAAAGTATGTCACTCGACCAACAAACTAGTTAAACCTAAAATTATCTTATTTCAGCACGAAGATCAAGCCCAGTTGAATTCCTTTACACAAGTAGCACACAAGTTATACAGCTGACAAATTTTTATGATTTTGAAATACTTTTGGGTTTGTAAGTTGCAGAAGAAATTCGAAATAACTTTTGGTTATATTAAGTATAGAGTTCACTTTTTTTTTGTTTTGCGGACGTAAAGTTTATTTTCAACGCTATTTTGATAGCTGATGGCACGATGAAATCCACCTTCCTAGTTAACCTGACTCTTCTATGCTCGCTCTACATCCTAATCATGAAAAGCACGAAATCTTACTTGAAACAGAGGCTGACTGCAATTGCACAAATAACTGTATAAAAAATATTGTAGGCCATTTTGTTTGTAATTTCACCACTATTGTGTCGTCGTTATATTTGTACGCTATTATCTTGTGATGAAAATCTAGTGTACATTTTTCATAATACTATAAATGATGCTTGGAGCTTCATGAAACTTCACTACTTGTTATTCATCTAACATGAATTCAATGACGTTCGAGTAACTTATGCGTTCTGATATCAATATCTTCATGAATGAAAGTGTCTATTCATGTATTATTAAGATTTTATCAGGAAATCTTATTTTTAATCTTGTCGCAGTGGGAACACTTTTATATATCTTATTAATCAATTTTATCAAGATATTCTTTCAGAATTCTGACAGTGATGAAAAAAGAATTTCATAATAACACATTATGCATCTGAGAGCATGTTACACGTAAAAGTTAAAGTTTGGCGAAAGTTAGTCCAATTTTGAAATTTTGACGCATGGTGGAGGCGTTTTTGGGCACAGATTGCAACCCGAGCGAAGCGATAAGTCTGTATTACCTAAAAACACATAAGAACAGAAGTTTTTGCTACGAGGTAAAAAATAGTGTTTTTCAGTCCAGGACTAGACATAAAAGGCTCGATTTACCCCCAAAAAAGGCTAATATATGATTTTGTTCTTGATGGTCTGAATAGAACACTCTGGTTTTCATACGGCTTTTATAAGAAAATTATGCTATTTCGAAAAAAATTAATAAAATAATCCGAGTAATAACATCTAATATTTCTTAATAGCTTTGGTGAAAAAGGTTTCGATTAAAATTCGTGGTGAGCTTTATGAATGTTGTAATTAACAATTAGCATATAGAATACATACTGTCAAATTTTTCGAATCGCTGAATTTGTGTTACTATTATTGCATGTCGTCCTAAATATCAATTGTTTCATATCCAACAATCTGATTTCTCAATTAGCTTTGTTCGCGCGTCAATGTATATCGTCGGTGATAAAGACCAAGCGTCAAAATATTATTCAGCGAAAGCAAGCGGGAGGCCAACGAACGATTCGACCGCACGGCCTCGTCGCAAATCAGTCCGAGCCGCGAAAATCTGTCGGGATGCACTTATGCGAACGGGTGGCATCTCGTTACACCGGGGAGTATTCGGGCTGCTGGCGCAGCGCTCATAGTTCGCTGGCTCCTGTGTCTCTACCCGGACGTAAGGCCGCCGCATCCTAAACGGAACAGGCACGCGGCAAATTAGTAATCGGATGATGCGGCTCCTCCCCCCTGGCGGCGAATCTTCTCCGGCCGTCGCCTCCTTATCACGCTGTACCGTTAATTGATCGAAGCCTGCCCTGTTACCGCCGCGGGCAGGCTACTCACTAAAACCCGATACTAACTACTAGCCGTAATGCCCCTGTCTGCTCCAAGAAGAACCTCGAATGATCAGGGAATTGATAGCTGGCGCGTCGGCATATCGTAAGTCCACGTCAGTTACACGTGCTCGCGCAATTTTGATGTACAAGGGAGGATTCGTCGTTTTCACCCTAACATAATTTAGGTGAAACTTGTTATTATGACTATACTTTCGATCAGTCACTTTTGCGAGATTCATTGCTTTATATTGGAGTCGTATATTTTACCATAACAACTACCATGGGATTATTTTATTTTCGTTGCTATCGTCCGGACAAGATCTGTTTAAAAAAAAAATCATCAATGCGTAACGTGTAAGTGTATCAGGCTTGTTAAAACTAAACAACTCACACTCCCAATACAAAGTTGAATGTAAAGTTGGTGTATTTTAATTGTGCAAAAACAGATGGAACTCCTTCAAACCCAATTCATCATCAATAACGTCAAGTTCAACATCCGAATATTACAAATTTCGCCGGTAGTCCTACAACTCAAGCAGATCCCATATCTCGAAATGTATAGCGATAGTTTATTAAACAAGTTTTGGTCCCAAGTGTATTAACTCGGTAGAATTGTTTGTCCAATCGTTTTGATGACAATCGCCCGACAAATCTATACTGCTGAACATCCGTGGAAATCGTAAGCGTACCGGCGGTCAACTCACAACAGGAACAACACGAGCAAACTTCCTAACCAAACCAGTGATTGTTGACATGCCCGCGGGTCTGTGTAGATTTCTACGTGCAGCTGATGAAATGATTCGAATATCAAAACATCACGTCGATGTTATCGGTTCTTTGAACAACACTAGATGAAACGTGCCACGTTCAAGAAAACGGCTTTCCTTGAAATAAAGTTACTATTGATCATGGCAGCGTTTCTTCTCTTGCGTGCATCGTATGACCTTCGCAGACTCGGGAAATCTTCCCAAGCTCCCCCACCGAAACCGATCGATCTGCCGAAATTTTTCGGTGGCAAACGTAAGCCACCCTCCATCCCTCCGCGGTTTCTCTGTATGCTTATTCCCAAACTCGCGAGCATTTCTCCGCCTCTTATCCACTTGTAACTTTGCTTGCAATGCCTATGTATGCTCGCATGCTGTAAGGCTCGGAAACTTGACTAATATGCGGTATAGCGGAAGTTGCCCAATATAATTAGCGAATTTATAAGCGCCACGTGCCCCCAAACTCGATATGCGGCTGAGAAAGGGGGAGATGGGCGAGGTGATGCTGCTTGTTATGAGCTGCGAGTACTAGGCCTCGGATTCGTATAGCGGGAGCAACCCTTCCAATTAATCACGAGGCTTGACGGATTATTACTTCACGAATTAATTTCGGCTGATACGTTATTCCCATCGGGAAGAATTTTCCCCCGTATCTGTAGCGACCTGCTTTGATTCGATCCGGATAGATATGTTACGAGCGGTGGTAGCTCTTTAATCCAACTCTGCGATCTTCGTATATACTGAAAGTATTTTTCACCACAAAATCGGAAGATGATTTTAGAATTGATTTAGAATTTAGAAAGAGTCATAAAGAATGAGTAAAGTAATTGAATGGTACGATAGTTTTTTAGTACGATTTTCCAAATATTTAAACTTCCCGTTATTATCCAGAAATGAAATATTTTTTTGTGGTTCTGGAGGTTTACGAAACGATTGTTCTAAATGACCATTAAAATAAAAAAAGTAATACGAAATACTACGGGTAATTATTTAACATTAAATCGTGTTCGGTTTGTTCTCAGACAATAGAGATTTATAGTATTGTACACTAAGATCATAGTAACATATAATACAAATTTAGCAAGGAACACTAGATAAATAGTAAAAACAACTATATTTTTATATTCAAAATAAATATATTTTTTAACCTAAATCTACTATAAGTGATAGCTGGTCCAAACTGTTACTATATTTATAGTTGATTTGTAGTAGGAATCACTATGTATTTCTCTCGGTGTATACACGGAGCTACCAACAAAAAAGCCTCTTTGCAGCCTCGCCTTTCATTGAATGCTACCCGTTCAAAACAATAACGACTCATATTCCACCTTGAAAATCAGGGTCCATCTCATTTAGTGAAAAGCGGCTGATGAAGCGCTTCAATCGCGCGCGCCAAACAGCTCGCGCGACGCCACTTTAATTCCGGTCGCTTTGGCCGGCATATTAATAATCCAATTACGGAGTGCGCGCGCTGACTGCCGAGCGGTATAACGAGTTTTCGAAACAAGCGCGCGCGCACGGCCGGCTGGCAAATGGAAAGCGCGTGCGGCTTGAGCGCCCAGCTCAGCCGAGCCCATTTGTTTCGCCCATACTTTATTACGGGCGGAGCCGGCCGCGTAACTTAGAGCGCAATACTCGATAGTCCCCGACTATATCACGTCACACGTGCAGAGCTCGAAATAAATCGGCGTTAGAAACCGGCAATACCGCGAAATACACGCGCCGGTCTGCTCTCATGGCTTAGCTCCTCCGATTTTGCCACACTGACTTGACGAGCTGGCATTCGACAGTAATTTCTAAGCATTTTCTTGTTTAGCGGATGATCATAATATCAACCATTATGTGAGTAATAAAATCGTTTGTGAATAAAGGGCTAGTAAAATACACGCGGCAAACTCTGCAGCCTTTCTCAAAAACCCCTTTGATAATACATTGGGTAATAAGTATTTTGAAATATATCGATTTGCAAGTTTCGAACTTGTTTCTTTCAAATAATGACTTTGCCTTCCAAGAGAAAAAGAAGAAATAACTAGTGATGACTGATTGAGAAGTGAAGTTTCTCTTGAATGTCTTTTCCTTTGTGATAGCCGATTGGACAGTTGAAGAGTTGAAGCTTAAGTGCTGGTGTACCAACCTTCGTTCAGGGGTTAAACATGACTTTTCTTTGAAGTATAAAAATACTCTCTGAAATATCAAATTGTGAGTTTGATACATATTATATAATACTATGGCCAAAATCTCTCGCTCGCTCTCGCTCGCCCGAGTTTTCATTGGTTGCTTCATTTTTAAGTTTATTAGAAGAAAGAATCTATATGTTTTGTTATTAATTATTCATGCATGAAAAATCATTGCGAGCGTCTAATTCTTGCTCTTGAATCGAAAAGATTCAGATTACATTGTTGAAACGTGAATGAATCGACAATTAAATACAAATATTTGGAATATGTATTTGCGAAATAAGTTTATTGAGAATAAGTTTATTCAATAACATATTAACTAATTCAAAAACCAACCAAAAGAATCGAGTAGAATAATAATTGGATAATAATTTGAATAATTATAAAAGTAGATTATTTATAATTATTAGAACATTATTTGCTTCATGATTCACACTATTTGGATAAGCACTTGCATAATTTCGAATGGATCGCATTTCTATAATTGATTTCGTATTATGTTATAACCCACTACCAATCCTAATGCCCAGAGTACCAACAGAACTTCAAGTGGATCACATTTTTATGCTAGATATCGTTTTATGTTAAAAAAATTAACCCACTAAATAAAACCTGAAATCAAAATTGTAAATATTTGTTGATCTATGTTATATAAGTTCAGACGAATAATTCTAACGGTTACATACACTTCAAACTTTGTGAGCGAAATCTCTAAAATGTATGCAGTTGAACTCGGTATAGTGTGGAAATTTAACAATATTTTACAAACAAGTTACATGCTTCTCTATTCACGTTTCAAGTGTATGTGGCTCCAAGTAATGATGTTGGTATCGATACGTTTTCACGATAAAACAGTATCCACTTTAGTGATTCAGTTCTCTCTTTCTCTTTCTTCAAAGCCGCAAATTTGATACTATACAAAAAAAATCCTGTAACAAATCGTTTTCCACCAACGTTCAGTCAGCAAGCACGAATGCATTAGTATTCGGTTCAACATGCTCGCTTGATACCGAATAGTTGTAATCTATCTCTGTTGGTAAATAATTATAATCGTCACAGTGCATGCGTAGTACACTGTCAAAAATATCTGGTAAACCTTACTATATTATATAAAGGGAAAAGGCGACAACCATACGTGTATGGCGAATCCTACTATACAAAAGTTAGTGGATTTATAATGCCAGTAACTATACCTATGTGTGATTATTTACTATATATTAGTAAAATATACTGTATTCTATAGTGAAATCTTACGAAAATATAATTACAGACACTATTTTGTATAGTGATATCGTGCACAGAATTTGACTATGAATCAATAGTAAAATTCCCTATAATATAGATAAATATAGTATGATTTACTATATTTTTCTTTCCTATTCGGTATAGTAGGATACTCAAACCAAATTTCTCTCAGTGTATAATATAACTTGCACAATCCCAAACATACTGTAAATTGAAGGTTAAATTTATTTGGAACTGAAAAATAGTCAGATTCACCCGCTCGCGTGCAGCCTAGAGTGAAGTAATTACTGGGGCTAATATAACGGAATCGAGTGGCATGAACTAATCAGTCCGGATAAGATCTGGCTTGTGCGTTCACACAACACTGGACCAACTGAATCGGATACGTAGAACTGATAAAAGTGGCGAAGAACAAAAGGGCCCAAGCAACTGGCGTACGAATAACAACGTTCTTGTCGCAATCCAGTTAGTAAATAATGGGCTGCGCCAAGGAGAGCTGGTGGCAGGCTGCGTGCAGGTATAAGCGCGGCAGCAGCGTATATAACCCAGACCTGCAGTTTCGCTCTGTATGCAGACACAAAATGAAACGCTCTCCGGGTAAACTTAATTCGGTGTAAAGCATGCTAGTGTAAGTCAAAGTTCTCTCGGCGCTGCGTCAATTCCCAGTTAGTTCTCCTTCGAGAGCTTCTATCCTGCGAAAGTTCAGTATTGCGGAGTTTAATATAAATGGACTGGAGGTAATTTTGATAACTGAGAGAGAGCCAGCTGCGAGGCTTGATTGTGATAGAACGTATATATGAGCGAATGTTATGGGAACTTATTCATTGTCTTGTGCTACAGTACAAGATTTTTATTCAGCTTCGGAATTCATTGAGACCGCGGAGCTGTTTTATCTTTTTGGTGATCCTAAATTCTCATATGAATCGAGGAAATCAATCTGGATCTCTGTATCATGAATGAAAAATCTTTTATCACATAGTGACGACATCTCATCTCAATCTTGCGTTATTGGTTTCACGGGAAGTCTATCGAAATCTTACGTTCCATCGGTATCCGCGGATAAGATAAATATATACGCAAACTCTGATTTTCACGATGATTTAAATTGACAATTTAAACGACATCAACATTGATTAGTGCTTGAGCCGCATTATCGGCCACTTGGTGTGTTCCAAAATCTGATTTTTTTTTCCAAGGAAAGAATTCGCGTAAACATATTATGACTGAGCTTTTTGTTAATCATTTGTGTTAACACAAATAAATTTATTAGAACAATCATTCACCTTTCATCTTGATATTTGCTTCGTGAAAGGTCCCGATGATGATCAAAATCGACTAGCAAGTGATAAGATAAAATACTGCACATTATTAGTGATTCAGCAATGGTTGTTATAGAGAAATGAAGATTCAGTATCTTTCGCCATGGACAAACGGACCTCGAACTGATTTTTCCCACGTTTAGTACGTACTAAAATTCGTCTTAAGTTTTATGATTTAAATTTTAGCTCTCATAACTCTTTGATTTATCGGAAGCCAGCATAGCGCATTTTCGAACAAAGTTCACGAAAAAACTTACTCTTGAAAAATGCGTACTGACATGTTCATTGATATTCCGGAAATTCTTCCCAGAAAAGATTTTTCTATTTTCCTAGTTTCATTATTAATTAGCATAATGATTAACATACATGAAATGAAAAAACACAGCGTATTTAAATTCAAAAATGGTTTGAAAAACATTTCAACTTAACTATGATTTTGACAGCCCTTTCTACTCGGGACAACAGATACAATAAATCACAGTCAGAGTTGCTACTGTATATTAATGTTAATTCTATTTTAATGGGTCAAAAGAGAACTACGTTCAAAACATTCCTATTCGGTTCGACTACTGTTACGTATTTGTGCGTGAATCAAAATTACACGGCGAGTTATTGTTAGGTACTCAAATAAGACGAGACACAAGGGCTCACCAAATTTTTCCGCGGAATCAGCCACATTCATGTCAGCAGATCCTGGGAATCCTCTTCCAAGAGAAGCAATCCTCGGACGTTTATTAAATTTTCTCACAAGCAATAAAAGAATCTTAAATTATTCCTAAATGTCCTATATATACCGTGACGTCACGAGCGCCGCTAGACCGAGCGAATAACGCGAGATAATATTTCCTGAGCGAGATTCTCAAAATTACGCGACGACGGTGGAAGTCTTGCGCGCTGCTTGGAGGAACGAAATTCAAATGGAGCATCGTGGAGTGAGCGCGAAAACCCACATCCGCCGACGCCGCCGTCATTCAGTCGCGCGTCTTAACAAGATCGCGAGCGGCTTATGGTTCCTCCCATCTCGAGTAACCTATGAAATTTATGCCACTCTCCCTCTCTCTCTCTCTCTATCTATCTCTCCTTCCCCTTTAACCTTCCTCCGGCACGAAATCTATCAGGCATAAATTCCCACGCGCGCCCGAAAGTTTTGGGAAAACGGATTGCAGCTGCTTGTTAAGTAAGGCTGGCGGGCTTTTTTTTCTGCAAGGTGAAATCGAATGCTCAGCCTCTCCTCGAGCCGATGTGGGACGTTGCTGAGCCGTGCAAAAAGTACCCGAACTCCTCACGCGTGTGAGTTAGAAAACCGTGAACCTCCGGCGCGGCGCGGGATAGGCAATTCTTCAACTTGTTGCAAGCTGATCGAAAATTTCCAAGGGATGACGTTAGAGTTTTGAAAAGTTCGGGGAATAGTTTATTGGGGATGATTTGGGAGTTACAGTGAGATTCGCGAGAGCCACGTGGAGTGGCAAGTGCAGTTCTTATTGAATGTGCCAGAGTACACCTTGATGGATTTGCGTATGTCAATAACTGTGATCAAAAATCAAATTTTGTATGATATTGTATGCCAAGTATTTGTCGAATTGGAAAATGTGTACGTCGAAAGTATTCTATGGATTTTTCCTTGCAAAGTATTCAATAAATTGTGACAGTACTCATCTTATATGAGTGTATTTTCAGAATAAAATGTACTTGACAACACGTTTAGCAAAAGAAATTATAATTGAAAAATAAATTCGAGAAAATCATCCGACTATTCGTGTATCTCGACGAAAGTCAACCTTCGTCTCGCAATTTTCTTTGCATTATCCAATGGCTATTCTCACCTTGTACACGAAAACGCAAAGTGGCGGCAAATCATCCGGCGACAGTTTGACATTGCCAATTACCTGCATCCCGACGTCGCGTGCAAATACATCGGGGAAACTTTTATATATATATCTATATACATATGCGGTGTTAAAATAAATCCGTTGAACTTTTCCGCGCATGAATATCGCATCCAACCCACAGCTGCGTACTCACTAGCGCGGGAGAAAGGTGAAATGGAAAAACGTTGATTCTACTGGCATCTCTTTCTCCCCGCACGCGGCGGATATTTAATAAGAAACTTGACATTTCCCCGGGGAGCCGAGGGCGACTCTCCTCGCTCGATTCTCCCCCGTCTCTCTCGATTCCGATTTCGCCGAGGCTGACCGAAAAACCGTGCGGCTATCGACTGTGCAATTTTCATGGGAAAGTGAGCCAAGCCAAGCGCTCTGCCTGTTCTTTTTTCTCCTCCCCCCTTTGATGGCGAATCTCTGAGGCCGGAATGAATATTCCAGCGGAAGCTTGCTTCGAATTTTCATTCGGCGAGTCGGTTACGAGTTCTTCATTTCAGAGGTGAGCCCATCAGTTATTCATATTCCTTACTGCTTCATCGAAGGGAAAGCTTTCTGGCGGGGTCGAAATTCAACTTTCGAGTATTGGGTTTTCGTCAACTTATACGATTTTTCCAGGGAATGTTTGTACATATGTATGAGTCCGTGTGTGTGTCTCATAAGCTACATTTCTTAACTGAGAAGTGAAGTATCAAGACTACTACCATTAAAAATTTCGGCAAAATTCAACTCTGCAACCCTGATTTTCTTCTTGTGAAATATGAGCGTTGACTATATATGAAATAACTTCTGGTAAAAATTCATCTTCGTCTTACCTCGTATTGGCAGCGTTTTCCTGTTACTATACCCAGTACGAATAATATGCCCGTCTTCCACTGAAAATTTCTTGATTTCAACTTTATTTCCGTACTATTTCCCCAATAGAATGTGCGTGAGTACATATCATGGTTGCTGCTTCCGGACCAGTTACTCGGGGCTCCTTAACCTAGTAAGGAAAATCTACGGCAGGACAGGTTAATTAGGGATTTTCGGTTTTGTTGTTTTGACACCCGTATACGCTCTACACCTTTCAAGGTATAGTATGGTATGGTATACATTATACCTCACAATGTAGGTAAATTGGCGAGGATCCAATTGTGCGTCAGCACGCGCAACCGCAGATGGTGTTTGCAAGGTGAACCCAATCCATGCATGCATAATTTCCATAATCGAAGTAACTCGACAACTAGTCTTCCCAATAACACTGCTTTGATACTCACAGGCGGGAATTCCCGGATGCGCCTTTGATGTTACCACTTGGGGAGCCACAAGAAGAAGCGTAATCGTACCAGCTAAGCATCTGTTATTCACTCGACTCTGGCGATGCATTAATTCATGCGAATGCGCTCGCTTTGAGCCGCGCGCAGCCGAGTAATCGCTGACAAAAAGCAGCAGCAACAGCAGCGTCGGTTGCTGCTGCTGTTGCGGAATCTTCACGGCCGACACACACACACACATTATTATTTCAGCCGGAGCAAAACACCCTCGACTCCGCCCCATAAATTCATTTCCCAAAAGGAGGGAGCGCCTTATTAAGCGGCGATATCCTCCGGGATTAGGAGTAAAAAGCGGGAAAAAGTTGCGGTCGAGCGTTATCCTAAGCACACGGGCCAGGCGCTTCGTTGCATGGCAATAACTCAGAGGGGGCAAAATTTACACGCATTAATAAATAACGCACGTATGCCCCCATACGGCGGATAACAACAAAACCGGGCTCGCTGAATATGCATGCGGCGCCACGGCTCTCGAGACGCGATAGCATATTAAAGACGAGATTGGTGAGAGCGGCTCAACAGCCCGGAAAAACTTTACGGGGACTTTTTCGAGGATTAACCCGACGACAGAGCTGGAAATTGAGTTCTTACAATGGGGCCAATTAGTTTTTGTTCGAGGGTTACATGAGTGACATTGGCCGAGCGCAGGAGAGAGCTGCAGGTGATGGATGTCCAATCGGCGATGGAGTTTTGCTCTCACCCAGTGTTTCTTTTTTGTTTACGATTTTTTATTTTTGCCGTCACTTCTATTGGAGAGGGATTTTAGATTGGTAGGGAAAATCGCCTCTATGGATGATACTTTCTTCCAAACCGTGGTTTTTTAAATGGACAGGCGATGTAAAAGCAAATGCTATTCTCAGATAGTACGAAGGTAATAATTCTTATGCAAGATCTACTATCGGTGGATATAATGAATCAGTCTTACTTTTTTTGTTTATTTCAAACATAAAAATGTATACAAATGTCTATATATATATACAGCCTAATTCCAATATCAAATTGAACGAGGTAGAGATAGAATACACATGATTTCTCATTACAAAATTCTTCAGTATTTGGTATCTCAAGCAAGAAATGAAATCTGATATTGATAAAGATCATACTACTTATCTCGGCAGAATCGATATTACACTCACAAAAGTTTCTTGTTGTGGGTTGGGCCTCAGCCAGAATTTCTGCTACTTCCAAACCAAATCTTCTTGAGAGAAGACTTTTCTTTTCAAATCAACAAAATATAATCATTGAAGTCGTGCTCGGTCTCAGCCTGTAATCATCTTCAAGCTCTTTGGAATGTTCAGCTTCCGACATTTTTAATGAAAACTGTATCCTCCCCCTCTCACTCTCTCTCTCTCTTTCTTTGGATTTTTCGGAGAAAGTTTGTGATTATCAAAGGTGACTTCTCTAGTTGATGATCTTTCACAATGGAATAATATAGATTAAATAACCGATATATTTGAGCTGAATATATGGAGGGTAAAAATGATGCGTTATATATATTAGATGTAATAAACTACCATCTCTCAAGAATCTCTATTCAACCAAGAAAATCATTTTCTAAAGTTACGAAATTTCATCTCGCCGCAAACCTACTCTCTACAAAGTTAACCGTGCCATACCTTCATTTATTCAAGTTCAGCCCTCGCTAAGTCTCTGCATAGTGTAAGAGTTCCGTAACTCTGCTATCACAGATACAAATGAACAAATTAGCTACACTAACGAAAATCGAAGTTTAGCTTAAAAAGTAATCTTCTTGTTACACTTTGACGCTGTTACAAGAAAATTTCATCTTCTGTTAAATAGACTTCTCTAGGATTAAGAGAAGAGTCTGAAAATAAATCTGCTTGTTATAGCATTAAGCTAATTTATCTTTTTGAATTAAGATTCAATTTTATTGAGTGTATGAATTGAAACAGCCTGTCACTGAGTCTTGAAAACTTATCCTTTGATTATATTTTCGCAGAAGATACCAGTTGGAATCGAATATTTTTCTCTTTCCATACAGACGAAAATGATTATCAATTTTAGTGGACAAGAAAATACTCGACTTCACCACAGTATAAGCTCTTGTAAGCCGTTCTGACTTTGCCAAGACTTTCCTTACTTACACCATAATTTTCAGAGTGACAGGTACATGCTATATGTAACTGCGTTGATAGATTGGAAATTGTTACGTATTGAAGTATTCTATCGCTTTTTACAGCAAACAGCAAACAGCAAAAAAGTAGCTGAATGAAGGGAAAAAAGAACACTGTAAACAAAACTAATTAAAAATTGTATCCATATACAACGAACAAATAGATCAATAAACTTACATGAATCAACAGAAACATTTATTGTGCACATGGCAAAAAACTGGCTGAAGAGATTTGAGTGATGAACAACAGAGATAATTCCAATACACAGAATCAATCTCTGAGCGGAAATGGAAAACATTTGTAACAGCTCTTGACATTACGGAATTGATCAGGAATGACATCTCCGAGATTGATGACATTGCCTAATTTGAATAAACAAATATTGAGCAAGTGATAATTCATGATTTTGAATGTTCGTCTGGTCTGTTTGACAAAGCTGAGAAATGTGGAAAGAAATTGGAAATGTTCATTTTTAGTGAGATTCATCAAACTGGCAATTGCGATAAATAGTCAATATGCTGGACCGATATTGGGTTTTCGTATTAAATGTTGTGAATCATCTCCGGGTGATATATTATAGTTTGAATAGAGGTGATTTAATAAGACCTATACATTTTCATCATAATCTTCCAATCATGTTTATACACTCCATGTGTCTATCTGTTCCGAATGCGTGTTATGAATCAGCTAAGAAATCAACTCAAATCTTGCATATACACTACTTATCAAGAAATACTCCTTGTAATCTCTCGAAAAAAATGTTTTTTTTTTTACAATAAAGAGTAGTTGTACAAAATATACTTCAACGGTCAGACTGAAGTTAGAGTTATGGCCGATCAACATGACCTATCAGTATGACTTTTAAGTGGTGACTTTTGCATGGGAACACTTTTAGTTTTACGAAAAAACTTTCGAATAAAGTTTTTATAAAAATTTGCTCTTATACAAACTACTAAATGAAATAATGTTTTCCCGGATCGCGACTTATGTTCGGCGAGTTTTAGGCCGGAGAAGCGCGAGAACAAGAAAAACGATTGCGGCGCATTTCCCATCAGACATCTGGTCCAAACTGCCGCCGCCGCGGCAATAACAATTAAGTTTAGGGCTGTCGAAAAACGCCGAACCAAATATTAAGGAGCGCGAGATCCCCGGTCCTAAGCGAGACGGACATCGATTTAGAAGCGCGCCGCATTAGGCGCGTCCGGCAATAAAACGCGCACGGAGCGTAGGCAAAGCGCGTGGGACCCATCGAGCTGCTCAGTCCCTGCGCCCGCTGTAAATCGCATGCGGACGTCACGTGCGAGGCCCGCTAGTCTACCTCTTTGCACGCGTGAACGGTATGCGGCCGACGCGCGCCGACCCTATTGAGCCGCTCAACGCTCCGCCGGCAATAAACGGTGCGCAACCGCCGCGCTCGGGCCCACCGCGCACGGGGCCCGCCGCGCCGAGCCGCACAGCCTCTGCGACCGCAATAAACCGTGCGGAAAGCGTGAACAGCTCGCAGGATTAGCGTCACTCGTGCGAGCGCTCAGCAAAAGCGCATTTATACGAGCGATCGAGCGCACGCGTTGAACACAAATATGTAAACGAGCGAGTGCGACATATTTGGTGAAACTGTGAGCGAAGCGCGAATCAACGCAGTACAAATAAAAAATTTATGATTTAGAGTGCAATACTCGCAGAATATTAAGACGCGCCTCTCGCTATTTAACGGGCGTCAAAAGGACGGTCCCGCTCAGTCTTTGAGAGAGCGTTAGTCGTGCCTTGCTCAGCTGATGACGTGCGCGAGCCATGAGGGCATTCGCGGCCGTAAAGCCGATACCGATAAGGGAGCCTTGCTCTATTCAGCTAGGGGAAGCGGTAACGCGGATCCGAGGCTGTTGGCTATAGCGTGAGCAAGGCCGGCGAGGAGGGCCCAAAGGGCGGGGCCTCCGCCCCCACGTTGTGTCTCTGACTAGCAGAAGGAGAACCCCGCGCCGTGTCCTAGACTAGCGGGGGAAGGACCCTGCGCCGTGTCTCAGACTAGTGGGGGAGAAAACCGTAATTTGATTGAACGAGGAAAAACAAGCGGGCGGGGACAGAGTTTTCCTGCCGCGGGAAATAAGAAAAATTGTCACTTATTCGTTCTGACTCGAAAGAGAGAGTACCTCGCTCACGATCGCTCAATTTGTCGCAATCGCGCGTTTTATATTGTAAGTTTAATATTGTATTCAGAATCTTATTTAAGTTTTAAATAGTATAGTTCGTCATTTAGTATAGTGAACACTTGTATTTTATTGTAATTTTAATCATTTAAAATAAACATTTATTAGTATATAGTGCTTTAAAAAATTAAATACACTTTCACACCTCAATCCCAGTCTCTCCCGAACAAATGTTTTCCCGGGAATTCAAGTTTAAAACCGCGAGTTACTTGAAATAATGATTTCCGTTTACACCACCTAAATTCCAGTAAATTTTTAGACTCTTTGATTACGGTCTCATTGAAGTAACAATTGTTAATGAAACTTTCTGCATTTACAAAGTGAAGTATCAATTACCCTGCTAATCAAAGTGAACAAGTCTATTCAAAATGTTTTCGATTATTCATTTTTTTCGATCAACTTGGGAATGCAATATTCCAAACGGATGGCCATCGAAACACTATAAAATAACTGAAACACCGAGTGGGCCAATCTTGCTCCATCTACTCCGAGCGGAGCAATCCCTATCAAAGCGACGTCTCGGTGTCGCACATAAGAAATCGTAGCGGGCGTTTTTCATATCGGATCGCGACCGCGTACAAATCATCGAGCGTGCATTTGACAGGGCCGGTACATGCTGCAGCCAGGCTGGCGCTTCTGGCCCTGGCCAATAACTCGCTCATTGTCAACGGATCGGGCGACAAGCGCGACCCTGTGCGCCAGCTGGCGCGCACACACACTCCCCCCGTCCCTATCTTTTTCCCTTATCGTGTCACAGGCATTGCGTTATCCGCCACCAGCCCGCCCGATCTTCGTTCCGGTGACGTTACTGATTTTTCAATGACCTCTCCCACCCCCCACGCGTCGTTCAGGATGGATGACGTTTCTCGTTAGGCCCTCAATTCTTGAGGGGTCCGATTCGGTAGTTGGACCTGTGAGCTAACGCACTTTTCATTTGACGGCAGCTTGATAGAATTGTTCGGAATGATCGATAGAATGGATTGATTCGTCACAATGCTCAATCAACCGAACGATGTTGATGGAAGGGGTAATTTACACCCCGCATGAAAATCACACATTCGAATGCATTAACGAGTGAACGAAATCAAACCCCTGAATAAAGTCCAACTTTCGCGAAAGTCTCGAATTACTCTGAAAGTAAGTCACAAAATGTTGAAAATATCTAGTGACATACGCTGATTCAGAGATTTTTTGTTGTACTAGTTGATACATTTTTGTCATTTGACAAAATTCTGATAGTTTCTAAATTATAATGAAAGTTGTATTGCAGAATCACTAGTGTGAAATTATTCATAGAAACGTGAGATTGCTCGCGTGTATACGTGAACGGGACTCCAATGGATAGTCTTGCAGGATCCTTCGATGAAGCACAATGTTTAGTGTCTGATACAGCATGGAATCTGAATGGCAATGTAATGGAGAGTAGCTATTTAGAATATGGAATACCAGGCACCGAGGCTATCCATTTCGTCGTGGAGGGAGTCCTATCATTTTTACGATCGTATCAAATTTTCATTGCCCTTTGATCGGGACATAAATTTCTCAGCCCAGACGAATCATTTTGCTATAGCATTCGAATCAATGGAACATTCATAACCGCTCGATGCATGGGTTCAAATGTATGTGCATTCGTATCTCCGCATACGAGCGTAACAATTTATATTTCCATTCCCCCGACGCATACGTATATAAATGCATACTATAAAATTTTATTCAAGGGTTTAATATGGACCATAAAAGTACACTAGTCACACTGGACACATTCATAACATTTCGAAGAATACATACAAAATTATTTGATATTGAAATTAATTCAACAGCAAGGAATACATTTTAATTAAGTTTATTGAAAAGCATATAGCTTTAGCAAAATAATCAGTTTATGTAATGAGAAAAAAAAAATTAACGTTTAACATCACAAAAATAAATTCATTCTGCATTCATCGTTCATGATTGAACCATTTGTACTAAACAGGAGACCACCTCCAATTCAGATCTCCAATCCCTCTGAAACTTCTTTGGGGTAGTTCTTAGATAATCAAATAGGTAATATTTCAAGTCACTCGTCCTCTTTTTCTGATTTTCTTTTTCAAATTAACCGATCATTGCTGATTATATGTGTATGAGTGTTCATGATTTGAACTACAAACTGACAACTAGCGAGTACCTTCACATTATAACAAGTGCTATTTGTGCTTATCGACAAGTGGTCCTAACAGGATTTCCAAGTTGAAGTCGATGTTTATAGGGCTGTAAAAATATGGGAATTATTGAGTTCAGTTCATTTTGGAGCTCCTGACCAAAGGAATAAAATTGATTTTGTTCATTCTCATTGGATACTCCATAGATGAAAAAAATGTTATAGCTATCTTAGCTCACTTATTTGTAACTTTTCAAGATATACGTACATTCCTCTGTTCCATACCTGGAAAATTGTCACATACATATTTTAGATCAACACCAATATCCCTTTAAATTATTGATTCTGATTTCCGATCTCACTATGAAGTCCTTGTTAAGTTCTAACATAAGATTTATGTTGAAACTCACAGTGAGGATATCAAACCTTCGGAGCATCAATTTCAGCCAAAATTCCCTGGCACTGTCAGGAAATTAACGATAGAGTTTAAAGTTCCAACGCTGGCTCAGTCTAGATCTAGACTGAGGCAGCTACATATAGATGTACATAGCTGTCTTTGATTTGTTTGAATTTTCTATAATTTTTAATACCAGGGAGAAAATGTAACAGTTTATTTAATCGGGTATTATCTATAAATATTAACTTATAAAATTCACTTATATTGCGGAAACTGTATGAGCAAGGTTCAAACAGCCATTACCGGATTGGTTCAAATCACACACTACGAGTTATTTACTCATGCAGTCGGCTAATATTAACCAATTCATACAGTACAAATAATATATACATACATGTACAGTATAAATAACGTAAATAATCCGAAGTGGCTACGAATAGAAGTAGAACTAAGCCATTGCCGTGTTTGTTTCCGCGGTCGACAAAAGTGACCACGCTCACTACCAGTCAGCTGCGCACCGCATTTCCTGCGACTTTTCATTGCGGCAATTGAAACGCGGCGCGGAGCTCACCTGCTATCCCTGCAACACCAAAAATCAACAACGGTTCATCTTAACGTCAATATTATCTGTAACCATTAACCTCTAGAAGTTTGAGCGAGATCGGAGACCCAAATGCCGAGTGGTGTTCTGGTGAACCTCCGGCCACAAAGCGACAATCAAATTATCGAGACTATGATATTTTGAGTGAAGTATATTTGTAAACACAACGAGATTCGAAGCCTGATGGAATGGCAAGTACGACCGGCTTTCAGTACTCATACTTGGCCTTACCGCGTAGCACTTGGTCGACAGGCAAGTGTCTCCCACGCCGAGTGCTTCATCAGCATCAATCGCGGGTGAATCGTCGCGGCCAAGTTGAGGCCATTAAGGGCCGCGGCGCATCAGTCCCTCGGACTTCCGTTTTGCAGCCAGAAGCGAATTATCATTTTCGGGGTGGCGAAGTGATAATAAGATCGTTACCGCTGCGCCGGCCAGCGTTTCTCCCCGGCAACAGCAGCAGCAGCAGCAGCAGCAGTGATGGCTGTGCGGCTGCAACTTTCGTGGCGCGAAACGAGGCCACGGTACGACCGCAATCTGCTCTCGCGGGAGAGCCGCTCGAGATCGACGACGACGACTATGCTGGCCGTCGTTGCTATTGATGCCGCTCGTACGATACCGCTGCTGTCTGCGGAGGGCCGATTGCACCGCGGCAATTTAACGGGAGTACCTCGTCGGGCTCGGCGACACCCACGACACTAAGTCGACCGGCGCTCAGATTAGGGGGCGGAATCCGTTTGCCCCGGATCGCCTCTCCTTCCCCCGTCCGCTCTCTGATATCTCGTTCTCTTATTACCTTGGCTTTTTCTTTTACGCCTTTTTTGCGCATAGGATCAGCTGAAACGGGGGGATCCCCGATCGTACCGGGGCTGCTGTCCCACCGTGTATGCCTCCCTTGCCCCTGCGAAATGAGAATCGTTCGACGTGGATTGACAAGGTTCGCCTCCCTGTTTTTCCGGGAGTGGATGGCCTTTTTTTCGCCGTCCAAATCAAATCAATGTGTGTTCGCGGGAGAGACGGCCGAGGTTTTATGA
>CM037084.1:51160231-51244251 GCA_020882725.1 Aphelinus certus
TTCCATGTTGTGCTATTCCTTTGAAAAAAAAAATTGACTCTTAAAAAATCAATGGCTCAATTAATGCTACTTTCAAGTGGAAACTCCAAGTGAAATTCGCCAAACTTGTTGAATCTGAGTGCAATTGTGCAACTACCCGTGGTTAAATTATATACGTTTATTCGAGTTTACGTGTTGTTCTGTACAGCTCTACGGACTAGTGAGTATACATATAGGTTTGCAGATGATATTCGGCAAAGCTTTCAAAAGTGGAAGGAAAAATGAAAGTACGGTTTTGTGTTTCAAAAATAGTGCCAAAAGTAAACGCACTCTGCGCTTTTTGTCTAAATCCTTTACAGTCTAAATTGTATACATCAAACATATACAAAGAAAAAATTGAAAAATGAGCCCACTTCAATTCTGCGAATTCTCGTTTGATTTTTCCACCCAAGTCGAAGCTGTGACTCTGTCGCTCGTTAACAGTCACGCTCTCGTTTATTGATTAAGTAATTTTTCAATTTCATGGAGACGTGCGGCATTCGCCGTTGATACAACCATTTGCGATTCGGATGATCGAGCCACTTATGAGAGCTCGTTTCGAATCGATTGGATACGCTGTCGAGACAAATGGCTGCTGTAATTGCATTTCATTGTATCGAGGGAAATGAGAGTGTGATTGCACTCTGATTTTTGTGGTTTTTTAACGAATAGCACTGAGAGGCAAATAAAAATGTACGAGATGAAATGAAAATCACTAATAACTGTTTCGGACAGTATTTGCAAGAGATTAATTGGGTACACCATATACATTGTATATCAAATGATACTTCATTGAAAAACAGTAAATAATACTTTTTTTGGTGAAGAGATGGAATATAACACAAAATTGTGTATCTTTTGAATATAGCTAATTAACATTAAAAGAGCAGTCTTTGTTATTCAAAATTCGCAATCAACCAGCACAATATTACATTTCAAAATTTGTTCTCTTATAATTGAATCTTACGAATACGTATCATGTTATTTCATATTAATATTCAGTCAGACGCTTTCCCAACAGTTTATATCACTTTTAATTCTATGGACAATAATTAAATGAATTTTGTCTTGAAGATATGGAGCGAACTCCATATTCTCTCTGGCTTCAATAGAAGTACAGTCTCTCCTACAGCAATACATTAGAAAGCATGATGAGAAAGTAGACGAGTGAAAAAACAAATGAGCTGAAGAATAGAAAACTCCTGTTTCGCTCCAGGTGGATTTCTCGAAGGTGCAAACTCTTGATCGCCCATGTAATTTTATTGATTACCCGGGCAACTTCAACAAAAGAAAGGCAAGAATTCACAAGCGATAAAATTAAATTTCAGTTCGCGGGAAAAAGTTTATAATGGAAAATGCTGAGAAGGTGTGCTAGATCTGCGCGCAACAACTGTTCTCGTGCTGAGTCTCACCGCGGATGAGAGATTGCTTTTTTCTTATCGTTATGCCGGGCAAGTGAAAAGCAAGGTATTCTTTCGCTTGAACTGCTTACTTTAGTAAGAAGAGAGGCTTGGTTAGAGAAGGATTCTCGGGAGTATAATGCATTTTGATCTTTGAGAACTTTTTATTCTTCTCCCATTCTTCTCCGGAAATGTTTTATTCCGATTTCCATCAAAGATGCATGAAACGCTGCGTTGTATCTTTTGCAGAGGAATCACGAAGACGTATAACACTAGACTTTGGAATATGTGGAAGATCATTAAAGCATGTAGTTCGTGCAATTTATATATACCCATAAAATAATTCATCACTCCATAAAGTGACAACGTCGCTGAAAGTTCTATTCACGATTCCGCTCAGATAATCATTTTACCTGATACAATAAGAAATTCGAGCAAGAGCTGCATAATTTTAATCGCATTTCACGCACTAGTGATTTTTTCAAATCCTCCTTCAACGAGCACTCGTAACATAAAACATCGTATCCAACTGGTGCGTTCATTTTCAATCACTCGTGTGAACGTGTAACATTCGTTGCCGGCTTCGCCGTTTACTCGTGGACCCATCCACATGTATTCAAAATTTCACTCTCTAAGTCTGATAAAACACTATCCCAGTGTTTGATCGGAAATAATGAAAACCGATTGATATAAACAATCACAATGTAATCGATGGTTGGTGAAACTACCGTCATTTTGAATCCAACAATCATATTCATGACATCTACAATGAATTCAAAGTGTCGAATCTATTTTCAACGGTTAATTTCCATTTCTGTTTACTTAGCTGGCGTGAAGCCGAGCGGAGGCAAAAGTTATCCGGTGATCGTCTTCCTGCACGGTGAAAGCTACGAATGGAACAGCGGAAACCCCTACGATGGCAGCGTGCTTGCGAGCTTCGGTGGCCTCGTCGTCGTCACCGTCAACTACAGGCTTGGCATTCTAGGTATGTTTATTTATCTCTTTCTTCCTTTCTTTCTTTCTCTTATTCTCTTTCTCTCTGGAATCCCGATGCATTCCAAAATGAGAGAGTATCGCTATTACTATTTGAAAATCAACAGCTATTCAATACATCTTTCAATATTGACATTAAAAATCAAACACACCTTCTTTCGAGGGTTTTATCTCTATACTTCAAAATTCTTAATAGCAAAACATCCCTGATTTATTTCATATTCATCTCAAATATTTGATATTCATTAACAGCTCTGATGATTATTCCCTTTGAACATAATTAATTATGAATTGTCAATATTTCATCCGATTAAACGATATATAATTTCTACATCTCAATTACAATTGATGATCACGTATGAATATATAATTCTACAATATTTGATTGATCTATTGATAAATATTGATGAGAATGAATATTAAAATTGAACATTTTAAAATTTTAAAGAAAAATAGTTTCAACTAATCATTACAACTAGGTCCCTAATAATCTCTCATAGTCTCCTCTTCGAACGATTCTTCAACCCTTCATTAATTATATATCGCTTGGATCTAAAGAAATACGTGGCATTCTAACTCCCAAGAAAAAAACACTGCTAACTGTATTAATAGTATTCTTTCTCAAAGAGGTTTGGCATGAAAAACGGTTGCTATGTTAAGATGAGAATTCTATATCTTTTTCCCCACAAATTGACCTGAAACTGATTTTCAGAACTACCTACCAATAGTTGCTAGGGACATCAACATCGATTGTTATGGAAAATACAAAGATACTGTACCTGTTGTATGACCTCAAAAACGTACTGTGATCAAATTTCAACTCGATATTTTATTCCCTTAGCAACGGTTGCTAAGCAAGTAAACAACGGTTACCAGGGAGGAACGGATTTTCTGTGTCGTTGACTATCAGTAAATGGACTTTGAACTGATACTCGATAACAGAGAAATATCTCGTTGATTCTCGTCGTTCCTCGTGTACATTCGAAGCCCAACGTGCATTCAAGAGTAATAAGGAACTTCCAATAAACACCTTAGCACTAGGGAAATAAACAATGGATGTTGCTGAACAACAGACTCGGGCTACACCTTGCCACGATCTGTGGGCAAAATTTCAGGACAACTGGACAATCCCTTGAAAGTTATTGCGCGCCAAAAAAGCGTACATACACATATTTTTAGGATTCCATGTTTTCCGTCTCGTACATTACGAAAATCGAGATTCCGCAGTCCGATTCGGAGGTTCGACTTTTATCCCGTTACGAGTACCTATCTTTCAGAAAGTGAAATTATGATAAACTTGTTTTTATACTTTATTTTTAGTACCCATAAGTACTGTGAACACTGTAGGTTATATTGATTAGTAATTATAAACGCAGATGCGTAACGGGGCGCACGTGCTACTGTTTTGACGCCAGTTTTAGATTACACGATTGAAATCGTTTATTTTTCAAATAATTAATTTTTATTAACAAACATCTCCATGGATTATTCTTTCAAATCATAACATTGTATGACAGCAAAATTTTTCCCATCCTGCGACTGACAGATAGACAGACATGGAGTGAGCGAGTGAATAGAAGCGTCTAAAAACATCTGAAATATATCAAGCGTTCACAATCATTTCGATCAGCCTTCGCATATCCTATTGAACATCTCTAAACTACCTAAGAGCAAATTGGGGATCGTTTAAATAAACAAACTGGTGGGTGAAAAAATTACGGAGCCCATTTGCAGCATCAAGTGGTTCGAGTGTACAGCCATATTGGCCATAAGAACTACGCGCACGCGGTACGCGTGCTAAACAGCTTCTAGTACTTATAAATCGCAGTAAATTGGTTGAAAAATTCAAATACTCATACTAAAATTTCCAAATTTCCACGCCGTGGACAAAGTACTGTATAATGTTATTTAATCAAGCAGTGCCAACCGATTAATAATAAGTCTTAAAATTTAAAATCGATCTTCATCTTTTCTCAATCACATCATTTACATTGAATGTAGACATTTCAATAATATGTGCGGTCTGAAAATAAGTTGTCGCCTCGTTTAGAATAGCTCCCAATGATCTTACGACCGAGTCTGTCACTCAAATAAGCTCTTGTATCCATATCATGTTGCCTCTCCGCCCATGTTAAATCAGCTGATATCTCCTCTATGCTCCCACGTCCCCAATACCCACGCACTGAGTGCCAAATATGTTCGAGCGACGGCGGCAATTGGGCTCACGTATACGTTTGTTTGCGCCAGCGCGTATGCCTGCGCGGACAGTTGCCGGCAAAAGTTTTGCGTTCGCTCGACTGAGTGACAAGTTTATTCATTCAAAGTGAAGTTTTTTTGCCATTCTCTCGTGGCGTTCTGTACTTTTATAGAGACTCGTCTCCAATAGAAATATTTATTAACATAAATTTCCTGCATGCTATATTGATTCGTTTATTGATTCTTAGTTCCACCGAGCTATTACTCAAACAATTGATAGAAAAAAAAATAATTTCAAGGTATTCTTCAAAGAATGTAATGAGCTGACACTATAAAAATATTATTGTAATTATATAGAATCGTAGAATCATTTCATGATCGGGGATATTCATAGCATGAAACTCAATACTCCTATCGAATCCACATAGAACTTGACACCCGCAAATATATTTAGGGATCGTTAACCGATACAACAATAAATTTGAGTCACCCCAAGCAACCACGAAATACGCACACCATAGACACCGAATGAAGTTCCACGCGTTGCTTTACATTTCTTGTATTCCATAACCATTCGCGTAACAGGCCACATTACTAATGGTTTCTCTCACTCAGAGTACTGGCTAATCCGATTATTTTCCAATTTTTGGGTCACCGTTGGTATATCAGAGCTCCCGATACTTCGATTTTTTATTTAAAATCCTTACCTTGGTAGGTTGAATTTCTTCATAAAAGTATAGTGGCCCGAAACTTTCGAAAATTCGCGACTGCGGGGAAATTTCTTCGCTGTCTGTACGCATTTCGACCTACACCCATGCAGCAATTCTCGGAGATCTCTCTCGAGGCGTTTCCGAGCACGAAGGCTCAAATCGGCGTCCCATAAAAGGGAGAGAGAGAAAGTGTCGGCTTTTTACACCTTGAATCCCGAACTTTGCAACGTTCACGCAAGTCCACGATGGTGAAAAGGAGGGAAAACGCCGCCTCGCTATTGGATTAGATTAGGCTGGAATATGTATTTGTAGGTGCCGTTAGTCCCTACGGTTATTGCTCGCTATTTCCTTTTTTGGGGAATTCGAAAATGACGGTATTGCCAAGCTACAGCTTGCCAGCATGCTCTCGAATATATCGAGAAATAATACTGTTAACGCTCGCGTATTCATCCCAGCGTTGGTTGGGGACGGGATAGTTTTTGCATCATTAAAAATCGTAATGCAGATGAATCGAAATTTGATATTGGAATAAATCATATATTTATGTTTTATGTACCACTTGAAAAATTCTAACTATATTCTGGGAAAATTCCAACTAAACGTTTTTCAATGACAATATTATTGTAAGCAGGTAAAGCTCATTGTAATAATTTTCATACTTCGATGCGATACTAAATTATGAGAAAGGTTGTAATATTTTACACGCTAAAAACTCTAAAAAGTAATAACTCGAAAGAACATACATCCAAATAAATGCAGGAATCATGCATCATGACACTATTATCCCGATAACGAGAGTATAAAAGTTCTGGAAAGCTGTTCTACATTTCATAATACCTGTATTTGAAACTCGTTTCTGAAGATCAAACCTTTTATGCAAAATACCAGCCTAAGAATACGGTCAACAATCAAATATAATCAGAGGGTCGCCTAATTTTTTTTTCATCCGTGTTAGAAAAAATTTTTTTGATTCTATACTCCCTATTCCGGCTGATGAAAATATGGCAAAAGAACGAGAGACAGAGGATTATATATGAAATTTCAGCCTCACTCCAATTTATTCCTCTCTTGGCAAATTCAAAGCTTCAATTCATTTTGGATGAAGTGTGACAGTATACAACTAGGTCAACTTGCAAATGGAGACATTGTGTTTTAAGGATCTGTTTTTGTATGCGCTCCCACACATTCGCTTGGATTTATCGCAGCCCTTGTTTATCGGTCCCCCTTAACCCGGATCAGTGGTGATTTTTACATTCACGTCACCTTCCCGTGGGAATAGTATTTGCTTACATAAGGAAAAGAAAATTCAAGAAAGTAAGTCTGGTAGAAAAAAACACTCGTGTCTTGTCAGAAAAATATCCTTACAAATTCCATGAATTTTTATGCGATCTTGTTATGTACGCTTCCATTTAACTCATTCGTCGTGTCTGACTGTCGGTGGCGGGATGGGTGGAGCTTTCCGTTTTACTTTCGAATTAGCTGAAAATAAAAATCTTTCAGTTGTTTGGAAATATTCAATTTTAGAAATGCGTGGACGAATGTTGGCTACAAGAAAATAGCGCATATATCCGTTATGCATCTGCACAAAAAAATATAGTAAAATCTATTAAATTCTAACACTATTACATTTTAGATTGTAGTAGAAAATATGGATAGTGACATGATTTTGCCGAATCCTACGATACAACTATGGGAGTCACAAAATTAGTTTGGGGTAGTCAGTTTGGACAATGATTGATGTCTAGGTGTAAATCTTCATTTCAAAAATTGAGCTAAGTATAAATGCAGGTTTTGGAGATGCACATATCGAGATGAACTGATGAGTACGCGAGAAAAGCAATTTGATTAGGTGCTAGAATAACTAGCCGGATAATTCGAATACATATTTAGGTCGATGATTTTTCTTTTCATGAAAATATGGTGTAGAACGACATTATTGATGTACGATTCAAGATTTACTTTATTCGAATAATGGGTTAGTGGTAGTCCTGGATAAGACATCGTAGTTATTTACTTTTAGAAATTCACCAATCATTTCCACCATTCCATCTGTCTCCGTCGTCTGGCTTGCTTCTCTTTGTACAATTGTATTTTCTGCATCGCACTACGAAAACTCGGTTTACTCCAAACGACTGCGTACGTGGATGCGTTCACTGATGTGGACCTTTACAGCTCCGAGCTGCAACTCGATCGATATACCAAAATGCGTAAACCACCTGGAGAGAACAACTTGGGAGAATCTTTCAGGAATAGAGAAAAAGCCCGAGTGCATCGTGAGTTGGAAAGTTCGTTGCGTAGCCTCGTAAAGCACAGAGCCGAAGAAAGTCGTCGATTAGATAAGAAAACCGGGGCTCGAGTCGGTCGTGAAAGCCAAGGCACTCGCAGCGGTGTACATGGAAATCGCAGGGGGGAGGTTGGTGCAAGTCAACCGAAACTCGTTACGCTTGCGCAACTAAACGCGAATAATTGCGAAAGAGTTGCGCGACATGATAAGAAGCGACGGGCCAAGAAGAAGAATGCGAAGGTAGCGGGTGCGCGAGAGCGCGCGCGCGACTGGGGGAGGGAAGCTCGAAAGGATTGAAAGTTCCGGAGCCGCAGGTCGCCATGGCAACCCGACCGACCAAATCTAATAGGAAACTCATTACGGCGCAGGCGTTCCGTTTTAGCAAAGTAAATTCTTGCGCGCGACTCCCGCGGGCTACCCCGACGCTCCATGCCCCGCGTCGCCTTCCTCTCGCTCGCTCGCTCGTGTCATGCAGCTCCTCGTCCAAATGCCGCGACGCGACAAAAAAAAGCCAGTTTATGCGCCGGTGATTGATAACCTTCGGATCGTCCCATCCATCCCCTACGCCTCCCCTTTCCCATTTACTCGTGACCCCCACTCGGGCGTATAGCTGCTTCATTTATTAGATTCGACCAGAGAGAGATTTTGTTTTTTGACCTCTCCGCCCGTGATTGTTATTCCTCCTGGTGCTTGGCTGTTTTCTCGCGAAGGCCTAGTGAAATTTATGTCGGATCAACAGTGGCAAAGATGTATCGTTGATACATTGACGTCGACGGGTGGTACCGGTGAACTTTTACTGCCTACACATTTCACTGTGGATCTATCTTTGGTATTCGATAGTGATCATTGATGATATGTCCGGGGGGAAATGTTTTATAGATTTTTGTGAGTTACGAGCATTGAGATTCGATTGAAATAGATATTTCGATGACTGAGAACTTGTTTTTCTTGTAATTAATTATTGCGAATGAATCGGGATACATTTTCAATTTATTTATAGATAGTCCAATTCTGTATTGGTTCTGAGTTAGAACAAACTAAAACAAACGACGAAGTATTACATTTACTTCATCATTTGATTTTTTATATCACATTCTTAACATATCTGTGGAAGCTTGCAGTTTTATTTGGAGAAGGCGTCCAACAGAGTACAACCAATGAGTTTTACAGATCATGATTTTGAGTCAGCTTAAATCGAATTTCGAATTTCAATTTTTTCTTTACAGCGTATTTGCCATGATGATCTCGTGTCTGTTTTTAATATTTTTTTTATTATTGAAAATAAAATTGTTTAGTATAAGGCGATTTTTTTTCTATGATGGCCATCTATAAGATATCAGAGAAAGCTGTTAGAATCTAATGTAAATGATGATAATATTCTTCACTTTTCTATTCATAGGTTGCAAAGAACGTGGAATGAGCTACCAGCTGATATTAGAAAAATAGAGTTAATTAGTATTTTCGAATTAGTATTGAAGAAGCTCCATCATGATTATAAATCATGAATATACTTGATTTTATTAATATTATTCTGTTCATCTATCATTACTTTTGTACTATTGTTGTTTTCCGTTAACTTTATGTCTATGACCTGCGATGCTTGTTAAAATGAATAATTAATGAATAGAATGAGTAAATGAATAAATAAAAATATTTTCCAATACACAAAAAATTGCAAATAGTAAGGAAATTTTGAAATACTTTGAAAGCTGTTTATCTAATTACTTTCAAATTTTTCCGATTCGTCTTTATTAAGTAGAAGTTTGATCGATTATCCAGAATAATTCACAAGAGTGCGAGCCTGGGAGAGGGCATGCTAATGATTGATTCCAATTCTCTCCACAATCAGTCGGAGAAAAGCAATTTCGTGGGCTTAAATGTTAGTACTTTAGGGACATTCATCAATCGTCGAATTGCAATTAGCTCTGCACCAGCATTTGCCTCCGATTCTGCCGCAGCTCACTTGTAAAGGTAGCTTGACGACCTAAGACCGCTTTTTCATTGGCCGCGTGCAAATATCGTTCGTTATTTCATCGCGAGTGCGGCCGGCACAATGCATCACTCGATCGATCGATCAATCAAGCCCTCGACATTGCCATCCAACCTCACTTTCGTTAATGAGACCCGCACACGTAACAATTCATAAGACGTGCCGCCACAGCCGCGCACACCCATATTTTTGAGGATCGCGTGAGGATTGAGGTTAAGAGATTTCATGCCAATCGGATATCTTTCCAATTAATGGCTAGAGAGTGAAACACGGATGAAAATCAACGAGACCGAGAGGTTTTTTCCTGCCTATTCGCTGGCTACGTATATGTATGCAAATCAGAGCTTGGCAGATAGAGAAGTGATTTTAAACTCGCACTTGTTAAAGTTTGGAGATTTTTCGAATCGGGCGAGGAGGCCTGAGTCTCTCGTTACCATAATTGTATATTCTCGATTGCACAACGAAATTCAAGAGTGCAATTTAAAATCGCACTCGACTTTCGTGTTACTTCGATATTCAGTTGGAGGGGAGGAGGGATCCATTCTCGATTCCCTAGATAGAAAAAAACTATCATGTCAATAAATGACTTTAAACTCGTAGCGCTTAAGAAGATGCCTCATAGTAGAATCATTTTTGGAGATTATAGAATTGATTTATAATGCTTAGAAGGATTTTCTTCCACTAGGAATAGTGTTTCTGGTTCAAGCAAACTGAAGTCAACTTCACTAAAGACGCGAAATGCTGCCTGTACTCCACTTCTGAGACATAACGGAAAATAAAATTTTATGATTGTTCTACCGTAAAAACAACTTCATTCTGGTTAGCAATATTAATCATTCGAAGTCACGTTTCGAGTATCTTTTTCTTAGGGAAGATCTATAAAAGTTATTGCAGCAATATTGATGACATAAATATTAATGCAGCCATAAAAAGTGTCAATCGCTCTGGAAAATCTCGAATCATTCAAAATGTAGGTTACGAAGTTTATGTCTCTGAAGTTGAGTAAGCAGAAGACGTAGTTCCGTGTATTTTAAGTGTTCCCCAGCTGTAATATACGAACGGATGATGGTGATGGTTATCCCAGTCATTATCGAACCAAGCAGTTTTCGGAGACGCATTGTATGGGCCAATTATTATGGGCTATAAACCTTCAAAATACCATTAATATCATCTTGGAGGCTATCGTTTTATAACGTTACCACAACGAGTTCCCTACAGGGTAATCGTCGTCAATAACGCCTAAACTGCGGTGAAGTAGTAAAAGATAAACCAGTACAGACAACGCGACTCTCCAAACCCTCTCAATTAAATAATTTTTCTCGCGAACCGATCGCTCAACGATCGCGATATAGCTTACAATCGCCACCGGCCGTCCTTCGTCCGCGAAAACAACAACGAACGAGTGTGAGCTCGTGCCCGTGAGGGAAAAAAAAACAAATAAATTCGAATTACGAACAACAGCCAGCGTAGAGCCCTCGCGGCTCGCACATAATAATAAACACGGCTAGATTACCATGTAACACTCATCTCTCCATCCAGCGGTGGACAAACGCAGGGTTGGAGGGCTAGGGGGTGCGGGTTGGGGGGGTGAGGGGGAGGGTCAGCCGGAGATAAACGAGGCTTGTCATGCAGAGCCGCTCTGCGATTGTGTCGAAACGAACAATGGGCGGAGGTGGCGCGGCGGCACCGAATTCCGGAAAATTTGAATTAATGCCCGGGCGCATCATCGCGGAAGCGCGCGCCGGAAGGCGTTTTTCAAACGGGCGCGTACACATCCGTCGACTTGCTCGCGCGCTTTCTTTGACGGGCCGCCCGCGTGAATTTCGCCGTTTTTCCCCCATTCGGAACGGGGACTAACCGCTGAAATACGAGGCGCAAGCGCAACCCGCCAGAAAAAGCGCGCGGCTATTACGGCTTTGCTTTTTTCGGCTCGCGCCCTGTGTGGCAGTGCTTATGAGGCGCGAGATCGCCTTTTGTTCTCTCGCTCGTGACTCTCCTTCCGTTCTGCGCCCTTGCGACCCGGTTTTTCACCTTCTTTTGGCCCGACTTTGAATCGCGCGCGCGCATTAGTTCACAGCGTTGATTAGCTTGGGATTACACGGTGAGATGATTCTTTACAAGCGCAGTCGCAATTGTCGTTGTTCACCCGCTGTGTTTCGGCTTGTCCAGCTATTTTTTTCTTGCTACGAGCTTTTTAAAATTGGAACAATGAACGGAGCCGGAGCTAAAAGAATCGAGATTCATGCATCCTCATCGATTTATTCGGTGCATGAAAGTTCATAGCAATTCAGTTGAGAGTCGAGCGAATTCGTGTGGTTTACGATTCGTATAGACTCAACGTTAAGAAGAACGACTTCTAAAGAATTATTCATCAATCGATTGTGTAATATATCGATCAAATCGCGAATAATAATGACAAACAAAGTAAGATAGTCATACTCTTCTCGGATTGAAGTGAAAATCGCCACAAGAATGAGGTGAATCGAACTTTCTTAAGTATGAATGGAACAATCGCCGTTTCTATACTTACGCTTTACAAATCGGAACAAAAGGTACGATACAGAAAATTGACACTTATTTCAGCTTAGCCCCCAAGAGACGAAAACTCCAAAAGTAAACTGAACGTAACTTTTACTTCCCCGTCCTACCTCTTTACTATATACTCATCCAGATATCGTCATATTTTTCTTGAACAAATTTTCTTGGACTCCGTTCCTGTTATCTCGTTTTTCCAAGTGAAAACGTAGCTAAATTGGCTATTTGAACTTGAGCTCAGAACTTATATTTTGACAATAAATATCCATTCAATATGAAGAAAAATATATTGGAAACACGTAGGAGCACTTTATCTGATGCGGTTCTAGTTTTACAAGGAAAAAAAATCATTAGAGCAAGACAATATTTTGTTTCAAAGAAATAGCGTTTCAAAAATGCATAGCCCAGAGAAGCTAAAAATATTTTTCCATCATATTTTTGACTATCAACTGCATCAAAGTTGCTTTATCAAACTTACTTCTAGCCGAGTATTAGCACGAAGTAGTCTGGAATTCATCATGTGGTGCCACTAACACAGTTTGCTCCAGGATAACTTTTAGTTTATTCTCCGACAGTGTACAATTAGGGAGTAATTCATCACTCGGACTGCAAACTTTGCTTTCTTATCAAAAGTTTCCTCTTCTAGTTTATCTATAGTTTCATGAGTATAGAATGATATATCATTTCAACCAGAAACAACCATTTAGTTGAGACTTTTTTTATACTCAATTAAATAACATTAGAACTAAATCTTTGACAAAAATCCATTGAAGGAATTTACAATTCCAGTATGTCCAACTGCTTGAGTTCTCCGATGATTTAAATCGTCTATTGTATACAATAATTGAAAACGAAGAGAAACAGAATGAGCACTCGCTAGTTTCTTTACAGCCCTTGTTGAAACATATCCCGTTGTACTCAATTACGGTGCGGCTTAGCCTCAATGGTGTTTTTCCCTTTTGTTCCTTTTTCCTTGTCCCTTTCATTTCTTCGACGTTAAGAGCTCTGAATTTTTGAGCGATACAAGAGAGCTTTCGTACTACGGTACTGCGGGCGCTCCAAAATTAAATCGAGAACAATGAGGTATACCAAGAAGAGGATGCGGATTTAAGCGATAGTATACTGTAATCTGCTTGAGCTGAGAGTTGTTGGTCCTACAAGGATATAGTAGTCCCGTTTCATGCAGGTACTCTTTCGGCTATTTTAGTATTTGAATGTATACTTTTTAGTTTCAAGCAGATACAAAAGCAGATAAAAGTTAGTTTTTTTTTTGTTTCATCTCAATTTTAGATTGTGAAGCATCTATTTCTAATTGCATCTTTATATTTTCTCAATTCCTCCTGTAAGACTATTTTCTTCAATAATTTCAGACTTAAAATTTTCATTCAACTCGTTTATTTTTAACCTTACTTGTTTGAACTCTTTTAATCTTGGCATCGGCTTCTTCGTACAAAGCCGTGCTAACTCCTTAGAAAAATCCATTGCATGGCCATCCACGTATAATATCAGCGTATTTCACTTGATTAGTGACAAGACAATCGTAAAATACATTTTTTATGAATTTATAATAACTTTAGTTACGTCAGTACTTGACCAGATGCATATGCTGCACGTAAAAGCACTGTGAGGCTTCTTCTTTCGTTGTTACTAACAAGCGTTCATACATTTATTGCACCTTCTCGAAAATCATTCTTTGAGAATAGTGACTGCTGCTCGGGTGATGGTCAGATTTTGAGCAAGGCGGATAGCCGGGTTCGGTTGTCATTTCAAAAAGGGCTAATACCACTCGTGTCACCTGATCTGTTATTCGTGAAAGAGTTTCTTGTTCCTGTGTTAATCACAGATTCCTGCCCTGCATCCAACAGCTGCCTCTTGTTAACTGGTTAACCATGCTTGGAAGAAAACAAGATACATTTCACAAAGTCTTTTTGTTCGTCCTCTGTCAGTATCGAGGGAGCTCCTTTTTCTCAATCAAGTGTAGACTCTCCTCTGATCTTTCTAAATAATGATGTTGCAGCAGCACTAAACTCAATTGCTGCTGTTCGTAAACTTTGTCCTTTCGCTTATTGCATTCATGGCTCGGACTACATGACCTGCATCATAATTTCTTTAGGTCCTCCTTCGTTTTAACTTCCTTTGAATCTTTTCGTTTGTTCTTATTTGTCAACATTTTATTATTGTTTTTACTGTTTTGTACTAAAGGAACACCCCTACCTTGAGAAAATATTCTTTGAAGTTATAATCAAACCAACCCAAACAAAGAATCTGTCTGGCTCTTTTTCCATCTAAAAATGATTCTTTTAGCAGAAGGTTTGGATCTACAATTTCACGATTTTTCACAGAATCACATTCTTATTTTTAAATCTTTTACATACAAATGTTCATATCCTAAGGTATTTTTTATTGATTTTCAGTAAACTATATTCGATCGATTTTCTTGAATATCAAAAGTTGGACATCCAATTCGTCGTCAGTGAATACGAAAATTCTTATACGAAAACACTGCTCTCGCACACATACATCCTAATAACCATTTGATTGGGATATTATACATTATTTTCGTAAAATATTATCGAATTCCCATATTTAATATTTAAAAAAGGCATTTTCCGCACTACTAATAGAACTTCCTCATGAGGAAGCAATAGTTCCTCTTTATAATTATACTAATCAGAAGTTTTAATCGGCTTCAACTACATGACTCGTCTATTTTTAATTTGTACTATCAAACCAGCTCTAGCTTTGAGAAAATTTAGGGAAAATTAAAGCCATTGTAATCCACTGGACGAAATAACCCCCTAGAGTGAGATTGTCCGAGCTTTTGATCTGACAAGCAAGTCTCTAGACCAAATACTGTTTCTGTCAGAAATTTCCACTGGCAGAGAGAATGGAGTTAATCGCCGCATTTAATCAGACAACTAGTTCTCGTTTTAATGTCTTAGAAAGTCTCGTCGATGCTGATTACTTTTTTATCCGGCTACAGCTCCACGAAAAGAACATATTTTTTTTTTGAAGCTGTGTTCGTTGAAATATTAACTTGCATTTAATATCAAACATGATTCAATTGCAAACCTTGAAATTCGGAGGAATAATAATACAACAATCATTGTGCCTTCAAAGTTTGAATATTCAAGAAAATGGAAAACCCACGTTGACGTAAAGGGATAAATACTAAGATATTAACTACCAAGGCAGAACTGGAAGGATTCGCAAATACCGAAAGTTTCGTCGACTGTGTGGACTGGGGGTAACTTGGAGTATATAAGACTAACAACCCATTGCCAAGCCAATATCCCATACAATCAGGAATTATCTCGGACCTTCTGGGACCCAGATCTAGGGCTTGCACTACCGCGGCCATTATTTATCCACTGTAAAGAAAGGCCGCGCGGTATTGAATGCGTAAATCATCCACGGAACCACGAGTCAGAGTGTATATACGTATACGTGTACACATATAAAAGCGAGCGGACAAAAAGAAAGAGAAGAAACAAAGCGCCCCGAGAATGCGGAGAGTTGCTGCTCTGCTGCTGTTGCTGCTGCTGCCCAGAGTCGAAACAATGGCGGAACGATATGAATTCAAAGTGCGCGGTTATCCCACGCTGAATGGGTCTGGCCGAAAAATGAGACTCGCGTATTTTTGCCACATTAAGTGTCTTTAGAAAAGTCGCGAATAAGATACACAATGTTTACAATGCACCGAAATTCCGCGTGAAATCATAAATACGAATTAACCTCCGAATTGGATCGCTAGGAATGAACGCGATAACTTTCGATTGTCCAAAGTCGCCGGATCCTATACTCTGACAATACCGTTCAGCCTCTCTACAACGAGAAATTTAAACGAAATAGGTAAATTTCAGCGTGTGATTCGACACGGAAAATATGGTGCGCCTCCCCACGCGACCCATTGTAATTTTGATCACTCTCAATTTTCCGCATTTCGCACCCTGTCGAATCGGCTTGGATCGGTGTTTACTCGGAAAACCAACGGTCCAATACGGTTTCGAATTCGAATTCGCCTACTTCTGACAGCTGACCCAATAAACAGTCGTCCAGAACACGGGAGCACTCGAGAAAAGCTATACAGACAACGTCCCGGAGGAAATGGCGCTGTCGAATCGAGGCTCGGGCGCATCGCAGTCAGCCGCGAAAGGCCGGAGTGTAAAGTGCGGCTAATGGGTTGCGAGCCGCGCGCGGTGTCGATGGCAACAGATTCGCTGGCGCGCGGTCACGTAATTGCGGCAACGTTTTGATTACAGGCTTCCTGAACGTCAACACGGACTCGCACTTACGATCGCCGGCGAATTACGGGCTGATGGACCAGATAGCCGCGCTGCACTGGGTCCAGGAGAATATTGCCTATTTCGGCGGCGACCCCAAGAACGTGACGCTGGTCGGACACGGGACCGGAGCCGCTTGTGTCAACTTCCTCATGACCAGCAGAGCCGTCCCCGACGGTAAGTCGTTTATTTTTTCCTGCTTATCAAACTGTGTATATATATTTGCTCTCGGGTGATGGATCGCGCATCACTCGCCGAATTATTTGTCGAGCTGGTGCACGTCCGATGCTCGGGCGAAAGCTACACTGTTGACGATCGCAAGAATGGAACAACTCTCGGCAAACAAAAATACCTTTATTCCGTCTGCGAGGTGGGTTTTTACCTCGAAGCAAAAAAACAAACACAAGCATACCGCCTATAGCAAGGGACGTCAAAACCAACAGCCAGCGCGACCGTGTGTCGTCTAGAATTACCGTGACTGTCGCTTTTGGCAAGCCCCGAAAACGACGAGACCCATCAATTTTCGAAAGCGAACCGACGGGTACTTTATCATTTGGTTTGGAACTCCACCGCTCGCGAACACACATACGCATACGCGTTCATCTGATTCGCGGCTCTCTCGGATGACGACGGAGTCAAGCTCGAATTAATTCGCGCGCGCCCGAGCTCGCTCGACGCCGGCTTCGTCTCGCTTATCTAAACAAGCTTGAGTTCTCGTTCCCGTTCTCGCGCAAAAGTTTCGCTGCATACCGAGTAGCTTATGATTTTGGCCCGGGGTGGTGCCGAAATTTCGATTCATTGGTAATGAGTATTGATCCTGCATATCGTATATATACGCGGGCGATCCCCCCGTAACTTGCACGTTTTAGGCTTGAAAACGCCCCGGGGGAAAGAATAGCTTTTTTTCAGGATGTATCCCTGTGTACCTTTTTCCAATCGATGTAATAAATCGAACAAAAAGATTCGACCCAACCATTTCTTTTTTTTTCTTAGTAAATATTTCAAAGTTGTATAAAAAATATGAAAAACGAGGTATACGTGGTACTTCTGAAAATTGTTTTATTTTAGGCTACTTTGACGATTTTCCCATCAAAGTATGCTTTTTCCAAAGTCAAAGTATAATTTGTTTCTACGTCGATTATTATCAGTATGTCTACTGCAAATGCTTACGATAAATACAGTTGGGTCATTCAGAAGTTAGTCGAGATGGGCTATGGAAAGGGCTAAATTATTCACTTCTTGGAGTCGGAGACACTGAAAATGTCATCTCTCGCTAAGTTTTGAACCTTCACCGGCCAAGTGTATATTATTTATCGCAAAAAAAGTGCGATGCGATGCTCAAGAGACGTTCAACAGAATTCATCATCGCATTAATTATCTACCGCAATTGATCAATATTCACACAAACTCAAAAATGTTATTTCGATTTTCATAAACTTTTGCTACGTTTCCGCACCTATGTATGCTGGAATCAGTAATCATCCTTTTTTTCTCTCTTCAATGTTCGGTGTATCATCATAAAATTTCATGTTATATTTCTCTCGGGTCTTTGGCGCCCAATCTCGAACGATGGAATGAAAATACACGTACTGATGAAAGTTTGGCAAACTCGATGTGACACCGTGATCGGGTGATCATCACCACCACCACCACCACAAGTCGCTATAACGTAGCGTAAGTTCGGGTACGCGTGACCCGAGCCATCTAAGTTTGGAGTGTCAAAATCAATTTTCCCATACTGTGTGCGTGTGGCTCTATTCGCTGGCGCACCTAAGGCCGCGGGCTTTAATGAAACGCTGCATTCCCGCAGGGGGAATCGGACGCATGACCGTTGTTCCACGGAATACGACTGCGCTCTACTCCTCCCTCTCCTCTCTTTGCGGTAATACTGGACACTGTTATGCGGCCGAGAACAGAATTTAGATAGGTTTCAAATAGCTTACAACTAACTTTTGCCTTGGTAGTTGCTGTTTTACCCAAGAAACTTATATTACTGTGTTTGTGCCGGTATTTCTATTATCAGATCGCAAAATGGAAACAATGGAGATATCGAAGGGATTCATTATTGGTAACTTTGAACACTGTACCGCGCGAGCAGTTAATGGACATTTCTTGTTCCATTTTGTTTTTCTCCGTCTCCACCGTTTGAAGTCTGATTTATTTTTCTTAGAAAATTTACTTTGAAACAAAAATCCAGCTAGAGTTCGTATTCAGGGTAAGAGGCAATGAATTTCACGCGTCCGTACACTGGAAAAGATTCAGAATTGCACTTTAGTTACTTTGAACGGAACTTCCCTGCAGTACTATTGTGGTTTTTTTTTTTCATCCAAGAAGAATATGATTTTCTCCAGTCGATAGAGCTCCATTTTTATGTTTAAAATATTGATTGAGAATTCGAGGTGAATCTTTCACAATAATATGTACTTTGAACTGCAAACAACAAGTTATGTGTGGCATACTAACAATAATATTTGCATTACTATCAGCATAACACAGAGCTTTGATGTTATTTCAATGTTCATTGAATTTCGAGCCTTAATTAAACTAATGACTGTAACTTCAAGGATTATATAAATACACATTCAACTTTGTCTGCATACGCTCTAGGTATAAAATAGTAAATAACTACTGCTTATTAGTAGAAATCATGTAACTGATGAGAATGGTAAATATTAAACTAGAGAATCAATAAAATTTCACTTATTTTCAGTTGAATACCTCCTATTTTAATCTTGTAGGGTATTATTCTTCGCTCCACCATTGATGATATCGTAGTGAGTATTTTAAATTTCGTTTCCAAGTTTATAAGCTAAGCATTTCACAATAGGAAAAAATCGATGAAAAATGCTAAATAAAACCATAATTTGGGGAGTGAAGGAAGAAGAGAAAAACTTCTTCCTGTGTAAATGCCTGCGATCCATTATGAGTGGATCGGGCTTGGGAAATTTTTTACGCTACGTCATAAATCAAGGCGTTGGGAAAAAATACGAAAAAGTCAGGAGAAACACGGACAGGAAAAAGGTATAAACCAGCTGATGTACACCGCTTCTCGTAAAACCGAAGCCTCCACCACCGAGTGTGTATAAACTCCGAGCAGGTTCAGCCGGTGATCATAACCATAACGATGACGGACGAATGCTCGCACTTTCTACGCTTGATGCGCTATAGTTCAGAATATCAAGGGAATGCAAGAAGTGGATCTGCGGCTCGTGAGATACAGACATCCGGGAATCAATAAGTATTCGATTCGCGTGAACATGTGCTGAATTCGTTGGCTCGAGCTGCTATATAAAAACAATGGTTGATGATGTACTTTGTCCGCAGTTGACCAATATTACATTTCTATACTAGTGTAAAAGGAGTAATTGCCAAGGAACGTTTTGAGAAATATATCTGTGATCATTTTCTCCTTGACAGGCTGAGGAAAATATGGATTTTGCTTGGTAAACGTGCGAGAACGAACTTAGTGTGCGTCATCGTAATTTTTTCAAATACCGGCGCAAGAATTACGTTTCGCGCGTACATGTAACGAACAACATTTTTTATAACGAGTTTTGAAAAGCAAAGCCAAATAAAAAGGAACGCCGAGTGTTCCAAGAGGTTTCCCTCGCGATTTAATTAGTTCGCAATACAAGAATATACTTTTCGAATTCAGAAGAAAAAAGAAACACTTATTGAATTAAAAAAAGAAATTTTAATTGAATTCTCAAACAGCGCTTTCAACCTGTATCAAATCAAAATCATAAATTTCATAACTCGAATGGATGAAATACATGCCCTCGTATAATTGATATACGGCTAATAATTTTCGCCAATATATCATGTCTCGAGCAGCGCGGCATCATCTAATGAGCAAATATACTATTAGGCTGATGAAATATAGTAATTATGGCGCGTGCGCGCGCGCATAACGAAGAGCGCGCGCGAGAAGATTGATAATGAGCTGGTGCAAATTCAGTTGCTCGGTAATAATAAGCCTCGCGAGGCGAGCGCGAGTCTCAAAGAAGCAGCGACTCGTAAATAACTCGAAGCAGCTCGCGGATCGTGTAACGATGCCGTAGATATAGCCCGGTGTCGAAGCCTGGCACAGCGAGACACTAATCGGTTCAGCGGCATAATGCGGCCACAAAACAAGCCCACCCCCGTAATTGCGTTCGATTGGCCGCCTCATCCCCTGACCCCCCCTCGTCCCCACCATTGACTCTCCACGACTGATTTCGGACACTTTCAAATCCGAACAGCGGCTACGGTCTTCTTTGTAATTGGAGGCCCATTGTGTTGAGCCCATTGAAGACGATTACCTGCGAGCTATATATACCAGTAGTCGGATGCGTCAGCTTATAAGCGGATGTGATCGCCAAATTGATATTGGCGAGGCTTATGAGGGATTATAACTTGATGTAACCCTTATACCCCCTCGAGGACTTACAGAATTCTGCAGACATAAGACGCGTGGCGTGGACTTCCCGGATCGAGCACCGATACGTTTGCCTTTGTTCGACAAATTTTAGTTTCGAGTAGTTTTCGTTGTGGATAATATAAACAGTGACACGTCGTATCTTTCACGACCCTCGAATTTTCATCTTGTATTCTCGAATCCTGAATTTCGGACGATTCATCTCCAGTTGAAAAAACTAAAGTTAGTATTTGGAAATCACATAACGTGGCTTCGCGAAACCTCACGCAGCGAAAAATAAAGTAATTCGGTGTCCGAAAACTCGTGAGTGGTTTGTTGGGATATATACATCAACAGGTTACGGGTTTTAGGGGTGCCTTAGATTCAAACGCAAGGAACTCGAATACAATGTTTTATTCATTCTCCTAACTATAAGTCGATTCCCGTCGAACGGAATATTTAATTTTCATTCGAGCATCTAACCAGTTGTATAATCTTCGTGTAATAAGGTAACTGTACCCAATGTGCCCCCCCCTAAGGGTTTTTCGCAAATTTGACTATGATAGACTTCGCAATTAACTTTGCGTATTTTCTCCTTCGCTACATCAAAGACCGCCTCACAAGCATACTCTCGCGATGCTAATAGAATTAAAGACAAGTAAGGAATGAGCCGTGAAGTTCTCGAATATGTGTGGATCCGCAGTGTAAACGCTGTCGCTAGCTCTCTCTCTCGCTCTCGATCTCTGGCTCTCTCTCTATCTCCGTTTCCGTGTATACGTATCCACGAATGAGAGCAGGGCAAAGACGGGATGGCCGGATATAATTCTCTGCTTGTTATTGCAGGTCTGCTATTCCACCGCGGCGTTCTCATGTCCGGGAGTGCGCTCTCGCCGTGGGCCCTGATAAGGGGAGCAGCCAATTACGCGACTCAAGTCGCCAAGAATCTCAATTGTTCGGTGAGTAATGGCTCTACTGCCTGTTAACCTCTTCACGTTCCCGCCTTCTCTCTCTCTCCCTCTCTCCTCTTTCTCTACCACCGTCCACCTCTTTCTCCTATCCTATCCTCCTACTCCGCTTTTCCCTTTATCATTTGACTTCTTTTTACTCCCCGTTTTATGCATTCATCGGAGGACTTTTCCTCAACGAGCCGGGAACTGATCGATCTCAAGATATACTCCGCGGCTATTCCGCCCGGCACTGTGTATACGCGCATTTCGCTCGAGTGTCACAGCTGAAACAAATCACATATAACTCGATGGAATTGGATTCCCATTAGCGTGGACGATAGCTCAAAGAACTTTTAATTGTACTCACTTCGGGACGTGAAATTCAGTGACGTAAATTACACAATAATAACGGTCTCCCCGGTAATTGATTCGGACGAAACTGTCCGATTCTCTTCGGGTATTGTTCAACTGTATTGCGGAGAACAATAACACTCATAACTCTTGTGAATGTGCGGTCGTTTTCATATAAGTTCCATTCATATGAGCTTGGTACCACAAACATCAAGTATGTGTGTATTAAGTATACTTGCGAGTTAGTACATACGGTTACTGCACCGAGATTTGATATACGCGCATTTGAATAAACACTTTGCTGTTTGTAGACATATTACTGACGTAAAGACATTTGTTACGGGTAATTATTTAATAAATGATATTAAACTCTTGACGATTGTATTCCGAATAATTCACGGTATCAATGAAATTTCCCGCGATAGATTATACTTTTTTTTCTGCAGTTATAACATTTTACACTCACGTAGAATAAAATGACCTCGTACTGAAAAATGGCCCAGTATTTTCAATGATCTTCCTTGTCAATCTTGCAACAACAATTATCAGAATACTAACTGGGATGTGGGTCTCCGATCCCGCTGAAACTCTTGAAAGTGGTTTGTTTAGTTACCCAAATAGATAATATATAACAAACAATGTTTACCAATATACGTATGACGTTTCATGCATTACAGCATCAGCAACGATTAGTATATATATCCCTCAAAAATCAGAACGTCAGAACGATCAAATGCAAATATCACCTGTTTGGGTATCAAAAAACTACCTCAGAAAGTTTCAGTCGGATTGTCGGCTCAAACGCCAAGTGGTCTCCTGGTGGTTAGTCTCCGACACTGAGCAAAGTCATTGAGCGTTGGGCCGTTGAAGAGCTTCTCTTTAGCTGAACAAAAAGCCTGTGAAAAGCCGCGAAGCCCTCGACCAGTATACCCCCGTTATTACGTTACATCCCCCGCACAAAGAACGCTCGAACCCTCGAAAAACGTTTCATTCTGCTTATAGACGACAGGGGACTCGCAGGTGCTGTTACAGTGCCTGAGGGAGGCGCCGCTTAGCTCGTTGCTAGCTGTGCCGGTGCAAGGCCTCGAGTTCGCGCCAGCGTTCGGGCCCAGCATAGACGGCGTCGTCATCGACCCCGGCGAGCCCGAGGACCAGGACTACACGTTGCAGGTCGACACTATCAATACTTTGAATAATATACTACTGAGGAAGGACGTCGTGGCAAAACTGTCGAGGTAAGTCGCTCTCCGTATTGGGTTCGCTCGTGCTCCGATGATTCAAGACCGCGACGGTTTGCCGAATAGTTCGACATTCGCCTTGAATCTTGTTCGCAAAAAAAACTTTGGTGCGATGACAGAACCTAATCACATTTTCTAATGAACTTTGGCCAATGGGTATTGAAAAAATAAAATCCCCAATGACAAATGATGAGAGATAAATTGGCAGCCATAACAGTTAGAAATCTTCCATTTAAATACTTGTTGTTTAGATTTACTCGTATTTACATGTAAACAATCGATATTTCACAAGTTTCCCGCACTATGTGATTTTGAATCGTCAGTGTAAATAGAGCCCGCGTGAATTATGATGCACATAAAGTACGCTCAAACAGAGGAATTTCATGGCAAAATAAAATGACATGAAAATTCTAAAGTCACAATGTTAGAATCCATACGAAACACATATTTACCGATGAACATTTCTAGGAAAAATTATTCACTAACACAAAGACCTTGAAAACATGTAGAAACATGAAAATCTACGATCTAAAAGAGAAATAATTGGTCTGTATCTTAGACCTCCCTGAAATAGCTCATGAGATTCCGTTAAATTCGGTGCATTTGAGGAGTAACGTGTCCACGTGGTGGGGCGGTAACGCTATAAAAGAAAAGTTTAAGCGCAGCATTTGTGAGGAGAAAACGATAACATTGGATCGATAGAGATTAATTTGCAAGATATTCTTGATCTGCCGGCGCGAATCCTTTCTCAAGGGAATTACGCAGAAGGTGAGAGAATATTGGAGGCAGAGCACTTATTTTTATACGGCAAAATAGCGATAAACTGTCTCGGTCCATAAAACTCCTGTACAGATGGTCGATTTTTCTTCCTATAGCGTTTCCGGCCTCGCACTACGTACTATGAAGCCCCCCCCCCTGTCCCACCACACGGCCGCGTAACTCGCCAATACCCGCAGCCGAGTAAATATATAGCGAAGCCATTGCGCAAGGGCTCGGGAACACGCGCGAGGGCGATAAAGAGCGATTTCAAAATGCAGATCCTCGATGCCGCTCCCGCGGGATATCTTGGATTGGCAGGAACGACCTCCTGGTGGTCGGTCGTCGTTTTCCGCATGAATTAAAAAAGCCGGCGTCAAAACGACCGCGCCGATCTCGGGTGGAAGGACAAAGTTAGACGAGCCACGGTTGAACTGATGCGCAAAGGAGAGAGTCAAATTTTATTAGGTCGGCGGACGAAATTAGAAAACTTCGCGTGGACGTCCGCGGAGCGACTACCGCAGGACAAGAGCCCGTTGCCAAATGAAATCATATCTCCCTCTCTCTCTCTCTGTCTCTCTCTTTCTCTCTCTTCTCCCGACTTGAGGGCGGGAAAAAAATTTGTCCGCGGTGCGAGATGAAATAAAAAGTACCAACGGGAAAATAACAGAAAATTTTTACGTAGGGAGAAAAAAGAAAACATTGGGGTAAGCAGAGATTCTCGCGACGGACCTCGTTAAAGAATACAAAATTAAACTGGAGTTTCGCAGAATTTTTATATTTGCATTTTCGTTGAAGCGCGCGAATTCGCCACTTCAAAAGCGAATTATGTCCGCGCTTTTTCATCACCAGTGTATAATCTCGGCTTTGATGTTTTTACTAATTTCTTCCCCGGGAGTTTTTCGAGCGAATAATTATACGGTGCGTGAAGAAGAAAAAAGAAGCACCGAAATTGTTTCTGAAATGCTCTTCCTTTTTTGATGTCAAACTCTATTCTTGTTTATATTGACAACTTCGATGTTGAAACGTTAGACTTTTTCTTAGAGTTTTTCGAATAGAGCTCGTTCACCGTTGAAAACAGGAATGTATAGGAGATTATCAAGTTAGTTCACGAGTATTTGTGCTTCTATCGATTTGGTTCTGATACTGTTTTTAGGAAGGTATAAATCTGAATTTAATCATGGGAATTGAATGTTCCATTAACTATTGGACACGGTCAATCTAATCGGGCGAATGATGCGTAATTTTCCCTTGATCACATAATGTAATGGCATACGTGTTTACGGCTGAGTTGCATGTATGTTGTACTCAAAAACTGATTTATGCTAGTGAAGGACACTTATGATACAGAGATCCAATTCGTTCCGAAAGAAACACAAGCTCGACCAATTTCAAGTTTTACAGAACAGTGCAATACATAAAATATATCGATTTCATCACCCGATTGTCTTGACGAAAGAAAACAATACCAAGTGTCGCAGCTGTCTCAAACCCAGATAAATAGTATATACATACGTAGAAAAGAAAATATATAATCGAGCATGTGCATTCTAACGGGCTCCGCAAAACTTGCATTGATGATTTTCAATTCGAGGGAAATAAAAGCATATTTATAAAGTAAATCATCTGATAAATACACGTCTGATTGATTTTATCATACGCCAATAACCCTTTACGGCATCAACTCGCTTCGTATTGATCGGCTGAACGATCGTTTGAAGTCTAGTCACAAGTACTTGTTTCAGTATATCAGTATAACGCCAATGTATTCCCCCCGCAACGTAGACTCTCTCAGCAGTTTCACCAGCCCCCTTTAAGTGCCTCTAGAATTACAGCTCGAACCTCCTTCGCAGGCCGCGCGTCCAGACCTTAAGAATAAAGAACGACGTAAGAGGGAAATCCCTTGATCCTACAAAGCAAAAATTAAAATGGACGATGGCGCGTGCACTCAGGAGTCCTGCGTGGAGGTGCAACTTTTATCTTGGTCAAGACTTGTAATTGCATTGTTTTCCTCTTTTTTTGTTTCCTTTGCTGCCGCCATGTGTGCAGGTACGACTTAATGGTGGGCGTGGTGCGCTCCGAGGCGTATTTCTCGCTGACGACGGACGACGCGCAGTACGGGATCGAGGCCGACCGCCGGATGAAGATACTGCGCGAGTTCGTCCGAAACACCTACACATACCACCAGCCGGAGATACTCGCGACGATAATCAACGAGTACACCGACTGGGAGAAGCCGGTGCAGCATCCGGTCAACATTAGGTGAGCTTGATCATGTTGTTAAAGTATAGAACGCTGATACCGCAGCCTCGGTTCAAATTGACGCATTTATACGTACGGCAGTGTGAATTCTACCGAATTTACTTCAATGGTATTTTTATGTATTGCGCAATTGAGAGAATGAAATGAACGTGCGTAGATGGTTCAGTCAATGAATAAATTAAGCCAGAATAGAAGATGGAAATAATGGGAAAATAGAGATTTTACAGTATTGAAAGCTTCGACAGCGCGAAATTTACATAATTTCATGGTAATCTAGTAAATTACACGCAAGGACATATCGCTGATATCATATCGTCCAATAACTACTGAAATGGTTTCTTTTCCATTAACACATGTCAATCAGGAATTAAACATTTTGTGTACAGAGACTGAATTAATCCATTAGTGAATATGCTTCCTAGAAATAGGTTCAACAAATATTATTGCTAGCAAATAACACAAATATGAAAAATGATGAAAGAGTTGAAGCAACCCAGAAATTTGAAGCAAATATACCAGTGATATCAATAAGCCAGGTAATATTTGATTTGATGGAAAACCAAATTATACATTCTGAAATCTTTCGCTCGATTTTGGATAGCTTAGCTATCCAAAATCATCAACGGTTTATATCATGCTACTAAATCAAAAAGAAATGAATGTATTGAAGAACTATAGGTCTCATGCATATGTTTGAATATTCTATCATAATATTTTCCCATATTGATTGTAAATCATCCCCACAAAGAGATCTCCATTTCAAGTTATAATCCATTTTCAAATATCTATCTTCAGCAAAATATAAATCCGAAGTTTGAAATATATCCCGATAAGCTTCCGAATATGAATCAGCATGCATTCAAAGTACCATTAATCAAGTTACATCCATGTTTGGAATTTAAAATGGAAGGAGAAGCGAAAATAGGCGCGGAGAATAGATTCAGTAAATATTTATTTTTCTCTTTAGTCGCTGACAAAAATTAAAATTTGAATCAGTTGAATATTCAAATATGAACACAGAGAACGTGTTTCAATAATCAATAGAAGATTCATCCAAAGATAAAATATTAGCTCTGTCACGAAGGCTTGAATCGAGAACTAAAATAATTGAAGTAATGGCTAACACAGTAACGGGTAAACTAGATGACGTATAGTAAAAAAAGAAAATTGTATAAATGTATAATCATTGAGTTACGAGGAAGATTTTTTATGGCTCGTTATACAATTCTCGGTGGGCAGAAGAATCACAGAACATTTTGTAATTCGACATTATTCAGTGATAGTAATGCTTTTGTATTTGATAATGCTTCGATGTTCGTTGAAAACTCGATAAAATATCCCAACTCACCATGGAATCAGGGATTCATGACGAAGCGGTGAACATGTAAAACAAAGTTCCAAATGTCGTTCAGTAATGGAGACACGAGAAGCTCGAAAATTTCAATATTGACTCAATGTGTCATTTCATTAATTTCCATTTTCGTATTTGGTTATTATACGTCGTTATGAATGTTAATTAGTGATGTAATGTAACGATATTGCCTGTTATCGAGGCTGATTAGAAAATATCTGAGAGGATCTACATTCTAGAAAACTTTTTACATACTAGCTTAACTACTATTTGTATTTTGAATAGCGGAATAATCTATTTCGATAATTATCCCATAATTTTTCCGATTTCTGAACAAAATCAATGTGAGAGTGAATTTTGGGAAGGCATACAATATTTGAACGAAGCATGTATTCACGTACAGTGAACCTCAAAACATTGAATTACATATAGGTATGTGTGTGTCTATATATGTCTACACAGATTTCATTACAAGTGCAGCAAATATTTATTGAATCAATTGAAAAATATTTCTGAAATCAGCATTTATTAATAGGGTCAGAATTTCTCATTCAGCTCGATACACGTGTCCGAACGTACACTAATAACACTTGTGTACTAACGTGAAGTAGCTACAGGTCAATGTTTTCTTTGTTTCTTCCGAACAGGCATAAAATGTCCGATATTTCGCGCGAAGCATAATAAATGCCTTCCCAAAGCACCGTTGCTCTACCAGCCGAACAAAATTTATGCAGATGTAGTTTTCCAGTCTCATTTTTCATCCCCCAAGAGTGAAAAATACACGCGAACGGCGTAATATTCGCTCGTGTTGCGCCGAGTGACGAATGAGATTTGTTATCAATCTATCTTAGGAGCAATTCATTACTCCGAGCACAGCGCGCTCAATGCTCGGAACGAGCCACGGGACGACGAGAGCCGGGTTGGGAGAAAAAGGGAAAAAAAAGAAGCAAAATAGACTGGAACGGCTCCTAGCTCTCGTCTTCTATCCCCGACAATTCAATTCCAATTGGAAGAACAAATTGGAATGTCAATTTGCGAGGCTGTGCCCGGAGCTTTTTCCGCACTTTCGTCATTGTTTTTTACACCCGCGGTTTTGCCATGTGTGTTTTCCACGCAGGGACGAGACGCTCGAGGCTCTGGGGGACGCGAACACGGTCGCGCCCGCGACCCGCACCGCTGACCTGCACAGCCAGTCCCATCGCAACTCCTACCTCTACGTGTTCGACTACCAGACCAAGTTCGGCGATTATCCTCAGGTAAGTGGTCAATCTGTTCGCTTTGAGTATGTACTCGAGTATAATATCCCCCCGAAGCCGATTTGCCCAGCCGCCGTGATGCGCCCGTAGATGGAGAACTGATTTTCATCCTCTTATGAGTTTTTTCCCGACGATACAGATGAGACATCCGCTTACGGTTGGTCCGAGCCACCGGACGTTGAACCGCGCGGAAAACGGCATAAAAATTTTAATTCGTCTTCACGCTTTATAGAGCCGTTCTGTATTAAGGTAATTCGAAGGTTTTGGGTTGCAGAATTTTTCACCGTAGCTTCCTCTCATAAATCTTCGCTCACGTGATTCCGTATTATTCTCGGTCAATCCTTGAGTTTTTTTTAAGCAGATTTCGTCATCTTCTTTTATCATTGGAATAAATCACTCTCCTAGCTTATATCATTCGAGAGAAATAGTGTTCTTAAACATTTTCAGCTCAAATTCACAATACCTATTTCCTTGTCCACATTTAAAACACGATTTTATGTTAAGTGCTTTCCTAGGTGTTACGCGGTGTAGTGCCTTTTGAACGGAACTAATCTCATACTATAAATATAATTATTATTTTCCTCCTACCTGCGGATTCTCCTTGCTAATCAAGTGATAATTCAGTCTCACTCTACTAAGCTTCTCGTTTGCAAAATACCTATGCACTGAATATTTTCAAATACGGCTCCTTGAGCATTTAAAGTGGCGTTAGACAAACGATTGTTCTGTTCGTCGTTAGAGAATTTCTGAAATTCCGCGGCTCACTGAGTCGTGTCATATTTTCACGAAAAATATCCTCTTGAAATACAATCCCCCAAGAGAGTACAACCCGTGGCTCTTCCTCTACGTTCGCGTCGGCTCGGATTATCATCAAAGTCACGGAGACGAGCCAAAGCAAAAAGGGCCGAATATCCGCGCCAGGCAAGAGCCCACCAACAAGTTGAAGGTTTCAAATTTAGATTATCGATCGAGGTATCGCTTTTTCTGGCCCTTCCGGGCTGATTTGAAGTGACTCGGTTCAACGACCCGGACAAGTGGCCGAGAAGAGGGAACAAAAGATATCCTAGCAACGCGACCGGCACTTTGGTAGCGCATTACACGAAATGAATAATCGATGACACTCTCGATCGAAATCAACCCTCTCGAATATTTTCTTTTTCCTTCAAAATTTCAGAAGAATCATATCGGCGAAAAAACACGTCGGGCAAAAAACACGCGCCAACGCGTGCTCAATCATCCGTTTGGAATGTTCATCGGGGACGAGCGTCTTCGAGAAATCTTCCTTTTTGTGTGGGACAGATCGTTGCCTCCCTATTGGAGAAACGCGAGCTCCCGCGTAATAGGAATGCACCGCGTAAACTCGGGCTGATAAAGCGTTATTGCCGTCATTATTGCTAATAAGACTCGCATTATGCTAAGCGCTGGCGCGAGTACACGTACATTGATTACCCTGATAACGAGGGAGAAGTGTGTGGTTTTTAATGCCCGAATGCAGCGATTCTGATGTGTACACGCGATCGGTTAATGGGACGTTACCGCACGCCTTCCGCCACGAACGACCATTGGATTTTATGAGGAAATGACTTGGTATATGTTAACTTTTTCCAACTGACCAATAACGCCAATTACTTCGATTGATTTAGTCGCGAATTCATGGAATTGAACTGCACTGTCGCCGTCAAGTGGAAGTTCAGAATTAGTTTGCAGCGCTTTGGTGTTCAAGTAGAAAAATCCGTCTGTAGTCAGACCGTCAGATAGAGTTAACTGATGACACGGTATTATTCCAGTGTCCGACCGCACGAGTGCCATAAATAAACCGCAGAAAAAATTAGACCGGACATGAACAACGTGAATTACGTGGAGGTTATTCAAATAAAGTCACGGATTCACGAGTCTCGAGATATAAAATCTACATAAATTTTCATCGAAAGCGAATGGCTCGTCTGTCATTGATTTTTTCATCTACTTTTCATAACGTCCTCACTTTATCACACGACAGCGTGTTCAACTATGTGCTGTTCGACTATTCTCTTTAGCAATTAAGCTTCACGTGGTTACTTTTCATCCGAATCCTCTTTGAAACACAGACAACATTTTTCACTCCACAATGAAGGACGGATGGACGATGGGGTAAACGTGGAGATACGTTCACAGGTTAATACTCTTGATGAGCACTTACGGAAAGCTCCTCTGTAGTTTGACGAACAAAAGACAGGATCGCGAACACTAATTAATTTCCTCTTCATATTCTCTCTACCGAAAACACCCGCGAATTGCCGCCAGACTCTGTACGGTCAACAAAACAGAAGATTGGTACAATTTTACTTTTCGCTTTCGGCCCAATATTTACAGTGTTCCGCCGGTAGAGAAATTTCCCGCCCCCCGGGGGAGGGACCAATGCGATACGAGGGAAGCAATTTTGTAAAAAATATCCATCGAGCCGCATTCAATATTTCGCTCTGGCGCCGCCGCGTATATCCGCTCGTTGCGCGAGAGAGAAAAAGGAAAGCGAGTGTCGGACTTGAAGCGGAAAGCGTATAGTAGCCGATGGGAAAACAGGCGCGTCCGTTCGTTTGCCTCGACACCCCGTCGACGAGGAGACAAAGAATGCGTTTGAAAATCGAATGCCGGAGATTGCGCGCACGGACGAATTAGCGGTGCGCGCGCGACCCGGGGGGTCAGCGGCCAAAATCATCATCGGCATTGTTGTATCGCGCGCGAGCTTCGCCCCTATCTCTGTCAGCTGGACGTCCCTGCACGTGATACCGTCACTGAGGCGTGGGATGCTATATTTCGACCGGGATATTATTCTCCAACGATGTCATTTTTGTACGGGATTTTTGTACGCCGCGAATTTTTCGGAAAATACTATATGCTCGCATGTTTGAAATCTTAACGCAATTACAATATTACCGTTTCCGTGTGATAAGGTTTTCAAAGCAATGACGAAAAAACAATATTCCCCGCTATATCCGTACGGGAACCCAATGGTGTTACATACTTTGCAATTTTCGTTAGTCTCGTCCCGAAAACAAAACACGGCGAAAAAAAATCGTGCTGTGAACTGATACCCGGCTCATTTGGGACAATCCGTCCAATATTTAAAATTAAATTTTTCACCGTTATTCAAACTTTGTCTAATTATATAATTTTTCGCATGAAACAAGAGATGTTCCGCGATTTTTCGTTTACGCGATGCATGAATTTTCACAATAACAAGCGTTGCGAATGAGGCCGGAAGAACATTGAAGAACTAAATAATTTCGCGCGAGTAAAACCAACCGAATATATTTCGATAATTTTCCCCGGGTGCCCGGCCCGAATCCTCGGTAATTAAAAATTTTCCCGACGGTCCTCTCATTGTCGTGGCGCACGAGAGGCGCGGCTCGTCCGAAAAATCCCTATCGCCTATATACCGCGGCATTCGTGAAACCGGGCGCAGCCGTTTTCTCTTCTTTCTTCACAGAGTTTAACTCCGGAAACTCGCTGCGCCCTGCATTATTTCTACCCCAGTGCGATGCGCTTGAATTACACCGGACTGCATTGAGCCTACCTTTCGGTCTCTCTTCTCCCGGGGCGCTATATACATCCTCTCTCCCTCTCTCTGCCGTTGATTCACTCTTTTTCTTTTCAAACAGCTCGCTTTTATTTTTCACGCGGACCCAATTTTTTTTACCCGTCCTAGCAATGTTTTTCGTCCTCCCCCTTTTTTTGTTCTGATCAATTTATTCCAGTTCTCTGTAACTCAGCTGGGTCAATATGAACGTTATTGTTTCGAAGATAATTTAAAATAGTATAACATGTTCCTAGTATAATATTTCTTCTGCGGTACGAACATTTATATTTCTGAATGGGCCATAAACGCGTTTTGAGAAAATAATCAGTGATAATAATCACCGGGAGTTAATGCATCAATTATCCCGAGCATTCAACGACGAGAAGATTATGATAATCTGCTGTTGTTCGGGGGACAAAGAGAAACGATCGACAATGAATTCGATGATAAGACCCAATTATCCGCTTGAATATAGATGCTTGCCCCGAAATTTTTGTCGCCCTCGCCAGTAAGCGGCAAACCAAATATCCCTCGACCTGAATTCGCTTGCGAGAAGCGTATACGCGGAGGCGTTTTTAGCCCTGGAATCTCCTACGCCCCACCCCTCGATTCTCGTCGGGCCATGGCTTTTTTGCGTGAGCCATTTTCCGTGGCACTGTCCCCCTCCTGAAGAGTGTTCCGGCCACGCTCGCTTGCTTTTCCCGCACGCGTATACAGAGGCGCGCGCTCACACACACACACACACACACACACACACACACAGAGCCGTACACACGCCGTAATTCTCGTGAAGCCGACGGGGGATGGGCTCCTCTGGGCGCATTAGTTTGCATACGAATAAGAGGGAGACCGGCGCGAGCTGCGCATCGCTGCGAGGCGGAAACAAAATGAAAGAGCATTAAATAGCGTTTTCAATAAAGGGCCTCAAAGCCCGAGCGAGTTTCTCTTTCTCCCGCGTGTGCCTCGGCAGTTTATTAAGTTTTTGCCGGTGCCGCCGCCGCCGCCGCCGCCGCCGTGTGTATTCCGCATGTCGCCCCCATCTAGTTTGCGCATTTATGCCTTGAGTGTTTGTCTCCCCCGGCCCGTGCCGCACTGCCGCCGCCACCGTCGTAGCCGTCGCCAGCTGAATTTTGCGAGCAGCTTGGCTCCGGACACTTGAGTGCTCGAGTGTTTCTGGTTGACGTCAGCTAATTAGCGCTTTGTCCATTCGCGCTAAACGAGTGTGTTCGCTTGTGCGAACGAATTTCTTTTACCGTGTCACCCGCTCGGCAAGTAGTTTCCAGTGGATCAATTTATGCGACCTGTAGATTTCACCTACGTACCGCATAATTCGTCGCGAGATTCAGCAAATCTCGCTCGGAATGGCGACGGCCGCAGGCGTGTGTGTGTGTGTGTGTGTGTGTGTGTGTGTGTGTGTGTGTGTGTGTGTGTGTGTGTGTGTGTGTGTGTGTGTGTGTGTATGCTCGAAGAGAAACGCCGTTGCTCGAATTACAGAGTCGGCATGGAATTCTGACATATTACATAAATCGGTCATTAGCCAAGGTCTTCCCGAGTATGCCTCAATTTACAATCATGAATACGACCTGCGCTTCGCAACGAATTTCGAGTCCATGCGAAATTTCTAGTATGATAAATACCAACGTGCTTTGGGGAATCGTAACGATAGTTTTCATGTATACGCGTTGAAAATTTAGATTTATGTATATATTTACTTGATTGATCCCAAAGACGTACACTCACATAATCGTAATCTTGAATGGAACGCCAGAAATAAGTTGAAATTGGTATTCATCGGCCAGAGGAAAAGATTAACACTCAGGGATTGATAAAATCAATACGTCGCATTTCTCTCTTCCACTCCCGATACGTTTCGCGCATTCTTTTCTATTTTCCCATGACGCAAAAAAGGAATTCAATAGATCATTCAATACCCACTCGCTCTTAGTCGGAATGTTTTCCCCTTTGGCGTGGCTGGTCAATCATCTATCGGAAACTCGTAAAAATTTTCCAATATATATCCCTCTCGCCTCTCGTCCACGCCCGCGCCACAGCCCAAATAACGTTTTGCAAAATCTCTTCCTCTTTCGCGGACTTCCCAATCAGCCGATCCCGGAGCTGGTGTGGGGTGGTGGCTCGGCAAAATATGATATATTCCGCCGCGGAAAAAGGCTTCCCCCTCCCGCGGGCGCGCGCGTGAAATCGCGGGAATCACGGGCGATTAAACCCCGTGAATCGAGAGCTGGCTCGACGGCTGCAACCAATTTCTTTGAATCCGTCAGGAGGACGGGGCTGTAAATCGCACGCGGGTGTATATATATATACGTGTGTATATTCGGCCGCGGCGCGTCGGCTCGTTTACGTGCGCCGCGGCTGCTGCAGTGTATAAAAGAAGCGGAACCGAGTCACGGAGCCGGCATAAACGCGCAGAATGCGGGCCAGCCGCTGCGCGCATGCACGCGCTATTACGCCCCCGGCCCCTCCTTTCAAACCCCCCGAACCCCGCGTGTATATATATATACACGCGCGCGCTCTGTTTTCCTGGAAGCGGCTTATATACCAGCGCGCCATGCCCGGGCATTCGCCGCTATATCACTCGTATATCGTATACATAGGACGCCGATCCAATGTGCAAAAGGGCTGCGGCGTTATTGCGAGCCGTTTTAATTGTGTCATGCCCGCCGTGGGAGATGCGCCGCATCAATTATATATGAACGTCGCAAATTCAGGGGGGATGGGGAAAGAAGATATTCGGCAATTAGTTGGAAATCCGCTGAAGAGCTTGCCAAACCGCGGCGAAGGGAATCCAATTGAAACGAGAGTCTGACTAATTTCGCACTCCTCTACTCGCGTCAATTTGTCAAAAGCAGCGAATCCTCGTTGAGACGTAGATTTTCGTATTTTATCAAAGAGTCTGTAACCTCGTTCTCCCCCTTGAATTCTCGAGATTTCTCGTGTACTCGCGTAGGTTCGACGACTCGCGTATACATATATATACATTCATGCCTAGTTTCAGCTTCGAATCATACCTACCACTCATAGAGCAAGGCCCAATCGAGATCGCGTTTGTTACGCACGTGTATAAAAACACACCGATTTATCGCGGTAATCATATTTCCCTTATACCTATTATACGCCCATTCCACTCGACCGTTGTGCTCGTCCTATTCGTGCTACACACGCGCGATACGTTGTCTGAGTCGCCACGTTTGTTTATTTTGTCGTTGATGGAAAGGATGGGAAACAAGAGGCTAGCCCGCCCGTTAGTCGCAAGTCATCGGCTCTCGTATTTTCTTTGCGTATTAAAAGATATAACGAGAGGGAAAAACACGAGGTCGGAGGAGCGCCGGAACAGCGAGGCTGAGCGCGAGGAAGAGGGAAACGAGCAAGACCCTCCCTTTGTCTTGACAGCCGATTGCGAGAGGCGAGCGCGCGCACGCGCGAACCCGAGCCACACGGGCACAGAGAGAGAAAGAAAACGGATGTATAGGAGACTTTCAATCTTGGCGAGCGTGGCTTTCCCCTTTATGAAACATGAGAGTCGTTTGGCGTCGTTAAAATATCGCGTCGCGTATTTTACGACGCGCATGATTACGAACGCCGCGGATGAGAGAAACTTTCATATTGACGATTCGCTCCAAGGATTCCTTTGTTTTTTTCTCTTTTTACACATATTCTTGCTATCCTCCCTCTCTCTCTCTCTCTCTTTCTCGTCGTCCATACTACAAGTTTCTTTTTTTCACGTGTTTGTCGTCTTTCCCTGTAGCTCCTCCAAATTGGACGGCATTTTCGAAACTTCAATAGTTTGTTTTTCCACTCGGGAAAGGATGGTACAGGATTTTTCGTGTATCTTCGAACTCGTCGGTAGCGGCACAGTAACTCGAGCCTGCTCTCCGGCAGAAGTAAACCCGAGCAGCTGTCTCGATTGGTGATTGGTACTTTGTGATTAATTGCTCTTCTCCAAAATTGCATACTCGACTCTTTGATACGAGACGAGGGGGATTCGAAATGAAAAACAGAAGCGGAGTACGCGGAAGTTATGAAGTGAAACAGCGAGAAAGATTCGAAGAAGAGCGCATATCTCATTCCCATTCCGACCCGCGAACAATATTCTTTCTCGCATTAATAATCCGCGCGCCGGGCGTGTAAAAATCCGAGAGCCGCCTTCTTGCCCTGACGCGCGGTATCAAATTCAAACGTGGATTTTCCACGAACGACGACGACGACGGAAAGTCGAATTGTCGCGCGCACGTTCCTCGAGCAGTCCCCCCGTGGGCCAAGTCGAGCATTGAAAATCGCGTAATGGCCGGCGATCAATTTCACATTTCAACTCCTCCCGTTTCCAGCCCAGCCTTTGTCCAAGAAGCTCATTTTTATTTCGTCTTTCTTCTCCCGCAGCGGCAGGGCTGCATTCACGGTGAGGAACTGCCGTACTTCTTCGGAGCGCCGCTTGTCTCGGGCCTCGCGCACTGGCCTCGAAACTACACCAGGACGGAGATCGGACTCTCCGAGAGTGTTATACTGTATTTAGCGAATTTCGCAAGGACCGGGTGAGTACAATTCTATATGCATATGTGTATGTGGCGTTACAGAACTAACACACCACAAGTGCTTCCAAATGTTTCATTTTTGCCGGACGGAATTCCTCGTACAACATCCGACCATCAGATTTCAAACATGACTGCACTCGTTAATGCATGTCCGTCGAGTATGGAAATTTTTAACGACCAATCGTGATCACATAACTTTATATAATTTTCGCACTGGAGAGAAGGGTATAATAATTGATACGTGAATTTAAATTTGGACTACATCGGATACAAAGTATCGGGCGAAATTCGTCATTCCAAATGATAAATCTCGTTTTTTTCGCGCTGAATGAATATTGATTCGCGAGAAAATCTCTCTGTAGCAAAAGTACTCTTAAAATGCTTTTAAATTTTTTCCATGTCGCATACATATGAAGTAGTATTGATTTTTTCCCCCGTGGAAAAATCTCTCGTTTCGGGGTGGAATTAAATTGATGAGAATCGAATCTCGACAGAACAGAACGTATCGTGAGAGCTTCACGCCCCGTTCCCGTTTCTCTGTTTGAAAGTATCCATTCATATATATGATTTTCGCATAACTGCACACGTGAAAATATAACATTCGGACGGCGAATGACGTTTGATCTAGACATCACGAGCGAGTCGGCGCGAAGAGCATTCGATCATCCTCGTAAAAAAAAAATACAGAAAAGCAAACTCCTCCGCCTGTGGAAGAGTTCGCCGAGCCCAACACGCACTCGTACACGAGGCGGATCGATTCGATTTTTATCGGCGGGCGTGCTCATAAAAAAAGCTGCGCAAGCCTCGGTCGGATTGAGGCGGCGTGTATGTAGTCGCGCCGATACGATCGACTGATGGGCCGCGATTGGGTTTTGCAGGAATCCGAACGAGGGGACGCCGGAGCCGGGCGCCCCGGCCGCCAGGCCCGAGCGCACCAAACTCAAGAACCTCGAGTGGACCGCGTACGAGGCCGTGCATAAGAAGTACCTCAGCATAGGTGAGTTGCTCGAGCTCTCGATCGCGGCAATCGTATATATATGCGTCGTGTCTCGACCCGCTCCGCCTCTTATCTCGCGGGTGGGAGATATGAGTTGAGGGGGCGTTGCTCCGAACTCGAGCGAGTGTTTACTGCCTTGGGGGGAAGGCTTGCTGTCCGCCAAACGTCCGCGCGCCCAACACACAAAGCCCGTATTGCTACCGCTTGAGGGCCGCGCGAGTTTTCTCCCGTTGTCCCGGGGATTCGAGGCTACGAGATGTGGACACTGAAGCAAGCGAGATAACTCACGTGTACGACCCGCCGCGTGGCTCTATTCTTATCGTTCCGCGCTCGCGGCACATTGTTCGAATTGACCACTGCTATACGGATTTCCTGTGTGCATAACAGAGACGGGCGGGAGGGGACAGCCTCGTTGTACATGGAATTCCTCGATTCCAAGGCAATTCTGCCTCTTAGAGAGTTGCCGTTCAGATTTTAACGAGACTTGGCTATGTCTTGTATATAGATATTAGACACGAACCGAACGTGTCAAATTCTTGCGGACCCTATACAGATTGAGTTTTTAATTGATATTGTCCCATGGTTCAATAATCGCCACAAGGCACGTAAGAGCAATTTTGCTTTCTTAAAGAGAAAGCTTTGTAATGGGGCAAAAATCGACCCACCGAATCAGACCTCGGGACCTCGATTTTCGTGATCTACGGGTCGAAAAACATGGAAATTCAAAAGTGTCTGTATGTATGTATATGTGTGTGTGTGTGTGTGTGTGTGTGTGTGTGTGTGTGTGTGTGTGTGTGTGTGTGCGTCCCGTTTTTTTTTCGTCCACGATAACTCTCGAAGGAATGGTCCGATCGTCTTGAAATTTTGCACACAGGTTAATCGCGGCAAAATCTCGGGCGAGTTCAATTTTCAGCGAAATCCGTTGTTTATTTCCTTAGCAACCGTTGTTAAGGTGTCTATTTTTTCGTTTCTTTCGTCCACGATAACTCCCGAAGGAATGATCCGATCGTCTTGAAATTTTGCACACCGGTTAGTTGTGACAAGATCTAGTCCGAGTTAAATTTTCAAAATCCGTTGGTTATTTCGCTAGCAACCGTTCCTAACGTGTTTTCTCACAAATCCTTATGAGTGCTCATTGGGGCAAGCCGGAAAATCAGTTTTAAGTCACACTCAATGGCCAAGGACTCTGAATTGTTGTATTTGCTCCATAGCAACGGTTGTTTACCTCTCTAGCAACAGTTACGAAGGTTGGAAATCATTAATTTATGACCCATTTCCATCATTTTCGACGGCAAAGGACACAAAATCTTCCCAATTAGCTCCTCAGCAACCGTTGTTCACCGCCTTAGCAACCGTTGCTAAGGGAAAGAAAAATTCATGTAAGTTTCGTTTCCAGTATTTTCAACGTACTATAGAGAAAATTGGGAAAATTTGGTGTCTTTTGCCGTCGAAAATGATCAAAATAGATTTTGAATTGATCATTTCCAACCTCAGCCGTCGAAAATGATCAAAAACGAACTTAAGGGCAGGGCGGATCGATTTTGACCGCTATTAAACCGTATGACAGTCACGAGATGAATTGATCGAAAAATTATGCAGGTCCAAATGTCTCGCATCGTGTAGAACCTACAACCGTTTGCTTTGTTGCATTTGATCAAATAATAAGAGAGCCCGGGCAGACATCAACACTCGCAACATAGTTTAGTCAATTGAAAAAGAACGACACTTTACACAGTCACAAAGATACGAATTGAATTGATTAAATAATTTTTTTGTAATTTTTGAAAAATAGATGATAGTATCTACGGTAGTGGAAAGGTGAAAATACAGGTTTGGGAAGCGTTTGTCGGTGATATTGAAGCCTCTTTGAGAAAGCATACTGCTAAGGCACTTGGCAGCGGTTTTTTTTGCAAATCTTCGGGCAAAATAACAAAATTTGAAGTACGGACAAATATTCCAATGTGGCGGATATTCGAGGCTCATGAGAATTCAACTGCGATTTCCCGGTCACTGTATATCGAGTTGTTAACCAAATTTCAAGCGAATCTGAGAAGTTTCAAATTAGAACAGTGGCTTAACCAGCGCGCAGTACCGGTGGAACTCCATGAACTATTTTGCAAACGAACGTCGTTTTTTTTCGGCGGGGGCAGAGGGGGGGGTCGCGGAATTGAATACCAAATTTGAGAACCCGAGCAATTACGAACTTTTAGCTTTCGGTTAAATTGTATTTTTAATCCCGGCGAGCTTTCCAAATATAAACGAGAAATGAGATCATCTACAGCGGATTAAGAGTAGAATGGATCGAGAAAAATGTTAACTTACGACGGGAAACTATAGGCGGACGGATTAAAGCGTTAAAGCTGATGGAACTGAGAGCCCGCATAATTCCACGGGAAATACTCGGTCGCCTTCTCGAAGAACGTTTTTCTTTTTTTCCGAGACAACGCAGACGGGGGTAAGAAAATATCGTGGGGGGAGTTATCTTGTTTCAACGTCAAGTGAATGTCAACGAAACCCGAAGCATCGAGATAGAGAGTGGACACAAATTCATGAAATGCAAACAGTAGCGGGAGGAAGGATACGCGAGCTCGAACGAATACACGAATTCCAAGTGTTTTCTTTTTTGACTTGTCGAGGCGCTGACCGACTGAAACAAGATTGAAATGCGCGTATACGCCCCTCTATGAATCGTCCGCAGCGGAGCCGAGTGACGCTTTCGCGTCCCTTTCTTCCTCGTACGCGTGTCCCTCGTTGCGAAGGCCCCCCCGAATCGATCCTCGGCCAAAGCTGACGCGTGTCGAGTGCGCCAATCGATCGCCCACTGACGCGCGCGCGCATTCCTCTGGTCCGATGCACTTTTTCAAATCAACCCGAGAGTCCGCGCGCTGCCTTTTAATTTGGGATCGAGAAGCGCGAGTTCGGGACGGCGCGGCGCCGGGCACGTGGCCGAGATCGATCTCCCTCGCTTCTTCTTCTTGCCTTTTACCTCTCAGCTGGCGGGGCGGGCGGTTCACTTTTCTTCCGGTAACTCGCCTCCTCGCGTCCATCTCGCCCGCTTTTTCCTCCAACTCGCGCGCACGCCAAATCTCTTTTGCCCCCTTTTTTACTTTGGCTTTTACCCTCTCTCCCGCTCCCGCCCTTCCTTTTTTTATCTCGCTCGCGCTTTTTCTCCTCGCTGAGCTAATGCCCGGTGATTAGTGCACTCGCGTGGCTAGACCTCAAAGCCTTCCTCTCTCTCCTCCTCCTCCTCCTCCTCGTCTCTTTTTCTCTGTCACTCCGACTCTGTCTGCCGCTTTTTCTACTTATCTCGCGCTCATTCTTGTTGGTATATCTCATTAGCGGATCGAGACTCGGCGGATGGGAAAAAGTATATGCGCGCATCGCTACTTGGATTAAGGCAGATTCGCTACAAGTGAGTACGATGACGCGGCGATATACTAACCCGGCTATTTACTTCGCAGGCAATCCCAATCGGTTCGAAGGGGTAAATTAGATTTGTTAGCCGCAGACTTTGTTGCGGAAATTGAATCGCGGATGAAGTGTATATCAGTCGTTGAGTATATATCCGTGAGATTGCGAGAGCCAGTATAATGCATGGGGTAATCATTTGTCCTGAGAGCTACTGATTCGGGCTATGACAATTATAATTGGAAAGTGAAGGAACATGGAAAATTATGTATCTACACGATAATTAATACCAACTTTGTATTCTATTTTATTGTGTTAAAAACTTTTTTCAAGAATTATATGACTTCTGCAAGAATGAACATGTGCTTGGGGAGAGAAATAACCTCATTTGGCATGATCCATACATCCTAGCTCTGGCAAGAGTAACTTACAATATTAAATTGCTGCTCGCGTGAAATAAAATGGGCAAATATTTGATACCGCTGAGAAATACGATTTCAAGTCATGGTTATACGTTCATGAAAGCTTTATAAATATTACGGGGGAGTACTAAGCGCGCGTATAGAAGTCTAGGCTGTGTTGTATATATATGCTTCTTCGCAGCTTTAAAAGATGTTCACTGATGTTTCGACGAGGGTTACATGAGAAAAGATGATTGGGGAAAAATAACGTTGATCTAACTCTTTTTTGTAATCGCGTGCGTTCGAAATTACTTCGAAATTAATTTTATATAGAACAAACTATATTCGAATTTCACATTCGAATAGTACCATGCCAGTAACGGGAGATGACGGAGTATGGAGTTATTGCATCATTAAGAAAATCCCATTATACTACTAACTTACGAAGCTCTCTATTAAATCAGATACGATTTTTTCCCATGTGCTCCTTCCGAAAGCATACGCTTTCGCTGATGTACAAATGACTCTTGAAACAATGCCACTTATCTTGGACGTTACAACTTTGTATCAAATAATTCTATGATGTAGTGAACAAAAAATACGTAATAATAAATGAATGAGTGATTATAATTAATAAAGAATAATATCACCTGAATAACCTAATTTTCAACCGGGACTTTTCAACGAACCAAGAGAAAAAAATATACTTTGACTCTTTGACTCACATGGAGAGATTGGATGATGAAGAGACGAATAGTTATATAAAAGAATTTCAGTTCTGGAATTTCGGCGGATTCGGAGGTTTAAAATTTAATACTTTTATGCATTGTGCGTCAAAAGAATCCGCGTCATATCGAGGAATAAAGAGGAAAAATGACAAAAAAAGGCCGCAAAATAATAATATTTGCATTATTCATTATCGTCAATGGGCAATTATTCTTTTGAACCTGGACTCGTCAAACATATCCCCAAACGTGAATAGAGATATTATCGCTTATCGTGTGTATTACTCTCCGCGCTATTAAAATTGCCGCGGGCTCTAATTAAGCAGAGGTTGGCGCAGAGGTATATACGAGTCCGCGGCCAGGATTTTGTTTGAATAGGCTGAAGGTCCGTATTAGCGCGTCGATGGAAAACATCGGTAATAAAATTAAGATAAGGAGCTAACAAGGGATAAATACGAGGAAGAAAAGGCTCGCGGGTGTGTTGGTGGCGGGGGTCGGAGGAGAGGGGAGGTACAGAGAAAGAGAGAGAGAAAGATAGGGCGACGCCCTTTTAAAAGTTGCAGCGGGACCGCGCGATATTATCAAAACTGCGCCCCGCATAATGGGTCACGGAGGCATTTTTGCCCGAGCACTCGTTATAATTATCTAAATGAACGATCCGCGAGGGCTAGCGTTACGCGACTCACTTATATATATGCGCATGTATATATACACGATAGAGGTATATGTATATACATTGTACACGTATAGGACGGGCTATAGCCGCGCGTACTACGCTTAACGTGCCGCCGCCAGATAGAATGCGAACAGTTAAGTCGGGGGTGTCGGAAAACCATGCCCGCGGAGAGGAAAAAATAAAACCAACCACGCGTAATGACCCCGAAAAAGAATCTTATTCATATAGAAAAAGCGCCTGGAGAGTAGCTCGCGCTTAGTTTTTAAGTTTATTAAGAAGACTATTATACGAGCGCTCGGCACGATTCATCCACTCTTTTCCTACTCCCCTCACCTTTACAAGCTTCCGCTGATTATCAGCCGAGGGGACGCGTGGTTTCAGAGTATTTCGAAGCAATTAAAATTAATATCCTCAATGTGACGTACGTACGCATTGACAATCTAGTTATTTAGATGAAATTCCACGAGTACAATGACAATATTATTGTATCTCTAATTGGTATTTCAGGGAAGAGGGATGTAACCGCGGCTCCTGTTACTACCAAATTTCAAAGAAATTCTCGACGATGTGATATTCGTGACTGTGCATAATTTTATTCCGCGGATAGCGAATACGAAAACGAAATTTTAATCAGTGACGAATTCGCGTCGGGACAACGTTTTTTCCCCTAATTACCTTCGACCCGCGCAAACTCAAAAGCAAAAAATTTTTTGTAAAATCTCGGGAAAATTAATAAATTTCGTACACATTTGTGAGCTGCACGCCCGGCTCTACTTTTATGGGACATCATTCAATCCGAAAGGATTAAATTTCTCCACATGCATCCCAACGAATAGGTATCGACAACTATTGAAAAAGGAGAATTATCAACAGGCTGATTTGAGATTTCACGACGATGAATTTGCCATTGTTTCCATAAATTCATGCACTGTTTCATTATTATTATTATATTTGTTTATTATTATTATTATAAATAGTATATAATTTAAAATAATTTACATAGCTGATTTCACTATCAAATATTACTTTGCGATAATAGTAAGCTTTACTGGACACGAGTACTCTGATTCTTAAATAGAAACGACTAATATCTTTTTCTCGACTATGTTGAAATTTTAAACTCTCATGATCGGATTTTTTTCACTGAGAATAAAATACTTATATGAATTTTATATAATCGCTATGTTCACTCAACCGACTGCAAAATCTGTTAGGACTGAGATTAAAGTATGTATTACGCAGAAAAACAAAATTAATTCTCTTCTTTCCCTAATCTTAAAATAATACAAATCCACTTTTTTCTCGTTACCATCTAAAATGTTTCTGTAAAAAAAAAAAGTGTTCTAGTTTATTCAGTAGAAAAGAAACCAAAAGCTGCTTAATGATTCTCACTCTTTACTGCTGTATAACAAATACGATCGCATAGGTATATATTTATCTTGGGAGGCTCGATCGTTTTGTGGAAAGTCAACAGCAGCAAAACAGCTTCACATCTGGAAAGGGAATTGTGAAAGTTTTGGGAAATAATTTGAATAAACTGACGAAACTCAAGCTCTGGATGTATGTTTTGTACGTGAAAACAGAATTTGTCTAAGCTCATAGTAAGCTGAACTAATGGAGATTCTTCACGTTTTACATGTCGTAACAATTTAAACTCTCCAACTTTGAGATTACGCAGAAGAGGTTACCTTGGAAATTCAAGAGTTGAAAATGAGAGAAAAAATTAACTTGGAAACAACTTTCCCGCTCTCAAAAGCATCTCGTCCGCCAGTTTTCGTACACACGCGTCCTACTCATAATTAATTATTCATCCTTGACATGGGGAAAAATTACACGTGTCGCGTTGCCTCCATTTAAAGCTCCTTTATGCGCAAAACACGAGTCTAACTACTCTTTCTGCTTGTTATTTTTCCCAGACATCAAGTCGAAGCTGAAAAACCACTACAGAGCTCACAGGCTGTCGTTCTGGCTCAACTTGGTTCCCGATCTGCACAAGCCTGGCTCCGACGATGTTCCTCGGTCCCATCATCTCTTGGACTCTGAGCAGGTTTGTCCTCAATCCTGCTCCGATTCTTCCCTTGGGATATATTATTACGCACCCATGTGCAAGCCCGCATTCAAAAAAATATATCTACATATTGCTTTAATATGTGAAATCATCTCTCACGGTTGACCTAGAATTTTTCAATGTTTTTTTTTGCCTTCCATTGCGTGGTTTTCATTCTGAGGGTTTGATTCCGCGATTCCTATCTTTTTTTACTCTTGACTTGTTCGCGTCAGGTTCTCCGAATTTCGTTTTTCTCTAATCCAAAAATTAAAATAATGGGGCAGATACGAATTTGACAGTGGCAGCGGAAGTCGTTTTTTTCCACTCCCTAATAATATCATATCATGCAATTTCTGAATTTACTGTCTGATGAGGCCAGCCAACTATACTGGCAAAACGTCGCAAAAAGTGAATTTACGTATGGAATTTTCATTTATTGTACTTTATATTCTACGGATTAACCCTCAATGATCATAATTTAATTAAAACAGTGATTAGAATATCTGTTTTGTATTGATTGAGCCACATCCAAGTATTGGATTATATAAATTCTCGAGATTTAAAATGATGAAAAAATTTCCTACTAATCAGTAATTGCAGAACTGATGAACTATAGCTGATAGTCACTCGAATATTAGTAAAATTTTACAAAATCCATTCGGCTATGCAATTTTTACTTTTTAATCAGTGAATATGTTTAATTCGAGAGTAGATTTGAATTTGCTAAAGAACTATTGGTCCTACGAAATTTCTCTTACGCTTAACGAATGTTGAGAAGGTCGTTCGCTCATGGCGACCAATCAAACCATGTATTTGTATGTATACGCGCGTGGTACCAGGTGCCGCCGCGGTTCATCCAGAGGCTACCGGCGACGTCGACACGGCCGACGACTCTTGCCTCGACGACGGAGCGGCCGGCCAACGCGACGGCGACGGCCTCGCCGAGCGAGCTGGCGTTCGAGGACACGACGAAGGAGCCGGAGGACGGGTTCGCGGCTTACTCTACGGCCCTGAGCGTGACGATAGCCATCGGGTGCAGCCTGCTGATCCTCAACGTGCTCATATTCGCCGGCGTCTACTACCAGCGCGACAAGAACAACCAGCAGCACCACGCGTACCCGAAGAAGCGCCAGGAGAACGGCCAGATGCCCAACAACATCTGCGGCGAGCTCGGTGAGTTTGCTGTGGCGCGACCCCCGACTCATCTCGTTTATTAAAACTTCACTTGCGCGGGCCAAACTTGTCCGGGGATTATTTGACCAATTAGCTCCGCCGGATGCCCAACTGCGCCCGCGGAATCGACTCGAACTTTTGCGTCTCCTTATACACGCGCTCCTCCTTCACTTTTCGAGAGCTGCACGTATATAGCAGGATTGCAGCGGGAGTTGTCGCGCGCGTCCCCTGCTCTTCCGTATATATATATCCGGTTCGTCGTTCTGCTCGCGCGCGCACGCGATTAAAAAAGTTCCGATCCCCGTCGTTTTACAAGTTTGGGTCGCGGTGAATAATCGCGGCGCGTTCTCGGATGTATACGTTGGATCGGTATATACATATATCGCGCCCGACAAGCTCGACACTCGCCGTTTTCGCGTCACACTGCACGTATACCATAGATGTTAATGTATACTTTTTTGCATGTCGACGAAACAATTGCGCGGGATTCTATTTTTCAAAACTCAAAATGGCTGAGCCGAGAATGTTAATACACGATCCTGGACAAATGTCGGACGAGTGTCCATCGTCACGGCACTCTTGCAATCATTGACGGTTTCAAAATTTTCCACGACTGAGCGCGGTTGGATTTCAAAATTCAAAATGGGGGCGGGACAATCGGTTGCAAGTATATATATATGTATATGCATACTCGCCGGGGTTCGTTGCGTCGTCGGGCTTTCGATATTGTCTCGCGCTTGAATTCGCACGCAGTCAACAATCGCAAAATTCAAAATGTCCTATCTCTGTTAAATACCGACACACCGTTGCGACTCTTGACAATTGGATCGGCCATTTTGAATTTTGGAAATTTTGACCTCGAATCCAAGCACGCACACCAGTCTCCGGGAACGACGAATTTCGCTGAAACATGTCACTTTCGCCCTCTCCAATTTTTCCCCGATGAATTCAAATTTTCATCGGGACAATCATATCCGTCTATACGTATACGTGTTCTCCGCGGTGACAATGCACGCACGAGAATCAGGAGCTCTCGACACGCGGGGCTCAAGACAATTCAGCGAAATTCCATCGGTCCGCGCGATTGGGACACACGTGCACAATATCGAAAGCCGGCGATGTAGTATACTGAAACCGATTGTTCCGTCCATCTAGGTCAGCCATACTGGATCAGCCAGACGGAGTTCTGAGATCTCCGAAGCCTCTGCCCCGGGCAATAATGCGTAAACGATAGACAGATACACATATGCGTATAAATGAATAAATAAATAAATGACCGCGTGTGCGTGTGTGAATGGGCGCGTGTGTCCGCAGAGGGCAAGCAAGGCTCGGAGCGCCGTCACATCCAGCACATGCCGCCGTCGGTGTTCGCCGACCCGCCGAGCAACTCGTGCCACGTGCCGATGCCGCCGCCCCCGCCCAAGAACTCCAAGCCGAACAAGCACCAGCAGCACCAGCAGCACCAGCCCGGGCAGAACCTGATAATCAGCCCGAACCAGCTGCAGCAGGTGGAGAGCATGGGCATGCAGCCGGGCACGAGCACCCTCAAGAAGCAGCACCAGCACCAGCTGGCCATGGACGAGCTGCGCGTCTGAGACGAGGAGCTGCAAGAGCCTGCGTTCTCTTGCGAGTTCATCTAGCCAATTAATCTTCGACAAGCACTGCACACACACACACACACACACACGATTGAGAGAGCCCCACCGGGCTGCAGCGGGAAAAGACGATGCGCCGACTCGATGGTATATATATTACATAGCCGCGCGCGACACGAGCATTATTGCGGCCCTCCAGCCGCAGGCTCATTTATACATATATACATACATATAAATATATATACTTATTATATGCAGCTGATTTCGCCTCGTCTTTCCTCGTTCGGCCGCGGATAAGAGCGCCTGCAGTCGCCAGTGTACTGGTCATTATCATCATCATCATCATCATCATCAATGTAAATATCAATTTTCACCCTCGCGATTCACTCGATATATTGTATAATTAACTTTTAATTAACGGCTCATCGCGAGTCTCCCTCCCTCGGCGAGTGGACTTCGATAAACCCCTATCCGCTCACTGGACCCCACGACTACTATAGTGATTGTCTCTTCGAAACGATTATCCTTGGAATCAAAACTTGCGCGGGTGGACGATACTCGAAACCGGACGATGCGGAGCATATTTTTTTAACGAAACTCTTTCAAATAGTCGAAGTTGCTTTCGGGGCGATCGATCGATCCTTGGATCAACGCGTCTCATTAGAACGAACTTCATTTAGAAATGGAACAAGCTCTGATCGTGTATCGTGACAAAACGTAACCGGTGGAGAAGGTTTTTTCGTGAATTTTTGAGGGAAACCGTAGACATTGGAAATATTATTTATATAATTCAGGAAGCGTGTTGAAGCGACTAACTATACCGTGAATATGTTGATTCGAATCGCAGTTTTTATCCTCATTCGAATATCATATGATATTGTTTGTTTAACGGACGAAGAAAACAGTTTACGTCGATGATTGGGAAGAAATATTCGAACGATAAACACAGTAACACGGACAGTCGTCATCGAGATATACGAGTTGTTATTACTGACCATAGGTAAATAATTAGGTTGGATACGAGGAATATGTTGGAAGGGATTTTGATGAAAATAAATTTTAAGAATTTAAGATCAATATATAGGTTTGTTATCGTTCGTATCTTACCATACTCCCGTGAAATTTGCAAATTCATATCAGGTCTTGGTGTGATTATTTCTTCCGATTGTACAAATCATAAGAGTAAATTGATTTATTCCATCGAGTGTATCCAATTGTTTGATAAATTTACTCATGAATCGTAAGATACCCAATAATATCTGTATCTTTGAACTAGAACGAGTTTGAGTCTATATACGGGTCATTTGGATTTACCGACCTTCCATTGTTTCAAATACAATTAAGGTAGATAAATTGAACGAATAACTTTTCCGAATTTCGTACATCCGAAGCTCCCACGATCAGTCCGATATTTGTTACGAACGATTGAGTTGAAATGAAAATTCGTGGCCGGGTCTGGCGAGATCTCTCGTCTCGAGCCCAGAATGCTCAGGATCCCTGAAACTGTATCGAAAACGAGCGAAAGCAAGAGGAACAACTGCAACGCTTGTTTCCGCGTGCACACGCGTTATGAATAATCGAGTACGCCGCGAGTGCCTCCGCAAACAGGGGAGGGAGCTGAAAAAATTGAGCTGCTGCTGCTGCTGGTGCTATTCCGCGGCGCAGCAGACACCGCAACGACCACACATACGCACACATATATATACTGCCAATAACTGTTGTACGTATATGGCACGAGAATGGGCTCAAAGTAGTTGGTGATCACGAGGAGGGGAAAAGTCAATATGCACAGAGAACGCGACCAAGAATGTTTGTCCGGGTGTCTAAGAGCAAACTACCCCCGCCACTCGAGTTGAACAACGCGAGATATATCCCGAGGGGTCCCGCCTACTGTGTTCCATTCCCGATCGCCTCGCGCTATCTTTGTGCCGTCGTGCAATTCGATTGCAAAGGTCGGCGCGATTCTTCACGATGGATCGCTGCCGTGGCAGAGCTTTTTGAAAATTCTAAATTTTTTAGAGACAAAGATCATTCACGGAGAGAATATACGAAAGGTCAATCTAGATGCGGAAATTGGAATATTTTTTTTCCTTCATATTTTCATTTCAAGATACTTTCAGAGATCTTGAGAGCGACGATCCAAATTATCTCAATGTATTGGATGAAAATGATCGATGTTACATTGTTGATTAGTACAATTATAAATATAATCGAATCATCAGATTGAATACATAGATTCAATGCAGCTTTCTGTTTTTACATATTGAAGGAAGTATTTTTTTCTATTATTATTATTATTATTATTATTAGTATTATTATCATGTTGATACAAAAATATTACGCGAAGCGAAAGTTTCTCTCTTCGAAAAAGAAGATATCCGATTAAATCCATATATATGTACAGTTCCAACGTAAACATCAAAATCTATCATCATACCATTACTAAGTAAAATGAATGATTTATTTTTAGGATTGTAAATAAAATAGAAGATTTTTATTGCACGAGACGGAGCCGAGAATTTGTAAGCTATACGAAATACGTCTCCAATAATGAGAAAATTTTCCAAAGTACCTATGACTGGACTGATAGAATGAAATATGTAATCGAAAAAAAGTAGCTGAATCATTTGTATACAAGCCGTCTGATAAATTTACACTGTACAACAAGGATGTATGTGTTCATAGATCACACTTAGAAGGTATTCATTGAATCAAACAATTGCTATTGATGAGCAAGAGAAATGTAGGACATGTGCGTTTCAGGAAACGTGGAAATCTTAATTGTTTTTCGGATTTCACATTGGTTTTCGTATTTATAGCGCCAATGTTTTGCGCACGTTCCAACTATTGTAAGCTCTTCGACTTTTATTTCTGTACAAAGTGATGAATGAGGTGTTTCAAAAAAGGCTCTATACCCATGTTAAATTAAAATGTATAAGTGACGATTGACGTAAGGAATAAAATATATATCTAAAATATTGGAAACTTTGGCCATTAACTTCCTGTAAGCCAGGATAGCCTAATTGGGAAAGATCTATAATTCATAATGTGTATAAACAAGATTTGAATATACTAAGAAATTGTGAAAGTTACGAAAAGTACATCATTAAAATATTAGTTTTGAAGCACTCATGATGATTTCTTCATATAAACATAATCGATCATGATTATACTCTAACATTGGTTATAATCTACATTAGATGTTACGAGTATAAAACCAATTATTTTATTCATTCATATTCAATTTATTTCTGTTTCTCAACGCTCAACTTACACATTTTCTTAGTACAGTATGAGCTAATTTGTATAAAATAGAAATATGAAGGAAATGGTGAGGTTAAAATCGATGCCGTTGCTGGATTCATCTAAAGATATATATATGTACTCTAACGAAAATGTGTACGCTCAATGTAGACAAAGTTTTTATTGAATGTTTTGTGGATTTGGCTCGTTGGAACTATGTTGTCATAGCTAAGTACCTATGCTGAATAATGATAATCGATTCAATATGATTCATCAACTCGATTAAATGCTATGATTTCGAGCGTGCATGGATGATAGAACAAAAATTATTCGGACAATGAAACACGCATAAATTTTTTCTTACAAAAACCGAAAACTAATCACAATCTTGACATTTGTAAAGTAAATAAGAAATAATATTTAGTATGAATAATAGTTATAACAATAAATACTTTTACCACAGATATAAGCCTGCTGCGTGAACAGAAACTATTGTGAATGAGTAAACGGAAGTTCGAGAAAAATACTATAAGTATAAGTGCGATGAAAGAAAAATTACCAGACGATAACAACAAAATCGTAATGAAGATGATTTTGAATTTGTACATATAATTGATATCAAAAACAATAATAAGTAAGCAATGATTATAAAGCACAAGACTTCTCAGACGTCTGTAAAAAGAATTGTTATTATGCTCGTTTCATATTGACTCTTACTTTTCGATTCGTCGAATTTATTTCAATTATGCCAGTGGAACAATTCTTTATATTCTGTAGATCATTGTAACAGATTTCCACCAATTCCTCTATTGAGTTGTGTCATCTGCACGGAGTAGTTTCAAATTTAATAAAATCCTTTCAATATACTTCTTTCCGAGATCGTCGAAAAATTTGATATTGTACTAAGTTTTAATCATTGTGTTGAAAAAATGTGTATGTTATGAGTATGTATAGATTTATCTAGTTCTTTGTCCGAAAACCAATGTTACATTGGCATAATCGAAATCTATATATAATATCAGTGATTTGTCAAAGTGAAGAGAGAATGACTTGAATACGTGATATTTATTATGATTACGTTTTTGATAAGAGAAGGAATTGGGAAAATAAATAAACGATATTAAAATGTGAAATGTTTATTACTTCCTTCTTTTTCATCTTCAGCTCAAACATTCGTTCCGCCTGTTCATACGAAGCTCCCATTTCATTTTGCTATTTTGGATAGTTTGCATCCACACATTATTTATGGCAAAAATGTCAAAACTTCGTTAGTCTTATTGATTCATTTTACAATCACACCTGCGACATTATAAAAGTTCACTCGCGTATTCTTCCAACTTTCAACTTCCAACGTAACAATCGGTAGCATTGTTGCTCCTCATTGTTGTTTCTCATAATTTTCCTTTCAATTCGATAATCAATTAAAACTAGTCTTGTTACACAAAACGTAATATTACACTTCCATAATTGATGAGGGAATCGCAAAAGCGTAGCCACACACGCGGGCAGTATAAGTTTTATATCTTCCAGTCACCCATATTTCATTTTCCATACGCTTTGTTAAAAATCTAACTTATTAATCTTATCCAAAGAATGTGATGGAAATTGGAAAATTCCAATAGGCTTATGAAAAATATCCTCAGAAAGTCGTGTACCAAGCCCCATTCGGATGTCCATTATGGTATTCAGATTATTATAAAATCATTAGCACTGAGAAACCCATCACATGCCTGCTATATGAATTACGATGCATTAAGAAATACGGGGAATGTTGAACGCAATGAAGAATCTTATAATCAACAATGTGTCACTACCACAGCTATATCTTAACTGAAAAATGAACGCGAGAAAAATTTTAATCAATGTAATAACAAATTCATCTAATAATTTTTCAACATTGTTTGTTAGTTTCATTTATTCAAATGCAAGTAATATCGCCCTCGAACAATACCGCAACGATGACAATATTTTTCAGTATACGTCAGCTACATTGTCAGCATATATAACTACAATATGTTACGACGGTCGGAAGTTATGAATCGTTTATATCGACATATAAAAAAGAGTCGTAATTGTATAAACTCATGGTCTATTGAAAAGTCATCGTGATGAGCAGTAAAAATGCTATTCATTGGGTATTCCTTTGCGTCTATTCGTAATATTCCCTAATGGTATGAAAAACGCACAACGCCATTATTTCGCTAGATTTTTTTAATCGTTTTTTTGTTTTCTATTATTTTGAACTTTATAAATGCAAATGTTGACTTTTAGTTACTTGCTTCACCTTATAAGTTATTCGCTACTTCGAGGACAAGGTTTCCTAAGTAAATGAGATATTCCATCGCTATAAAATTTTTCATACATAATTCTCATTGATTTTCCCTTAATTTTGGGTATATAGATTCGGTCTTGGATTTCGGTTACACAAAATCAAATTCATACATGCAAAAATGCACAAATTTTTCTAACAATGAAAAATCTATCGTCTAACTCGATTCAAATGAGATTCTGGATTATGCATATTTTTAAAAACGTATTATCTATAGTCATGGTTTTCTCGAACTTTCTTGTTATATGCTTATGCTTTTTGAATCTGCACGTACATGTTGTATACGCTCATATAAAATTGCAATGGTATACGTTTAGGAATTCTATAACCTTTATTTACCTACTTCATTACGAAAATGAAGCAGCCATTATTAGAAACATGCGCTGAAGAAAAAACATATTCTCTACGTTGGCCTCTCGCTTACGAACAGTCAGTTTTAGGCACACGTCGTAACACACAACATCGAAAGTTGATTTTTTTTCTTTTTTTCTTTAATCTATCTTATTCCGAGCTTGAACTAAAAAACTTAATCGAGATTTTAACAATAATCCCTGAAATTTTAATTTTTTAATTTCACCAGCTTAATTCTCTTTTCTTTGTGAATTTTCGAGCCCTCTAGTTTGTTGATTCTGAAGCCAGGTTGAAAAAATTAACAACATTTGTAATTTACCCACGGTGCATGCCACATTTTTGTTGTTAATTCGGCTGAGAGAAAAGGAGAGATGCTAAAATATAATTCATGCATATTGAAGGGTTATCTAGAATGAACCATATACCTGGAATACCTGGAAATAGGGAAAAATGCGAAATGATTGGTCAAAATCATGACTCACGTAGTGATTTGCACGGAGAAAAAACGGTACGAAAAGGTGGTAAGTATAAGAAAAGATATGAAAAGTTCATATTGAAAGGGGATTATTTTCTTTCTATATTTTATGTGAAGAACGAAACATGAATTTATCACAATGCTATGCATTTACGATGCTGCAATATTTTTGCTTTATAGCCAAATCTCTAACGCGTCCTTTTACATTTGATTCTTGCAAATTTCATAGACATTTTAACGCTGTTTTTTACTGCATGAGAAATAATTTTGACAGTAAAAAAAATTGGATTTTCGATAAAACGAATGAATATGGAAATAATTGATGAGTGATCCAAATGGAAAAGTTTTCCAAGTTAAACTCTTCCTAGACTACGCCAAAGTTTAGCAGAACGAATTTGTAAAAAATCACATTCTAGAAATTTTGAATCTGTCCGAGTAAAACACTATGTCAGGCAGTATTGTGAATCAGGAAAAACTCCTTCAACTTTGATCAGAATTCGACATATTTTGACAGTTTCGGGGAACAAGAATACCGAAGGTGAGATTCTTCTATAATCTAGTTTTGCTTGTTTCGCCTTTTGAGAAGTCTGACTCTAAGGTAAAATTTCTCAAAAATGACTTTGCCAAAGTCCACAAAACTTATGTCTGCCTGGCTCAGCCTAACTCTTTACACAATATAAATTTTCGGGATTGATTTTTCAAAATCAATCTTGCCAAACACTGCAAGAACCCTGTCAAATGTCTTCTTCAGCAACGATCAATCCAGTGGGCTGAAGCAAACTGATCATGATACTGAGTCAGACCATAGCTTGACAGGCTTTGATTGATATATGGCATTTGGCAGAAAAATAATTTTCTAAGGGACGCCCTAGTAGTTACCTCTCGTTTTACTTTTCTGTTTTCATCGCATAATTACAATAGACAAGTAATCGTTGTCAATCCATAGGTACTCACTTTTTATGTATATATTTATATGTATATTATAGAAGCCACAAGTTAAGGAAGGAGTAATTTGATGTGGAATATTCATCTTTTGCAATTAATATACCACATCAGGTCGTAATTATTGAACGATCATACAAGCTCAAATGATGAAAAATTAAATGTAATCGCACTACTGAATCAAAAATTTGAAAACAATAATATTTGCATGAAAAAGGACGATTTTTGAATATGGTTGATTCGTGCGAGAAGTAATTATTTTTAAAAATACCTTCAATATCATTTATATGAATTTCAAAAACACTACTTAGAACGTTAGATAAAAATTGGATTGACAAGATGACCTATTTCAATACAATTGATTTGGCTATCCTAAGCAGCATGTTCTGTTACACCTGTATTCGGTGTAAAACTAAATCATGTCTTCCGACGAAGAAATATTACTTGGAATAATTTTTGTTCCATACACTGCTTTGTATCGTAATTCAAAAATATTCAATCAAATACATTCCAATTTTACATTTTGAAATGAAAATTTTTGAGGCAACTATAGAAATGAGGTGACTTGTAAGCTTACTATTTTTGACGAGATTTCTGAAAATTATTGTAAGTTAAAAGTAATGAACAAACCGCTAAGTAATGATAAAAACAATTTGAAGTAAAAAAAAAGATATTTCGTTAACGAAATGCATTTTTTGTTAATTCTATGGAAAAACATTCTATCGGTTCACTGGTCAACTTCACATAACGTCAATTCTCAAAAAATTCCTCTGCAACTTTATGGACAAGTAAGAAAAAATGGAAGCAAAAAAGCCCCACTCTATCCATATACGATAATTGCCGCGAGGTTTCGATTCATCTCCGCACAGTACGTGGTTCCCCTACTTCAACAGGCCACTCAACTTTTATCCATACCGAATCAAACTCCTTTGCGCACATAAAATCGTCACAGCCAACGAATGAGTATCAGCATTTCAACAAATACAGCCGCCTTCGCCCTCGGATTCACCTCCGTTTTGCATCGATGATTGATTCTGCAGGTCGACAGCTGATTTTTCGATTGTTAAGGGACAATTTCTGCTGTTTAAATGGTTATAACATGTTATTTGATACACAAACATTATTTGGGTCGTAGTTGAACGTAAAACTCTAAACAATTTTATGTTTCCATGAACAAGATCAATTTTCACCAGAGTACTTATTTCAGTTGTTGATGATATATACAAATATTGCAAACTACAAACATATGAGCACTTTGGAAACCATTAAAAGTTGATGTAATTTTTACAAAAGTAATGAACGCAGATTTCAATGAAAGGTTTTAATGATTTATTCAAAGACATTCAAAAATTATAATGTGTAATAATACTCAGGTTTTAAAAGATTGTTATCATTCCTATCAATTCAATTATTGGTCGAAACAAATATAGTGCAATGATCAATTGCTACCTATAATACACATTGAGCATTATTCAGCTTTTAAGTAGACATTGAATAACTTGCAATCAATTTTTAAAATTGTATGTTTTAGTAAAATTAATAAAGCTTTTTTAGAAATAATTGTAACGCTCTAGCCTCATTTAAAAAATTATTGCATCGTATTTTATAAGTGAATTGAAAATTTACATGATGACATATAAATTATTTATTCTATAAAGAACGAGTTTTGAAATTAGAAAAAAAATTCTGTGTACGTACCGATCTATCGAACAGATCTTATTTATCCGATTCAATATGTCGCGCGCGTAATCAAGTTTATATAAAAGAATATATATTTATATGTCAATAAAAAAGGACGGAGTATACAAACGTTCACATCATTATTCATTACGTAGAAAAATAATTTTATGCGAAAATGTTGAATTTGTTATATTCATTAAAAATGAAACATTTTTGTTCTATAACATTTTGGAAAAAATATATCATCCGTTTTTATAAATAAATCATAAATCATCTATTTAGTCACTGTTTGAGTAGAGTCCTAAATCAAATTTCCTTTAAAAATTATTTGAATCTGTCGTCTTTCTATTTAGCTTGTGAATCGTATTCTCTCCAATATTTGGTCTGTTTAGTTCAATAACGAGTCAAATCCACTTTCGTAATTTTCGAAAAGAATCCCTTTGAAGTCGGCACGATTTGTTTAATTTCATTCTGAATAAATTAATACTTGATGTTTTGTATTAACTATTTGTATATTGTTTGAACTACTATTCAAATACCATGATTGCTACTTGATTTAACTTTACCATGCCGACTTCAAAGCAATTGTTTACGAACATTTCGAAAGTGGATTTGACTCGTCATAGAACTGCCCATTTATGCAATATAAATTGGTATTCACAGATTCAACTGCATTTGAGCGAAGTTAATTCTTCTCAAGAAAATCAATGTATTTAGATCAAGAATAATCATTCAAAAAGATAGTGAAAAATGTGAATTGAAAAATTTAGTAAAAAAAATGAAACATGCCTAATAATTTAAAATTTAATATATAAATTAAAAGGTTACAAGCAATAATACTTATTCATACAATTTAAAAGATAATAAATGTATAAATATACTTAAATAAATTGAAATAGCTAAGAAAAACTTAGTTTTCCCCTATTCTCAAGTTTTTTATATACAAACTATAATATAATTTATCCTCTCATATTTGATCAATTCAGTATAATAGCCTAAAGGAATTTCACATTTTAGTACGTTTTTATATTCAATTAGGTCACTTCAAGGAGCTTGAGTGTGACATTAATTATTCTAACAAAAATCAACTGTGTAACCTCTCATTAGTGTATAAGTGACTAAAAAATTGATATCATGTCACTCAAAAAATTAAGTGACGCTATCAGTAATAAATGCACCTATTCCTCTTTTATTGCTACATGTGTATCGCGTACCTGTGTTTATCTTTCATTAGAATATGACCTCTGGTTGATCAATCAATTATCATTGACAATTGTATGCTTGGAAACTCAACTATGTTAAGCAGTAATATACACACGATGAACATAGACAAACTAATTAATAACCGGTGTTATAAAATAGCAGTGACTTGATCGATCAAATGTATATCTTTTAAAAATGTTGGCAATCAGTGCATTCATTCATTGAATTTTTTATGAAACACAGGTTTTTTCATATATCTCTAAACCACATTTTCTTTTCGATTCAAGATTTTAGCGCGCTTAACTCTTACAGTGCAGTGATATTGGATGTTCAACAATGTTCAAATAATTGACCTCGATGACTTTGAGAAGGCAAAACTGGTGCTTTTTAATTAAAATTATAACTTACTAGCTCAATATCGAAACTTTCATGAGTCATTGGTGACTCATTATTAGGACATAATGGTAATAAACATGTAGCACCCATCACATTCATTTCTTGTTAGGTAGCTAACTTTAGAGTCATAATCTACAGCTATGCTTCCGAGAACTCGGAAAAAGTATCGTATATGATAGAATAAAATAAATTATCCAAATGATACAGAAACTAGCTGTGAATTAAAAAATATATTCAGTTCTGAAATTTATTTAAACTTCTGAACAGAACACGGCGACTCAAAGTTTAAATTATAAAGAACATTATCTAGTTTGATTTGATGCATTGATGATGAGTAGCGATCTTAAATCGAATAAAAAGATTACAAGAACATTTTTTCGAGACTCAACAAACTAGTCTGATTCAAGACAGAACTTAACTTACGAGTTTTTCTCTTGTAACATTTACAACTTTAAGACATTCGACAGTTTGTTGCAACTTGGAGTAAATCAAATGAGTCACCAGTGACTTATGTCACATATTATATTTTTAAACCTAAAGTCACCCTTGACTTTTGCTGCACAGTAGACTCTAATTTTGTGAGTCCCCAATAATTCATGCCACACTGAAAGTGTTAAAGGCTAACAGTCAGTGATGGTCTAACATGCACAACTGCTTTCTGAAGAACTGAGTTCGATTGGTGTATCCTTCAGTACTACTTCTTGCACTACATTGGATATCACAGGTAGAGGTGTTAAAAAATCATTAAGGAAAATATAAAGTAATATAAATCAAGCAAAAATTAAATAGAAATAATATAAGGTAAATGGAGGGAACAAAGAATTATAAAGTAGAAGGGTTGACTAGATTAGATTAATGTTTTCATGCATAATCTTGTATGGATTTCAAAAAATTTTAAAAGGATACTGTCTTCTGGTGGTTTGTTTTCGGTAGAATCCATGCCAGGTAAAGCAGCAGCTACTCTTCTGAAGAGCTAAAATTTTAACAAAAATATTTTGACATTAAATTTGATACAATTCAACAATATAAAAACAATCAAATAATCAAATCGTAATAATACCTGTTTGACATTGTATCCAGCCTTAGCACTGGTTTCAATGAACATAACATTCAGTTCTTTAGCTTTCCTCTCTCCTTCTTCAGTGGAAACTTGGCGTTTATCACTAAGATCCGTTTTATTACCGACGAGCATGATGATGACGTCGCTACCTCTTTCTGTCCGCACATCGTCGATCCATTTTGATGTTTGATGAAACGAGTTAGCATCTAAACGGATGATCAAGTAATTGCATTAGTATAGAGAATAATAAAGAATATTCAAATACATTATTTCACATCTGACTGACAGAATGATCAAAATAATTTGAGCTGATTAGTGGGCTTTAATATATCAAAACCAAAAGTACTATATTTGTATGTACATTGATATTGAAAGAATAACTCACTTGTAATATCATAGACAACAACAGCAACAGTCGAATCTCTAATATAACTAGGAATCAATGAGCGAAAACGTTCTTGCCCTGCTGTGTCCCAGAGTTGTAGTCTTACAGTCCTATCTTCTAGGTACATAGTTTTACTTAAAAAATCTATGCCTATGGTAGCCTGTACAGAAATAAATATTTCATTTAAAATACATAAAATATATAAAACACTATAAAATACATGTCAAACAAATTCGCTGCATAATTTTGTCAAACTAAAAATTCAAACAAATTCTGTCCAATTGAAATGTCCCTTTCTCCATTTGAACAATGAAAAAATACCTCATTCGGCGAGCTTCAACATTAACAATAGTTCATTCACTCTTTCCTCAATCGCGTACATAGTAACATGCTCCAAATCATATTTCACTTGACACGAAAAGGTACCCCCCTATAGGATTCATAAAATTTGTTCACTCTTCCCACCCCAAATCTGTGCAATACGCAAGACTCTCCTGCCACCAGGCCAGAGCACACGATGCCCCCTCGAAAGCCAGAAACTCACAGTTATAAAACTCAAACTTATGCTGGACAAAAACATGCAGAGTTCCATACGAGTATTCGATACAGCTGTGACAAGGAGACACAGCAGACATAAGGAAGCTGGTGTACACTTGCCTGGTATGTGTTGTCGAAGCTGTCGTACATGAAGCGCGTGATGAGGGAGGTCTTGCCGACTGTAAGCAGACGCATGTTATATAGATACGGGGGTCCCGTTACCCATTAGCAAAGTGGATAGATCGCGCGGGTCGGACGGGCCGTGTAACCTAGACCGACCGTACAGAGACGTGACTCACCGCTCTGCTCGCCGAGGAAGACGAGCTTGAACTTCCTGAGGGGGTTGCCGAAGTCGCCCGAGGACGACATGATGCTGGGCAGTTGCGGCCGAGGGAAGGGCGAGCGTAGGGCTAGCGGGGGTGGCGGGCCACTCCTTGCGCTGCAGAGCTGCTCTCTGTCTTTCTCTCACTCTGTCTCTCGGACGGTCTGTGCGCTTATTGCGGGGGGGTGACGATATCCACTCGGGGCTGCGGTGGCGGCGGCGGGGCTATGGTGGGCTGCTCTCTCTACTGCTGTTGCTGCTGGCGGGCACTGGCGGGGGCTGACCAGGGCTGACGTGATATACTTACTCACTCGCGCTCCGGCGCGGCGCTACGGCATTTCACTGCTGAGCTGATGCTACGTGTACGCCTTTCACTGTGTGTGCTGCACCGAGCATTCTCCCACATTCTCCGTCCTCTACTCGCGCGCACCTACCACCTACTAGTCCTACTACATGCAGAGAGCTGAGGGGATATACCTATATATGTATACGGTCCGCTAGGCCGGCTATACTCTCTATTTGAATATGATCACGCAAGACTCTCTATACTTATAATATGCTGTTGCTGTCTATTTATCTATCTTACAGAAATATACCTGCAACCTGATGTCTATCATATACATGTACTGTATTATATGCTAGATGCGATTTCAGTGCGCGCGGGCCGCGGGGATGCGCGCGTAGCGGCGAGCGCAGTGGAGCGCCACGTTTAACCGGGATGTGACGTCAGTTTATATTGCTCTTGTATTTCATTAGATGCAGTATATATACTTTATCAGAGGCGCAATGAACTTGCACGCTTTACTTCATCAGCTTTATTTGCATACTCGCTTTTGTCCGCATACTACTGTATGACATATATGGAGTGGAGCGTTGATTTTGATGACCTTGCGCGTTAGCGATTATTGATGCGTATACTTTTATGTATACGAAAGCTGTTCTTCAATGCGTGTAGCTGCAATCGTGCCTGTATATTATTGACAATGGAAAAATAATTTATTCGTTAGCGTACAGTTTCGAAAGCTCGCATCGTAGTTTTTGGTCACCTTTCACGTTCACAAATCATATGTATCCTTTCGTTTAGCAATATCTGCGTGGGTTCATTCAAGAACGCGGATCTCTCTATACGATGTCGTTTGACTTTATAATTCTTTCATGACATGCTTCGCTCACGTTATAGCTCTCAATCGTTACAAAATCTTGGACCAAGTTTTACGAAACCAAACAAAGTTAGATAATTTTTTAATAAAAAGGGATAAACTTTTTTTTTTATAAAGTTAATCATTTGAACAACAAAAGAAGGATATATTGATTTGATATCATAAAAATCATAAAACTAAATCAATATCAAATATGTTATTATCAATATCAATATCAAAGTTATTTTTTTCATGTTACTGACCTAACTAGAGCGACACTCCTCAGTTCTGCCTTATTGATTTTAGTAAGTGACACACCTATATTTTTTATGTAACTATAACGTTCATTCCGTTTACCTTCGTATTAAATTGCGTTCATTACAGATATTAAAGTGAATATGTGATTGATTTGGATGCAAAATGTTGTATCTGATGGTTTCTTAATTTAGACATGAGCAGTATTTTCAAACAGAACGTAACTCTTTCGGAGTTTATGATGAGAATATAGTCCTGCGACTCGATTTAATACCTTAATCGTGTACCGATTATTACATAGGATAAACATAAATCAATGGACTAAATATGTATTCTATTTTCTTATTGTGAATTTATAATTTGTAAATTGTTCCATAGACTCCTATTTTCCTCTAGAATAATTTCAATAATAGCTGCTATTTATAATTTTGTTTCCCTTGATTTTTCGTAAAATGTTTCTACACGTGATTCTCAATATGAACATTTTCAATCAGAATTACCATAAATCAAATGAAAAGAATAAGGAGAGGTGTGAAGGTAAAATAAATTCTCATAAATTTGTCGAATGTGAAAGATTTTAATAATTAAAAATATATAAAGAGTACAGAAAATGTATAGAATAAAATTGCTATAAATGTTATTAACAGCTTTAGTACAAACAATAACGTGAAAATCTGCAATCGATAGGTGAAATCTTTCCCATGTACAAATGGAATTTGATATTTCATGCTCCAGTTTAATATAATATCTTTTATTTGATTTAACTTAAATACACTAAAAACATCGACGTGTTCAGTCATGGCTTCTAATACATAAAACAACTATTCACTAGATTAAGTATATTGCATTTGTTAACTGAAAGTTTATTAGGAGTTATGAGCACCCAATGGCACTAAGCACCACACACTGATTGCACAAAAAATGATCTGGAGCTCTTTGAATGTTTAAGGCACAATCATACCTCAAACTAATCATCTTGATCTGCATAAATGCTCTTTCAAATAAGGCCACTTGTTTATTTGACCATTGCATTATTTTTCTTATCAGTCCTTGAAGGAAGTTTTGAGAATGCTCAGAGTATTATATATCATTAGGCTTAGCCTAATGTTCAATTTTCAAGCGCATCGTACACGCGAATTATTTGTACAAATCAATATCATAAAATCTTAGTATGTATATGAATAGTCTACATTAATTATTGAACTACTTAAATTATTAAAATAATAAGTAAAATTATTAAATATTTTGAGCATTATTTGGTATCATAATATCATAATATGTAAATGTTTATACACTGTCAAGTTAGTTTAAAAATTATGCTGGATATTTTTCCTCCAATATTTTGCTTGTAGTATACAAATTTGTCATATAATTCTTAATTCTACATTTTGTCGTAAGTTGTTAAAAACTTGTTTGTCTCAAATATCACTCCAAAATTTATAAGCTTCATAATTTTTTCAATACGATTTTGAAATACTTTCAAACCTTTCAAATATATAACTTCATTTAACACTCCATATTGTTATAGATTGTAATCAGTATGATAAATCTTAAGATCTGTTTAATGGTTCCCTTTCTGCTGAAACTGAAGGACGATTCCTCTTGAAAAATCCACACTTATTCAGACAGCATATAAGCAGCAATAGTAACAATATTCCAGCACATATTGCCAGGATGATCATCCAAAGAGGAATAGTTTCTGCAACGGGAATTATTTTGGCAGGCACGATTTCAGTCTCAATAACGAAATTCTTCTTCAATTCTTTCAATGGTTTCCCAATATAAGGCTGCTCTTCAACTACAGTGTTGAGTTTTGTAGAAATTTTCAAAGTATCATTTCCACTAAATTCTTTCAAGGCCGTCATATTAATTCGATATCTTGCAGATATAGAGACTTCTTCTCCTTTCTTGAGGGGTCCTACAAAACATTCTAGATAAACACATTGTACACCTCTGCATAAAGATTCTCTTTCAAGCATAATATCTTCGTCGTTTTGAGGCAAATAATTTGTAGCTCTCTTTACAGTTCGTTTACTTTCTTCTTGTGCTAATGGATCTGTGAATAAGACTTTGGTGAGAGATTCTAATCGTGAGAAGTCATTAACATTACGTGGTCTCCTTCGTCCTGCAATACTCAAATGATCATAATTGGCAGGTTGACAATATACCTTATCTTCGTCAGAACTTTCTGGCTGCTCTAACAAATACAATAATACTTCTCCATCGCGCAGGGCAGCTGTCCAGATGAGTGATGCACTAATATTGAGAACAGATGATGGCCCATTGTTTCTTATAGTGTAGTTGTGAGTTATATTAGGGCCATGTTCCAGTTTATACAGTTGGGTTTGATCAATATTAGCGTAATCAACTGAATTAAAGTCAATTATTTGTGGCTTACTTTCACCCTCGACGTATATATCAGTTTCTATCCATACAGGAATAGATAGATCTTGAATATTGTTCCTCAATGTGCCAGGTTTCTCAGCATTTGTAGAATTCACCTTCATGCTCAATTCATAACTCGGTTTCATGCCATGAAACGTGATAGGCTGCAAAAATATTTTAAAGTTGACAACTTTATCTCCTGGTAATGGATTACCAACATCGCAACGAAGAGTATTATTGTTGCTAGGTTTTGGTGCAGTACACTGTATGATTACATCATTCTTCTCTCCCTTAGTATCAACATTTACATAGTCAATACCATGTGGTAATTGTAAATAGAAAACAGACTCAAAGGCATCTTCTCCATAATTTGATATTTTTACACTTATATTCAAAAGTGTTTGAGAGCCCAAGAGATATTTATCTACATTTTTCTGGATATTCAGAGCCAAATCTGGTACACAAACATTGTCAGTTCCACAATTTTTCTGTATTGTGAGTGCATCACGTTTTTTCACATTTTTTGGTCCCAAAATAGCATTCAATCTTCTCTTTGGGTCACGCTTAGTCCAGTTGTTTGAATGACTTTCATCTGCAAGATCTATTTGTACTTCTGCATCTAATGATGTTAATTTATCACGCAAGTGTTGGGATACATATACTTTCAGCGTTCTACAATAGAGTTGATCTTTCTTAACTGGTACTGTCCAATTCAAGACATTTTTATTTTCAAAGTCAAGGAGAAATAAGCGAGGATTAGTTTTCTTTTTGTCATCCAATACCAAATGGATATTGAACTGATGTTGAGGCCAAGAACCTTGTCCTGTGTACATGCAGCAAAACTTTACACCCGCGCATGCTACTGCTGTACCATCAGATAAGACACAGGACTTTTGTTTCAAATTGATAGATTGCGAATCAAAGTTTATTTCTGAATTCATGTTGATAACAGGCCGAGCGCGGAAAAATGCAACAGTATTGGACTCATATGCACCTACAACCAAATCCGGATAATGATTCTTGTCTAAATCAGTACCTCCACTGACTGACCAGCCAAATGTGCGAACAGGTTGTTCAAGATTTTCAGAATATATAACTTGGGAATACTTCTCTTCAACTCCTTCACTGGTTCCATGGAAAATATAAACTGCACCTCGTTGTTCAGGTCCTCCGTAAGGTTCTCCAACTACAAAATCCCCATATCCATCAAGGTCAATATCACCTAAGGATGCAACTGAAAGTCCAAATTGACCTCTATTATTGTCACCATCAATAACATGGTGATTTTCAGCTTGGAATCCATCTTTCTGATAAAACACATATATTCTTCCTGTCTCTATTTTTATACCAGCAAATTCAGGCTGAGTATAGAAAGGCGCAGTTACAATAAGGTCATCTTTGTTATCGCCGTCTATGTCATTGACAGCTAAGGCATAGCCAAAATATGCACCCATTTGCTCTCCTGATATGTTATAATGATTGTGAAGATTGGATGTAAAAAGAAGGACTTTTCCAGCTAGGTCCAATGCTCGAGGTACTCCAACAGCTACTCCACTATCCCCATTTCCTTGGAAATCTCCAACTGCCACAGAATACCCTAGGAAGTTGTTATCCTCATGAGGAGGGCCCTCCCTTGTTGACAAATAATTTATGGGCCTGTAATGTTTGCTGTTGGGCTTGTCAGGCACAAACGGTATCTGTTCATTACTTGGAACAGCAAATAGCTGACCTTGCCAGTAAAAGCTGCCAGGTGCGCCAATGAATACTCTCTTGCCATCTTTAGTTATGGCTGCACCTACTCCTGCTTCACACATTCCTTGTCGATGATGACCTGCTGTCTCATTGTTACGACAGGGAGAAAATTCAGTTGGATACTTGCCGCTAAAGTCAGTCACAAAGCATGTACCAATTACATCCCTCAAACCAGCTGCAGAAGTTGCTTGTGTCCCTTGCGATTTGTATCCAAACCAATTGTATTTAGGCGCACAAGCCAGTATAGGGCCACCGGGTTCCATTGAAGTTGAAATGGTTGCACCCAACCATTGTTCAGTTTTATTATCAATAGCCACAGCATGTTTGATACCTGTGTGATCCTTTGAATTTTCAAAATAGTGTGTTCCAACCCTGTCGAACTCAATGGGAAAACATCTACCATCCTCAGCAATGTCACATCTAAACACTGCTCCACCTACACCTTTTATGTTTGCAGGATTTTTTGGAGCACCCACAATGACCCAGCCTCGCTGGTCTGTTTCTCTATACTCTGCTACAGAGTACCCAAACATAGATTCCACTCTCCCTCTATAAATTGCATAGTGTTCAGTCTCCACATTAAATGACCAGACAATATTATGGCTTAGTAATAATGATAAATAAATCAGGATAAAATGACGCTTCCACATGACTGTATGGGTATGTTTCTCACATAAAATCAGTAAAGAAACGGCCGCGAGCGTGTTTTAACTATTTTCGACTTCTGCCCTATCCAAATCTATTTATATCATGTCGTTTTGAGTGCTTAAGTATACAATTTTGAGCTGTTTCACTTAGATTTTCAAGTTTCACTGACACACATGCGGTAACTGATTGATTTCACTCAAAATATTGCGAATATCGCAATTATGTTTTGTGTAATTTAATCATTTTCCATGAGATGACTAAATCAGTGAGACTGACTCAAGCGGACTAAAGTCGTGTCTTAAAATGGACTTGCTTATAGGCCTGGATGCCGTTAGGGATCTCACACAATGGAGTACCGACGCATGCGCGAAAATTTAATGAGCAAATGAAAATATCAACAACTTCTACTTGTATTGACGATTTCTTACTGGTTTCAATCCTTAAAAATGATATTACACCGATCTTTGTTCTGGAAACCGAGATGAAATACGATTTCGATCCTTCAGACGGAATGATCGTACGTACAGTTGTGTGCCATTATAAAGTCAGCCTTAAGCACATATGCGTACCGTCTGTCGTGCAGCATTTTCTGTCTCGCTCATATGCGCGTCCCCATATGGGTGTGACGTCAGATTTAAAAAGAGAAAGATTTGATATTTCATAATGGGGCCGGGTCCGGAGGCACAACCTTTCGATTTCTCGTCCTTTACATCTGCAGTACTTTTACTTTTCTTGTGTATCCTGCGGATTTGAATGAAAACGTGTGTCGTTCACGTTTTTCATTTTTCAAATATCTAAGCATTATATATTGCCATGTTAAAGATATATTATAATATAGATTTGCGCATGCAGGTTTTTCCGAAACAAATAATTATTTTGAAATAATTCTTCTGATGTATGAATATTTAATTTATTTTTTATTATAAGATTCATGAAACTTGATACTTTCAAACTATTTTGAACGATGGTGACTAATAAATTATGGTATATAGAAAAGCTGGATTATCGATAATCGGTTGATTGGAGAAAAAAAAAGCTGGATTATTCATATTCTCAATTGCAAATGACAATTGACTATATTAGTTCTTTGAGTTTATAGTTTTCAAACAATATGTACTATATGTAACGAAAAATTATTTTAACTCACAACAATGTTTGATTCTTGATGAATCAGAGCAAGGAGTCAGAGGGATTTCTAAGGTTGACTCATAAATCAAATTGTTTACATAAATTCTCAATTATCTTGCATAATAAATGCAGTGTACGATTACGACTCAGTCATAACGTGAAAAAATTTAATGATCAATAATCTATGAAAAAATTAGAAAAATATCATGAAAATGAACATTATTTTCACATAAAAATAAACTTGAGTTTTATTTTTGGGAACAGCCCAACACATTTATGGATATAGAAGACATTTTCTCCTCATCATTATGCACATGGTTTATCAAATACCTAATTAATGTTATGCATAAAATTCGTTTGCACAATCAGATTTTCTTTCATATCTAAGAAAAAATTGATAATAATAGCATCATATCGATTAGAAATCGATTTTTTAAAATATTAATCTAATCTCACAAACCTTCACACAACTTTCAATGTGACCAACTCTATCATCCATCCATTAATATAAGTTTATATTACAAGATATTTACACATTACTGAACACTTTCTATCATGCAATGCTATTGTTGGCGAACTCTCTCATTATTGATGTTATGGTTATTGAAATTATTATTGTTGTCATTGTTATTAATGTTATTATTTCCATTTCTGTATGAGTCCTCAACTACAATAGAATTGCAAATTAGATCGTAACCTGTTCGGTTGAATCTGAAAAAACACAGAGCAAAACAGATTGGGAAAAAAAAGGCCAGTATCAGATTCTTTAGTACAGATCGCCCTAAAGCTGGAAATAAGCCTAAGTCTGTTCCAGGAACAACCAAAACTAACTCTTCCTCTGGACGTCCCACTGGAGTTACATTTTGGCACAGGATAACTTTCAAGTGCATCAATGATTTTCCAGGAGTTGCTCCTCCTATTCGACCATTTCTACCATGTTGTAGCCAAGCTGCCTGTAAACAATGAATATAATATTGAATCATTCAATTTTTCAGACAATGACCAATTTCAAAATTATTTATCGAGATTGTGATCACAAACATTAAGAAATTCAACAATCAAGCTAACTCTTGATAAGAGAGTCTTATTTTACATTCTTGTGAAAATTCATTACCTCAAACAAACATACAAATACTTTATGAATTAGTTCCAAAATCAAAATCCCAGAAGTCAACTCCAAAGCCATTTTGTAATCAATTCTTAAATTTGTTTGTAGCATATCTAAATAGTATCGTTCAACATCTCTGCAATGGTACAAATAGAAAATATTAGTTTCTCTTATTCAGAATATTAAAAGAAAGTGTTAGTAATTACTCACATAAAGTCAAAGATATCTACAGCAATGTATGTAATAGATAGCTTTAATACAAACAACAACATGGAATCTATGAATTCTGCAACAAATCTCTTCCAAACTGGTGGAATTCGATATGTAATGCCTAAAATTTCATGTTTTATTGTCATTGCACTTCAATATTTCCAATATTATCATAAATAATGGTATATTACCTGTAACAACAGGTTCTTGAGCTTGAGCTTGAGCAGGCACAGGTGCAGGCGCGGGTGCAGGCGCAGGTTCATCAATTCTCTCCGTTGCTCTTCTTTGGCGTAACCCTTCATCATTTCTCTGTTGATTATTATTGTTAATACTTGAGCTTGCTAATGTGGCACCAATGTGTGATGTGGAAACTGGAGTGGCACCTACATAAGAAATTAAATATGTTTTCTAATTTATAAAGAATAACGTAATTGATATAAACAATAAGAATATTGTTTACCTTGTACAATTTGACTAGTAGCGGTAAGATATGGACAAATGGCAATGAAACTATACCATGCATAAGCCTCCAATAGCCACCTCTCTAATTTATTGAAGTATTCTGTTCTATGGTCAATTGGCGCATCGAGGCCACTTTTATTGGTCTCATCTTTTTCACTTTGACTATTGTCATCTGCCATCTTGACTTATTATATAGTACCTGTCACGGAAAAAATATTAATATAAAGTTTACTTCTATAATATAAAATTGAAAAATGACAATTCTTAAACATTTCTTGTATTTATAACTGCAATGATTTTTAGTTCAACCGCAATGTTACACTAGTATAGCATTTATTCATATGTTTGATAAATGAATGAATGTTTCAATTAATCTTATCAAATAATTTATTAATAAACTTGTGGCGGTAATGAAATCTATTAAGAAACAACATAAAATAAGAAGTCTTTTTTTTTACTATGATGTTACTGTGAAAAGAGAAGAAACGACAGAATAGGTTACGTCAGCTGGTGATAATGATGGAAGTAAACATCGGAATGGAATCTATGTATACTGATTATTTGTATACACTTAAATAAGTTATTTCATAAAGTATAGAGAGATAGCCCAGTACACACAATCACACGTATGCAAATAGATACATATATACTTACTTAAATTAAATACGTATCATCGTGATAGGAATATTTTTCAACTATCTGAGGCTACTCAGCGCTACTATCAGAAGCAGAACTCGGCCACCACACTTCTGAGAGGCATCAGGCCTCAGCAGTCACTAGTCAGCACTGTCAGCAGTCTAAACTGCCATCTATTAGGATGTATCGAAAAAATGGCCGGTAGGCGTCGCCACCTCCTACAAATGAAGTATACGTGCGGGGATTATAACTATATATATTGGTCACACGCACGGGTGCGTGTGTATGCATCGGATACACGCATGCGTACGTGAGTGTGTGTACGAATCTATAGTTATAGTCCGCTATAGTTCACTTCATTTGTAGGAGGTGGCGACGCGTACCGGCCAATTTTTCGATACATCCTAATATAAATATGCTAAGCCCCAAAGCTGCCGAACAAACTATATCAACATCAACGTATCAACGAAGCACAAACGGACACGTTCGATTCGACCATCTCATCTAAAACAGAATTGACAGACTAGATGAATGTCATGGTCATCTATCATCTAACATTCGTAGCCGCAAAATTGCGCGAAATATACAACAGGGTCAAAAAACAACAGCTTCGCTCATTTTGCGAACAAAAAGTTATCTTTTACATGTTGTGAAACTTAATATCTTTATTCTTTTTCATTTCGAGTGGAGTAAATTATAGAGCTTTGTAAATGTAAGGGTTGTGATAAGCATGGTGATAAACATGAGTATGCCGACTATGATGATCGGCGGAGTGTGGAGTGCGCGGACCACATGACGGCACAGCAGATATTGACATTAACGATTAACCTAGAACCCTTAAGGTACCCACAAATAAAGTAAATGTCAGTTGAGACATTTTATTATGAACAAGAACGAATTATTTTCAACATAATATATTATGAGTATGTTAAATCAATACTTTGATTTATCAATCATTCGAAATAAATTACCGATTCGGATTGATTGAAAAGGATTATTAAGGTTTGAGGAAAAAAGTTATCTACCTAAGTACAACAATAAGACATTTTCAGTTTTAATTCTCTGTTTACATTCTTCAATAACTTTTTATTGTATCCATATTCTTACTTTAACTTTTCACAACTTTATATATATTTTTTAGGATGTCGTCAGACGAGCAGAATGTAGGTTCAATCCAGTTTATATGTCCTTCAGCTGATGAATTGGGCAAAATCATTAATGAAATAAAATGTAAAGAATGTGATATAGTATTTTGTAGTGAGTCCAGGTTCAGAATGCATGATCTTAAAGTTCACAAGAAAAAAAACATGGAAAAAAGTCATATGGAAAATGTTCGTTATCATTGTCCCGTTAAGGATTGCATTTATGCACCTGATTGTCAAAAGCATTTTATGCGTTATAAGTACCTCAAACAAGTAAGTCAATGAGTTTTTATAGAAAATTAGATTTGCAACAATTAGCTCATATTCTAATTTTTGCAGCATTATTTAAAAGTTCACGCTGAAAAGAAATTTATATGCATTCACTGCACAAAATGTTTTTCAACTAATGCTGCAAAAGATGCTCATATCAAAGTTTGTGGCACAAAATTTCTATGTGAATGTCAGAACATTTTTAACAGCTATGAAGCTCTTCTCACTCATGCCAAGAGAAATAATCACAAAATAGATGAAAAGTATAGATCCAAAAGGTAAGAATTCCATGTTATACAGCAAAAAGTCAATTTCTATAGATAATAAAACTATGTCATTGATTATTTCATTGTTCTTGACACTACTGTATGATATAGAAATAAATTTCATTAATAACTTATTTTTACAGAAGAAAAAAAATTGAGAGGACTGGAGAATTTTTACAAAACAAATTAGGAAATAGATCTATTGCTGCTCGCATTTTACCAAAAGTAACTTGTGATAAAGCTATTCAAACAGACATTACAAAAGATAAAAGAAAATCAAAAAGTCCAAAAAATAAAAATATTAAGAGCCAAGTTTGTAGGCAAACTCAAACAAATGATATATTGAAAGATAAACAAATAAAAAAATCGGCAGAAACTCAAACAACAAAAGCAGTTCCTCGATTGATCAGGGTGCATCAAGTTGGGAAGCGAAAAAAAATATCAATTGATAAAGATACTGTGATAAGAGAAAATATTAATTTAATAGAAACACTTTCATCTTCTGAATATATTTCACCTGACAGTCCATTATCACTCAGGCACGATATAATTCTGCAAGATTTCTGGGAAGAGAAAAGTTCTTCTGGCACCCAAACTAGCCCAGAAAAAAATATATTTAACAATTCTGAAGATTATTCTGTTCAAAATTCCATTTATCATGGACTATCGAGGTCCGATCCAATGTTAACTGAAAAAGCTTATGCTGACAAGTTCAACAGTATTGAAACTCAAACTGAAAAAGCATACTGTAGATCTATTTTTGAATCTGGTCATATAAGTTCTAACAATGAAACTCAAACGACTGAACACTTTACGGAACCAATAGAACAACTTCATATTTACAATAATACTTACACCCAAACATGTGACGAAATTCTACCACCTGATTTAGGTTTGTCAGATATACAAACTCAAACAGCTTGGAGTAATTTGGATGAAACAACAGTCTCCACTGAAACTCAAACGAAAGCTTTGAAGTGTTTATCAGGATGTACTGATTCAAATTTGTGGTTCACAACACAAACGAATCATATGGAAACTCAGACTGATTTACTCCACATTTTTGATGATCTAGGATAAAGCGTTATAGTATAGTTAGTTGATAATTCACTGTATAGTTGTTTATAGTTTACGAAATCGTTAATTTTTGTTGTTGGTCAAGAAATATACGATATTTAATAAATGACATTTTCTATTTTAATATGTAAATGCAATCAGACAGCTGTACATTTTACTTTATAAAACAATCACTTTTCGTTAGTGATATCATGCATTCCATATTTTCGATAATGTACGTATTTTTTTTTACAGATATTGTATCAACAAATTCACAAGCAAAATCACATTAGTCCAAAAAACCATAGAAGAGAAGAATTTAATTACATTCCCTTCCAGGATACGAGTTCAAGCTTCGTAGGAGCTTGACACTAGTATAAACAAACTCAATAAAAAAATATCTCAAATTTTCATAATCTCTTTTCCTTATAACGCTGGCCCAGCTGCGTTATCTTCGTCAAAGTCTGGTAAAAAATCTTTGGTACGATCCTCTATTTTATCAACATTTTCTAGAGCTGATGCAAGTACTCTTAAATTGCTTACACCAGACATCAGCTGCCTGAAATCCATATGAATTGAATCAATAATCTGACCATGCGTATAAAAGTTGTATTTTATTTTAAATTGATTCATCAATTACCTCAATGAAACCTCTGCTGTTGATGCAGCAAACCTTAAATCATCAGCCAACCTTTGTATTCTACTGTCTGGAACTGAACTCCTACAACCATTACTCTCTACTCCCATTGCAGTTCTGAGATCTCTATTTTCAGTCCGTAACATCATTATTTCCATCTAAAAGACGTATCATTGCAATATTACGAAATTTTCATGAATCATTATTCTTTTTCAAATTTAAATGAACAGTACATACAGATAAAGAATCGATTTCTTTTTTCAAAGATGCCACTGCACTTTCTGCATTGATTGCTCTTTTCTGTGATAAGTGATAAAATTCAGTGATATATACATTTTTAAAAAGATTCAAGTAAAATCAACATACTGTGCTCCTTTTTAAGTTGTCTTCAACTTGTTCCATGGCTTTTTCAAAATTTGCACTTTCTGTATGATCTGATTGTCTTCTTGTTGACAAATCAGCTTCCAAAGCTTCTATCCTATAATTTTTAGATTTGATTCTTGATACAAATTGAAAGGAATCATCAAGGAATATTGTAAAAAGGTCAAATTCATATATACCTAAGTAGTCGTTCACTAGCTTGTCTCCTAGCAATTTGAAGTTCATTTCGTAATCTTTCATTTTCCATAGATAACTAAATAATTTTGAAATAATGAAGCTCAGTTTGAATTCAAAATTAAACATACTTCTAATTCAACAGTAAATTATTGAAACTCACCCAACGATTGGTTGAGTCATGTGAATTAGAGCAGTCTGGTCTATCAGATAGAGGAGTTCCTCTAGTACGAATTGGTGCATCGCTTAAAAAATCTGGTAGTAGTTTTGGCGCATTTGGAATCCCCTCAGGATTATCTGCTGCATCAGAATTCGAATTGAATTCAGCACCTCGTGGTATTTGTAGGTCAAACGGAAAGCCTATTAGATTATAACAAAATTTTATATGAAATTTCATGAAAAGTCTTTTGCCATTGATTTTCAAAATGTACTCATGTCAATATTATTCATTATAATTGAAAAAGTATACGAAAATTTATAACAAAGGTTCTCTCAAAAGTATTTTCTACACCTTGAAAACAAACTTGCATAAATAATGCAAAGCCTGGTAACAAATTGTACCTAATGATTCTGGAACATCTGCTGATTCTCCATCAATGACATCCAATTTTGGTAAATCCAAAGTATTGGGATGTGGAAGATTTGCTGTGGGTACTCTATCCAAATGATCGGTGAGATCAAACGAAAGATCCACAGAGCCCTTGGAGCTTTTCTTCCACTGATCATCGAGATAACGAAATTGTCTTTTCTCAACACTGTTCAAAGCAAAATCTGGTAAATTGTCCACTTCAACATTAGAAGAAGCTTTGTCACCAAGATAACACTGTTCAATAACAAGGTGATCTTGCACAAAATCGGGCAACTCGGTGGGATTCCTTGGAAACTTCCCTGAGTCAAGGGTGTCACAGAGTTCTGGAGTTCTGGACTGGGGCTCATACACCTTTGGTCTGGCTCCAGCAAACTGGTGATTTGTTTGGTTGTCATTCTTGAGAAACTGCTTCATACTGAACATACTCTCCTCTCTTCTCCCTGGATTTTTACCTGTGGGAACACATCAAGTAATAAATAAACACGTATAAAATGGCAACAATCAATTCGACACAATTCATATCAGGCTAAAAATTCTACCGCATTAGCATATAATAAGGTAGAATGAAAGAAACAAACATAATTTCCTTGCGTTTCGAAAGTTTGCATTCCACACGCGAGCAAGCCAAACACATATGCTCCGTGCACGACATATCACTTCCAATCTATCACAATCGGTCACAATTAGTCTCTCAATCGGCAAAAAAAAAAGCAAAACAATGTCAGTATAGGCGCGCGTCAACAATGAAAGGGGCATTGCTCGGAAGATATATGTATACATGTATACGAAGCTGGGGCTAACCTGCGCGGCTTGGCTTGGGCCACTCGCCGACGGTGGGCCGGTGTCGGGGCCTTGACTTCTCCGGCTCGGCCTCGTCACCCGACGACGACGAGGATGACAGATTCTGCATCGCTCGGTCGCGCGGCAACTAACTCCACTACTGCCTCTCCTCGCCGCCGCTGCTGATGCTACTATAGCTGCTGTATAATGTACCGCAATAACCTACGCTGCTTTTTGTTGTGTGCCAGAGCCCATTGAGTAGCTATATATACTAGTTTTCATCGGCTATATAGCCGCGCGAGTATTCTACGCGGGCAGCTTGTTTGTTACGTTATTGTAATTAAAGAGCAGCCTGAGCGGCGCAGCTGATTTTTCTCTCCGCAACTGTGATACGCAAGCTGTTGCATTCATTTTCAGAAGAGATATAAATTATATACCAAGTCGCGCCGCCGCCGCGGACTGGACGCGGGCTGCTCAGTCGCGACGTTGTCAGTCATCAATCGTCATTGATTCCTCGCCTTCTTCGCATGTCCGCGCAATTACTCCGAGAAAACACATGTTCGTGAAAGAATATTCCATCTCGCACTCGCGCGCGCACTACACTGCTCCTCCTCACGTCAATCTGCTCCGAAATATATATATCAACTGCGCAGCACTGTTTACAAACAGTCTGTTCACCGAGCGTTTAAATGCCCTACTCTCCTCCTCCCTCTCACCGCTGCAGAGCAGCGAGTATATGTGCAGCACAGTGCAGCAGAATGTGTGCGAATGTGTGTGCACAGGTCCGCAGAGATCATCGCATGTTTTATACTCGAGAGCATGATCGAGAGGTACATATATTACACGCGGAGTGGGGGCGTACAGAAATAGAACTATGGCAGCGCGCTGTGCTCACACACACACAGCAGAGCGGGCGAATGTCATGTGGGGCTGCTGCAGCAGTTTGGTCATCGGTGTGCAGTTGTATACCTGCGGTGTTCGGCTAGTGTATACGCGAGTCGGCCTGGCAGAGAGCTGAGGTACGGGGCCTCGTGGTGATCGACGAGCGGGCCACCTCGGGCCGCATGCAGTTGGTCCAAGATGCCCGGAAATGGCTCCGAGTCGGCCGGCCACTCGTACCAGCACTTGGGGCCCGTCGGCGCCGGTGCCAGCAGGGACCTCCTCCTGCACTGGCTCGCTCGCGTCAAGCTGCCCAAGATCGTCCTTCTAGTCCTGGTGCTCCTCTGCATCGTGCCACTGATCACGCACTACTACCTCTCCAAGGTGAGCCCTCGATCCGTGTATACTCGTTTCCTGCGCTATTGTTGCACTTTTGTTTTGAGCAAAGTATTCGTTGTTGATGCCCCGTGCGCTTCTCTGCATGACTGATAAATAATTCACTTTGAACATTGTTCTTCTGACAATGTCCTGGCCTCTGTTTTGACAATTTTTGATATTTCAATTGATGTTTTATTGAGGAAAAAAATCGGTGAGAGTGTACACCCAGCAGATACAAAACTTATTGGTTTGATTTTAAAAATGCTCTTCACCTTATAACTGAATAAATTGGTATCAATTAATTTCCAATAAACCTTACTCATTTTAGATTTTCTTTTTACAAAATCACAACTAAATTACAATGAGGATGCAATATTTACAATACTTCCACATATTATTATACAAATACTCTGTTGAGGGACATGAATCCACATATTCATTTTAATAGATGAATGAGCAAATAGCAATAATAATCCATAATGTAATTCTAGGTAGAAACAGACCTGTCAAATTTAGATATCCATCAAACTCGCTCAAAGCTAGAAGGTTTTCATGACTTCACATCAATGAGGGCGACAGACTTGAAGGCGCGTATTGAAGAAATGTTGAGGATAAAACAGTCTGTAAGCAATGAACTCAGAGATTTGGAAGCAAAGCGCAGAAGACTTCATGGGGAAGTTAGTAGTTTGACGCAACAAATTGATGAATTAAAGCAGGAATTGCTACATCAACAAATGGATTTGGACAGACTAAAGATAAGTGTGGTACAAGCTCAAGCAGCTCAAACAGAAGCTGTTAAGCGTAATACACCAGAGTTGGCACCACCGAAGAAGATATTAAGCCATTCGACTCCAGATATACTTCCTTCCTTCCCAAATTCACAATCGTGTAGAATGTTTAATTGCTTCGATCACAGCCGGTGTGCTCTAACAAGTGGTTTTCCCGTTTATCTCTATGATCCAGATCAATTTCCCATTATCAACACTGGCTGGGATATTGATGGATTTTTGAAAACTTATATTAAACACACTTTGGGTGAATACGAATTTTCCTCATCATTTCAAGCAAATTTAATCAAAATTTAGAATGATCTATGCTTCATAATATCATTCTTTTAAAATTGTCAGGTTACAATGCTCATTTGACTTTTGATCCTGCTGAAGCCTGTATATACATCGTCCTTGTTGGAGAAGCTTTAACTGCATCACGAACTACTGCTCCTTCTGGGAGCCCCATAGATATTAAAAAACTGCAATCTTTGCCTTACTGGGGTGGCGATGGTAGAAATCATATATTATTAAATCTAGCACGGAGAGATTTATCAGCTGACTCTGGAAATTTATTCAATGGAGTTGACACTGGCAGAGCCATAATTGTCCAATCTACCTTTCATAGAGAAAATTTTCGGGAAGGTTTCGACCTAATTGTGCCGCCAATACTGGGACCTCCAGGTGGCGATATTTGGCAAGAATGTGCTCACATGCTACCTGCCAGAAGAAAGTATCTTCTTTCATTTCAAGGTAAAAGTTTTCATAATTTCACAATATTCACTTGTATTCTAAAATATCATTCATCATTCAATTCATTATTTACAAAAGAATTAGCAATCACAAACGATATATTTCAGGTGAAATGAAAGCATTGAAGTCATCTTCTACCCCCCATCAAGTTCTTGATGATGCTGAATTAGATATCGAGCGCGTATCACTTGACGAGAACAATCTCGACAGTTTTATAATACAGCATTTGAAGGATATGAGCAATGGAGCAACTCTGGATAAATTTTTTATACAATTTGAATGCATTCCAGCATCGGAAGAAAATAAAGCCCATGAAGTCTTAGATTGGTCTCTCTGTGGTACAGACTCGTCTAGAAAAACAATTTCAAAAGATTCAACATTTGCATTGATACTAGCGCCGAGTAATGTTAGTTTTCTATCAACCGCTGCGATGCAAGCAAGACTATATGAAGCATTGAGATCAGGAGCTATACCAGTAATCCTAGGTGGTGACAGAGTAGCTTTGAGCTATCAAGAAGTTATTGCTTGGAGAAGAGCAGCAATATTTCTGCCAAAAGTATGTTCTCAAAATTCTCAGTATTCAAATTTACTGATAGATATCTCATTATGAAACTTCAATATTTGATTTCAGGCGAGAGTAACAGAAATGCATTTCTTACTAAGAGCCGTTCCAGATAACGATTTACTGGCTATGAGAAGACAAGGTCGACTCCTTTGGGAGAGGTACTTTGGTACAGCACAAAGCGTTGTAGATACAATAGTTGCTGTACTGAGGAACCGCTTAGGTATACCTCCTCTTCCAGCACCTCAATCACCCAGTCCAAGTATTTTCAATTCAAGCTTTGTAGTGAGTTTCTAAGAGTGATTTTTAACAAATTCTTCTATATGTTAACTAGATAATAGAATAGAATTCATTCAATTTTAGCCTTTAAAATCAGACACTATTATTGCGGAATCTGAAGCTGAAGAAAACCTGGGGCCATTGGAGCCTCCATACCCATCTCCAGCGTACAAGAGAAATTACACAATCATGTTGGTGCAAGGATATGAAATGTGGAATGATTGGATAGACCCGTTCAATCTATATCCCCAATTACCTTTTGATACAGTCTTACCGAGTGATGCAAAATTCATTGGTAAGTAACACATTTTTTTTACATTGTTATTTGATTAAGTTTATGTTCCTAATGAAAATCTACTTTTTCTAAAATAGGTTCTGAGGTTGGGTTCCGGCCTATAAATAAAGGAGCAGGTGGTGCAGGAAGAGAATTTAGCGAATCTCTTGGAGGAAATCATCCACGAGAACAATTTACTATTGTGATACTAACATATGAAAGAGAACAAGTTTTGATCAATTCATTAGCTCGATTATATGGGTTACCATATTTGAATAAAGTCATTGTGGTTTGGAATAGTCCAAAACCACCTATGGAGGATCTAAGGTGGCCCGATATCGGAGTTCCTATTCATGTAAGCAAATGCTCAGGAATAATGAATAATAGTACTATGTTTATACAATTTCAATTTAACAACATATACTTTCTTTTTTTCTTCAGGTTGTTAAAGCAAAAAGGAATAGTCTGAATAATAGATTTTTACCATTTGATGCCATTGAAACTGAAGCAGTCTTATCAGTTGATGATGATGCTCATCTAAGACACGATGAAATTATGTTTGGATTTAGGTATAAGCTCACGCCTATAATTTGATAGTACTGCGAGAATCACATTAAAATTTTTAATAATGTTGATTATGAATCTTTTACAGAGTGTGGAGAGAGCATAGAGATAGAGTCGTAGGTTTTCCAGGTCGTTTCCATGCTTGGGATCAGAATAACCATAATACTTGGAACTACAATTCTAACTATTCCTGTGAATTATCGATGGTATTAACAGGAGCTGCTTTCGTACATAAGCATTATACATATTTGTATACTCATTGGCTTCCTCAAGCCATTAGAGACAAAGTTGATGAGTTCATGAATTGTGAAGATATAGCAATGAACTTTTTAGTATCTCATGTTACCAGGAAGCCACCAGTCAAAGTAATAATATTTGTTTATCATGGTGTTATTTAATATGATTTCCAATCATCTTATGGTCTTTTTATTCTGATTTATGATCAAAGGTTACATCGAGGTGGACATTTAGGTGCCCAGGATGTCCTGTATCTTTATCAGAAGACGACACGCATTTTCAAGAAAGACATAAATGCATAAATTTCTTCTCACAAGTACGTATTTTTTGGATAGTTACTTTGACATCGAAGAATACGAAAATATTTGATCATGTTTCTTTATCTTTAGGTATTCGGTTACATGCCGCTGCTGAACACGCAATATCGTGCTGATTCGATACTTTTCAAAACGAGAATACCGCACGACAAGCAGAAATGTTTCAAATTTATATAAGGGAGTTCATCGTAATGTTAATATTTATAAGAACAAAGAGAGTATCAAATGATGAATCGCAGAGAGGTTTTTGAAACCTTCTTTTTGTATATATGTAGGTATATGTAGGGATGCATTTTGGATAATTTCTTTGAGATAGAAGAACACAGAAAGATTTGACAACGTTTCTCCATCTTCAGGCATTCGGTTATATGCCGCTACTGAACACGCAGTATGAGTATGAGGACAATAGAAGTATCAACTGATGAATTACAGAGAAATTTTGAAACTTTTTTGTGTATATATGTAGTTATATGTAGGGATACTTAGGATTTGTAGAAGGTTCATAGGCATTTACTTTGTAGATTGTATATTTTACAAATTAGAAATCATGAGGCCATAGCAGCTATAAATAATGTATGCAGGTGAATATTTATTGCAAATAATGAGTTTCCTATGTAAACAAAATAATGGAACAAGACTAAAATTTAGTGTTGTTGACGAAAAGGAAAGTTTCTTTTTGATAATCTCTTTCCGACCAATGTATAGTTCCATCAATGGTATTATGTATTCATTGTATATGACTAAACTATCTGTTTCGAAATGAAATCATGAATTCTGTTGAATGTAAATAAGTATTTAGAAATGCAATTATCGAAAACGAATTCAATTGAAAACATTAGGATATAAGAGATTATAATGAGCGCTAGAGTGCGTGAACAATTTGTAAAAAATATTGTTGAATTTTTTAGAATGTGTGTCGTTATATATATTTTGATATAACACTAATCATGAAGATTTTTCAATGTCAGTGCCGCTTATTTTATACTTTAAATTAGTATTAACATAACATGGATCGCAACTTTTGTTACGCTGAACAATGACCGTTGCATAACTATGAATTTGTTATTCCTTAAATGTTTATTAGTGCAAGAAAACAAGCATAAGTATATGAAATTTGTGATCAATTGATATAAATATGTTCTATACTAGTTCAAAAGAAGATAGTTTTTAACATAAATGACATTTACACAACGTGATGCCATATGCATTATTTAAAGTTTTACTCAATTTTTTTACCTTTTACTTGAATAAATTAATGAATAAAGATTGTCTGTATTATATTTCCACATTTCACTCTTCATATCACAAATATATAGATATTTGTTTTTTCAAATGACGAGGCGTAGTGGTTTCAAAAATCCGGGGGACTCTTTTTCACAGAATCTTACGGGAAATCGATTTTTAAAAAATGTTTACCAAAAAAATGTGTACGCGGTGAATACGTAGGATAGTTTGAAATTGAATACCCTAAAAAAATTCTCTTCAAAAGAATGAGCTGTTAGCGTGGAATCACATGGAAAGCGCAAAGACGTAAATGGAATTTCATTCTAGAAGGATTGAGGAGGTCAGATTGCAGCCTGCACCGTTCTCTCACTCTCATAGCCTCTAATTACTAATAGCCTCTAATGAAAATCCTTTTGCACGATCGCGCTCTACGTGAATTCACCGTTACGATATTGCCAAGTTTCATATGCTGTGATATTCGATAATTAATATTTATCGAAAAAAGGATACACAAAATATTCGTATCAGAATGTAATTTATTGAACCTTAAAAAAACTTCTGATTCCGGTTTTTGTTTTTAAATTCCACCAAGTACATACTAGATTGAGAAGTATCACTGAAAATTTCAGCGAAGATTCCCGCAGCAAGAAACTCATTGTTTCATTTTGCAATTTCCAACTCGTACATAGGCAGTTCGGATTTCACGCCATAAGAAATGGAGACGGGGGAGAACGCGACGATCGCAAATTCAATGAGAAATCAACTGCAGCCGTCTTGGGGCAAAAAATTGGACAAGTCGTATATCGCATGTTTGTAATGTATCCGATAAGTACAGGGTATACATAAGGTGCCGAGAATTACGCCATCTCGAATGGGATGAAATACTCCGAGCAATCTGCCGATGCTTTTTTGAAAAAAAACCATCAATTTCTCCGTTATTAAATAGTTTTTTTAAAGTATATAAACGGATATTGTAATAAATTCTACTTTGTTTTGTATAGATTGAAAGTTCGGCTTGGTGTTATCGATATGTCCGGCAGCGAATGCCGACGTAATAACGAGTCACGAGCGAAGAATGCGTTCATCAGAAGAATGCGAGAGAGCAAGCGCGAGGAGCGTATATGTAACAGCGAGCCCATTCAAGTCCGACCGAACCGGGCTGTTTCTACTGGGCGCGTATAGCTCATCTCGAGCCATGCGGCTATCCCAACTGACGAATTGACCAAACGCACGAACACAACGTACGAAAGGATATATATATAAGATGACGAGTGCATCTGCGACGAGCTGATCGAGCTGATACGCGTACGCATACGTATGCTAATGCATACATAGGTGGTGAGGTGGGAGGGGATGAGAGCTGCGGCGGCGGCGGTGGCGCACGTGCTGCGCTGGGGCTGGCAAACTCGACAGGTGGGTCCCTCGGAGCCCGCGGAGCTCGTGCAGCCCTCGCGCGCATACTCGCACACATACACAAACAGCCGAGTAGCCGACGAGAGAGAGGGAGAGAGAGAGAGAGAGAGTAGGAGCGGGCTGGAGGTTTGGATAGGTATACGCTTGCGCGCCGGGCCGCTCGGCCGCGCGGATCAATAGCCTCGGTGTGGGGCGGCGTGACGCAAGCCCGTCCAGGGCTTTGCCATTGGTCGGCTCGGCGGGGCTGGCTGCCGCATAGCATAAGTTATTGAGAGAGAGAGAAGGAGAGCAAGGCGCGCGCGAGGGAGGCGAGGGCGCGCGCACTCGTGGTGGTGTGCAGC
>CM037084.1:51245732-51304477 GCA_020882725.1 Aphelinus certus
CCCCCCCCCCCCCCCCCCCCCCGTCAACCTACTACTACTACTACTCCACCTCCTCCTCCTTCTCCTCTCCTTTCTAATTGTGACTTCGTGTGTGAAAATATCGCTCGCTCATTGAGATTAGCTCGAGTGTTCTTAGCAAGCTGTATATACTGTGCATCATGAGTACAGCGCTAAGAAGAATTTGGGATGTAGCCAGTTACGACGCGAAAACACACAGGAGAGCTTTTTTTCTCCCGTCACGTACATGGTCAAGTTTGCATATTATTTCGATCAAAATTATATCGTCGTCCGACGAGCGTGATACGCTTTTTTTCCTGGCCTCTTCGTACGCGCGCGACGAGTAATCAGAGCAAAGAATTCGATCGACACCCACCTGATGCAATTCCCCGCCAATATCTTATCTACCATAATCCCTCTTTTCTCGTTGGAACGCAGTACAAATTAATATTTTTCTATCGTGTAAACGAATCGCTACCTCTCATGACGTAGCCGAGAGTCTTTCGAACATGGCACACAGTGGGTGAGGATTTAGCACGTTTTCAATGTTCACGGACGATAGTCGCCAATCGATTCTCGGAATGAAAATAAACATCCACGCCGGAGATTCATCCGATGCATATAGCCAGTTGAAAACCGTTCAAATACGCCATTTCGAATTTTACCAATGACGTGTGTGAGACCGTTGACACACTTTGCCGCACGTGAAATCGAGTCTCTTTTCATGTCGAATCATATAGCGTTATCACGCGTTGACAGTTTTGTTATCAAAGATAAAATAATCTCCGTTGCGAAGTTACACGCGGGCACACCTAATGAAATGCATATAAGATGCATGTTCAATTAGGCATACTCGTGGTGGCAAAGTTGAGATAAGTAGAAAGGGGCTGGCTGCGGTACGCCGCGTCTAACCAGATACAGCATTCGTCTACTTGCTGATGTGGGTTTCTTGCCCTCGTTTAAACTTGGATGTTGTGCTTCTCAACTTCATTTGCATGTGAGGGTAGCGCGAGCTTCACTCCGAGTAATATTTTCTCTTTCTGGCCTGAGCGCATTTCGGAGACGGAAAATTTTCATTCTCGCAGTAAACAAACAAATTAAATCATGCGCGCAGCAATTCCGTTCTCTGACAACCAATGAAATGCTTCTCCGGAGAAAAAACAGTATTCTGTATTTATTATGTCTAGAAACACATCGTCGTATTTTCTTCTTTCCATTTGTAATATTTTCAAAAGAAACGAAAAAATTGGATTAATTTTTATCCTTTTTATTTACTGTGAGTAATGAAATCTGACGTTTGTATCCATAACTATCTTATTCTACGATAATTACGATCGTCGACACTTTCCTTAGGAAATACACAACAAAAGCCAGAATCAGTCGGCTAGCTCTTTTGGTATAGAAACGATCATCCATATTCGAGTAGATTCAAATGCGCTTGGTTCGAAGCCAATGATGCCCAGCTTGAAATGAAAACTGCTCTCGCTCGTGTTACTATATCATCAGACATTAAACCCTGAGGATCTGTACTATTGACTGTCATTAGTTCTCGAGATACTCACTCGCGAGAGAACATTCACTCGAAACTCTACACGGATTTGGCCGGCTTCCTACCAAGTGCTCGTTAAATAACTGTTCCTCCCAAAATCACGCCACCACTGGAGGTGATCGAAAGAAATCATCAAGCCCAGGTCGGGCCCAGGGAAAAGTCTTGAATATTCACGACCCGAATCTGAATATGAGACGCGGGGTTGGTGTGGATCGTTATATATCGACACGCGGCTCTTTCATCGCGAGACCCGGCTCTCTCTCCCAGAGAGAGAGAGAGAGAGAGAGAGATATAGAAGGACACGTGCGCAGCTCGAGATCGGCGATTAATTAAACACATCACGCGCTTCTCCCTCTCCCCTGTCCTGTGCGCCCCCCCCTCTCTCTCCTTCTCTCTGACGCGCGCGACCTCTGGGCAAATGATAAATCCAGCTCTTGCGCGCATCAGAGCGGTCGACGAGAATAGGCGAGCGCACGGCGCCGCTAATGTCAATCGATACGACAAACACACACACACACACACACACACACATGTATGCCGCGCGGGAGAGAAGCATCAGAGCAGGAGTAGAGAAGGACGGGGGGGAGGGAAGCGAGGGGGCAGTTTCGCGAGCCGCAAGCTTCACTTTCACTGGCGATGTAGTGCGCCACCGCCCGTACGCCCTATATATATATACAAATGCTTGTCCATGTATGAGTGTGTGTGTACACGCGCACCCGCGTTCACACCAGGGTTAGACGTATATACGCGGGTGTTTATGCATATGTACGCATGAGCGCGTGTATCGCCACACGTAAACACTGGATTATAATGCGGCGCACGGGTGAGCTGTACACGTATGATATCGGATGCAATGAGATCGAGCGGGATCGCTCGCTCGCTCGCGCGACCTCGAGCGCCTCTTTCTAGGTCTCTCGGCTACTGGGCTGCGATTGTTTTTTTTCCTTTTTCATTTCCGATTCGGTGCTAAAGGCCGGATGGGGAGCGAGAGCTTTTTACCCGATTGACAATATGCTCGAGAATATGCCGTGACGCCACGTGGGTTCGACGTTCCCTCCCCCTGCCCCGTGGCAACGGTTTTATTTTGGGTTCGTTTCGAGAATGTTATTGTCGAACCGTCGTGTTCAGCGCTATCAGCGCCGAGAGCTCGTCGTTGATTAGATAATGCGAACGATTCTGTACCTACTCGATATAGTTTTTCTTTTCTCAGATTCGTTTGCTCGTCGGTAATGAAAAACGGAATTCGATCGTTCGCCTCAGCATTGGTTGTGTTGCAGTATTTTGTAAGGTTCATCGATACAAGTGTCTGTTATACTGTGCAAATGAATCCTACCGAAAGAATATACACAAGTATATATAGGGTCAGTAGGATGTATTGAATAGGTGGCGCGGCGAGCATGTCAATTCCAATATCTTGCTTCGCTAAGCACATATCGGTAAAATTTCATTGGTATCCGTACAATGTTTCCGTAAAATATTGCGCTCGTGAAAATAAAACTATCTATTAGACCGATGAAACACGAGTAAGACTCAAATGGGTCGGAGATTGAAAAAGCTCCAAGTTGTGTATAACGGCAAATATGCTTTCTAAATATCATCAAGTCTTAAAAGTAAATACTCATATGGAATTGAAGAATAACTTTATTTGTACAAATTTAAAAGTAGAAAGATATGGTTCGTAATTCTGATTAGTTCGTGTCAACTTATAACTTGAATGATACTCCTTAGATCTGAGAACTGAGTGATTGGAATAGGAACGAATGTGTTGTAGAATTGTTGTTGTCGAATTGTTGAGCGTAGAAGCGATTTCCCCAGCAGCAATGCCACAGTTAAATTTATCGGTCCTCCGTACTCCGCGATCTTCGACATATGAGACTAATCAAGTCGGTTCAACGAATAAATCCAATTTTCAAATGCGACAACTCTGATTATTCTCTAAAACGCGACGCGAGGATCATTATCAATTCTCCTGCGAGCCGGGGATGAAATGGGAAAAAGAAGCTTCCAACACCCGGTAAAGCGTCCCATTTCGTCGTCGGCAAATTGCAGCAGCCCAAAGTCGGCTGTCAAATGAGAAATGAGCCTCGGCTATAAAGATGAAAAATGTCATTGTGTGCTCGCAGGCGAAAGCAGAACGAGGTGCAGGTGCTGGAGGATACGATAAAGCGGGCGCGCAACGAAAAGCTGAAGAACGCGCAGGACCTGGACGCTACCTGCGAGATATGCCTGAAGACCAAGTTCGCCGACGGGGTCGGCCACATCTGCAACTACTGCAACGTGCGCTGCTGCGCGCGCTGCGGCGGCAAAGTTTCCCTGCGCTCCAACAAGGTGAGACGACCCCTTTCCCCTCGCTCGAATTTCAGACCCCCTCACCTTCTGGGCCTTCTGTTGTCTTTTCCCTCGCCAATCGAACGCTTGGACATTGTCCAGGGAATTTTCCAATCCTTGGCGCGTTTTCGGGACGTCGTCGCGCGTTGAATAGTAGGCAAAGAGGAAAAATGACGGAGTCTTTGAGCGCGATGTTCTTCGTACGAGGGGTACGGCGTCGAGTAAGTTTGGAAGGATTGTTGGAACTTTCGTGAAAAGTAACACCGAGGCCGAAATAAAAATGTTTGCTCCTCGGCGCGGGACCGTTTGCATTGATATTATCAAGATCAGACTCGAAGCTGTGGAAGACCGAGTTGTTTTCTGTCATTCAGCAAGAGACATCGAGGATAAAGATCGGATCGAACGTTGACACGATTGTTCCAGATTTATCGTTTCGCAAAGATTCCAAATCGTGATTTCTCAATATAGAGATTCGTGTTTATTGAACGACGGAAAATTGAATATTTCATGTCAGTGGGTTTGGCGGATTCAAAACGGTTAACGACCCTTCGAGGTTATATTCAAAAACATTCGCAACTGTTTTTCGAAAAGTTTGTTTCGGGATGGATATAATTTTAGTATCTTCAAATAAAATCTCCTTTCTTGGAGCATTTCCAACATTGAAATCTATATTCAGCAGTATAATAATATACACGTGACATAGTATTGTTTTTTGTATTGTTGATTTACTCGTTTATCCAGAAGTCCTGTGGAACGTTTGAAAATCGAAGAGAATAATGCACGTAACGTGAATGCGGGATATTTTTAAAACTCTTTCGAACAAAAACTGAAACTTTTTCGCTCGTCCGTGGTACTTTCAACACTAACCAAATACCGAACAAATGTATGAAATATCTTCAGTTTGAATGAGCAGAATATGGAAATGCATATCTCTCTTTAGCAGTTTATTTATGGCTATATAAACCCTCTTTAAAATGTAATCGTATGAAATACGAATTGTTTTAGAGGAAAATTATTCTTATTGAAAATCAATATTCACGAAGATTTACGAGTACTTACCAGAAGAGAACACCTCAGATTTGGGTCTCGAATTCAATTGAAACTTTTGTCAAGGTAGTGTTTGGATACCCAAATAAGTAATTTTCAGTCTTTCATTCTAACATTTTAATTTTTCGGTAATATGAACCGGCTATTGTTAATTTTATGCACGTTTATATATATACACGTGTGAAATGTCTCGCGTATAGATATGTTGTTTGTATAAAAGTATCTGCATGCAGGAGATTGAAACGTTAGAATAAACGACTGCAGAAATTACCTATTTGGGTAAATAAAAGCCACCTCAAAAAGTTTCAGCTGGATCCGAGGCACAAATACCTAGTTACTACCTAAACAATCTATAGTTTGAAATGCCGAAAGCTCTGAAAACCACCGTTTATATCTTTGAATCAAGTGATGGCTTGACAATCTCCCAATCCGTTCAAAATAAACGCAAGGAAATTCAACATAAGCTTCCTTGATCCAGCCATTGGTTTCTCGCAAACATCCGACATTTTCACGCTCACGACCGAAAATCGCAACAATTTGCCGTACGGATGCAAGATACTGAGGAAAAAAAAAGTATGGGAAAATTCTTTAGATGTCAATTGTCAATTGACAAAAGAGTGGGTGCGTCTGAAACGGGGCTGCTTCTCGCACCGGTTGCACACGCCTGTACGTCTCCATTTTATCATTGGAAACTGCTCGGTCGTAGGACGGGCTGAGGAAAAGAGGGCACAGGAGTAATCCAGGGCCTATGTGTGGAAAATAGGACAGTAAGCGCGAGCGGATCGCTCTGGGAAAACGTTTTTAAATTTCGCCCGGTCAATTCTTTCCTCGCCTGCCTTACATCGCACAGCAGTATTTGTGTTGGTATATATCTGCACGGACACACACACACACACACGTTTCTCGTCTTGTGCCCCTTTTTTATTCCATTCCCTTGGCTGTTTAGTGATGGATTGGGTTTTTGAGATTGTTCGCGAATAGTCGCGGATCGATAGTGGCCGGATGATGTCTGACTAAACGTTGGATCTTCTACTGGGATGTGTCGGGTGGAGATTCATCTTGTTTAGCGATTTTATCACCGAACGCTACTCGATTGTTTGGCCTCGTACATCTTCAAGAAGCTGGATTGAATTATTCAGAATCGATTATCGTATATTTTACTTATCTCCATTCCAGCTCAGTGGGCAGGTATCTGATAAGAAGACAACTCGCTCGATTTGTTTCCTTTCTTCGCGTTCCCTTTGCCCGAGTCAGATCTCTTTTTCTTCTCCAATATCTTTCTAAACTATCCCATTGGTTATTGATTATCGAATCAGCAAAGTGTTCAGAGAGGCATCGAAAGTCAAGAAATAGTGGACCAAACATTGAAATGATTCGGTTTTACCCCACTCTCAAGTCGGAGCTGAAAACTATTGTATTCACTTCCAACTGCTATTGGAAACGAAGATTCAGTGAGAAAAATCCCATGCATCGTTGTCGTAACATTTACAAGTGTCATTCGTCAGCTTTGCTTTAGATTTCGGAAGTAAATCAAATCGAACCAGTCGGCGCAAATGTAGTGTCGCAGTGTCGCGTTGATATATGTGCGCGACGTGATAAGGGGTTAATTGGCGAGTGGCATGGTGCAATCATAGCTCAGTTACTCCCCGATACACATTGCCGGGAGATTATTGTTTACATTTGCACACGTAACCTCGTGCGCGCGTAGGAATACGTGCAACTATCCGATACGAATCGCCGCGCTTTTTCCTCTCGCTTTCCTTTGCCCAAGGTCGTTAGTCATCCGAGAGCGTGTTTTGATTTCGTCTCAACATACGAAAACGCCCGGCTATTCTTGCATTCGTAAACTGTTGCAACATCAAGTCGATTTCCCAGTTAGATTGACGTTTTTTCCATGAAAGCAAATGATCGAAACATGTGTCGAATCGCAGTCATTTATATTCGGATCAAATTTTAGATAGATACTGCAATAGATACAGCTGAAATGATTGAAATAATATGAGAAACTGTTGATGAATCTGAAATAGCATTCAAAAATGTTTTTTTTTTCGTTTATATACCATGAAAAATACGCATCTAGTAAGGTCTTAAATCTTGCCAATGACGGATAATGGTTATATCTATTATTGCGCCGAGGAATTCATAAATACTCAACTGAAAACGTTTATAGGATAAAGTTCATTCCCTCGGAGTCACTTTATGACCTACAAGGACAATTTCTCACTGGAAACTAAAATATAGACCCTCGTGCTCATTGACACAGTTGAAACAAAAATAATTTTCAAAACTCACGAACTTCCGCAATTCGCCCGCACACCTGGAAGTTCGATTAGAACAACATATCGGCGAAACCTCGACAATCGTATAGCCCCCGAGCCATACCATCCGCAACCCCGACCTAAGCTCGCGCGCGGGATCATCTATCCTGGGGGAGAGCGAAATTCCTCCACTGCGACATTCCCGCGGCAAAAATTAAAAGGGAAAAAGAAAAAAAAGAAAAACTACGGCTCGGCGTCAAGACATAGCTGCAGGCGGATCAATCAATTCCCGGCGTTCGACTCTCCTGCGCGCTGACGTCACAAGACGCGCCCCATCCACCGCGAGGCTCGGAGCACGTGCGCCGCTCGTGTGTTTTTGCGTTTCATTCAATCGAGCAATAGGCCCGATCCGTTATAGCCCCGACGTGACTAATGGGATTTGTGCGGATTCGACCGCGGAATCGGTGTCAAGACACGCGGATACGGTCACGCGTTTGTTATCGACGATCCGGCTGTTCCGTCTTCGTGAAGTGGATGGTTTCAACGGGGCCCCGCTGTATATTTGCCGAGGGGATAATTTGAAGTTTTCATCATTCATCCCATTGTATCCGCAGATGGAGCGTTTATATACAAAGCCATCTCATTAGTAATGCCGAATTGATTTTTACTACTGATATATAAATAACTCTTCTCTATGTATATACATTCGCATGCGCGACGCGGTCCATTAGGAGCAAATGCCAATAGTATTCTGATGAATCAAAGAACTTCGAGGATGAAACATTTTTGTTTGTTCTTGTTAGTTGTCGAATCACTGGATATGAACATACGTTCGTCATAAGCTGACTCGTTTTGTCTACAATGGTTCTACGCGCGCATCCGACGTTCGTCCAAAGTTCACTCGATACACTCACCCGTTATTCAAGTGAAATAGTCTTTATTGAAATTCAAAGTGAACTGTCTCTTCCGAAGAGAAATGCTTTGAAAATTAAAAGACCATCCGGACAAAATGAGCGGGAAATGTCGTGAGACATATATACACATTGGTTTTTGTGTACCTTTTTACGGTCGCCCTAACTGCCGCTGTTACAACTGCGATAAAAATGATCGGGCGAAGCATTAACCGTCGGCCGAACCGTTTCGTAATTTGGCACCGAATACCGCGACGCGGTGATCATTTTTTCGTTACGATCGATCGGACACACGAAAAACTGCGGCTGCACCGCGACGGCTCTTCTGATTTATCCAATCTTTCACTTTTTTGTTTCAATTTTTTCATCAACGCAAGTCTTTTTTTGTCACGAACAACCATGGAGAAAATATTCAGAACGCCATGTCGTAGAGGAAAAATAATCGGGTTGATGAGAATCGTTTGTATTTTAAATCGACCGGTAACTCGATATTGAATAGTTAATTATTATATGAAATTGATTTGGTTCTTGAATTGATACATTCTCCAACAGTGTGGTCAATATATTCCTCTATATACTGACAATTTCATTTCTCATCATATCTCGTTTTATTTATTTCTGTTTCTGGATGTTTTGCGTTTTCCAATATTGTCCATGTGTTATGTGAATACGGAATCAACTGATATAATTACCGCTGACTTGTAGTGATGAAAACGTAATAAAAAAAATACGTGGATATTTTGTACAAATATTTCAATGGAAACAAGAGCTTAGAAAAAATTGACTATTCGACAAACAAGTCTATTGACTGTATGATTATCCATTAAAACGATGTTTGTGTCATTGATATCACAATAATTACAATGTTGTCCTTCAACGTCTTCTAATTAACAGGAATGAAAAGAAATAACTGATATTAGCGTTTTGTTCTCATGATTATTTTTCATTCTTGAGCAATGGAAGATTGGAGAAATGAAAGAAGTTCAAAACTCGTATGGATGATAATGGAACGCGCGTTCACGTTGCAACGGTATAACAAATGAAAAGAAAGCAAATAACCATTGCCGTGAAACCCATCCGACGCATCTTGGGCGAATAAAGCATCCCCTGGGAGTCGATCAAATTTTTCCAATTTAGGAGAAATCAGTATTCCCCTCAGCTGATATTCAATCCCGAAGTCGAACCGCTTCCTCGTCGTCACAGGCTCGCGCGCGCGCGCCATACGACACATATGGTGAGGGTCACCGAGCGGGCGGGGGCGAGCGAGCCAATGCAGCAACCGTCGCGCCGGCCGAAACAACCACACGGCCCCTCGAATTCGAATGGCCCGCCTGATTTCAGATCAATATATATACGTTGCGTCACCGCCACACACTTGTTTTCCCGCTTTTCCGGCCAAGCCAAGCGATATTCTGTATATACGCTGACTCGCGTATATTCAAACTGCCGATTACCGAAAACTTTCTTGTCTATCCACAAGGATCTGGCAATCATTTTGATTTTGCTGGCAGGATTTTTCCAAGAGGGGATGGGGAATGACGAATTTTATTGGGTTTCTTTGTCTTGAAAGTGTAACGCTCTTGAGTTTTAAAATGATATATCATACATGGAAATGTTTCAATTCGTTGAAAAATTCTTTTCTATCTGTGTAAGAAATTTTTCAATCTTTTATAGCTCAGAAAAAATATTAGGGAGGGACTGAATTGTATTACGATCATTTCGAAATTATAAAAAGCGGTTCCTATTGTATATGGCACGAAAAATCAATTATTCTTAATTCGAGTTGAAAGAAAGCCCCGGGGCACAGGATATTGTTGATAGTACAAAATAATTTTTAAAACAGTTACTACGAGACCACTTCACATATGGGTCTCGAAATTTCTCGGATTTCTCTGAATATGTTGTCGGTAGTTGTTTGATGCCTAAATACAGCATTAGTCGTTTCTCCTTATATTTTTATTTTGCGGAGATATTAACCAGTAACTGCTGGTTTTATGCATGTGCTGTTCATGTATATACATTAAAAGTTACATCTATATAGACATTCCATATAAAAAAATGACAGTATCTACGGAAAATCAAAATGTTAGTGTGTTGGCTGGTTTGACTAGGCAAGAAAACCGAGCGACATGCCATTTGATTCCTTCGCATTTCATCTACATCATACTTTCTTTTCTCATCCTTTAATATCATTTTTACAATAAGTATTCGTTTTTCTTGTCTTTGACTGAACTTATCAACACCCATCCCCTGAATCATTGACTTTAATGACCGAAAACGACAAATTTTGAAACTACTATCACTCAGCGTAGAAGAGTCAAATCTAGGTGTGGGTTGGCTCATATCAAAGGTATTCAGTAGACCTTCTATTTCTCACTAGCAGTGCTGGAAAATTTACATTTAACCCGATGGAGTGACTGCCCGCGTCTACGTGGTTCATATTAGGTACACCTACCTTGTATATGTATAAATCACTCACAAGTATTTTTCTTTGCAGAGATCCTTATGAAATCAATAGTTATTTTTTTGACACTTGGTCATTTGATTTCCCTCAATAGACTCATTTCACATGAAAAAAAAAAAAAAAAACAGATTGATGAAGAGAAACAAAAAATTAGCAACTAACAACACTATAGGACATATTTTCCTAGATAATTAATGCCCTAATAGCATTCATTTTCAATAAGAAAAGAACCGTTGAGCAAAATGGTGAAGTGAGGAAATTAAGGCCACTGGAAATTAAGTTGGTTTTATCGACATATATTCTGTTCCAATTTTCCGTCCGTTTTAACATCAAGCCCTTTCGTATTCATCGGTATATTGAAACGAGAGGAAAAGTAGGCAAAGAAAGATGAAGGAAAACGATGGAAAGAGGGAAAGAGATAAAAAGAGAGAAAAAGCCTAAAGCGACCCCTGCGACGTATCGAGGTCTGCCTCACGGCGAAGAAACTCACCAGAGATGAAAAAGGAAAAGCGAGAGAAAGAAAATAGGTGTCACTCTGCTCCTACAGCATCTCGCGAGGATTTTTTTTTTTTCATTAGTTCACTGTTCCAAGAAGAATTATTTTGGATCTTTGAAAGAGCGAATTTTTATCGAGTCTTCGAATTCAATTTTAAATTGGTTGGATCAGATGCTAGAACGTTCCAGAACGATGCTTGTGATGCCTTTGGTTTCGAATACTGTTATACAACGAATTCATGTTCGGATCAAAGTGTTGATGGGCAATTTCACGCCAACTGGGTCGAGTCAACATCTTTCGGATTTTGGTTAGGGAATTGTTTGATTGTATCTGTCTCTAGAATACTAGTCATTTTTCCATATTTTTTATTGTGAAATATTATATTAAAACTATTAAGAGCACTTGTTTAGTGTTTTTTTTTTTATCAATTTTCGTTACTGCTTATTTGAAAGCTCACTATCTGATGATAGAGATCTCAAATTGTTGGCCAGTAACAAGAGTTGTTGATAACAAAAATGGAAAATCAATTCCTCGCAACGGGATCTTCGGGATAAAATGTGATGAGCTCTAGAATCAGAGTTATTTATGGCGATTTAAACTTTGAAATCTAGTATGAAGAGACAAGCTCCTTATTTTCTCGAGAAATAAATGTAACCCGAAGCTACAAACTTACCGTAAATGGCTCCAATTGGTTTACAAGACTCCTATCGATTCAATTTTCAACAACGAAACTATTTTGAACAGTAATCAAATTTACATACGAAATCACTCTGTTACCAACTTCGTCTCTTGTCTATTAGATATTTTCTATTGAATTTTCGATACGAATACTTGTTTCGTATTCAATTTTCATGATTATTCGTTCCGCGAGCCTCACCCCCAAAGACAAGCTTTATTCGTAAGACTCACCGCGAACGGGTGTGGTGTTTGAAAAAAATGGAAAAAGTTATTCAATAAACTCTGGGACCTCTTCATCACGATAGAATGATTCGTTCCAAGCAACCATATTCCAAACTCATAAAGTACGATGCCAACCTTGTCTACTAGCCGGTCGATCGATCGGAGAGCCAAGTCGCGAGGAAAAACGATGTCTGATGTATATTTGGATGCCCGGTCAGCCACGCGCGGAACACGATCAGTAAAAGACGAGACTATACCGACTCTCGGTTGAAATCGTCTCCCCGTATCCCGATGAAAAGCGACTAATCTATCGTCATATCGGGGTAGCGCCCAGTAGCGCGAATGTTCTATCGCGCGTGGGCCTCGGAACCGATGATGCGCAGAACGCTGCATGGCGATTCGGGCCGTCCGTAAAGACGTCAGCCGCGCTGTTTTCTGAGAGGCTCTGCGTATCCTTTTGTTTGGTCGGCGTGGCTCACTTTTTTCTCTCTCTCTCTCGCCCTCTCTTTCCGCATGTATAGACTCGCGCGAGCGCGAGAGGGCGATATAGGCTATCTATATTGCCACTCGATGAAACGCTCTATTTTTAGGGCTACTCCTCCCGCGACAACTTTCACTTTCTTCGCGCGTCACCCTCGATAAAATTTCACGAGCGCGCGCGTGTGCGTATACATATGCGCGCGTCTTGCGATGGATTACACGGGACATGCGTGGTATATATAAGCGACTTCTCTTCGCACTGATGGGACCATTTTTGTTCATGTTAATGAGTCGCTCGCGTGCGCTGACTCTGATTTTTCTTCTGTTTTTCGATTTCATCGTATATATACCGCGAAGGCGAGGCTTGCTCGCGTACATGTGAGGTTCAGCCGACCCGAGGGTAAGCAGGGAAAAACTGCTTTGCCGATCGAGTTTGATCTCCGACGAATCGATTGCGGGGTGAGCAGAGTTCAACGCTGTGTTGACACGCCAGGTCGTATTTTATCATAAAAAGGTAACCGACTGAGAATTATCGTATGCCAGCACAGCTGCTGCTGCTCGAAATTTCTCGGTTGCGGCATAATTGATCGAGCCTCCCGATGCGATAGCGAAAACTGCAGTTCGGAATTTATGAGACGGAAAAATTCGATTTCTCACCAATTCGCATATAGATAGCGATCGGATTCCGATCAAAACAATGACACGGAATGTAAAGTAGAGTTGAATTCCCGGGTACACCCGCTATAGTTTGTTTTTATTCAATCGAATTTCGTGACTTGGAGATAGACTGCAGAGAAACGAAAGAAGGTATCGAGTTAACGCACGCGTAACCCTGCGGCGAAACTTGCCAGCATCAGTCATAATAATGATAATAATCCTGAGTGAGAGAGGGGGGGGGGAAGGAGTGCGCAGTGGTTCGAGTCTCCCTTAGGTCAGACTCGAAACGCAACAACAACAGCAAGTACTTCGTAATGTGATTTCAACGGTAAGCTAAGCTCTCTCTCTCTCTCTCTCTCTCTCTCTCTCTCTCAGCTTGTATGCTTTTAGCTTCAGAAGTATGTTTCTGCTCAAAGTGGGCCTCAGATCACAGATGTACAAATCATTGCCCATGGACTGTGACTGCTAGTGGTTAAAGATATGGTTCTCCATCATAATTGTACAAGCAGAAATAATTCAACTTTCACCGAATGATCTCATTGTGTCAAGTGTCGATACCATGCAGCATTGCGCGGTGTGTGCCTGTACATATATTACCGATCAACAAATTGCACAGTGAACATCGTTCGACGAATCGATCTCCCAAAGACCAAAGCTCATATGTAGGCGTGCGAGCACCGCTTCGACGCTGCTCGAAATTTTTCCGCCCGTGAATAGCGCGCGTAAAAAGCCATACGCTCGGTTCAATTCCATTAAGGCCGGGGGAGGCGGGTTTGTTTGCGTCCTCGACAGAACTAGACGAGACGAAGCGGAGTTGCGCGCGCGCACGCCGGGGCTCTATGACTCGACGAAGGAGCGAGCGGTGTCCGTTCGAGGGTGCGGGAGGAGGGGGGCGGTCGCGCGGCCCGAAAGAGAGAGAGACTCTCGCGCGCGCGAGTTTATGCCCCGACACGGGTTTGCCCTGTAAAAACACTCCCTCGGCCAGAAGTAGTCCGTACCCACTTGCGGCTTCTTTGAAAGCGCTCGAGCGATTTTTGCCGTGCGTCATCGTACGTATACACGCCGACACTTTCGCGCCCCTCTTGCGTGCCGCCGTCTCTGACGAGTGGTACACGCAACTTGCTTCTCACCTCGAATATCTCAAAACGACCCGCCGCAACACCGCCGAAACATTCGATTCGAGTCGTCTCGTCGTTGTTTCGCGAACTATATATATGTAGAAACTGATCAGCGGTGGCCCGAGACACGCCCGAGACGATCGAGAGAAAACCGGCGTAATGACACCCACATGTACAAATCCGTGCGAGCCTCCGTGATGTTTAACGAAAGAGCCACGACTAAAACAACTTGGCCGAGCTCTCGGGGAGAAATGGTGTAAAAGCGTCGACGCGCGGGCCCCGAATCGACGTGTACAGGCATTCGACGTAGTATACAGCCGAGGTATACGCCGACGGGGCTCTCGGGCTGTGTGTATATATATATACATATGTATGGACGCGGCCGCTCGAGTCGAGCCTCCGCAATGCGGGGCCGCCGGCGGATAGCCGAAAGAGAGCAAGGGAGAAAGAGAGTTCGAAGCTCCCACCCGCTATACACTCACCCCGCCCAGGCTATACGGCGCGCCGCTGAAATATGGAGTGCATTCGACGGAGCTCGAGGCCGCGCGCGCGGCGGCGGCGGTGGCTCCTGGCCCGTTCATTTTTAATTCGGCTTTGTTACACACCGGCCCGAGCCCCCAACGCTTCCTCGCTCAACCCGGCACAATCAGATTTATCATTTCACTTTGACAAACGATCGTTATATAATAATAATAATAATAATCCCCTTGATGCTTCCGCGATTGATCGCGGCCGTCGATAAAGCGGCGTAATTCATGCCTCGATATAATACGAGGCCGCTGGTTGTACATTGTTTTATCCGGCGGACGGGCCGACGGTGCTTTTTGCTTCCCCCGGTGAATTCCTCAAAGTTTGCACCGACCAAAATGCCCTCGCGCACCGGCTCGCGTCTAAAGACGGGCATCAGGAGGAGGAGGCGCCGCCCCACCTTAATCTACACCCTCGAACTTTGTACAATTACAACTATGCAAACAAATATGCGACCCGCTCGCGTGTATATACATACATACCGGCTGCGTAATTGCGCAATCCCGAACAGACGTGCGGCAAATTCACTTTTACACACAAACTACTCTCCCCGTTCGGCCTCTAACGAGTTACGAATTCAACTCATATTGCATAATCCACGACAGGTGCGACTGTCGCGGTTCGCCACGTTTTTCCCCCAATAGGTGTATATCGAAGTCCGAAACACGATCGCGCGCTTTTCGCACACGTGTGAGTTGTCGCTCGTGCCAATTTCGCCCGGAAACTAATCCGTGACGATTGAACCGCCTAGTGGACAGAAGTTTATATGTATATTCTTTTATTTCTTCTCGTCATCCGATTTTCTCTCTCTCTCCCTCTCCCTGGCTCACTCTAACTCTTCATTTGGCAATAGCGGCAGTTTTTTTTTGTTATGCCGCAATTTTTTCATAGCAAACCAAGCTCCACTTTGATCTTCTTCGGGAAGCTTTGGGAATCCGGAAGAGTGAATAGTTATATAGATACATTAAATCACATGATTCACGCGTGAGTTGCGATGAGTTGAGCATAGTAGGAACCAAACCCGAAAAAAGAATTATTTCATCTCACAGGAAGAATCATTAATTACCTCAAATCAATCGGGTATTCGCCAGGAAATACATTATCTATGTTATGTAATACGAATTATATAATCTTAATTTGATTAACAATATACCATCGCTGTTATAATGACGATGGCCCCTGAGGATTTGAAACGCAGTAAATGATTCAGAACTGTATACTCAAGTTTGCGTAATCAATTCATCATGGGTACATGTTCATCCGGAAAATTCGAATACGCACCGTGGCACATCAAAGATTCAATTGTATAAGATCGAATTGCATGAGTACATAATGCATGTGAGTGTAATGCATAATATTCTCCATAGAAACACTAGCTTAATCATTCTTGCAATAGCGTATACTTGTTTCGAGGATTCAATAATCCCCTGTCCTTACATAAGGTACCCAATACGAACCACCTAAGCGCGAACATTCGAAATATTGCGTTAATTCTGAATTCATCAAGGTCTATTCAATAATGAGCCAAACCGCATTTTATTCAAACTTTTCTGCGCTGAGTAATAGCATTTTCGAAAAACTGTTTTTTCGATCATTGGACTCGTAAAATCGAGAGGGACATCAATGTTTCAGAAGGTGTACGGTGATGAGTTCACCTCGACAGAAAAAAAACCAGAGAACTATTGGAAAATTGATAAAAATGACGTATGATGTAAAAGGTTTTTTCGCCTAGTCTGAGTGTATTGAAAAAATTCTCAATTGCCTGAGCGAAATTAAATGGAGACTCGGAATTACTGCGAAAATTCAGAAAATAATTCCTAACAACCTGGTGTAAAAGTCAACATGTTTTCTCTCGTCATCATACTGAACTACCAACAATATTCAGGGCCACTACGCTGCTCCATAGAAGCGCGTACATATTTATTAAAATCAAAAATCGCTTACATTGGGTGTAGCCTACCTTATATTTGATGTGACAATATTGATCAAGTGCGAATTGTTACATGCCATATCGAGCTGACTCGGTCCTCGGGAACCGCGAAACCCCTCGGAACTCATCGTGAAATCGTATATAATCTCGGTAAAGTTGGGCGCGCGTACAAATCCGGCTTGTACGGAGATGCCTTATACGCTCCTGGAGAATCATCGGATCCTGCAGCTGTACTGAAAATTGCCCGAAAGGGAAGACACACCCGTGTGTGTGTATATATATAAAGGGTTAGCAGCACAGCCAATTGCGAGCGGGCCTCTCTCCATTACTCTGGGGCGGCCGGCTTCGAGCGAAGCAGCGGCGCGCACGAAAGAGAGACGCAGAGGAAGGGCCGCCCCGAGCTCTCTTGACATATTGCTACCTAGGCAACTCGCGCGCGCGCTCAGAGAGCCTCTTCAGCCTGACTTCCTCCCCGTCTGCTGCAGCGCGCCGCCGCCGCTTCTTCTTCTATCCTCTCTCCTCTCTCTCTCTCACTCCTTTCCATTTCGTGAGCTTGCGTTCTGTTTCGCGCGCCGCTTTCTTGCGTATCGGCTATTCTCCCCTCCCCTCCCGCCCCCCCTCTGGCTTTTGTCGCTTTTGTCAAAGCCCCGGCGTTTTCTTCTCCCGCGAGCCGCGTTTATTCTCCGACTTCCTGGGTCGAGGCAGCCCGGCTGGCTGCAACGCCACCCCCTTCCTCTCTTTTTTTTTCTTAATTGTCTTTTTTGTCCCCTGCACAGGGGATTTCGCGACGCGCCCGGCTTAATTGTGTACCGATGACTCGCGACGACGCGGCGAATCCGCTGCACACGTTGCCGCGGGCGCGCGCGGCTTTCCAATCCCGACCCCCGTTTCTCCCCTTGAATCGTGCCCCCCTCTCCCTGCAGACATTTCGTAGACACGCACCGTTACGCATCGCGCCGGTATTCGTGACTTTTTAATCATCATTAAACCTCGTGAGATTCGAGTCGAGACGATTGAAGCATCCCTTAGTCTCGCCAATACTACAAAGCACTATCCGCGATATATTCGACGTTGTTCCATGGCGTATTCCAAAAAGTTGCTGAGTATTATACCATTGGCGAACGTCATGTCGTTTTTCTATATCTGCTTTCAAAAAAAAAAAGAAAAAAGAAATACGTACCCCCCAGTGTTGTTTTCGACACTTTGTTAAGCGAGATTATGCGACAACGATCCGTCATAGCGTACTCTCGGGGGGGTAAGTATATTTTGTACGGGGAGTCATTTTTCATTCTCCCCGGTACTCGAGTACGAGATGTATACTTGCTCAACTTCAGCCAACAATTACACACCGAGCTTTTCACCGAGCCCAGGGTTCTTTCGGTCTCCGTCCCACACCTCTCTCCCCTAGCCCCCCTCCCCCCGTAGTCGTTTCAAAGTTACTCTCGACTCTCCGCAGTTTTTACTGTGCGTACCGCGGTTCAACGACCAGACGTTCCACTCCGCGCGCGCGCGCGTGTTTTAAACGACGCCCCGGGGATATATAAAATCACGGCCGGCTCTCGACTCTTTCGCCGCCCGAATATCACGTTTCGATTGTCAAATTAATCAGCGGCTAAAGCGAACAAAATGCAATTGATGTATCGACGGTTTTCCACCACCCCCCGCCGAGTAGGAGGTCCACTTAAGAGAGCGCGCGTGCGCTGACGTTTTCTCCATCAACGACGTCATTATTTTGCGCGCCGCGCGCGCGGAGATTTAATTAAGCCCGGAGCGACGACGACTCGGCTCCGAGCGACCTTAGCTCCTGCGCATTTTTCGTCGGGGGGGAAGGTTGAAAAAAGCTGCACTGCGAGGGATGGGGGACGGGCGGGAAGCGGGGAAGAGGAAAAGAAAAAAAGTCAGTTAATCAGAGAGCGAGAGAGAGAGAGGAATTCTCGAGCCCTCGTCACTTCATCATTTCACGCATGAGCCGCTCGCGCGCCAGCCGTCAGCTCTTGCTCGTGATCTTTCTACTTAAAAGCCGAGCTCCCACCCCTGCATGTCGGCGCGGCGCAGCGCACACTGGCTTCTCTCTTTGCGCGCGCGCTCGAGGGGGGGCTGGCTGCCGCACGCGCCCAACTCGCCGACCAGTCGACGTTTTGCGATCCGGCCGCCTGCACACGCGATCGAACGATCGAACCTCCAACCCACCCCCCGCACGCCCTAAACTCGGCCCATTCGCTCGCGCGTGGCTACGTGCATACGTATACGTACACGCGCGCGCCACCGCGGAATCAGCCGATACTCCCTGGCAACGCCAGTCGGCCGTGCGCACAGTTTTGAATCGTTCCGAGCCCTCTCGCGATCGGCCGCTTCGGTGTTTTATTCAACGTTCGCGGCTCGTATAAACGCTGGTCGCGGTCGTTGTTCCGCTCTGCCGCAGGGGCGGGGAAACACCCTTCGAATCGAGCGTATACTCCGGGACGCGGGGGGAATTTTTTCACCATCCCCCCGAAGTGAATTGCGAACGGTGCCGCGCGTGTGAAGCGTTACGTAAGTGATACCGTGCGCAGAGGATTACAGTGCGCGGAATAGACAACTGTTGCAAACGCGCATATAGGACTTCGAGATGACGATTCCCGATTTCGTCAAATCCAATTGACGTCGCGATATACTGTAGGCGGCTGGTGCGCGAGCGGCCGTTATAACGTTCGCGATCGTCGCGGCTCGTGCATCGGGCGGATCATCGGCCGGCCGAGTTTTTTTCGGTGGATCTTTCTCACGAATTTTCCGCGACATCGAGTTCGCCGCGCAAGCCAGTCCAGGATGTGCGCCGGGGCCTCGCGCCCCTCCTGAACAACTTCGCCCGCCAGAGTGTATGGAAATCCTCGAGTTCGCCGAGTTTTCCCGTGTACGAAAGTTGCGCGGCGACAAATTTCCTTCGAGTTATGCGAGCCTGTCTCGTTATTCTATTTCTCAAGCAACTTGCCTCGAACATGTGTGAGTATTTGTTTCCCCGCACAGAAGCTTGCACCAACTTCCTGGATTTTTTCGCTTTTCGCGCGCCAGTGATTTTTCGCCGAGCCCACACAACTACATTGGAACTATTCATTGTGGGATGAAATTCTCCGCGAGAATTTCACAAGTGTAATATTGTAGTGGACTTCTCCAGCTCAATGGCAAGATATTGACAAAATTTTCGTTTCAAGCCAATTCCGAAATACCCTAAATTACCCAAAGTGTAGACTCGTTCGCTGTACTGGACGTTGTATTGGAGTTCCTATACAACACGAGGCTAATTTCAGTTCGAATTTCATAAGAGAATTATCGAGAAACAACCGATAGCCTTCAGCCCCTAATCAATTAGATCCGTATTGCGTGTTTTCAACATCAAACGTACGTATATACATAACAACGAAGGGTACTATCGAATAATGTGTCGCCGACGAAAAAAATGGCCTCTACCCAACCGTACACGGAATGATTTCTTTTTTTAAGCTACTCTTGGCTTTTTCGAAGGGCTGATTGGACATTTACCTAAGTAGGCCAGGAAAGTGATTTTTCTGTTGGTAGGCTTTGAGGGTCGTCCGTAAAAGAAACTAGATATATTACGTGTGTACACACATGGATTGTGAAATATTCGGGAGATTCTTTCTTTCTCCTTCTAAGCTTGTTCTCTTGAACAATCCAACAAATCAAAGACATTTTAAGCAAAGTGATTCAAAGTTTTTTTCTTTTTAAAAATTAATATTTCAATCTGATTCATAATCACGCATACAGTTTTTACAAACTGATCCATTACAGCAAGTAGCATTAATTATTCCGCTTGATAATCAAAATGAACTTGCATTATAAATAATTGGTCTTGACAATCACGTAACTTTACATGCTGTAGACATATAGACTCTTAATCAGGGATAATCACGTGCGCTTGTTTGAAATCATGACATCATTCGCTTAATTTTCGTCAACATGTGGGTATTTTCCGTTTCATTTTAGTGTTTTTTAATGTAACAGACATTATTGATCAAATTTGATTACGCACGACGAGTGCAAACATTTCAGAGATACTGTCATTACGAGTAAACATATAATAAGTTTTCCAATATGAATGAAAATGTTTGAATGACTCATTCGGAGTTGTAATACGCAGCTTATAGAAGTTGTAATAATGCAAAAGATGTTGAGTTCAAAATACCGATAAAGTAGTATCCGACATGATTATATGAGCCACCTACGCGCAAGCAGTCACAACATCACGTTAAAATTCAATTCACGCTCCTGTGGTATCAAAGATTTTGTACCCTTTCTACGTTGAGCAAAAAGATTTTTAAAAAACTGTCTTTCTCGATCATTAGATTTGTGAAATTGAGAGAAAAATCAATGATTCAGGGGGTAGGCGTTATTTGGTTCACTCGACAGAAAAAAAAAATCGAAGATCTATAAGACAATTGATAAAAAAGACAAAGACTTATTATTAAAGAGAAGTTGAATAATGCAGATGAAGTAAGTATGAATGCCAAGTATCGAATGATATTAGCTTCGGTTAATAGTCTCACTCTCCCGAGCAAAGTTCGATAAATAATCTGAATTACTGAAAAAAGTGCAGAAAATGTTTGTTTACAAACAGGTGTAAATATTCGCAACCGGTCAAAATATTTTTTCTCAGCATTATTCTGTATTACCAACATTATTCCGTGCCGCGGCGCTGCTCTAGAAGCGCGTACATATAAAATCCAAAGAGTGGCTCGTATTGAGTGCACCTATTTTACTTTTATTTTACATATTGTTGATTCAATATCATTCAATACGTCAATAGGAAAAAGCAATTTCACGTTGACCGGAAATAATAGGTACATAACGGGCGCGTGCGTTGTTTTCTTATAGTCAACTTCAGTTTATATACGGCTGAAGTCGAATATTTTAAAACAACAAATTTTTTATAAAAGAAGTTTTTTCCGTGGAATATTTTATGAATATTTCATGACAATATAGCACGGTCATCAATCGATAAGTATGTGGGCAAAATTCGAGATCACTGGTTCATTGAAAGATGGGTTAAAAGATGATCAAGGCCTTTCATTTCTCACGTTAACAAACTCGCTTTGAAAGCTACGTAGTGCCGATTCAAATTAGGTAGGTGTTATCTGGTCTGGTAGTGACTGTTTGCGCTTAAATTCGTAGTATCGGATCTACCTCATTTTTATACGCTTTTATTTGGCTTCGCTATGGTGGTCGTTTTATTCATCTGTCTGTCAGTAGCTAGAAGATTGTACCTGTATATCTAAGACCTGCGAAACAAGCCAAGCAACATTTGCTTTGGATCTTCCTACGCTGAAAAATAACACTTTCAATGAGTCCTTTTTTCTCGTTAGATATTTGTGAAATCGAAAGCAAAAGATCAATTATGATTTTCAAGATAACATTATTCAGTATACTCTCGACGAAAAATACCTATCAAAACTATTAGTAAAAAGAACTCGCGATGAAAAAAAAAAATTATACGATGAAGGTAAAATACCGAAGAATCAAATGGTTTTTCGCTCAATTTTCTGGGTCTAGTTTAACAAGGAGACACTACACCTCCAGGATGACCAATCACAATGAAACTTTGCGAGATAGTTTTTGGACACAAAGTTTGTATTGGTCGTGATTGCTCACCCGAAAAGTGTGCCACCTCGTTAGTCTTCTGACAAAAGAAAAATTAGATATGGAGTGTCTCGATTACTGGAAAAATCCAGAGAATGACTCCTAACAAACGAGGTAAACATTCCCTACGACTCAAAACACTCTCTTTGTCATCATTCTATGCTACCAATAACATTCCGTGACGTGGCTCTGGTTGTAGACCCACATAACTATGAGATCTAAAGAGTGGGTGTCATTGAGAGTTCCCCTACTTTATTAAAAATTGAGCATGATTACCCTTGCTTCTTTTGTAATTGTTCTCAAAGGTTATTGTAAGAAGTATTACTCGTAATATCTGTCAGTGCGTCACTATACAGAATAATAAGTTTTGTTCCTGACTAGTAGAACGAGCGTTCTAGACACGAATCTCAGACTAAATACGTTGTTTTCCTCCTCGTAACAACAAATACTGTATGAACTCGACTTGCGTGGGTGTTTTTCAACACTGTGGCGAACCTCGCTTCGCTCGGATCACAACCTATGTGGAAAACCACTCCGAGCGCTGAGATTCAAAACGTACTATTTTACAATGTTATTTAACTCGGTGTATATATACAAAGATCAGTGCCACGTGATTTTTCACAGCGAACGATCTCGAAGCTTCATCCCGCTGACCGTATTACAAAAGGCGCGCATGTGCGTTTTGTAGCAGAGATAAAAGTATGAGAAATTCGAGCTGGCCCTCGTTGAGCTCGGAGTCCGATGGATTCCAAGGAGTCGAGGGAAGTTCGAAAATCGTTTCGCCTGGCCGGCCAATTTTCGCCTCTGGCTGCAGATAGCAATCTCCCGTCGGGCGCCCCCGCGCGCACGCAGCCCCGCGCAATCGTCCAATAGCCCTTTCCTCCTGCCCCACCCGCCGCGCGCTGGAAAAGCCCTCTTTCACGCGCCCTTATCGCGCCGGCTTTAACGCCGCGAATCAGCACAACAAGCTCGAAAATTGGATTTCGCCGGATAATAGTATAATAATAATAAACGCGACTGGTCGACGGGCACAAGGGGGTGGGGTTGGGAGGGAGGGGGGAGGCGAGACAATCGAGAGGGCGGCGCAGCGTCACAATAAAACGAGCGCCTATTTAGTCTAGAGTCGATCGCCTTTTGGCCCGTGTCGCAACGTACAAGTGCATGACCTCGATTCGTCCGGCGAGGCGCACGCGCGTACTACCACCACTGCCGCCGCTGCCGCCGTCGCTACTAGGTATATACTACTGCCGCCAACGCCGCCAACGCCGCCGCTGCTGCTGCCTGCTACTACTACGCTACTATACTTCCCGTTGAGGGTAAAACAAAAGGGAAACTCGTGTTATCGCGCGGCCGCGCGCGTATTAGCTGGCGCATGACGTTTCGCGGATTAATTCGAGTTTTTAGCCCTGCACAACGAGGATTCCCCTCTCGTTCGTACCCCTCGAATTGGGTTTCGACGCGAGACAAACGGACGCGTGAACAATTCACGCGATTTGATCCAGGAGGTTTACATCATTAATGTTTTTGATAAAGTACAACGGGGCGAGCCTTTCTCGCGAATGTGCCAGTCGAACGAACGATCGTCGCGTGTTATACAGCGACTGTCGGGAATCGTGCGGCTAAACGTGTCCGTTCCTCGGGCTAACGGCGAGATTCAACGTCGAACTCGTACCAACGTCTCGAGGGGCCGGGTTTACCGGGACTTTGGCGGAGAAAAGCAAATACGCCTCCACTCCGGGATATCAATCCCATTTTCATCCTGGTGTTTAATCCCATTAAAAGACGCATATCACATCAACCCACATGAATGGCAAAGCTATAATCGATACTCCAAGTTTTACACGTATATATGCCTGTAATGGCTATGGCACGGAAATAGAAGTGATATAGACTCGCTGAGCAAACAAGCAGCGGGATCGTAAAGAATTCTGATTTAATAATTTATAATATGTCTATGTTCGGAATCGAACCTTCTGCCCTAGTATCACTGGATTACACGATGCCAATGAACTTTGTAGAATTGTTGAAACGAGTACATAATTGTTCCGAGTCATCATCGAGGCAAATTCGTGGAGCATGCCATCGTAGTGATGACGAGTGACGAATTCTAACTTGATTCCGTATCCAGCTGGTGGATTGATTGAATCATCAATTACTCGGATTCGCCTTGACTCGCATGTCGCAAGTTTATGCTCACATTCTCATGATGTTGGCCGGTTAGCAAAGAAGTAATCGAGCTCGCTCGTCTCGACTTACGATAGTCGCGAAACGTTGAAGCGCTCAATATCCTTTGCATAACTGAAATAAATAGCAAAAAGCACTGATCGATCGTATGACAATTGAGGGATCTAGTCTGTTTTGTACTGGGACGCAGTGCTGAACCGCCAATCGACGTTTATGTTCGCAGGTGATATGGGTGTGCATACTGTGCCGGAAAAAGCAGGAGCTGCTTTCGAAGAGCGGCCAATGGATGTTCAAGTCGGGCGGGCAGGACAACGCGATGCTGCGCCGTATGCAGGAGGACATGCAGGGCGGGGGTCTGCCGCCGGGCGTACTCAGCGACCAGTCGCAGGATAAGCGGCCAAAGCTCGAGCGCGCCCACAGCGCCGCCGAGAAGGAGAACCTACCGCTACTCCAGCGCAGCGGAAGCCAGCTTCGCAGACAGTACTCCCATCAAGATCAGGTCGGTGGTCTATTTTTTCTTCGCAATGTACCCCCTTCATACCGACTCTTTGTCGCGGCTAGTATTCATCTATTTTGGTGATTCAACCGATGATTTTTCATACTGTCTTCAAATAATTTTGTATACCGAGAATTTCGATGAGATGCGTACTATGAACTCCTCGGTACATGCTTCTTTTTTGTACGGATACGGGAAGAAAACGGGGCATCGCATGGAAACTTGATAACGTGGTTAGAGTCAATTCGATTGACAGTTTGGAATAAATTCAGCGTTATGTGCGTTGCTATTTCATATATCGTCTGACCAATCTCCGGATTGACTACTTGAGCGACCTGTATATACATTCCGTGCAAAATATTTTCTCATGTCTATACTCACTTATTTTCCCCTCGCCATCACTAGAGTGAACCTACTTTAAAATTGTCCTTATTTTATTGAATCGGTGAGAGAGAGAGAGAGAGAGAGAGAGAGAGAGAGAGAGAGCTGATAAAACATCAGACTGAATATCATTTTGCGATGAGAGTAGAGAGAGGGATAGAGGGAGGGAGAGGGAAAGAGATTGAGAGAGTAAACAGTGTAATTAAAAAGAAAAAAAATTTGGGGACTGCGTGAGCGCGAGGAGTAGTGGTGGCAAACGTGAGATCATCATCGGGGGATTCAATCTCCCTGAGTAGTATCATATCTTTATATGCAAAGCCAGCGGCTATTTGTCAGACATCCAATCTCTTAAAATTCTCGCTGTTGAAACACTTATCACGAGGTAGAAATCGTTAGAAAATGTGTGCGTGCGTGAGAGAGAGAGAGAGAGAGAGAGAGAGAGAGAGAGAGTAAGGGAGAACTGAAAGGAGGGCTACGCTGATTGTAGATACCGGCGAGACGGTTGTCGGCGAGTGACGGCGGTGTGGAGATGTCCGTCTCGCCTCACTCGAGGACCCTGCCGACCCCGCACGCGGCACCTTATCAGAGCCAGCAGCAGGCGCCGAGGCATCCAGCCGCCTTCCCCGACGACGATCCCAGCCTGTACCACGGCGAGCTCGACGGACTCATGAGGCAGAACTCCTCGTACCAGCGGCAGCGACAGATCTATCAGGTCAATCATTCAATCCTCTTCTTCCTTTCTCGAGTGTTCTCTCGTGAGGCAGTAGAAAAGTGACTTTCACGGCATATACTCGCGTTGATGTATAGGGATAGATCCTGGGCTCGATGACCGAGTTAGATTTTACCTCGCGTTCGGTCGTTCGGATGGAAAATAATGTATCAAATGAAAGTGGGATAATTTTCGATTACTTCTCATCCGTCCGGTTTTTTTTACTAGCACCAAGGGCCCACCAAGGGAGGTCGGGACCGAGCCAAATTGCACACTCGATGTTGACGAGAGCGTTGATTAGCGAAACGATTGTTCCACAGGGCCGGCCAATTTTGGCTGACAATTACTCCTGCGTGAAATGATATTGATATCAAAGTGAGTGAGGGTACGATGTGCGTATTAGCACGTCAAAGGCCGCACATACACAGCAAACTTTTAATGATAGTGATAGAGTTACGAAACTGTTTTCAACTTTTCAAGAGGAACACTCGCTTTGATTCGAGCTTGTTAACCGAAATTATTCCTCGTCAGCTCCGGTGGATCACACGTGTGAGTATGGGCGAGTCGCCGCGGATGCAACGTACCGCCTGCTGATGTGCGTATTAAAAATTCTCCGAGTTCTCGAGTACGCCTGTCTCTCGTGTTTTAGACTTTTCGCGAAGAACCAATTCGACAATACGTACCGTACGATCGAGTCGAAACTCGAAGAATAAATTAACAAAATCGCAGTAGCAATGGCTCAGAGGTCTAAAGTCGCACCTTGAACAGGAGCAGAACTCGGACATCGCGATGGCGTACGGGCACCAGACGATAATCGATCAGGCCGGTCCTATGCGAGGTCACCCGGGCGTGCAGCAGCAGCAGCAGCAGCAGCAGCAGCAGCACGGCCCGATGGCGGGCCACCCCTACCCCCAGCAGCACCAGCACCAGCTGCACCCGGGCCACGCGCACGTGCCCGGCCAGCAGCGCAGCTTCAGCAGCAGCGAGGAGGAGCGCAGCACCCCCGAGTGCGCCAGCGACGAGCTCGACCACGACCATGGTGAGTCGACCCACCTCTCTCTCCTCAACCCTTCCCACTCGACGCACTCGATTTTATGTCTGGATTCGTCGAGCCGGGTTTTTCCTTTTTTCACGTACACACGCCCAGTTCCCAGTTCGAATCGTCGACTGGGAACGCGAGTCGCAAATGCAATAACAAGTACGGCGACGTGTATTCGATTCGTAGTCCACACAGGAACGGACAAAGTTGACTATATTTGCATGTTAGTTCGGAATTTTCCAAGCATAATTTTGTAGCCATCGTTATTGGTCGACGTGTACCCGTGCAAATTTCCATTGGAACGCGCGATACATGGGTCATGAGGGATTATATCTCGAGTGTACTCCACGCGGCCGATTGATTCAACCGGTATATATTATACGATATTTTGCCTCTGGATACATGTACGTTTTGGGATATTCAAAGAGTCGGAGTGATCGAGCGGGAAAATAATGCGATTAACGTTGTCCTGCGTATCAAAAGATTGTGCAACCACGTCTGGGTGGAAGGGGATAAAAACAGAAAATTAAAGCGATTTTAATTGAAAAGAAAGAAATTCACAGTTGCGCGGGGATTGTCATTTTTTGATAATTATATTTTGGCCTTGGAAAACTCTGTGATTTCGTTAAGAAACAATTCCGAATACGATAAAAACCATTGCATTGTCCGTGTCCATAGAGAGACAGAGAGAGGGAGAGAGGGAGGGAAAAAATGGGAAACGAGAAAAACTGAAATTCCCCCGAGGAGAGATGAATGATCGTCGAACAACAATGCTCGTATTTCACGGCGGCAGCGGCGGCGGTGCAGTAGCGGGTCGGCCGTAGTTGAGCCCCTCGAAGAATCCCAGAGTTACAGTGTCGACGTATTTCCGTGCGTGCCTGCGTTCGCGTCCCATTTCTCGCGTCAGTTGCGACGCGATGCGCTGATCCAGTTTACGCGTATACACACGCGTATACACATGCGTATATATATACACACACACGTATCTGCCAGCTATATATCGAATGCCGCTATGCGCGCTCGCGCGCATGTGTGTGCGGCTGCAACGTCGGAGGGAAAACTCGCGACAGGGTAAAAAGGCTTATGCCGATAATTGAATTCTGTCTTATCGCTTTGAACTTGTACTTCGGTGGGATTGTCAATTTGTTCGAGTGTCCAATATACCGGGACTTTTTAACGAGATGCAACGACGCGCGTTTTCCTCCGTATATATACATATGACTTCGTGGGGTTCGCTGATTCGCGTGCCGAAAATCGCCCACGCGTGCTTCATCGAACGCGCAACATCTGTTGTTCGAGATTATGTCGCCGGATGTATGATAATCTTGAAAAAAAAAAAGGAATTTCTTCGATGAATTATCGGGGTACGAAAGGGAGAAGAACGTCATTCTTCAAACTCGCGCTCCTGATCCGTTTCGATGTGCGTCCGACGTGTCTAGAAATAAACACTCTTTCACCTTCAACTTCCACTTTGGATTTTTTTTTCATTTTCCACTATCGTCCTATTTTTCACTCTAATGCTCATTATGACACGCCTAATGGAGCAAAAAGGACAAACGTTGTATCCTTCACGTATATACAGGCTTACGGTTGATTAATTACTATAGAGGATACTTCCCTGCGACTTATTTTATTTTCAGAATATTTTTCTTAGACGAGTCCGGATACTAAGCTAGATTCTTTCATACTTTCATATAATTTATTCTTCATTTTCAAGTAACTACACGCTAGTGATATGTTCTCGAGTGAATCAATTTCCATACTCTCTACTTTCCTTTACCTCTTCATCGACAGTTCAAAATTGATAAGAGAAATAATCGAGAATAAACGTTGTCTGGCATATGCTTTGATTGAACAACTTCAAACACTGAATATGGTATAATTAAATTGCTCGAAACCATGCAGTGAATCGGATCATCTCATATTTTTACTCAAATCGTCGTATTTACGCAACGTTTGGCATATCACAGCTATCGTATAATACTCGCGTTTGGAAATTTGTTTTTTTCTTTCAAAAAAGTCTCATGTGTTCCGATGGTGGGACAATCACATTTCGTAATTGTAAATCCTCCATTTATCTCGCTAAAACTGTTTTCAACGATTGTGTCACAAGTGCGTTTACCATTTCGTCGGTTCGCATCTACGAGACGTGCCGTATCATAGGGAATTAACAAGTATGAGTCTTCGAACCAGCCTCTGTCGAAGTCCCGAAACTGCGCGAGCATAAAAGCAAAAAGCCCAGGGTTATACAAAATATCAAGCTCGGGGGAAAACATCTCGGATATTTCCCCAGCTCCCCATCCCGTCAACAGGTCGAAGATTGCGAAGACGGGGTTCACAGCTGTCCTTCTCTCGGGGAAGGAGGGCATCTGGCGCGTCGCACTCGCCGGGCGAAATTCGATTCAATTTAGCGCGTACGCAGCCGCCTACGCGTTCGGCCGGTGACGTCATGCGAGATGTCCGGGCACGTGGGCGAAGCCTCAAACATCCCCGGAACGCGGCGCGCCGCTTCCCCACTCCTCGCGCCTGCGCCGCTGCAGCCGTCCCGGGGAGCTTTTTTTCCTTTCTTCCTTCTTCCAACTCGCCGTGCTTATTCATCTGCGCGGGGGAGGCCGAACGAAGCCGATGGATAACAATGATTGATTCCGTGCGGTCTTTTTGGGACAAGAGAGATGGAGCGCATATTCAGGTGAATGAATTCTTTCCGCGCCGACTTCTCGTTAGTGCGCGATTTGTGTGCGCTCGGAGCTCTTTCACTCTTCCCTGCATCACTGACGCATGACATGATAAGCGCGGTTTTTCCCCTTTTCCCAAGGCTTTTGTCAAAGTCTATTTCGCGGGCTACTCCGACTGTTTCTGTACCCGCGGAATATTTCGCTCTCTCGTGCACGGATCGCCGGATTTGCTTCCTCCTATTTTATTCACGGACAAAAGACACTATACGCGCGGCATTGCCAATCTCCCCGCAAGCGGTATACCTCTGTTGTTAATAATTCAGCGTATAGCGATGATTAGTATACAGAGGGGAAGCATTTGTAGTTGGCGATTGAGTTTGATTCTTTGGCGTAACTCGGTGGGAAGTGCCGTAGCTGGGGAATATTGCAAACGGCTTTTTCCAAGCCTCCCGGCCAGTGTGCCTATAGAAAAGAATATAATGGTCAATGATTTAATTCTCTCCGTTGTTCGTGTGTCCTCGAATTCACGAAAATGCAAGAGGTATAGACAGTCGTATTCGGTCACACGTTTCACTTTTTGGACAAATCTGGTTGCAGGACATTTTGGTACGCAATTATATCCCTTGGGGAAATATTCGGAATATTTGAAAACGCACAAGTATACCAGAACATTCGTTCGACGTCAAACTTGTCCGTACAGCGGTAAATCCTGTGTGGCGAAACTAATCTTTAATTTCAGTCAAACGTATGTGTAATGCCATATGTAGAAGGAGAAAATGAAAACACATCCTTGATAGGCGTAGGGAATACCCCGTTACTCTCCTTTCCATCAGTAAAATGAACAAAGTGGGTGGCAGGCCACACAAATGACACCGCGAGCAAGAGCAAAAAAAAAAGGTTGAATGACTGTGAAAAGTTATCGTACCCACACATAGTTTTCCCGTGATCGGAAGTTGTTGCTCCCATTGGTAGATGCACAATGTATCATGATTGAACGTAGAATAGAGAGAGTTTAGTTCGTTTATATATATGCGCCCATGTGGAATTTCGAGGTAAGTCCACTAATGAGCTTCCTGCTGACCTTATACGTACACCTGTGCTAGTACACACGTTGATGCAGCTCTTTATAATTTCACTTTCAATGCGTAATATCTTCATACTCTTTTTTTTTGCGAATTCGTTAAAGGGCATATACATACGTCGCATACATCATAATTTACGCTATCTAATCTTGTTAATGGGCACGAAAATTTTATCATATCATTTCATCCGATGCATATTCATGAATATTTACATTTACAGCCCTGTTGTGTGTTTTTTTACTTTTTTATTTTCAGCATTTTTTAACAGGAAGTACGCAGGATCTGCTGGGCGACGTGATGATATTCCGCAGAAGGTTTTCAGGCACGCCTTGGATACTTGCGTTGTGATTATTTTTCTCATAAATTATCAATTTAAGACAGTCTATATACATATATATTTATATAGTGTGTACAAAGTAGAAAAATTAGTCACTCATCCCCAAATCTGGATAAACTGATTGCTCGAAATTTAGTAATTTTGACTGAAAATAACATGAGTATTCATAAACAAGAATAAGCTTGTTAACAATGTCGAGCTTCTAAACCAATTATAGAATCAAAAAAAAAAATTATCAATAGTTATTGAATCATTTCATTTTTGATAAATTTTGTAGAAATAGTCGTATTTGAATTGATTTTCGAATTTGTTTTATTGTGACGAAGTTTGTGAGACTCTTGCGTATATTTTCAATCAAATCATTTGAATTACCCTTCACCCAAAAATGCCATGAGCCCAAGAGTGTTATTGTTAGTTCCTGGATATTTAGTGAGATGCATACAAAGTCAATAGTCGTCTTATACAACCCATTATACTGGAGACTTAGACCTCACTTGGATTTTAGATTGTCATATCTAATGTGAGAGCAACAAGATTTATGAGAACCCATGTGACTGAATAATTTTGAGAGAGAAATAGGTATGCATAAAAATTTAATTTAGACCCATTGGGTTTCTAGAACTAATTACTCAAGATATACGGTTTACATAGCTATGTAGAGAACTACACTTAAATAACACAAGCATTCAAATATACGCCAGCACGCCATTATTCTCGTTTTCGGTTTATGCCCCTTTTTTCGGCCATGAATCCACGCGCGCCTGATTTACATCAAACGGGTAGAAAGCCGTTTATCGAATATTCGCCCATAAAAGTACATATCATGAACTCGATGGTATAAATAAATTTTGGAAATTCAACTCCGTCAAACTATCTTCACAAAATTATCGAGGATGTGTTTTTGTTCCACGGGAGATACATCTAATTGTGGTTTAAACCAAATATAGAAATATTCATCGTGATAAAATCAACTTGGATATCACTAGTCCACAGCTTTGCTCTGTGACTAGTAAATTTGTTTGCGGTCTTACAAAGAAAGGAAAAAACAGAACAAACAAGCGATACGCCCAACTTTTATATTTGTTTCTCGTCTCGCGGCTCTTGGAATCTTTTGATTTATGCGCCGTAGCATATGGTGGGCCGCTAAGCCGTCGTCGTCTAACATTTAAATGTAGAGGGAAAGACCGCACTGCTGCGCCACACTGACGTCCTATTCATTCGCATTAGTCACTACCAATTTCTCCAAAGTTGAAGAGCGCTTCGTGTGAAATGAAAGCGAAAACTAAACTCATCGCGTGTTTGCTTGAGAAAAACGGCACGACCGAACGAATTCTTTTGTTATTTTTCACAGCTCACGTGAGTGGGACAAAATTTATTATTAAGTAGACAATACAGAGGGAAACTATGAAACGATGAGTGGAGATTAACTTTCAGGAAAGTCTAGTGTCGTCGTGTTATTCTACTGAATTGTTGGTATCCAAGGTTGTATCGAGCATCTGAAAGCTATAGTTATGTAAATACCACCAGATGAGATATAAAACATGAAAAATAATATCCCCATGAAGAAAAATGGTATCGAATGTACAGCTCATTTCAAATTGGCTTTTAGCAGAGAAATCGAGGGACACGACAGGAGAGAAAATGACCCGTCGCGCCATGTCCAACGAGAGGATCAAGATGTTTTTCGCGGTATTCATTACTTTAAATCTTTAAATCTGTTCCTTCTACTCTCTACACGCTGAATTTTCTGTCGAAATTATTCTGACTATCTTCTGCTAACTCGTCACTCAACATTTAACTCATTTTAGTATTGTATGTCGAATTATGATACTTGAATTTTTATTTTTCTCTTTATTTTCCGTATATTTACAGATTGATTCTTTACTAAACTTGGAAAAATTGCATTATCGAACAAGTTTTATAGTGTATTAGTGTTTCAATGTCACAGAAAACTCGTCTCGGTATTTTTCGGTTTCTTCCGATTTACCATTACATTATGTCATTGAAAAATCAAATTAGTCACAAAAATTCTATTTCAAAATCATTTTAGTATGTATCTACTCAGTAATAAAGCATACGGTCAAGAACAAGGAAAGAATCATTCTGTTATATATATCGACATATGTGTGTCATGTATATACGTATGTTTTCATGGCCACATGCGTGTGCATGGGTGTCGTCTCTCGTTTTTTCTCGCGAATGTATCGATCGTCGACGATTTTCTATTTCTCGATCGGGTTGAGGTATTATGATGAAAAAAGCAGTACACAAACGAAAAACGACAAAAGGCTAAAATCATTCGACGCACAACGAAATGTCACATTGTACACGGAAGAAAGAAGTTTTACACGTCAAGTCGATTTTCGTGATCAATTTTTCTAAATGTTTTATAATTCACTTTCCCGTTACTACACTGAACACCCGAAGAAAATTTAACCGCGACAATCCAATCGAATTTAAAATCTTGCGTTCGCTTGAAGAATGAAAAAAAAAACTTTACGAAGATGAGATAATATTCTTCCAACTAAAGACTGTAAATCAATGATGCAAATTGCAATGGGATCCAATCTATTTTCATCGGAATATTCTAAACACACGTGACACGGTCAGTTTCTATTAGACAGAAATGAATATGATAATATCAAAAGGCCGCAATACTTGATCACAAAGAATAACTCGACAGTATAGTCGTGGTCCGTGACTAAAACTAAGCTGGTACGGGAACGAGCGACGAACGTCACGTCCGCGTTCGACCACTCCAATAAAAAAAGTTTTGTATGTACGAAAGCTGCGGGAAATCACACGTACGCGTACTCTTACTCCCTCTCGTTATATTCCTCTTTTTCGAAGAGCACTGCACGAGTTTTCTGACTCTGGAACAGCCTCGAGATATTTCCCTGCTTTCGATTCGCTCTCACACTCACGGGCCCGCGCGAGCTATATATGCTGAAAAGTCGAGCAGAGATAAGCGGAAATTTGGTGCGGCGACGATCGATATTCCATAATCAGAGTGTCAATTATAATGCGAGTATATACGTACCATTGCGCACACGATTGCCTATCGATCCTTGGACAATTAAATTTCACGTTTGAACTAGATGTTGATATTAATGTTACATATTGTGCAGACTTCATTCTCTTTCTTCAAGTTATCTTCCAACTCACTTCTTCACTCAATTTTTCGTCTTGAAAACTGTTTTTCATAAAGTTTGTCATATCTGAATAATATAATTTACGGATAAATTGATAATACGTAAGCTTGTTTCTCCATGGGATCTTGTCTCAGTTTCATCTACGTGTCTCTCTGTCCTCTGTATATCTCTACACCTTCACGAGAATCTTATGAATTTTTCAATTACGATAGCACAAAGCAGCGTTACGCCGAAACTTTGCAACGTTGAAAATGCTGCTTATACATATACACATGTATATATATCCTTGTATATTTGATGTGTGTACGTGCAGGGTCTATGTGATCTTTGTCAAAAATACATATTACGATTTCTCCAGGAACAGCATGGTAAAATGGCCGACACACTGCGAGCCGAAACATACACGGAACAAAAAACACTATATGAGCAATAAAAATTGGCATTACATGAACTCACTAGTCAGAATTTGAAAATCATTGCGAGATGGTATTTTATATCCAATCGTATACCATATGGATCAGCGGAATATCACGTGTCATTCTGAATCTAAAAATGATTCAAATTGCACACATATTTTCCTTTCTTCCTCTTTTCTATACGACACAGCACATACATACATCCATGAGAATCTCTTTACATCCCCATAATATCACACTAATTTGGTTTAAAAAATCACTAAAACTGCGTATACATGTATAGGTGTGAAGAACTCATTGTATATACAATGAGTTACCTCACTACATTGTGTTACCTCCGTATATATATACGGAGGTAACACAAGCACGCAAGCCTGTGGGAGACGAATACGAATTCAATTCAATCCAAATCGGAGTCTATGAAAAACGGAAGCAACGACCCGAGGCACAGGAAGGAACGACACGGCGCAAGCTACCGCCTATATACACATACACACAAACTCACACGCAAACAAGAACTCACGCCGACTCTCGCACTGTCTCGCTCGTGTATATCGAGACGACGAACCACTCCTTCGCTCCGGGGGCACTGCATAAACACACCTACAGATATATATGTACGTGTGTATGTGTGTGTGTATACATATACACGTTGGAGCTCTCGCAGGAGCAACGATCGCTTCGTTAATCGAGCAAACTGCTTTGGCTGTGTCGAGCGTCGCGTGGGCGCGGTGACGTTGGCGTCCGATCTGGCTTATTGAGCTCTTTTTCAGTCCCGTTTGTTCCCTGAAAAATTCGCCAAAACCATATGAACTGTTTCAGGGCGAGAAAAAAAGAAAGCGTGGGGAGATAAGAAAATCGATAATCAATTTACCCCGTATTGTTGACTCGAGAACCGTTGGACGATTCGTGTATATAATATATACAGAACTGACGGAACGTATATCGAAGGGAGTGATAACCGAAACTTATGATTGAAAATTAAATTGCATTTGTATGATGTATTGTATATATCCTGTATTGGGAAAAGAAAGAAGAGAAAAAGAGACACACACAAAGTTTGGTTGTACTTTAGGGAACCACAACGGTCACGACCCAAACGATCCGATGATGGCGATCAAGTATAACGGCCATCAACACTCGCCGCGCAAAGAGGAGAGCACCCTTGTGAGGAGAAGTTTCCGTCGCAGCGGTGACGAGTGGCGAGCGGATAGTAGGAGGTGCGTTGTTTAGAAAACAACTCTGATATTCGCTAAGTTTTCGATTCTACTTTGGTCCGATCGCAGTTTCGCGGGTGAATCGAAACTCGCGCGTGAACCTATACTTTTCGTTATTCATCCCGCCTTGTCGAAATATCAGTCGGACTGTCTGCATTCCTCTTTGAATTGACATCGATCAACACCTCAATCGTGTTTATTCAAGATGTGATAAATATCATTTACAATTTAATCGTCGCGTACGCGCAAACGAGTTTTCTCGAATTTTCCTTCATCCAAACAACTATACGGACTCTAATAACTTTTCTCTCTGGCAAGAAATACACGCGTCGGTGCGTTTACTCGTAGAAATCGCAATGAGAAATCGGTTATAACGTATAATCGGGGATTGGGATCCCGGTAATACCCGATTGTGACTGGAAGAAAAATAAAAAACTAGAGGAAACGTCGTTCAAAAGGTTCACGGAGCGAAGGGGGAAAAAGACGGTGCGATTTCACGGTGGGACCGATGCCGGCGGCGACTCTCAGGAGGATTGGTCTTGGGAGGCCGATCGGCAAGGTAGCCAAGACAGCGCGACCAAAGACTCCGGCATTGACACGTCGAGCACCTTCACGAGTAGCGAAGACAGCAACAGGGGCGACCTGCCCAAGGTACGCGCCCCACCGGCCGCTCCTCACCACAACACACACGCGCTATCATGCCGATATATCTTGTCTCGTTCATTTTCGATTCTCAATACTTTCTTGCCGAGTATTGTCTTCCTTGCGACGATCGATGGCGACGTCTTGCATCAAATCACGCTCTCGAGCTCGTTCGTTATTCCGCGCACGCGCTCTGTTGTTGATCATGCATCGGAAGATATGCTTCATACGCGTGTTTTCTAATATGTCGTAATAATCGTCGATCCAACGGAATCTCCATCTGTTCAATACTTTTCACTTTTCTCGCCGAATGGATGAAACCAATGCATAATAAGAAATTTTCTAATATGAATCGATGGGGTCACAACAGATGGTATTTAAATTTTTTCAATCACGAATCGACGTCACTCTCGGTCGTCAAGTAGAATACAATAGAACCATTTGCCGCTCTAGTTTCAAGAATTTTCAAGTAGATGCTAGGAACAGTTGTGAATAAATGAAATCGCCTCGCGTGCTCGACTAAAAATCGGAATCGTTTTTTCTCCGTACTCAAATATGATGAAAAGGGGAAACAATCAAAAGTTTTTCTCGTCATTCAGAGAGTGATCTAGTTTTTTTTTTTCAAAGAAAAAGAATGCGAATGCATTGTCACGATGCCGTAAACGCATATTGTATAGAATTGATCGATTCATTTTCTCACTGGCAAACTACCATGAATATTTAGTCAAGCAAGCGGGAGACCAAGAGCTTTTTTAACAACTACTGCGCTTTTTTGAATGAATAGGTTTTCTCTGTAAACTTGACTGTACTGTTCTCGTCGAAGTAAACAACGAATTTTTTGAGAATGCATCAAATTGCATTGACGCTTATTAATCGCAAAACTATTATCACAGTATGGGAACATCGAAACCAATCAATCCCTCCTGAATAATAAATTGTTTCGCGAAGCTCGAGTTCATATCTCAACAATATACTTACATGCATTAATCCAGGTTGAGATGCACAACATATACTTTTTGCAATATATACTAGACACACTTATTCTCTGGAGTAGATCTACAATTATACTTCAATGAATGTCAAGAATCATAGAAATAGTCTCTAGATTCTTCTTAAATACACAAAATTCTCAAAACATCATACTTCACGTGGTTTTCATAATAGCAATGTACTCCATTGTGACAATGCTTAGATCTTGCATGATACTTGGACTGCAGCTATTTCATTAATGTATGTACATACTTACTCTTCCAATAAATGTTGGCGTTGCAATTGTTCGTTTAGTAAGTGTTACTGATGTGTAGAACTACTTACATTCGAAGAAAAGTAGATGCTGGTAGTCGAGTTTTGTATATATGATTTTTTCAAAACTAACAGCATGTACTTGTACTACAAGTTTCAACTACTTCCTATTACTTTCAACTTCTCGCTTGTCCTATTCTTCGCTTATCAATATTATTCATAATATAGTGTGTAATAGCTACAGAAAAAATCTGTTTAGTATTTTACTCATGTCATTTTTAAAGCATAAATCCATAAGAATTATAGTTTGCTAACGTTTATGCTCAAGGTCAGTACTAGACTACCCTATTTCATTCCTCATAATAACGTTTGGATCTCACTTTCTTTTAATTTGAAACAATTATAAATTTTTAAAATTAAATTATTGCAAATGAGAATTTTGGTTACTTACCATCTAACGGTACATATTATTGACGAAGATGAACTACTAAAAAATCTTCAAAAATGTTATGTTCATTGTTGAATTGATAAACTGATTGTCCTAGTTCCTGAACTTGAGCATTTGCGTATTGAATTAGCTTAAACAACTAAATGGAAAGAAAAAGAAAACTGCGTACCAATATGGAACTTGTTTCGGCGGTTTGCTCTGGTTAGCATCCGTCGCCCTGGCAGATGAGCAGCGATGGTCAGAAGTTGATTGGCAGAATGGTGTTGAGCAAATCGTCGCAAGTCCCCGGGACAAGCAGTAGTAGCATACTTGGTCTGAAAGTCGTCGGAGGCAAAATTCTAGAGGACGGCTCTATAGGCGCTCTAATTGAAAAAGTGAAAGAAGGCAGTCCCGCTGACATCGAGGGACAATTGAGGATTGGTGAGCAAGCTTTGTCATCTCCATCCCCATTCTTATCATTGGATCCCTTTGAATTTCTTATTAAAAATCTGTAGTTGGATAATTCGAGAAAAGTTTTCTTTTCGAACAACGCATAGTTTTGATGATTGTTGATTTCTTGTTTGTCATAATATTCAAAATGAGGTGTTGCTATTAAGGAGTAATGGACAATTTCACTGTCATTTCACTATCACTAATTTTAAATTAAAACAGTAGACTGGAAGTGGTACGATTTCCATGAGAAATATCATCAACACATTGTTATAACGAAGGAAGATTGAAATTCATGCAACTTTGAAAAATGTGTAGATCCCTAAATGATGTCAAAGTTGATTTCAATTCTCACGAGTCTGTGTACAGTAGTAATTGACTATACATGCTTGATGCTCAAAAGATTCGTGGAATTGATCCACTACTCGTTCTGATATATATTGAAAAGTTTGAACGAAATATGTTTTTTTTTATATAAAAATTAAAATGTCACAAGCTCACTACCATTCAGATTTCATAGCATGAAAATCATGTATATCATAACTTTTGCATCACAAGAACGGAGAAACGCTGCAGACTCGATGTGAAATGAGTGGTATGTTTCTTGAGGTTGCAGAAAAGAAACAACCGGTAAAATAGTTATAATGACTAAATAAAATTGTCTGAATTAATTCAATAATCAGCGTAGATCAACAGCCGTTTGCGCATGCGTATATGAGCTTACAATCATTATGGTTTACTAGATTCACAGATATTTTATTTACCAAATAGTGCACTAAAATTGAAACTTATAACTGCCACCGCAATGTCCGGCGTACTGTGCACACTCGCAAACATATATTTTTGTTCCCAGAGACATCAGGCCCCGTACAGAAACCTACTTATTTACAACAAAAATATCCTAGATCAGAAAAGGCAAGTCTTCTTTCAAGAAGATTTGGTTCGGGGTAACGGAAATTCTGGATGGGTTCTATTGGGATGAAATCCTTCTTAAAAAAGAGGATGTTTTTGTGAGTGGATAAAAAAACATTCGTTACCGGAACAAATAATCATTCATCTCAACGTTCCGATTTTTCGGAGATATTGTCTAATCGAAAGGCCGAGACACATATCACTTATTGTGGTATCAAAAAATTACCTCATAAGTTTCAATGAAATTGTAGATTCTAATGTGAGATGGTCGGTTGATGAGCAGTAAAATAACTTTTGAGTTTATTCTAAGCTGGATAGTACTACGAGTGCGCATTTCCCCGCACAGAAGCACAATACTTGCGGTGGCAGCTACAAGCTTGCATATACCATGAAGATAGAGAGTGAGACTAAAATATCATGTGAACAAACATCCAATCCAACTCGAGGGAATTTCACTCTTCCATCATTTTGTCCCCAATGCACTTTATTTTTCAGTCAAGAATCTTCTTTACCGACGCGTACTAAATGCAATCACTTTCCTTGAATGTTTCGCTATATATGTGTTTCAAAATCAGTGTTCCGAACTTGGGGGAGACGGACATTCGATTAAATTGAAATGTTGTTGTCGCAAAAATCAGCTAGCCTTGAAAGAAAAACGGTAACTCCGTCGGTAAAGGAGAGCTCCAGACCACTCACTTGCATAAGCACGTACCAAAATTACAACAACGATCGGGATCGCCCAGGCGACGAGGTGCTGTCATGGAACGGCCAATCCCTGAGGGCCAAGGGCTTCGAAGAGGTGAGCGACATAATAGCCATGTCGCGCTCGGAGCCCCAGGTCGAGCTGGTCGTGTCGCGCAACCTCAACTCGGCCTCGAGCATGCCGCCCGGCAGCATCGGCCCGGCCAACTCGACTGCCATGATGATGCAGGCCTCCCCCATGCACCAGCAGCCCTCGATGCAGCAGCCCGGCAGCCCGGGAGGTGCCCACACGCCTGGAGCCTCCAGGAGGTTCAACGCCCAGGTTCAGTGGCGACAGAAACACGAGCCCCTCCAGCCACATCACAAAGGTGAATAATCGATGTCTGCACAATCATTATTTTTATTCAGTTTGAAAACCCATATATCCTCGGCCCATTTTTCATCCTTCCCAAAATTATTGTACATCACCTCCCAATTCACTCGTTCACTACTTTCATTCCATACCCGATTCTTTCAGTACCCATGAGAGGCTGGTATTATCGACTGCCGATTCTACTCGTATTGTTGATTCACAAGTCTATTTGGATTCAACAATTCTCATTCTTGGCAATATTTCTGCCTTCAAATATGATTTCCTGAATCACTATCGAACAACAAATATTTCACGGTTATCTCTTGTTAACTATGGATTTTTTCAAAAATGAAAATATATCAAGAATTCATTCACTCAATTTTTCGGAATATATTATTTAGATCATTCGGACGAAAATTCTTTTGCAATTTTAACGTTTACTTTGTAGTAAAAGTATCTCGATCAATGATCTTAGAATTATTAACAGATGCCAGATATTTTTCCAACATTTTGTTTCTTGAGTGGGCTATGAATATTGTCATACGAAATGGTGGAGCCTGGATGAAAGTTTCTGATCACTGAACTTATAAATCAGAAAAATTCTACTACTTGTAATTAATAGCTTAGAATTTGAATTTGATAACTATGCACGATTGTTGTTATCAAGTTGAGAACATGTTTTTCAGTAGTTAAATACATAGCTTAAACATTTAGACGTACGACGATTATTAGTTCTGTGTATAATTATTCAATATGAATGTATTTGACAATCAAGTTATATTATCACAGATTTCATGATTTTTCGCATTCCAGGTCTTAAAAAGTATATACTCTGGGGTAGGCATTTTTAAAAAACTAAAACCTATCATTACATGATTATATCCATTTCCTTTTTATGTATATTGTCTTGAAATTTGCTGCTGCAAGGTTTGGTGTTTTAGAACTCCCTCATTCATTCATTCATATCGATAAAAATAAATTTAAACCTTTCTTTGGTTTTTGTGTGCAAAATCAACCAGTATGAAAAGTCAAAGAAATGCTAATCTTATAAATTCATAATCTTCCATCTCGAATTGCTCATACATACATATATATATAAATCATCATATTTTGTGCTTTGCATTTCATAAAATATTGATGTTCCAATCATATGTTTCTCTGCATACGTTTAATTCACGAATATGTATATAGGTTTTGACAAAACTGTATCGCTATCAAGACGTAGTTATAAAAGTAGAGAGTAGTGCTGATGCACCCATCAGAGCTGTTCACACTTCATGTATGATTAAAAATAGTACATATTTTTATGGGAGCAACAACCACAGAGTACAGTATTTCAGTTAGTCTAATAATATGATTTGATTAAATAACAATAAAATTGATTCGATTTAGATTGAATAACTATCCATGGAACACAGGTGAGATAGTATATGTATAAAAGGATGAATATTCCTTAGAAATGGCCAATTGAATATTTCATAATTCAGTTGGAGGAAAAATATTGGATGGATCCTATTCGTCCTCTATATCTTTGGGAGATAAGAAAGAACTCAAATTGTTCTAAGTGAAATTTTTATTTATAATATATGATATATAACTTATCAAATCATCATGAATTTTATTCCCTGAGGCTATGCGCAAAAGTTCAGAAGTCATGAAAGTTTGTGTTTACCAAACGGCGTTCCCAAAAAGAGAGAATCAGTTAAAAACCACGTAACATTCATTTGATATTTTTCTAATAAGATATTAAGGTTCCGGTTTTATAAGTACCGACATATTTGAAAAATGACAGAATATGAAGCCTAGAAAGATCTTGTCATTATACAAAATTCCGATGAAGAAGCTATTTTGACATGAAAATGTCAATCAATCCAGAACATGCCCAGGCTGAGTCATGTATGATAGTAAATTTAAATTGACAGAAAGAAATATATTGTATATAAAATGTGAGTTCATCTCGAATATTCAATTATCGAAGACAAGTGTGACATACGCTGTACAATTCACGGTACAATTCAAACAGGCTTCTTAACAGTAGCTTTTGAAACACAACTATCAAAAGCCATAAAAACTTTTTTAATGCAAAACTGGTGTGGAGTCGATGTTTTGATGTATTTTGCCAAATGGGCACAATGTGTTATATTTGCGCTGACAATTTACATCATACATGATGGGTATAATTAGTAAATATAAAATAAGTAAATATGCCTCACGCAAGTGTACTTCTACTATCGCCGCTCTTCCCTATGTGGTAGTTTTGATCATCAAAAATATAATTCTTTTTCATATATCCTAAGTAATTGTTGATTAGTTATTTTTCCATCAGAAAATCAGAAATCTGAACATATTCCCAAAGAAACGTTTGGTAGGTTTGAATTTTTCCGGGCTTATCAAGTATGACTTTTAATCAAATTTACAAATGCAAAATCCCTTGCTCATGAATATAAATGATAATTTCCAGAAATGTGACAATATCGTTGGAAATAATCATTTTCCATGATTGTATTCCTATTTACAAGAAAAGTCTTGTGTTTTAAATGTTATCCATCATCTTGTTTGTATCTGTGTAAACTTGTTTCCAGAGATTTTCTCTTATTTTGTGTAAAAATTAGTTTTCAATTAATATTACCAGAATCCTCGTATCATTTGACCAAATTAGAGATTCGATGTTAGCTCGAAATATGACTCTTAATGAAAGCTTTATTTGTCTGACAACAATCTATAATGATCAATGTAATCGAAAATTTCCTTGTACGTTTGTTTTCTCAATTAATTTTTTACAAACGAAGTATTCAATCAATGTGAGAAGGAGTTTAGAATAATAACATATCTCAAATATATTCCGAGTGGTAAATCAGTCGATCGTTATCAGCACTTCTCGAGATTAAAACTGACGAGTGTAGTGCCCCGTACCTGGAAGAAATTGTTCCTGTCAACTGGTATAGAATAGTAGAGTACACTTTTCGATCAACATCCAAATAAAATTGGCTATACTGCGTAATATGTGTGTTTCCATGTCCTCAAAACAATGCGAGAACTCTCTGGGCATGTAACCTCTCATGTCAATGGTTTCCTCCATCACTTGTATGAGACGAAAATCAGACTGACAACGCCCCTCGACATGTTCTGCTGTGTATGTTTGGTAGTACCCAACCACCGACCGACGAAACTGTACAAGTATTGCAACGTTATCGAGAAAGCTTGCGTACCAATTATGAGTGCCGTATACCCGCTTCAATATACATATAACCGGTACCCAACTCCACAGCCGGTAAAACAGACTCTCCTGTACCGTGTGCCGTGTCTGTCGTACTCCGTCCTCCCTCGACCCCCCCCCCCCCCCCCCCCCCCCCGACCCCCGTCCGTCAGGCACGTCAATACAGTCTCGACTTTTTCCACTTTGCACACCGACCGGCAACACAACAGAGCTGTACGACGCGCGGAACAACAAGCCGTCGGTGCTGGTGACGTCGCCCGGCTCGCCGGACTTGTACGCGCAGGGTCGCATGGGCAGCAGGCAGTTCCGCCACCCGGTCGCCGCCCAGCAGCAGCAGGTCGGCAGCAGCGTGGGAGGCAGGCTGCAGGTCAAGCTCAGCTTCGACGCCAGCGCGCTACAGCTCGTGGTCACTCTCATCTGCGCGACCGGCCTCATACCGCGCACCAACGGACAGCCAAGAAGTTCCTACGCCAAGATTTATCTGCTTCCCGACAGGAGGTACGTGCGACTCTATATATATATAATCCGCAGCGCGCGATACATTGCCAAGGTTTTCTCCCGCCTCGGTATACCGGAGCTGGTTGATTACTCACACCCGCATCCACGTAATTGAATATTCATAATCGGCCAGCGCGTTGATGATGCATTACGATACCCGTGGGAGGCTTGTTCTCGAATAACTATGAAAAATCACACACTTCGCGGATACTTTACACGAATGGTTCAGAAGTTTGACTGTCTTACATGTTTGTGAATTTTTTAATTTTTGCATTTGAAAATTGTGGTAATGGTTGACATACTGCTAAAAAAATAATCTCTCATTCTGATGGTTTTTTTCTTATTCTCAAAATCATAGTCTCAACATTCTACAGAATACCAAAATGAATGGAGGGACCCGCGGTTAGCGTTCGTATCGACATTAGCTACGAATGGTCTGCCTAAACTCATACCATACTACTCATATTAGCATCATAAAGAAAACAATCAAATTCGTGCTTTTAAATAATATTAAATATCGTTTGTCAAAGAAAATAATCAATCGTGGTTTTAGATATCGGTTAAAACGAGTTTCTATGATCATCACCACGAAGAATGACTTTATTCCTGTCTGGATAATTAGTTTATCATTCAAATTTTGTCAAGATTTATCTGGATGCAACAATAGACGGTTTTAATCATATCCAAAACTATAAATTAATATTATCATTTTAATCAAGACTGTCGAATAGAATCTTTGTAATTTTCGGTTGAATGAATGTCAAAAAATATTAATGAATATTCGGAAGAAATTTATTATAATGAAATATTTTTTCTACGATGGGACTAACGAATCTCAAAAACTCATTATGTACAGTTTTTACTTACATAATGAACCTCAATATAAACGTGTAACCGTTTTATAGTTAACGAATGTCCCGCTATAATTAAAATACTGAAATGTCTCTTCAAGAATGATTCTTTGACAAAAATGGTGCAACTAGAAATCTGTATGCGTCATGGATCAGTGATGCGAACTTGTATGAGATTGGTAGAGATTGTATTGCAATCTTATAATAATTTTCTTGAGAATTTTGATTAATAACGTCCGTGAATACTCCTATTTTCGACCCCCGAATTTGAAAAAACCGTGAAACTTTGTGTTCAAGAATATGACCACATGATATTATCCAAGGGTCACAAGGGTCAAATCAATATCACATTCAATCCGTGTATTGTATCTTGACATAGTTAATAACCTTCAAGATCATAATATTTTCAAGGTCGAATTCAAGGTTATCTTCAGATTCGATTTGCAGGTCTTGATGATTTCTGTAGAAGTCATTCATCCGATTCGAGATTAAGTTTCTGAGAATATAATACCAAAGCAAGTTCGGAATCGACACAATCCTCTAAAACCATTTAATGGTTTACTTTTCGAAATACGGGGTAAAAGTAGAATTTTCAATTCAAAATTATCAAGTTGAGTATCTTCAATTGATCTAGAGTGAAAGTCATCAACGGCTTTCTACATTTTTGGTATAATTTTTCTCGAAAATATACTCCTGAAGATCGAAAACTTCTTGTGCATCATATAAAATGGGTCTCCCCGTGAATTTACGACACAAATAGAATAATTTAATTCGCCGAGCCAGTTTTATTTGATCTTTTCTTGATAAAACAGTTTTTTTGAGATCCCAGAAAGTCGCTAAAGTAAACTCATCACGAGACGGCCCAGTGTTTATAAAAATTAAAAATAAAAGTGTCAGCAAACTCGGTTGTAAGTAGTTTATTAGTAGCCGACATGCTACACTCGCGAGCTTCTCAAAAATCTTCTTGCGATTCTCCAGCGCGGACGAGCGCATTTTGCGGAATAGTTCGATCCGAATGGCACGTCGATGTCGCGTGGCCCAGTAGTAACGGCCAAGTTCGGCAAGACGGATTTGGATGGGGAGCTAAGAGTAATGCTGTTGCAGCGAGAAATCGAAGAGGCGAACGAAAACACTGGCCAACACGAACGAGCCACGATGGGACCAAACGTTTGTCTACAGTGGTATCAGGTGGTCCGAGCTGAGGCAGCGCTCGCTCGAGATCACAGTGTGGGATTACGGGAGATACGGTGCCAACGACTTCCTCGGCGAGGTCATACTCGGCCTCGGCGCCTCCTTGCTCAACGACGAGCTCGAGTGGCATTATCTCATGGCGCACGAGGAGCATCGCCAAGCCGGGTAAGTGCTCGACTCGCACTATTCCCCGCTCCCTCTACACGTTTTCGGCTGCGAGCCCCGAGTTCCGACTCTCCGCCTGTTCCTGTCCTTGTGCTCTTCCTCTTCTTCTTCTTCTTCTTCTTCTTCTTTTCCCTTTCTTTTTCATCATTCATTTCTCAGAAGTTTCAGCACTTTTGCGATTCTCCAAACATCCTTGTCAATCAACTCTGCTAGCAGTTTTTGTGACTGCCTTGCGTGCACGACTCTCCGAAGATATATTTATTGATTGAGTAAGGGATTAAGGGCAGGATGAAGTACAGATTTTACCGATTCGACTCTCATACTATAGTAAATTTAACTTGTCGAATTGGAGAACAAAATATCAGCAGGGCCAATTCGTTAATGCCGTTGGATTCTGTATGGATCGAACGATTTGATGAAATCAACTTTCACATATTATTCTCCTCACCTCGCGCGTAATAGTCCTATCGTCGCGTAATACAATCGTCTATATCGAGAGTGTGAAGATGCTTAAGAGAGAAAAAAATTTGGAAATCTGTAAATCTATTTGGATCGCGTGTTTGTGCGAAGCGCGTCTGATTGAATATTCTTATCGCAGCTATTATCAAGATGCGGGCGACGACATCGTGACGACGCCGGGTGACTGTCATTTGAGTCCGCCATCGACTACTTCGAGACTGAGTGATTCCGATACGTCGGAGTGCGACATTACCGATTGCGATGGCTCGAGGGAGCACAGAAGAACGGCCGACGGAGCGAGTGTCAGCAGTATTGGTAGTTCTTCGAGGTGAGTAATCTTGGAAGGATTGTGAATGCCAACACTAATATTACCAGAGTACTTTGAAATTACATGTATTCGCGAATTAGGACATCTCATGCATACGATGACAAATCTTTCTCGATAAATTACCGTTTCTCACGATTAGTACGATGGATTACTTGTACAGGATTTCAGTGGGGATAAATCTTGTCAGCGAGAATCGAATATTTGATAATTTATTTTTATTCGTTCGCTCGAGCGAGCTGACAAATTCACAGTACGTGATAATCCGAACGTTAAAGAATTTCCTCCAAACGATTTTCACATTGCCATGAATATTACGATTCCTGCGGAGGATCGCATCGGGAATCTTAAAAGGAGCCAAAAAAGGCTTCATATCCTTGCATATCTTATTCATATCTTGGCTCAAACACAGGATTACTCTGATTTATAGATATATTTTACTGACGTGAGCGTATATGTATATGCGTTCGGCACACATAGGAATTTCGAATCAAGATACTTTCCACTGAAACTTTTTGAGATATATTCAACCCCGCGACACGTGAAATTCTATACGCAGCTTTATGGGTTGCATTTGAAAAGCTCGATCGAGATGACCAATTACATGATTCATATCATACTCCCGCGACTAATTCGCCTTCTCAATGAATATGACAAAGGGAAAATAATCCGCGGAGCCTAATAACTCGAGTCAAAATGCGGAATTCGTGACTCTGGCCCCCCAGAGACTAACGATTGTGCTGCTCTGATTCGCCTCGACAGAGTATGATATTCCTCGTCCCCGTAAATATACTACGAAATCACCGATAAGAAGAACCGTCGCGTTTTAATTTCTTCATTCGTTCACCAACGTCTTGATGTAGGCTGTCGTGTATACCAGAGCAAGTCGACTCGCGTCAACGCTGCTAAAAACTCCTAGCTGACAAATATAAATGTTCCTGCGCCAAAACCGATCGTCGAATCGTGCGAGGGGAGCGTCGCACACGAAAAAAAGCAAAAATAAAAAACAGGAATATATACAGAGGGAAAAAAGAGGAAAAGGAAGAGGAACAATCCGCAGGCTCATGCCAACGGGACTCGAGACATGCAAAAAGCGAGGATATATAGAGCGAGCTCGTCCAGAAGACGAGGGCGCGCGCGCGGGCGCGTTCCGATCGTTGGCTGCAGCGGGGGATATATCGTGACGGAGCTGGTGGTGACGCAAGCCGGGGGTGCCGGGTCGGTCGCGCGCTGCATGGAACGCGATCGCGGAGAGGGCAGAAGACGGCGGCAACGAGCCGTGCGCGCCCAACAGAGAGAGGGAGCGAGCGAGCGAGCGAGAGAGAGGGAAACAAAGGAGGGAGCAGCAGCAGCAGCGGCGGGGGGAGGGCAGCGGAGCAGTGTGCAAGCCAAGTTATAAAACTGGGCAACAAGCCAATTGACATACCAGTTGGGCCGCGACCGCCGCTGGCTGCGGACGCGTGCGATGCGCCGCCCCGGCCAGCGCCGACGACGCAGCGACAATGTGTGCCTTCGCTCGCTCGCCTAACCCGACCATGTCCTCCTACTACTACTTGTGAGTGCCGCGCCGCCGCCTGCCCTGCCCTGTGCTCTCCCTCTCGCTCTCTCTCTCTCCCTCCGCCAATCGAAAGCCAGCGAGCAATGCGAAAGCCCAACAAGCTAGCCTCGTTCCGCCGTTTGTATTGCTCTTAATCGCCGGATTAATCCGCGCGCGGCCAACTGTCGTCGCGCGCTCGCTCGCGCCTTGAAACGTACTTTCCCGCTGTCGAACGAGGTCCCGTGTGCGCTGTCTCCCTTTCCCTCCCTTTCTCTCTCTCCCTCTTGTATCCGAACACCGCGTGTGAATTCCACTGTTTGTTTTGTTCGCCCTCACTTTTCTCGAGCTTCGGATGCCTTTCATACCTTTGTTATTATAATCGCCGCGTACTCGTGTTTGATCAATGTCACAATTATAATCGAGAATAATGAATGGTACGAGAGGGTTCGCTGTTAATATCCTTTCCGCGACAAAAGATTCTCTAGAGTTGTTAGTTTTTTGGTTTTCTTTCATCTAATAATGAAATCGCTCGTCTCGGTGGTGGAGTTCGCTTCGTCCCTATACGCCGATTCTAATTTTCCAATACAATCGTAATGCATTTCATTACACGCACCGATACAATTGCGGACATTGAAAAATCACCCCTGGAGCAGTCTACGTTGATTCAACAAAAACACAAAGTGCGAAAAATATTTGCCGACGTTAAACAGCCTTCCAATGAATACAAATGAGCGTTGACCGCGTCGAACGGGAACGAAATAAAAAGAAGGAGAGAGAGAGAGAGAGAGAGAGAGAGAGAGAGAGAGAAAATTGTCATGTGCGCGTCGTTTTCAATAGCCGAAAAGGCAAAAGTGTCCAGTGGCAGTTCACCCGAGCTTGCTCGTAGTATTTACTTGTGAATCACGAAACGAAAATCATGAGTTGTGCCGTCGTCGCAGGGTTCGCGCAAGTTTGAAAGCGTAGTTTACAAGAAGTCTGTTCTATATAGTGTATCAGTGCGAGTTTCTGAATGGAAGGCGCAGCAGTCATTACGTAAAACTCTTTCTAAAATACAAGCCAACGTATTTCTTCGATTCACGCGTTGCTTCTACTTCGGCACGTTCTTTTGCTCACGCTGTTTTTAAAAATCACCCAAGTTCAGAACACACAGCCAGTCGCAAAATTGTTTGTCATCAAAAAGCACGATACCAATCGAGCATCAATCAAACTGCTTATTTTGAATCCTCCACCCTCGATGAGTCTCACAATTCAATGCTTAAAGTTTCGAGCGATTCTCGCGAGCTTACATACGCAGTTCCACACCGATAACTCGCGAGTCCTCGACTCTCCAGCGTGTAGCACACACAAAATCTCGCACGATTGCCCATCAATTTTTCGCTCGTTTCGTCGCGCCCGTGTATCTCGGCCGACATTGAAACATTCGAAAAATCGCGGATTCGAGTCTCGCGCGCCCGCGCACACACCTGCCCGCGGGGTTACATTTTACATGCCTGCACCACTCGCCAGCCGCCTGTACCTCGAATGTATAATTTTCCCGAGCTACGCGTGTTCGCGCCATTCTATATATACATTGGCGAGGGCGAAGAGGGAGAGTGGGAGAGTCGAGTGCCGATACGAAAGTGCGCAAAATTCGTGATTCGCTTGTAGATGGGCTGTGAACAAAAGTCGCGGCTCGTAGCGATATAATAGATGGCCGACAGACGTGGAAACTAACGACTGTATTTGTCCGCGAAGATGCGTCGCGCGGGCGTGTGTGTGTGAGCCGTTGCAGCGCTCGAGCCGAGGCGATGCGGCAATGAATGCGCCGTTGCCAACCTAACCTAGCGTAACCTACCCCTCTTTCTTTTCCTCCCTCTCCTCGCGTGTACTCCACTTTCCCTCTCTCTCTCTCCCTCTCTTTGCCGTTCGTTTCGCTCACACACTGGCAGCAGCAGCAGCGACGCGAGCCGCACATATTTAATAAAACGTTCAATATGGCCTAATGGGATAACTCCAGCGGGTTTCGCAGTGAATTGATAAATCCATCGTGGAATAGTTATGCCGCCACGTCGCGACCGACCAGACGCTTATTAAATGCTCTCTCGCGGCCGCTGCCGCCTCTGCCTCGAATATTCATCAACTGCTAATTGTCACGCGTGCCCCGGGGGATTAATATTTCTTTGATTCGGGTAATAGCGAGGCGATGGCCATCCCGCATTGCCGCCCATTGTTCATTCAGTGTTTCCAAACATACGACCCGACTCGCTGTCCGAGTGTTGTGCCGCTGTGCCTCGAGTGAATGCGCGAATCGGTACAACTGTGCGTGTCGTATATATAGGATTTTTCGATTGTTGTACCAGATCCGTCGGGCTCTTGTTTTTTCGCCATACACTGAGTGTTTCTCTTCTCAAGTCGTTGAGCGGCTGATCGATTTTGTAGTTCAACATCGATATTGTTGAGAATTCGCTAATATTCCTAGTGGTATACTTCAATCAGTTTTCAGATTCGTTCGCGCTTTTTTCGATATTCCTATCGTATGTAGGTCAGTTCGCAGCTCATAATTTTATGATTTGACATTGTACTATTAAACGTTTGCCAACTCGACTATCGCTGGATTTTCAGCTGATATTTCAAAAGAGTAAAACTTACGTAAAACTCAACGTTCACGTTGGGAAAGAAACTTTTATCGCAGTCGCAATTTGCAATTGAGGAACAGTGTTAAGTGACATTTGACCAGTTCAGAATACATATAATGGCACCGATGATTGCTGGAAATGGAAGACTTGGAAATGCAAAAAGTACTACTTATACTCCGAGCACTCAGCCACAATATAACGTAGAATTCTGCCTGTAATGCGTACATATATAGTTGAAAATCACACCCCAAACTCAATTATACCACACTGAAACTGTGAAATTTCTATTTGGAATGTTAATCCACCGTTGCTGGTTGGGGGGCGGAAATAATTCTCTGACAAAGACCTTGTGAAGTTCAATGATAACGCTCTAAATTCCTTACTCAAAGTTCACATCAACAGATATTGGTGTCACTCTTTCTGACGCCGATGCGTACATGCAAAGTACAAAAACTAGGGCTTGCGTTCCTCGTCGACGATTTGTGTGAAAAGAAAACGCGATTCTCTAAACTCGATTTTTCTCAATCATTCATTTGTTATCGGAAAAGAAAAAGTTGCGATTACTCTCAACGAACAGCTGTCATGTCGAGTTCTCTTGTTGCTGGAATGAAAGTGCGAAATCAAAAATTTTTCAGTGGATAGTTATCACGAACACGATGCATTACTGTCAAAATTCGTAATCCAATCTCGATACAACTAATTAATTGTCCAACGACTAGGCTTATTTGGATTAAATACTTTTTCGTTTACTTTTTAGGTTTCATAATATGCCGCCAAATTATAAGCGGTACGATTTTTCGATATTATATTTTTTCCTTCATGATCACGCAATCATGCATTCTTCAAAATTTGCCTTGTACTAGTTTATTATTAGGTTTCTTTTTAGAGTTCGTAGAACCAAGCCAACTTGGAAAAATTGAACCGTAACGAGACATAGTGACTTAACTTACTTTTGTTTGAGAGAGCCGTATTTGTTAGAGAGCATTTGTTTGCAATAGAATCATTGATTCGGATAACGACATGGAAAAATGTCAATAACCAGCGAGGAACTTTACGAATGAGAGTGGAATCCAATTATCATATCATGCTAAGTCTCACTTTTTCTTCCTTCTGTAAATGTTAATTGTATACTGTATAACCATGTGCATACGTCGTATATAAACATTGCTGTAGATGCATCTCATTATTTACTATATATATTCATTTAGAAACAACGCGACAAAAGTTTGCTTCTTAGATGAGCTTATTATCAATCTACGAGCGAATGCGACACATCGGAATAGAAATGTTAGTTTTTAGCATATACATACATTGGAACGCTCATACCAAGCTAGCGTCCTTGTATTTGAAATATTATAGCCAAAACATTATTTCCGAGCTGTAAAGAAAGTTTCTACATCCAAATCTCATTTTCGGTGAAGTTTTTTTAGAAAAAAACAAAAGAATCAATGCTGCAAAAATGTATAGAGTCCATTTCATAGCTGTCTTTGAATCTAGAAATTACGTTGGAGAACCCTTCAAAGAATTGAATGCGCACGCATACATCGACGTGCTATTCGATGGATGATCGGTTCTTTAACAAAATTAATAGCATTACTGTATTGCACGTGATGTGGAAAGGCGATTTATACGGCGAGTGCTGTTGGCTACTTTGTAACGGAGATTATTCTGAAGAATCAAGCCCCCTTGAAAATCTCGAAAATTGTTAGCTTCTCCCGTGTATCGGGTGTGTTTTTTCGTGTTCCATTAGCTGGTTAGATGAAAAGAATCTCTTACCACGCATCAGTACACATATTTCCGCGTGAACTAGTTAGCCAGCAATTCCAGACGTATTTACTCAACGCGATTCTTGCGAGTTTTATCTTACATCTCTGCCCGTGCTTGGAACCCGTCCAAATGTTTGTAACATTGAACGTTCGATTGAAAGTATATGTATATGCACACACACGCATGTATAACGTATCGCGGCATGATATACCTTTGAAATCTACAGATCTCTTTGAATTAAACGGCTATGGCAAAGCGCGCGTAAGAAATCGCCAGTCCACGGTGGTTGGAGAGTGCAGCTTAGGCCGCGCCTGGTAGCCAGTGTAAACGCTATTACATATACATATATATACACATTACAGCTATGTATATGTATATGTATACATCCCCCCACTTGTCACCGCGAACTCAGTATACATATAACGCCTCGTAGCGGCGATCGCACGATTACTAATTTTGACGTAAATGCACGACTGTTGGAGCAGCCACTATTCCAGCCCACCGCCGGAGAAGGAGCTGTGCGTGGACGGGGAGCATCGCAGCCGGAGGGACATGTCACCCCAGGGCAGGAAGCGAGCCGCCCTCATGAGCACGCGCGAGTATCCAGCCTCCATATCCGGCTACCATCATTACCGAAAGGTCAATTTCCGACAGTTCTCCGTATGTACTACTCATTTATGTGTAACTTTGTCCCTCGTTATACTTATTTCGCTGCTTTTTCATTTTCCTTACAATTTTTTTTTATCTTCTTCCGTCGTTTCTCTTTTCTCACAAATATATATATTGAGTGTGTATACATCAGTGTGTACAATATACCTTGTCGCTGGATGGCCGTACACCCGGGACCCATTTGGATTTCGTCGAGTCTTCTTGTCCGCCTCGCATCGGAAAGCCAACTCGATATCAGTATCCGAAGTACTGGCATAGCTCGCAAAATGATTTGAAAAAAAAACAAATTTGCAAGAGTTACGGGAGATAGATTGATCACGGCCCGCGAGTTTTTGTATGACTAACGAGAAGATCGAATCCACGAATATGGCCGCGAGTACACCTGCATGTTTTGAGCGAATAATATTTTTGTGTACAATGAAGACGATTCGAAATACCCATATTTTTTGCGGTTGTATGATCCACGTGAGTGCACTCTTGTTTTTGAATCTTGTTCACTCCTCAGACCCTATATATTTGCAAGTATATTATATAGATGTGACTACAAAAAAATTTTACTCAAATATATCTTTTTTTGTAATTTTAATGGAAGTATATACGCATAGAAATTCTCTGTCTATATCGAATTGTTTTGATTATACGTAGAGATGGTAAATCAATAGAGTTGGAACTAGTTTTAATTATTTAAATTAGTTTATTGACATCTTAACTATTTCTCTTGTATTATTCATATATATCATATTTGAATGTTGTATTAATAACAATAATTAGACAATATCGAGCAACGACTAGAACGAACGTTCAGATTTGTTACGGTTGAAACGGTGAATTTATAATTCACGTTAATGGGGGACGGCCAGGCGTATTATGGCGAAGAAGTATATAAATTATGATAATGTGGTGTTGCATGTGAGGCCATAATTCACGAACTAAACGCGAGTACACGTAGTGAAGCAGAAAGAAAAATCTATAGAGGCGTATGGGGGAAAGGCATATATATATAGAGGATAAGAGTGAGTAACGAGAGTCTCGGTTGGAACTTGGGCTTTTACAGGACGAGCCGCACCGAACGACGATGCTGGGCAACAGATCCCACAGTGCTGCGCCAATGGACTCACCTAGTCTACGCTACCGGGAGAGATCACAGAGTCCCACAGGTCATCGGTCTCTCTCGCCTCCGGACCACAGATCCATCCCTTACTCATCCGGATACATGTCGGCAAGGTTGGCCCCATCCACACTCATACAAATATACTTTCTATCTAGAGCCTCTCTGTCTCTTATCCTCATTCCCTTTCGATGGTCGCATCGTACTCTTTTCTTCTTTCTTACAACTGTACCGTGGCATTAGTCTATATTCAAAATTGCGCGATGTCCTAGTCGTTGGTAACTCATCGGTCGTCTTCAGAACTCATTAATTATGAATTTGAGCTTTCCAAAATGATACTGAAAAATATTCGCTTTTGCGATTCGACAAACACGATGCCAATCAAATATTCGTGTTTGATAAACGTGATTGAACGCTTCCATGAGCGTGATTCCATTCGTCCTCGCGAAGGAAAAATGGGAAAAAAACTCACCCAACAGAATTATGAACAGATGTGTATCCTTGCAGAGGACTGATGTTTTTGAATTTGTTCAAGGTTTGGATCGAGATCCGCAACGGCGACACCCACGGGCTCGCCAAAAAAGCGCCAACTGCCTCAAATACCAGCCAACTTGCATGCTGCCCTTAAAGAACGAGTCGTTCAAGACTTCGAGGAAAGAGCGAGATTTATCAGACATCGAAGCCGGCCAATGCACACATTTTATAGAAGCGGGATGGGAGGTATGTTGAGCGATTGCGATATACTTTGAATGGGCGATAAAGTTTTGTTTCACATTGCGGAGCCTTATCGTTTGCTTTCTTTTTTTTTCAAACAGACAAATGTTCAGTAGCGAAACTAACCGAGTCAGTATCGTCTATGGGCATAGATTTTCCTAGAAATCAATAATATTCATTCGAACGTATAATAGAGGTGGGACGGGAGGTAATGCCACACAGAATTATGATGTTTTGATTGTACAAAAGTGTTTCTTCTTCAAGTGTGAACTCTTCTCTCATACTTATTTCATATTCAAACGGACGCAACGTCGAGTAATAGAAGCCCTATCATCAATCGACATAGATTCATTTGTGCGCGACCTTTTTTGCCAGAATTATTTACATCGATGTGTTAATTGGAGCCGTTTCAAAGGGGCGAGCTTCACTCTCTCGGGCTAGCTATTACATAAAAAATAACTTATAATCGCTCTTCTATGATTCTCTGGAATGGCACGGGTCCTAATCGTGTTTGTCGAATTTATAGATAAAACAGTGATGAATTTGTGTTATTTGTAGCAATTATGAATTAAATCGGGTTTAATCGAACAAGGCGTGAAAAGTATTTTTTCATTATGTATGTATCTGCAATGCAACGGATTTTCAAAAAATTGAAAGGAAGGGAGATACTTAGACAACACTGTTGGACAACCACGTGATATACTTTGTGAACAACTTCTCCTTGATTTATCGCAAGTTTCTTTCCTCATCAACTTTTCGATGTTGAAATAATGTTGAATGTTGCGATCGATCGTTCTATTATTTTTGTTTTTTTTTTCCTTTGGGAAGAAATCGCCGTATGTGTTAGCACGGAAAGAGAAACCACACTGCACGTGGGGAAATCCGTAATCCTTTGTCGATTTGTCACAGATGTGTATATATACGACTCGTTTGACCGGTCGAATACAACGGCGCGTCGACGAGTCTGATTGGGGTAATAAATATTACGTTGTTCGTCGACAGGCTGGGAAAGGAGATTAAGTGGACTATCGGATTCGGATCTGCCATCGATGGGGCACGATCCGCATTCGCTCTCGCACAGTCACGTTCACAGGTTACACAGGCCGCGAAGAGGCCACATAAGTCCCGAGAAAGACGTGCTGGCTGATCTTGGGGATTCCGATATGGAGAGCATTGGCTCGGTTACGAGCAGTGCCTTCAGCACGCAATCCGAGCGACCGCGCGGCTCGAGGGCATTGATGTGAGTATACTCAACTACTCCTCGCTCACTCTTCAGTCATCATTTTATATAAATATAAATATATACCTATCACGCATTGAATGCTCACCTTACAAAATCACATATATCCTCAAAGTCAATATATACCAAAGTAAACAGCTCTCAGACTCATTCATTATCCCGTGGTTTTGGTTTTCAATCATCCGCACGAGAGACTGCGACCAACGAATTCAAGTTGATTTTTCTCGTATTATTTTGCGCCGCCATCGCATCCGTCATCTCCACTAAATGTGAAATAATCTCCGCGATAACGCGCGTGGTCTAAATTATCTGGATACATATAGTCTGATAGCTCGAGCTTAACTCAACTAAAATCCCTGAGTTAAATGGACATTGCGAAATGGATGGTCCTTAGACATTAGATATAGTGTAGATAGAGTTGCTCAGCTCGCGCCCTTTATTCTCTGCCTGCTCGAACCGCTTACCCCCCTGCCCCCCCTGCCCTTACAAAATTAGACATCCCTCGCGACTGGTCCATCTGATTATAGGTTAGCTCTTTGAATATATATATAGTTGTTTAGCTGCACTTCCTCATGCACTGTAACGTCAATGTCCATTTAATGGTGATTTAATATAACAGATATACAGATGAAAGAGCGTCCCATTCTGATAGATCAGGAATCGGTGTCGGTCAAAATTTCATTACCGGGTTGCATAATAATAATAATAATAATAATAATAATAATAATAATAATATAAATACAATAAAATATATGTGTGCTATTCGTGTCATGATGCATCTCACCGCACAAATTTCACATACTATATGTGTTTCATTGTTTGTGATTGAGCGCGTGATCTTGGGCGAAAGAGCCGATCATTCGATGGAGTATCATGAGCGACTCACGCCCGACGCGTGTGTTCGGTGCTCGCGTGCCGAATCGCTGAGAATAAAGAATGGGGCAGCCTAAAAAGCCCTCTCACATAAAACTCTCAATATATACCATATAACACGCCACCAACAGATATTTCTCTAACAAAACATAATATATAAACAAGTTGAACAAATCAAGTATATAGTGTGTAATGCAAAAACAAGATATTCTATACATACAATTGATATCTAGTGATTATTGATAATGGAATGGCGCAACTTCTATATATGAACGAAATTGTTTGCAGACCGACAGTTAAAAACGTATTTATACCCGGTGTCGTATCCCCGATGGCCCCACCCCCTAGGCGCTCTAGGCGCAAGCACCGTCTTAGGGTAGCTTGCAGTGAATGCCATTGCCCGAGTAATTTGCCCTGTAAGCCTAGGAGCCACCACCCCAACAGCAAGCACAACAACCATCCTCCCCTGCACCACAATCCCCTCGTACGGAGCAAGTCCGCAGTCGTGCGCTCGCTTTGCAAGAGGATACGGGCGCCGTTCGCGCGCTCGCACACGGTCGACGAGAGCGTGCTGCGCTACTACAGCCCGGAGACGAGCGAGTACACGGTGAGCGAGGGCTTCCTGCTGAAGCCGGAGTCGGTGCCGGCGGCGGGCCGGGGCGCCAGGGGCCGCAAGCCCCGCATCCCCGAGATCTACGTCGAGGACTGCCTCAGCGTCGACTTCAACAAGCGCCTCATCGACAAGTTCCGCGCGAAGAACACCGGCTGGGGCGACATCCGGCTCGCGTCCTCGGGCCAGCCGCCGAGCGA
>CM037084.1:51308147-51348644 GCA_020882725.1 Aphelinus certus
GGGGGGGGGGGGGGGGGGGGGGGGGGGGGAATCTCGTTGCTACATAGAATAGTTCGGGCTCGTAGTTTGGTATTGCTTTTGGCACGGGCGGCCCGGTTGATTGGCGTCGAGCATGCCTGAAATGCGAAATTGGTGTTTAGACGGTAGCCTGAGCGACACGGCACTGGGCCTGCACCCGGAGGAGGGCGGATCGAGGCGCGGCCGCAAGAGCTCGCCCGGCAGCAAGAGCGGCAGCGGCAGCAGCAGCGGCGGCAACAGCGCCGGCCAGTACCAGCCGGGCATGGGCAAGAAGAGCAACAGCACCAGCCAACTCTCGGCAACAGGTAACTCGCGAGAGCCAATTAACCATACACCCAAAGATGAGGATTCCGAATTGAAAATACGAACAAACGCGCGTACACACACAAGCACACACGTGACGCTACACACGGTGCTCGAGGTTTCTTTGTGTATACGTCATTGGTTATATTTTCAACTTACTATGTGACATAGCCTTTGATTAGATGTATATTATATTATATACCCAGCTATTGGGCTCTATGATATCACGTGAGTAGTTAAAGTTGTGGATTCGATGGGAGGGCTGGATGTCTAGAAACTCTTCTTAGAAGGGGACTTATATCTTTGTTATCATAGACGTTTTTACGTATATATATATTTATCAAGATGTACTGTCGTATATTTATAACTGAAACAAGACAAATTTAGAGTCGTGCGCCTAGAGTTTATATTTCCAATGTTTCGATGTTCTTCAATTAGTTTCGAGAGAAAGACGAACCTTCAAACTATTTTACTGGCTTAAACTTTACGATCTATAATCTCGTAGTTGCCTTTTTTTTATTAATCGTTGATTAAAATCTTATCGTTTGATTGTTTAAGCCAATTCGGAGAGTTTCTTATATACCGATTCACCATAAAATATCTACAGGGGATGAAATTTTGCATTTCAACTGAAACCATATTCACTTGATTACGTATACACCACACACGTCTACACATTCATTCTCACACGTGCGAGCACTCGGCATATATGAATCTGCAGCCAATAATTGATCTAACGTTTGCAAAAAACGGACGGGGTCTGGGTATTGTTGTTGCCAACCGAGCCATATCGGCTGTTCGGTGCACAGTATATATACCGGAGACAAAAATGGATATGAAAAAACAAAAGTAGAAAAACTGACATATACGTAGATATAGAAACATGGTAGCAAATGAATGGATAGCGTTAACCGCCCGACGTGTTTTTCAATGATACATGCGTGGGCGAGGAGGGGCGCAAGCGACGGCTCGGTTTCGGGAAGAAGGGGAAGTCGTCGTTTACAGTTCACAGGAGCGAGGAGGTACTGCCGGAGCAGCAGCAGGCCTCCGACGCGGCGAGCGGCCGCAGCGGCAGACAGCCGAGCTCGGCGAGCAGCGACGGCGAGGCCGAGGGCAGCGGAGACGGGGGCAGGTCCGAAATGACAATCCGAACTTTTAGCTGTTTCGTTATACTTACCTGTGGCGCATTCGATATTCTCTGGACATTTGGGTCTTGTTCGATTTTTTTTTCTCTTCACGTTTCAAATCATCATCACCATTCAATCGATCGGAGGTGTATCAACGTGCCGTTGCGTATATATACGTTCACGGATAGTCGTTATAGGTCTTGCATAGAGTGGGTGTACAGCCCATTCGATCGAAAATCCTAGGTGCACAAATACGGGCCCAGAGGAATTAATTGTCGCATTTCATTCCAGTTCTGCACATAACGATAATGAAACTTGAAATTGGTTTGGTTGAATGATAAAGAAAAAAAAGAAAGAAAAGCTTTCGTCAGGATAAGAAGGTGAAATTCCTCTCTGCGCAACGAGCAATTTGAGGAATAATTAGAGAAAGCCTTCGGCGATGAGTTGTGAGTAAGCCAAGTGTCATCGTGACAAGAAGAACAAAAACAAATGACAATCACAGCTACCAAATTCCACACAAAAATGACATTATCAACATTTACAACAAGGGGTGTGAAGCTTTGATTATTTCCAATTGTGCTATGAAAAGTCACGTCGCTATTGATTATTGGATGAACATATTGCTTGCTTCTTTTGCGAAAATGTTAGTTACGCAAATCATAATTACATAGAAGAATCATTTTGATAATTTCATTAGTTGGCGATTCACACCCCTTGAATTGAAAAAATACTCCATACGAGAATGTCGACATTATTATAAGTTTCTCAAAGCCACTTTCAATAAAAAGTGACGTCTCGTTATTCCGTTATTACATTCCTTCAATATCTTGAGAAACAGTTCGAGAAAATGGCTGCAGTAGATATTGGATTGACTTTTAAATTGAACATTTATAACTGAGTCGTTTATTCACTTATTAGATGCAAATCGCAACGGAAGTAATTTTTACTACTATATTATCTAGAAAGAATGTGTAAATTGTAAGTTGATATCATTTAGAAATATCTTTGAGAGGGAAAAATTATCTATTTCCTGGATAATTTAGAATGATCCTATCAAATTATATGATATTACCTGAATGATGTTTACAGCATATTTAACATTCTACATTCATTTTACAATATTATTAAGCACGAAGTAGGTAACTTTTTTTTGTATATACATTAAATTTAGCAATTAGATATAGTTAGTAGCCTAGTTTTATTCTATAGTTTAACGTAATAAAATTGAAATAATTACATAATTAGAATAGTATTGATGCCTGACTTATATTCTTGACAGTATTATAGTTCAATTTTATGCTGACGCATCTGCTAGGCGATTCCTTTTTGTCAATCTTACTGCGCTACCTTTTAAAATCCTCAATTTCTAGCGGAAATTGAAAGGTTATCAATAGCGTAAGAATGAACATCTTGATATCATCGTCCTTCGAACGCGCGATTCAAGAATTACTTTTTACAATTCACGTCAAGCAAGAGTAATCTGATGTAGTTTTTAAATTATGCAGTTACTCTAAACTATATTAGAGCATAAGATTATTCATACACGGTGAAATATTTACAATCTTCGAATGGAATCTAATAATCCATGGTAAACGGTCAATGGATGCCCTAAACTTATTTTTCTACGTCAAGTAGAAAACGCCGAGTTTGGTCGGACGAATGGTATACGTATATATAAAAGTTGTCAAAGACGTTGACATGGCTTGGCCAAAACGATTTCGAGCTAGGCCGTCATCGTGGAATGTGAGCGTGGGTAAACACAGTCGATCACGCCCTCGGAACACGAACGAACGGACCAAAGTGAATTGGTCCCGGTCCGTCAGCTGCAGCCGCGTCGTCAGCTTTCGACTCGATTCGAGAGCGAGGCGGCGTAAAGTACATACGAGTGAGAAAGATAAAGCGACGAGGAGAGAGAGGGGGCAAAAATAGTGAGCGGGTGTTTTTTTTGTTTTTGTCTGTTGATCGTCACGGTTGGGGCGGCGGTAAAGAAAGCGGCAACGCGCTAGCCGGAGCGGGTGGGCCGAGCCTGATGGGCTTGGGCCCGGGCAGCAGCGCGACGATCGGTCGCAAGCGCAACAGCACGCCCAGCAGCATCCAGCGCTCGCAGGAGGTCCTGCCGAGCTACCAGCAGTACCAGCAGCGGCTGGTCGCGCCGAGCCCGAGCCGCGGCGCCGGCTCCTGCGCCAGCGACACCGCCGGCTCCCTAAACTCCATCTCGAGCTCCGAGGGAAGCTCGTAAGTATATACGCAGACACGGCCGTTGCAAAAAGCTCTCTCTATGACACGCCGTACAATATATATATACGCCCACACACCAACAGGCCGACACACTTTTATACACACTGCGAGTCTCGCGCTGGTCACACTATATATACGCGGGGGCGATCACGGCCGGCTCTGCTTCGTTCACCCCCCCCCCTTCGACTCGAGTCCGAGCAGTGACATGTTCGCGTTTGATTCTGCCGTATGCGCATGGTAACTTTTGTTAACGCGTGCTAATTTAAATGCTCGACGAATGTTCCACTGGAGGAAAATCATTTGACGAGCGACGCTTCGTTCGCGTGTTTCGAATGCTGTCGAGAATTTTTCCATTGTTTCGCGAAGCTCGGGTGATTTGATGATTGTTCGGAGTGGAAAGGAAAAAAACGACGATGACGTCAAGTTTTACGAAATTTCATTCATTATGCCAACACTCGCAGGGAAATATGTTGGGACACTGGGGTCTTTGAATAGTATATTATGCAACTAGTGCGTGAAATGCGATTTCACGCACCAGTGTGACAAGCCTGCACGAGTCGCCGGCGAAGCCGCGAACGAGACGTCACATGAGTGCCTGGAATCGCATTTCACGAGTTGCATACGATATTTTATGTTATAAGTGATCAAACGCGAATTTCACGCATCGAGATTTGAGTGCGTGAAATATTTCACGCACGGAAACCGATGCGATTTCACGCACTAATGTGTGAAATCGCATTTCACGCACGGGATTCGATGCGTGAAATGAGCGTTTATGATCACGTATAACATAAAATATATAAACACAGGCAACATTTCTCGTTCATCATAGATGATTTATATTTCAAACTCCGCACAACTAATATATATTGAATACATGTCACTGCCTGTTTATCGAAGGGAAACAATATCAACAACACTGTCTCTTTTATATACATCTATATATATATATATCTATCCATCTTCTATATCTCACTCTTTCACTTGTTCAAAACTAATTAACGATTACTTTCTATCAATATAAAACTATATTTTATATACATCTTTACATGTGTATTTCAGTAAACGAAAACAAATCAGAAGATATTCATCACGATACATGAATTTAATACATACTACAAGATGTTTAATTTTCAAAACTATTGCTTGCTCAACTTATTATTTGGTATAAATCCACGTGTTCAACGAATATTCAAATTGATTCGTTTTTGTTTGCTGCTATAGCTCTTTCGCAAGATTTCGTGATACTGTCAATGGATGTATTTCTTGTATGAATCTTCATATGTACACTAATTGTGAAATTTACTTCTCAATGAATTATCTGTGTCATTTGATCGGCGATGAAACTTGCTATTGTATTCGTGAAAGCCATTGTGATTTCTTTGTAAAATCGATGTTATCTCGTAGGTATCGAAAATTAAGTAGCAGATATCGATTATATTATCACATTTTTATTTTGATACAGTATTTATTTGTGATGCAAACATTGATAATAAGAAAATATTTGAAATGAAAAATTGAATTATATTGTTTCACGACATATTTTGCAATAGCTATATATAAGATATGCTCAGCAAGAGTGCACGCAATGTATTGCAACTCGAATGATAGCTCAAAATGAATTCTCATGGGTCGTCAATAAACTCACTGCTGGAATCGCTTGTATCATATATATAGGAAATTGTCGAATGGGTGTTGTTATACTGTCGGAATGGATAGATCGAACATGAATCTTATTTCTTAATTCAAGATAAATTAATTTCAATGAAACGCCATATTTCTGTATCTGAATACTAATAATTTTGCGCTACGATACTTCAAACGAAATTCGTCTAAAAATGTGAATTACGAACGATAGCCGGATCTACATACAAATGAATAATTTAGTTATAGCTTCCATGTATTTTCCTGCTTGTAAGCTTATGAAAATGAAAACTATTCTTATCTGCTTTTTAATACCTAGCACATTCTTAGAGCATCTTGAATCTTTTTATGATGCGCATGTTCAAAAATTCACTCCTCTGCATTTATAGCACGCACCTTTTTGCTTGAGAGACATAATGAAGAAATTCCATTAATAATACCTTCTAACAATACCTTCTGCATAATTATATTGAAGACGAAGCCACCCACTCTTTGTATGTACATAACTTCATTTTAGGTTGATTTATGAAAACAAAATCCTTATCATTCATTTTCGTCGATCTTCCAATCCATTCAATATGGACTGCATATTGATGGATTATCGAATTCATATTTTGACTAAATTTAATTTTCGTACTAGAGAGATCGCAACGTTAGGGTCATCAAATCTGCTGAGACCTAAAATGTATAATTCTTCATGCCGATAAATTAGACACTTGTTCTTGCGTTCTATTAAATGAACCTGCTTAGCCTGGTTTTACTGATGAGTTGATTTTTGCTTTACTAATTTTTTTCTACAACAAAGCTTTTTCAAGAAGATCAGTGAAAAAAAATTACTCGATATTTCTGTCATAATATCAACTTATCTTCATTTGTCTTTCCAGATGCATTTATCAGATTTCCAAAATCATCACTTTCGAAATGAAAAGTATAAAGCAATTTCAAAAACCGTAATTTCTCAGGCATGTTTTTCTAAATTACAATTTTTCTACGGTAGATATATTCAAAATAAGTAAATTTTTGCTTGGCAAGTAATCTCGGAAATGCTTGGTTTTCTCTATACGAATTATCAGAAGATAAAACGTTTCAAAATGAATTACCACTATTATGAGATACCATACATTTCAGACCCAGCAGATTTGGGAACCCAAAGGTCATGATTTCTACTTGTTAAAAACTCGAAATAACGAATGTCTGAAAAAAATTATATCATTAAAATCCTTCGATTAAAGCGTAATATTTATAAACAAAAGACAATAAGTATTTACTTTAAAAAATTATGTTATTAATATCCGTATGGGCGTTCTTCTGTGAAATCAAACATTGAGAAATTTTTCAGCTAATATTTTTATTTCACATTCTTTGAGAAGCTACCATGTTCTCTGAATATTTTCCGATTTTCTGGTCACTCTCAAAAGCGAAAACTTGTTAAAACAGCTACTTTGTCTGAAACGAAAACGGTCGTAACAGTGACCGAAAAAATCTGGAAAATTCAGGGAACGCGGGGACACTCTCTAGAATGCAGAAAAAATTCTCAGTCAAATTACATTTTTAAATGTTCGATTTGACAGAGAAATATCCATATGTGTATATTACGGAGCTATTTATGAAATTACCCGGAAATCTTAGAGTGAAATTTGAACAAACTTGTACTTCATCAATAATTCATATTCCAATTAGGTGTGTGAAATGTAGATTCGTGTCTTTATTATTTCTGCTTCCTATTTGAAATCATTCCGGATTGAATTGTTTACTCTTATGAAGTAATCCATCCCTTAAGCTGCAAAAGGCATAAATTGATTGTCTCTATCCCAGTACAAACAAATACTATCCCAAGTAGTTGTATGGAATGTATATTTCAGTTGTATAGAGGCACCAGATGCGTGCGGAATGCATTTATTTTGCATGAAAAAAAAAGTGAAAACGGTATATTGTGGGCTAACGATTATTTCTACTCTCTTCTGATTTAAACGATTCTCATATTCGAAAAACTATGTACGTGGACATTTGTGTAATCAATTATGCTCCTTTCGTTCGCAAATATGCTGAGTTAACAACTGAGCATGATTAAGTTGGATATGTCTACCTCGTTCAATAAGCACAATATCTTTGCGTATATATGTACTGCATTTCAAATCTTATTCTGGTTACTTACATCATGCATACACCTGTACACAGTGAAAACTTTCTACCAACCATCTGTTCTTCTTGTCCTGAGAATGATCAATTGCCAATTGTTGGCTTCTACGTTACCTATAAAGCGTGTAAGCTCAATAAGTGTAAAGACTATTCACCTCTTCCTCTCAAAAAGAAAAAAACAAATAACAATTAAATGTACCATTTCGTCGAAGGCTTGAAAAAAACTCCTCGACTCATCCGAATTTGTTTATAATGTACCTCTCAAGTATAAATAATATCCTATGAGTAATCTGTCTCAAAATATTCATACCTTTGATCACTCTAGATTAATTTTTCACCCACTATCACTATCTCTTTGAATATGAACTTTGATCTCGCAAGTCTATTTCTCGGCCACCTAGCTAAGAGAATATCGATGCTTATGATTTTTTTCTCCTACTTTTCTACATTTATATTATGTGTATATCCCTGGTAGAAATTTGATCGATGTTTTCATGTTCCTATATATAATCTTGACTCAAAATCTTTAACTAACTCAAAAGTACCCTTGTTACTCTTCCTCCTGATTGAACGTCTATTACACCCTATGAAATGTTCATACCGAGTATATTGGTGTATTGAGCTCTCAATCAATTGTTGTGAGATCGTTCATTGGAAAAAAATCTATCGAATTTTCACCAGGGAATCAGATAAAAATTGATATATCCTAAATACCTTAACACGTACTTATGTATATTAATCCTCAAAGTATATATACATTCTTGCTAATATTTTCTCAATGTTCACTGAAAACTAGTGAAAATTCACAAAGTATCTTTTCAATTCCAAATGTCTATGAATATATACATAATCGTACTCATTCCTATCTTTCCAGAAATTGAAAATCTTCCTTAGTGTACCTTTCCTCCAGGGTATCGAATACTGACCGTCTTTGACAAGCAAAATTAATAATCAGGATCAAATCGAATGGTCACACGAAAATAGCGTTTTGCTTCGATATGACGAGCCTAATCGATACCTTTTCGAGATCCCTCGTCTTCTCGGTGCTGTTCCAAGCTCACACGCGAATAATACGAAAGAAAAAAAATAAAGTACAATGAGATCGAGTGTGAATTGAGAGGCACCGAGAGACGTTTGCTGTACGTCGATTGGATTGAAGAGCAATTAATAACGTGTAAATTGTGCAGCTGGTCGCCAAGTCTGCGAATGGCCGGCGAAAGCGGCCAGCTGACCGAATTCATCGAGGGCCTGGGTCCTGGGCAGCTGGTCGGAAGGCAGGTCCTCGGAGCGCCAGCGCTCGGCGACATCCAGCTCTCGCTCAGGAACACCAAAGGCTACCTCGAGGTCGAGGTCGTTCGGGCCCGGGATCTCCAACCTAAGCCCAACAGCAAAGTCTTGCCAGGTATATTATGCTCTCTTTACTCCGAACTTCCTCTTTGTCATCGTCGATATTCACTTGTTGCGAGCTGGTCCGACCATAGAAAGTGGCCATTCAGTCTTGAAAATTTTATCGGACAATCCACCCTGGTTCACAATGCGCGTAAATTCATTGGAGATCAATCATTAGTGGGCCTATCAAAATGTTGCATAAAAAATATTGAATAACATGAGAATTGATTGAAATTCTTCTGTTCCTTTCAACAGCTCCTTACGTGAAGGTCTATCTTGTGAACGGCAAAAAATGTATAGCGAAAGCTAAGACGGCAACAGCATCGAGGAAAACACTGGAACCCTTTTACCAGCAGACCTTGGCATTCAGAGAGGATTTCCGAGGATGTATACTGCAGGTATGCAAATATAACAATATTGGTCAAAACGTAACTTTGAATAAAAATAAAAGTGTAATGAACGTCACCCGGTAGGTGGTTAATGGGCTCGCACTTGGTTTTGGAGATTATGGGCCAAAAATACTATTTCATCACTTGTATCGAAAAGTTGATCATTGAACCTTAGTTTTTTACACTCGTGATGAAAAATACTGTTTGGTACTAGACCCAAAGACGATTTCTAGACTCGTGTGTTTACCAGCCTAGCTTAGCTCGGGCGGCAAACTTCATGCGTGCGTAGAATTCGTCTGTTGCTCTAGCGTAGAAATGTACTATTTGGTTGAATGACATTGGAAATTAGAAATTGTCAAACAACATTCAAATTTTCCATTCGTTAACGATAATTTTGAATATGTTCAACTGCTACAAATCAGACTCGAATTCGATCGCCTTACCTTACGTTACAAAAAATCGTAATATTATACGGGAGAGTATAAGTGGATATAATAATGTTGTCGAAAGTCCATTAAATGGAAAATGAAAGACATGAGCAAACTACTGAATGGGCACTTTTTATTGATTGCAGGTGACGGTGTGGGGCGACTACGGGCGTATGGAAGGGAAAAAAGTGTTCATGGGCGTAGCTCAAATCATGCTGAATGATGTGAATCTCAATGATGTGGTGTTCGGCTGGTACAAGCTTTTCGGCACCACGTCCCTGGTCAGTGGGCCACCTTCTCTTGGCTTGTCTCGTCGGTCGTCCGCGGCCTCCCTCGACTCACTGAAATTCTGAAACGGTCTCTCCCGTGGCTTGATCAATGCCAGCCACGCGAGTCTGTTTTGAACAAAAAGACAAAAAAAAAAACAGACGACGTAACGTAGAATCTGTTGAGAATCATTTGGGAGCATGCTTGACCCTTAACAGAATTTGTATATCTTGTCGAGAATGAACGTTTCAAGAATTTCAATGGGAGGCGCGCAACATGAATCGTATATATATGCGATGAGAAATTTCTCAGTAACTTTAAAGATATGAAAGAAAAAACAATTTGACAAAGTGAGAAATTTTGGTTCCTTGAAAAAACAAAAACAAAGAGTATCACATTTGAACTTGATAAAGATAACACCATTAGCACATCACATGTATCATGTACGGCATAAAGAAATTACAGCTACTAGTCTATGCCTTGACTGTAGCGGTAGATGTAGAGCGGCGATCATGTTCCTGCAGAGCGCCAGATAGTTTTATTAGGTATGCACCGAGTTCCAACGCATCGTTCGTAGATATAATTTTCCCTCGTTCCCGTTTTATTGTTTTATGGCCAGAATATCCTAAGCCTTCGCAGTGGACGGATACCGGTATTGTGTATCGGATCTGACAGGTGCTATAGCATATGTATATGTATACATTACGGAGCTTAGATCATTTTGCTCATTAGTATGTTAGGTAAATGTACCCAATGAGGTCCCTTTTGACTAAAAATTCGAGTAGAGAGAAAATATTTTGACCGGTTGCGAAAGTTCACACCAGTTTTCAGGAACTGTTTTCTGGATTTTATCAGTACTGCGACATTCAATCTAATTTCCCTCCGGTGGGTGAGAATTTTTCCAATAGACTCAGACAAGGCCAAGAAAATTGAAAAATATATCATTTGATTCCTTGGTATTTCATCTTCATAATCCAATTACGTCTTTTTTATCAACTATTGGTTATTATTATTATAATTATTCCTATTGGTTCTCGTTTTTTTAACGATTAAGAAAGATGATTTTACGAATATTATATTTCTTAGCATAGAGACCTCAAAATCCAAGCCAACTTAGCTTATTTCGAAGGTATTATGCAAACTTTTCATTTGCCACAAGCATCGTTAGGAAACTTTCTTTAAGCACAATGTAGTGGCTATACAAATTTAATGAGCCCTTTAGCTTATTTTGAAGGAACATTTCGTTCGCCTCGTTGGGAAATTCGCATTTAACGAGACGTAGTGATAGTTCATGCTCAAGTGGGATTTATTGGGTACATTTATCTTCTTAATACATATTACACCGTGAATATCTTGAATATTAACATGCGAATTTGAATATTTCATGTTTCAGAACAAAATTTTCGGGTATAGGAAACTTTTGTAATCTCATTTGAAACGGTAGATAATCTTCACCTATTGTATTAGGTTTGATCATAAATTCATTTCATTTCTTCTATTTCCATTCAATTACCGATGATTCCAAAACGTTGGTTTTTTTACGTATTAAGTCGCTCTTTAAATAATTATTTAGGGCTTAACGTGCAGTATAATGATATGGATAATTAATGGATACCGGTACAGTCCCTGAATCCCCGCCTCAAATCCCTCGCATTTTTAGCCTATCGAGAAATTCCTTCGAGCACCCCTTTTTATAATAAAAAATTTTATGAATCAAAGAATACATTTATAATAGAAAATTGTAACTTTTATACGCTCTTAACTATTGTATATATTTTAAAGACGAAATATCGTAAATACTCGTGATATCATTTTTTCTTCAAATGATCAGGCAAGTTTATTAAACAGTCTTGTATTGATTTACTCTAGGGTATACCTGATAATACAAAATACCTGCGAGGATACAAAATTTCCCAATTTAAGTGACTGATTTCATGTCTTAGCTCGTTTGAGCACTTGAAAATACGTAAAAAAATCTGGCAGCTATTTTCATTGTAGATGTAGTTGGTTTTTAAGTACAAACGTTGACATATTTTTGACTAGATCAACAAATGTCAACTCTGTGTCACAATTATTCCAAAAAGTTCGGTCAGATCCGAGTCATTAGCGAATTCGTGTCGAATCATTAATTGATGGTTTTTTCATTATTATAACTGCGCTTTATCGAAGATATTATTGTTAAATTTGAATGTTATGTTTCAGCGAATTTTGCAGTCAGTTTTTGAATGTAGTTAAAGATTTGTTAGTGAAACACATCTGACTAAAGTTTATGTGACGATATCGAGACATAAAAATAATGATGCAAGCCTGAACTTCGGAGCATGTTTCGTTGATGTATTCGTATAGTTAAAAATATAACATTCTACAGGTTACGCTCATATCTAAAGCTGATTACAGTCTAAAATGAAAATGCGACTGTATTCTTGAAGTACTTAAACATGCCAGGACGTATAAGAGTCTTTGATTCATGAATTATTTTATTTTTGATCTATCGAAAAAACCACTCCTACGTTTGAAAATGTATTCCTGATTCTTCTGATCAGTTCAAAATAATTCGAATGTATATATCTGAGAGTGAGTTTTTATATTGGCTATAAAAACACTCCCATATAATATGCATCAGTAGAATCCAAGTTCCATCTCACTCATGCACAAGAACTCAGTAGATGACGACACTTTTGCACCACGTATTATCCTTGAACGATCTTTATGAATATCTCCAGCACGCAAAACACTTTGTACATACTTATTTCAACCTAACCATTGTTTAATTCGAAGATATGAACAACGATTATACACGCGAAATGTATGTACATTTTCATCGTAGCAGTGCGATACGTTGGAAATATTCGTAAGGTTAGTTTTATTTTTCCATAATCAATTAGTGAGCAAATAAAATCTTGATTATCAAAATTGAACAATGTTCAACATATATGTCTAACTATAGTTAGACATTAATACGGAAAAAAATATAATTAGGTATATTTCATTTGAAAATGTTAATCAAGTCTAAATTTGCCCATGTATTGACATTTGTTTGGATAAAAATAATTCATTCTGTTTTATGAATAGCGTTTTAAGACTTTCCACAGGAGGTAAGTTGTGGAGTATGTGCTATTGTTGTTTCTCTTACTTATACATGTTTTGCAAGCTTTTACAGTCAGCGTTAAAATACACACGTGTCATGATTTTCATCGTATATCCTGTCGCTGGTTACATTTATGAAGCAAAATAATTCATGGAAGGACTTTTTACAATGTTACAGTGAAACAAAGGCAAAAACCGGGGTGACAAATGGCAGCTGCATTATTACATCTTCGTTCGCATAAACTTTCTCGTGATGTGCTAAGAAAGTAACAAGGAAGAAATTCAAGGCTCAAAATGTCTTCATTCCTGATATATTTAAGAAAATTTTAACGAAAGAAACAAAAAATCACGAAGGCGTCAACGAAGACAATGACGAATCTTTAATGAGTTACTTCTCTATCTTGTGCTACAAGGGAAAAAAAATTAGTCCATAAGAATCTAGGAAAAAATTGTGTCAAGATGATTAGTGGAGTTGTATGCGCAATTCTTATTGAACGGGAAAAAGATATGAGCGAGAACTACGTTGTGGAAAAATGCTACAAAACATTGTATAGATGTAAACACACAGAATTATTGAAACGCTCAATATTTGTACATAAAACTCAGTATAAGATATACTAAAAAATACAAGGAAAATTTAATCGACGCCATAGAGGACTTTTCAAAGTCTAGGAAAAGAAAAATGAAAAATTCGTCAACTCGTATATAAATAAGCGACGAATACAAGTAACACTTGAAGGTCATGGATAAAAAGATGGAATAATAAATTCTATTGTTTGAGTTGCGGCCGAGCCGCATAAATTGTATGTTTTTTTTGAGTATACGTGAATTATATATAGGCATACACGAATATCCTTAACTGTAAATAAATTTTGCAAGTTTTCATGGATGTGTGATTGACTGCTTAAGCTGCCAGATGTTGATTCAATTATTGTCCCACAAATTCGATAATTTAGTTACATTCTGATTCGATTTTTTGTGCATTGTGTGCACATCCAATTCGTCAGTATCAGTGTATAAAAGTAAAATTTATAATCTATATTTGGATCAGAATTCATATCTATCGCTCGACTACTATGAAAAAAACTCAATATCGTTCAAGTATTGTTGAAATTACTTTTTCATTGAATTAATTCTCTGGGATATACTATGCAAATACTATGAGCAAGCGATGTACGAATAATCCGTGAGTAACTGAAATTTCATGGAATAATTGACATGAAATTGAGTATTACTAAACATTACACAGGAGAAAAGTTTATGTTAATCAATGATATACTCTTAAATTTTTAGATCTTCGAATTTGTGGAATAATTTTGCGAAAGAACAATGATATAATATGTGCAATGTACGTTACCACTTTTTTTTAAAGAGATATGGATAATGAATGTTGGAAAGACATAAAAAGAGTATCATTATTCGAATTTAAGAAAAAAAAAACAATATATGCCTTCCGCTAATGTAGTCTCGTGTAAATTTACAGTGAGGGTGTCACTCAAGTGAGATATATAGAAAACTTCAAAACAGTAATAATATCACGTGCAAATGAGAGAATTCATTGGGATATTATATTCGTACTGTGTCTTGAATACTTCATTTTATACTATGAGAATCATTGAAGCATGTATATCGATCATTTTTAGTCGCTAACTGTGAAAAAATTGACTTAACTCCTTAAAAGCCACATTTCACTGTTATGTGTATTTTAGTTAAGGTAATGTTCTCGCTCTCCAGATAAAGTTTAGACAGCACAGATCACGAAACAAATTTATTTCGCCTGGAAGAAGAGAATAATTCTTTTGGCGGTCATTTTTATTGTAGCATGATTTCATTTTGAGGCAGTACAGTTACATGGCATTCAATGAATTACTACGAAGAAGTTTATATACCTGCGGTCACTCATATATATCATAAAATATGCACACTTGGGACAGGCTTTTATTGGAATATTACTTTTATCTTCATTCTTATTATCATTGCTGTTATTATAGTTTATGCAATTCACTGTCAATTATTTTGTTTGTTATAATTTTCTCATCAATTATTGCATAAATCATTTGAATATTGAATTGATAATTGTAATTTATTTGACACATCATCTTGCCTATCCAAATAAGCGTATCCTCTTGCATCTTCTACTACACGTCATACATATCTTGGAAGAAAAAGGTCGAGTTACTTTGGAGAGTAAAAATTTGCATTGAACTCTTTTAGTTAATTTACAGAAGGTAATAATGACTGAGATATATAGAGTTTGCTTAATTTTCCTCGATACACACTGCAACAAATAGAATTCAAAAGTCAAAGATGATACATTTTTGTGCTTCTTTGAGTTTTCAAAAAAATATATATTCTGGTATTTTTACGAGTTTTCGTCAATAAATATGGATAATTCTTTCAATTCACTATATAATATTAAATCAACATAATTTGGTAGTAATGCATTTTTAAGTTTATGAACCAGAATCATAAATTGTGAAGTGGAGTAGTTACCCAACAATCTTTCTACAAATCAAAGCTAATTAACCATTCTAATAATACTATCGATAAGTAAAGATATGCTACCATTCCGATCGCGATCAAGACATATATTTGAATAGAGTTCACCATATATCTCTTAACTCGATATTTAGAGTTGATCGATATGGAATTTTTTACTCAAATGAGATGGGTGCAGATTAAATTGTATCTAACTATGAAAAGAAATATGTTTAACAATGAGAACGATCTCGAAGAAGAAGAAAGCAGATTGCAACTGATTGAGGTACCTACACTGAAAGAAGGTATTACGCCTGATTTGAAAATTATTAATTTGAAAATGAGTCCATTCGTCTATTCGTAAATAAATGATCTAAAATTTATAGATACCACAGAATGGAACATGGAAATAGCCGAGCAACAGTTCTTTTTCTAAAAATGAATTTGAAATATTATCTGATTTTTTTTCCACCCCCAGCAATTCTCATACTGGAACATTCTGAATGTCAATAGATATTAAAAAGAAATTAAAGTTATGATCCGGTTTTCTCAGAGACAGATATATATTTTGAATTTCACAAGTTTATGAACGAACATTTATAGATTATTCATAAAATTTCGTAATTCATATTTTTCCTTGAATCTCTTTTAAAAAAATAATTTCACTATAGATTATTTCTAGAATTACTGGTAGAAGAGTCCTTTAGTTGGAACATTTTTTTAGATGGATGTTGCATCAACTCAATTTATGAACCTACGCTTTCGTCAACTTTCAATATGGGAACGAAATAAAAATTCAACGAAAAAATATGAAGTTAAATTTGACAGAATACTCAATACGGGAGAAAGGAAATATTGTTATGAATGGAAGATAATATAGAAATAAAACACAGAAACATATGCATTTCATATCGTATAGAAAGTGGTAGAAACTTTTCATAATTATTATGGTGGAGTGAAGGAGAAAAAGTAGGATTGCAAAAAAATTTAATCTCCAGTCCCCTTGCAAGAATGTAATCCCAAAAGAATTCTGAAGGGAGATTTTTTATTACTTCAAAAGGTGATAAGTAAATTTGTTATTTGAGCGACTTCTTGGTCTAAGGGAAGATAAAAATGAAATTTATTTTATTTCGAATGTATTGAACACACCTATATGATAACTGTACGCGGAATAATGGAAACTAGGTAGTTCTCAACACATGAGAATCAAGGTAGTATTTTAGACATAAGCGTATATTATAAAGGGAAAAATTAATGAACTCTTACGAGAGAGCAGAAAGTGAGATATAATATACGTGGTAAACAAGGGAAAATGATACATATACGTAAATGATATGTAAATGAAGTGATATCAATGGAGGTGCACTTTCGGTAGCTTTACACTTGTTGTCAATGACATGATACGCATATACGCATTGTATGTACGTTGTATGTACGTAAACGCGCGAGGTAAAAAGATGAATTTCGAAATTCAATCGGGGGATCAAATTTCTCGCCCTTTACGGTGCCGATAAGATTTAATATGTAAATAGGCATGACTCAATATTACGTGACGAGTAAGATGAATAAGAATATTAATGAACTATGTTGCATAAAATGATAACGACAAACACATCTTGCATGTATAAAAAAACCGACACGCGTCAAATGATCGCCGTAAATATATAAGTATATGTTAATAACGAATGAAAACAATTAATATCTGACTTTGTACCTATATACTAATTAACTTTTAACAAAATAAACAAAACGAAAAATCAGAAATAGTGTGAAGAATCGCTATAGCATTCGAGGAAGGATTACAATGGTCTTCGGTAAACGAAAATGAATGTGTGCTTATTAATTTTGTAGTACAATTAGTTTTCATTTCTCTTTCAATTTGACTGATTCGATATGTTTCCTTTCAATATGACTGATTCCGAATAGTTGTCATTTTAATTTCGACGTGTGTCGTGAGCATATTGTGAGGAAAATTTGTTTTTCTTACACAGACAATCATTCCAATTCATTTTCGCTCACCACAGATACAGCTAAGAAGATTGCCATCGAATAAACCGGCGATGAAAAGTGACTCGCGATCTTGAAATAGAGAACACGGAATCAATGGAAACAAATAAGTTTTTCCGTAACAATGGGAGAATTTATGTAACGAAGATCGTGAGCGGGTTGATTTTGTCAGAACGCTGCATGCATTTTAATATTATCAAATGGAAGATGCCCCAAAGCCAGATGTGGCGCGTGACAATAAAGTGATTCAGAAAAAAACTCTTGTGCTATATTATTTCCCCCCCGTCTTGATATTGGTTTTACAAGAATTTAATAATGCAAAATTCAATTCTTTTATCTTGAGGTGTATTAAAAAACTAACTCCTTCATCAATTGCATTAAAAAAGTACTTTTGGGTAAGAAAATAAATTTTTGTGACAGATTTCTTTGAAAAAGTATAATTTTTTCAAGAGCGTATTTGTATATTGCACGATAAGTGCGCAAAAAGAGGGTGGCAATAACACGAGAATGAAAATTATCATCTGTACGTGTTTTACGTGTTGCATGTACTACTTTTACCAAGTAGCACAAATTTTGATTTTGTTCACGGATTCGTGAAGATTAGGCCCAATGCCGCCGTGAGAACTTGCGGGAAAGTAAATCGTCTGGAAAAGTGATACTTTTCGTAAGTTGTTTGAAAAATATCGTTCGATACACCTATACAAAATATGATTCTGTAATTTAGCTTGAACTTTCCGAGATGATTCTTGGAAATCAGACATATTGGTATTCGCAATCGTATAGTCTCATTTTACAAGTTTTTCAAGAGATTTGTAAATCATTATTCATTTTTATATTTACTTCTATAATCATTACACAGCATTAGGTTTTTTTTCAGTTTTTCATCGGTTACTTTCGCCACAAATATTCTTATGGTATGAATAACAATATATTTATGTTTTACTTGGATAAATGAATCAAAATAAATTTCTTATCTAGTTATAGTCTCATTGAAATAAAAATCTTGATAAAACTAAAAGTTAGGCTACTATATGTCACCAAAGAACCATCAAAGAAAATTCCAGCTGATTTGGAATCCCAGACTGTTTGCTGGTTAAGTGAGGTTCAGTGTGAATAGAAGAGATTTTGATTTTTACTCTGCAGATTCCTAATGATTTTCATCAAGTTATCTAAAATCCATCCATTATGACTCTCATCAATTTAAATGAGTCAAATTTGCATCAGATTCCAATTTTCTGGCATTACTTGAAAATTCTTACTATTTATTGCAGATTTAATTCATTTCAACAAGAGGTCTTGTTTAATTATTTTAATCTAGTTATTTCCATTGATTATAATTAATTAATGATTTTCATAACACAACTTATATTTGAAGATTTATTGTATAGAGAATTTTATTTACATAGAATGTACATATAGATATTAATTTTTGCATGAATAACAGTAAAACTTTCCATATAAAAAGTAGTATTTTAGCTTAGTACAGATATATTTTTGCAAAAACTTCAAAAAACTAATAAGATATTGAAGAACAGGATTCTAGAAATCTCACAGCTATTCGTTTGGTAAAATGATTTCCAATAACTCGCATGAGAATTACCCAATATAAATCATTTAGAATAAAAATAAAATATACAGTCTTACATCACCTATAGCATACTCTTATTTACGTTGGATTCTGATTGAACTTAACTGAATAACCACCAGTTTTCTCATCTTTGTCCATCTGGAAATTACTTGTTGACAGTCCAAATGGCCTGAGAATCATATTACCTAGATCCTTTAATTTACCCAGCATTTCTTCCTTCAGTTTCTCATTCCTTTCATTAATGATTGGCTCTAATCTCTGTTACAGAAAAATAACGTTACTTAAACTTAACAAAAAATTGAAATTCTTGAGTATTTAAATGAATAACTGAAAGTTTTGTAACGGAATATTAGTATTCCAGAGTTCATATAGTTACGTATCTCTGTTCTCAAAAAAATTGTTTGATTTATTGCAAAAAAAATGGACCAATTACCCACCTGGATAGCATAAATCGATTGTGTGTGAGATGGATCAAAAGTCAACACTTTCTTATAATCTGCCAAGGCCTCATCAAGCTTATCAGTTTCTTCATAAAAATGAGCTCTTCTTAAATATGCTTTCACATAATTTGAATCTAATTCTATTGCTTTTGTACAGTCATCAATTGCTGAAGTTTTATCTGTCTAGGATTGAAAATATGTCCATTAATAAAAGATTTATCAGAAACGAATTGAGTACAAAGCATAACTTACTATTATTTTGGCTAGTGATGCAGCTCGGTTCGCATAAAGTATAGCCCTGTCTTTTTCAAAAACCAAGGGGCATGTCCTTAAGCCTTCTGTATACATAGACGCAGCACCAGTATAGTCTCCATCTCGGAATGAATCATTACCTTTATTTTTTAAGCTATCTGATTTTTTCTTCAACTCCTGAAAACAATGAATTTGAATACAGAAATTCGAGTTAGATAAAAGTGATGCAATATTCATTTTCAAAAATGAATTTCAATTTGTGATTACCAACCTGTTTTTCTTCATCCGATAGATCTAAATCCCTATCTTTCAGGGCAATTTCATCAACAAAATATTCTTCCTCTAGATCACTCTTGATTTCTTCAATTTTTTCTTTTTCATCGAGGCAAGTATCATCCTCTTCTGTATCCTGATTTTCACTAGCAAACCGATCATCTTTCACGCACGATTTTTCAAGGTCCTTCGTTAGTTCATCGATTACTTCACTGGATGAAACTTTCGGCGACTGTTGAGCGTTCATTTTCCAAACTAATTGGTTAAATTTGAAACAAATTTCTTTTCCATGTACTGATGAATCACGAACACAACGACAGTCTCTGGATAAACTTCATCCAGAAGGTAGGTTAGATTAAAGGTCCTTGTCAGAATGGTTCACAACATAGTACCATCAGATGATAAAGTATTACGCGGTGTAAGAAATCACATTTTCTACGCGTCATAAACTTGCAAATGTGCACGTGTAATATGATACGAGCCCCTCTTCGGGCCCGGGTAGGTTATGACGAAGATAAAATTCTGGATATCTGCAGCCCCTACAGGACTATCTTTGTTGATATAATAATTTCGCCACCAGAACTTCTTATGATAAGTGAATTAGATGTACCCAGGTGATTATTCTGCAGGACTGTTGTAAGTTTCCACGCACTCCCATATCTTTTTGTTGTAGCAGACGACGAAGTACGATACATCTTATTTCTATGTTTTCAGATTGAATCGAATCGGCCGGAGTGGGCCGGAGTTTGAAGAACAAAAGTTAATATGCATCGAAACTTGTTTGCAACATCGTGGAATTTTTATGCCACAACAACAATACGTAGATATCACAGGAAATGTCATGTTCGAGTGAGATTTGCTCCTAGTCCTACAGGTAAGTGTATACGGTGTTGAAATACCAAGTTCAAGCAACATTATGAGATTAAGCTTGTGGTGGAACGAATTTCAACAAAACTTTGAATTCATTTTTCTTCATTCAAAACAGTCATAATTTATTAAATTGAAATGTGAGGCAAACATATTTCCTGTGTTATGAGAACTCACTACTTACGAACATTTTTGCAACCACCTATTCGATTTCTAAGTTGATATTAACATTCACAAATATTTTCTTAACATTCCTATTAGGCTATTTACATCTTGGTGGATTGAGAACAGCGCTGTACAATTATTTATTTGCACGTTCGCAAAATGGAAGCTTTATTCTCAGGATCGAAGATACAGATCAGACTAGAGTTATACCTGGTGCAATGGAACAATTGCACAGTGATTTAATATGGGCTGGTATTATACCAGATGAAGATCCAATCAGAGGTGGTCCTGTTGGACCTTACATTCAATCAAAACGAATAGATCTTTATCAGGAACAAGTGAAAGTATTATTAGATAATGGTTCCGCTTACAAGTGCTTCTGTTCAGAGCGCAGGCTAGAAATGCTGAGGAAAAAAGCAGTCCAAGAAAGGCAGGTTCCAAAATATGACAATAGATGTAGGCATCTAACGAATGAAGAAGTGAAAGAGAAACTCAAGAAAGGGGACAAATATTGTATCAGGTTCAAGGTATTCTGAGAAATCTTCAAGCTTGTAAAAAATGTACCTCATTCTAAATTCTATTCAAGATTTGTAATCTTTTCTGTAATAATGCTTGAAATAATTGCAATAATCAATTTAAAAGAAATCTTAGCAGGTAACATTTTCAAAATCCATGTCCAGTATGAACTCATAAAAATTTTTTTTCTACAGCTCATACCAACTCCAGATCCATTCAAAGATTTAGTATATGGAGATATTGTTTATGATGTGACTCAAAATGAGGGCGATCCTGTAATTCTTAAGAGTGATGGTTTCCCTACTTACCATTTTGCTAATGTAATTGATGATCATTTCATGGAAATCTCACATGTTTTAAGAGGAGTTGAATGGCAAGTTTCTACTCCCAAACATTTACTGCTTTACAAGTAATTCTTCAAATATATTTCATTTTTCTTTACATTTTAAACCTAACTGAAATTTTCATTAACAATTTTAATATTTCTAGAGCTTTTAATTGGACTCCCCCACAATTTGCACATTTGCCACTTATAACAAATTCAGATGGTACAAAACTATCAAAAAGACAAGATGATATCAGAGTTGAACATTATCGGAAAGATGGTATTTTCCCCTTGGCCTTAGTCAATTATATAACTGTTGCTGGTGGAGGTTTCGTTCATGATAAAGGTTTATCTCACTGTTACACTTATCAAGATTTAATAGAACAGGTAAAATAATTCTCATCAATTTATAAGCATTCTTTATTGGTCCAGTAATTTTTATTTTGCATGATTTATACCTATAAATAATTTACCATAAAAAAAAGAATAAATTCTGATGTCAGCTATGTGATTATTGCAGTTTAACATTAACCGGGTTAATGTCAATTCTAGTAAATTGAACCCAGATAAATTGTTGGAATTCAATAAACAGGAAATTTCAAACCTCCTAAGAAATGAAAAAAATCATAAATTCCTGGTTGAAAGGATAGTCAAACTAGTGAAGGACAGTTTTCCTGACAGGTAATCAATATATTTATAATGTAATTTTATAATGTAATTTTATGTGAATCAAATTAAAATTAATATCATAACTCTTTTATGTTATGTTAGAACAACTGATGAAATCTTACAGTTAGACACAGATCATATAATATCAACATTAACTTGGGCACAAAACAGAATATCAAAACTTAGTGACTTAGTGACCCCTGACTTGAAATTTCTTTGGGTAAAACCCATCACAAAAGATGATTCTGAAGATCTAAAGTGTTTAGAAATGGTCGATATACTGCGTGAGAATCTTGGAAGTATTGGAGATGATAAATTTCATAAAGAATCCTTAAAAACGTACTTACGAGAGTTCGCCAAAAGACATAACGTTCCATTTCCAGACTTGATGAAAACCTTGAGGACACTTTTGAGTGGTTTAAAAGTGAGTTGATATTTGTCTAGATGTCGTTATGAGATTGAAAAATTAACTTTCAAATATTCTCGCAGGAAGGTCCAAGTGTTGTGGAAATAATGGAGATTTTGGGAAGAGATGCAACATTGAATCGCTTAAAGCGGCATTTTAGTTAAAAATAATAAGATTGACCGTTCCTATTTTATGTACATAATTATTTTAGCTTTTTTACATTCTTGTATTTATGAAAATATGTATGATTATAAAATTAGGCATACATTAATTATTGGGTTGGAACTTTTTTAAATTAATAGCTGTTTATCTAAAAGTATGCTTTTCATTGAAAATGACTAGAAAAATGAAACAAAATTCCTTTTTGATAATGATTTAATGTCTGAAAAATTCTATCCAAACAGGTAATGATGAACAGTGGATTTCTGAAAGTATAGTTAACATAACATTTTCTTTCATTTTGAAACTAGTCCTTACAGAGATGAGTATATACTTTTTATAAAACTATTGTACTTGGATAAGTCAATGCCTTAGTTTGACATGTAGTCAATTCAAGTATAATTGAAGTATTGTAAAGGTTTATCAGTACAATACCGAAAGTGTAAATTGTTTGATGACGAGTGGAGACAAAAAAACCCTGTTCGAAATGAACAGATAGTGTAGAGTTTAAAAATTGAAGTTTATTGTAATAAGTAAACATCTTTCAAATACATTGAAATGTCAAAATTGACAAAGTTATATTTTCATTTGTGTTCTTTTATGCCTTAACATAAAAATTTTTCTTTGAAATATAATCTATAATATTAGTAATGAGAATTATGGATTTGTCTGCTTTTGACATACACAACATTGAGTCCAATGGAAAAATGTACAGGGTATACATTTTTATAATAAATGATTAACTCGCATTTCATACGAGCTTATACATGATTTTTGCATCAATTACAATAATGTATTAAGTATTTTACAATTCTCATCTTCTCTCATATTCTCTTGAAAATAGTCAGCTCCTAAATTTCCGTAATTTTCATCTCCATTTATTCTCTGGCTTAATTTTTTCAGTTCTAAGAACCAATCATGAAATCATGTTGAGATCTGAACAGAAGGCAAGTAGAATAATTGAAATTATTAATTAATAATTGAAACAAATAATTTGAAATTTTCCAGAGTCGATAGCCAAATTAATTTTCCACAGTCAACATATTTAGATTATAAAAGTAATCCACAATGGATAATATACAAATTTAATGATTCGATCTGCTTTGTCGGATTCTTGAACAACAATCAACTTGAAGCTTTGTACATTTATTGATAGTTCATATTATAAACAAAAAGACAGACTGTGGGTGCTATTCAAGCACCTCGACTACAATAATAGTTGAAGGTTTTAGAGTGCTTGCAGGTATACATTATATATCACAGTATTTTTTAATATGAACATTATTTATGGATCTTGACGTGATAGAAACTATTCTCGACGTCGTTTTATCATGTCAATGAAGTTGTTGCACATCATAAGTTTATTTATACACAAGAATATTCCTCTCTGAGTTTATCTCTGAAAAATAAATAATCAGTTTACCATATAATTCGACTCTTCTACATCAATAATGATTCCAATGGTAGGTTTGCTCACATGTATGGATGTATATCCATAATATACTATGAACTCATTTTGAAATTGTGCATCAAAGTATTGTAGAAAATTTGTGACTATTTTGAATTTAACATTTTTTTTCTATAGAAATTGAAACTAGAGCAAATTTTGCGATGAATGTAATTGATGATATTTTCGTCCTTTGTTCGATTCAATACAACATAGGAGACATAGTATCCGGTAACGTAGGTCGATCAATTTATCAACCAGTTGCCGATTTTTATCGCAAAATATTCATGACAATCATAACTTACATAGATCTGATAATGAGAATTAATACAAAATTTATATAATATTTCAACATTCAGTTCCGTAATTGGTCATATTCTTTATATACAACAGTTAAACATCAAAACAAGAACAAGAACTGTGAATCTCAGATGAACCCCCACATACATCATGAAAAGAGAGATAAGTTTTTCAAATATAAGTTCATATTTTCATTCACTATTTATTCATTCCATTCTTACTTTAGTTCAACATTCTAAAATCTTGTAATAAAATTAATTTGAAACAAAATACTGAATATTCAATTGACAAAATGATAAAGTGAAGTCTTATTTATGATTTCAATAAACATATAAAGAAATACAAGAATTAGAACTGTTTTTGCTGCAGACAACATAGTCATTTGAACACATCAGACAGTGAAATTTCCATGTTCGTGGAAGAGAAAATTAGATTATTTTTGCCAATAATCTTTTTAGAAATTGGCAATTAAAGAAACAATTCAGAGATAATGAACCCTTATCGTTTGTTGCCTACTGTACTTCTCGAAATGTGCCAAGTACGTATACATGTATGTATGTATAAACACACTACATACCATGAAAATAATATGGATGAATTTAACTTATATTATTAATACAGAATCTAAGGAAGAAAAAACTAGTGAAATTGAACATTCCCTATTGAAAAATACCATCTTGACAATCTACACTATTATAATATCTTAAATTAAGTTTTATCCTAGAAATCATTGACAACGCTTACGTGATTTCAATGAAATTCAAGAATTGATACCTAGAATAAGATCGAATAATAATTCTCTACATAGTTTATTAGGAATTATTCATACTAGCTTGAATAGCATTATATTCTCAAATTCATAAAGCGAATATATGTATACTCTATGAGTGGAAATGATACAATACAACAAGTAGATAGTCTTGAATTGAAAAGACATTAGAAAGTGGATCATCAAAATATCAATCTTATAAATAATGCAATCATTTCATAATTGAACCTCTCTTTCATAACAATAGCAATGGAGCTGAGGTGCGTGTAGTAAGAAGGCGCTTTCAAAATTTAACAACATATGTTGAGTGTATATTATGCGTATATAACACCAAGACGGGAAAATCTTACAGAGGCACAGTGCAGTCAGAAGAAGATTACGTTTTTATTCGCAACTTCAGGCACTTTTGTGCTCATAGTATAACACCCCTCGAAATCAATGCATTCATACAAATCGTTTTTATTTAATATTGCATTCCTTCAAGAATTTTGAGGAGAAATCATATTTTTTCAATGTTAATAATGATAATTCTTCCAAAACATATAATAGTTAAAAAAGTATAGTAACACTAGATTTGTACAGGAATATTTGAAATATTCGTAGATTAGATACTATAGAGCTTCTGATCATTCGATCTATATACTTCTCAAATGATAAGAAAAATAGTGTACAGATTTAGATTGTAATGAAAATAGAGACACATTCACAAATATGAATTGATTTTTTATAAACTGGACTTTGTCACAATTATTTACAATTGAGCTGTAAAATAAATAATCAGTTTACAACTACAAATAATTATCATAGAAATTTTTTTCCATTAGTCAACTTGCTTCAGATACTTGTATCCAACCGTAAATAATAGAAAATAATTTTTGTCAGCTCAAGTCCAATGTAAGGATAAACATTATCAAGTTCGTTTGGATAATGTAGCTTTGGTCGGTCATAATACTTTTGGATTATTAATTGTACAGAAACTTTCTTTGTGAAAATATCAGACTTCAATGCCATGTCAGAATAAATTTCATAAATGCAGATAAGTTTCATAACTATTCAAACACTAACTGATTTTATATAATACTTCAAGAAACTATTAACATTCAGGAATAAGAAAGATTAAAAATTTCTCAAATAAAAGAATAGCTTCAAGTATATCAACTGAGATTTTTAAAAATATGACGCTTAAATATACACTAGTGTAAGATTAGAAAATACTGACTTTATTGCACCATCGTTTGATTGCTCATCTTTTTTTTTAAATCGACTCTTACAATCGACCAAAGAATTTCTTCCTTACATAGTTTTTATTCCATTTCACATTTGCATCTCAAAAAAGAATTATTCTCTTGACTGTAAGAGGCTTTCTAATGATTATCATTTTGAGAGTTTCTACTACTCTAACACTATTTGTGTTTAAAATACTAGAGATAGGTAAAAAAAGCTAGACTCTATAACGTTTGAATTAACAAAACAAACACGTGCAATGGTTATTTATTTTTTCCTTCAATTTTTTGAGTCAATTTACTCGACTAGGTTCATATAGTCTATCAATCTGAAACAAGTCGGTCAGCAATGATAATAAAAAATTCAAAATTAGAACAGTGTTTATAACTATCGTTAATAGAGATGAGTACTAACTATTACATTAAGGTAGATCTGTTTCATTTTATTTGATCCACAACACTTGGTGAAAGTACTGCATTTTGTAGACTTCGAGACACAAAGTCAATAAAGAACTAAGTAAATACTTACTATAGCTAAAGTAATGTTACTATTTTGTCTTTATACATTATTTCAATAACTTGAATACGAATTAGAATGTTTCTTACTTCTAAACTACATAATATGCTTTTCAACGTTGCACTGACGAGATTTATGATGAGTTTTCTTTATTCGTTGATATCTTCGATCATGTTCTCACTGTGCCAAAATACAGTCTCATTTAATGCCTCGAAATTCAGTCACTATGTCATGTTATTTGTCAATGCTGATTCACGTATTGAATTCTTGTTAAATCTTATTATTTTTTAGTTGCCAAGGTGTTAAACAGGACCCAAACAGAATATTTCTACAAATAAGAGGCATAATAATTATTTCATTGATGTTGAAAGACACACTATCCTATTTCGTTGCCAGAGACCAAAAGCATTTTTATCGTAAGAATCTTGAGATCATTCGAGAATAGAAGCTCCACATCATTATATATATATGGTAATCAAGTACATTTCTTATTGCTTCTGAAAACGGGAGTTTCTCATTTTTTCAATGACTACTGAATCATCGTAAACAAAAGTAACTATGTTTAGCTTCCCAAGAAGCCATATTCAACTTCTAGATTGTACTACAAGTAACTCTCTATGATAAAATTATCAACGTTTATATTACAGTTTGAACAACCGCATTTTCTAGTTTTAACTGAGCTGAATTATATTCCTGTTCATTAAAAAAAAAGTCTCAAGATATAAGTCAAATTTTAATTAATAATCATTATATGTATTCTTCGAATAAATATTGCTAGTCTAACGAAATCACAGCCATTTTAAGATATTTTGAATCTAATTAACATACTTTTATCAACAAAACTTCAGAATCTCTCAAAGAACTCAGTATATTTTTTAAACTATCTCTATCATTTGAGCATCCTTGAGAAACATTAAAAAAGACAATTTTTTATTATCAAACACAATTTTCTCATTCTCTCACACTTTTAAACTATACTAGAGTTCTTTTAGACAAGAATAGAAGAGTAAACGAGATATCTTCATGGAAAATGATGCAGTTACATCTTTTAAAAATGGATTGATGCAAACTGCGTTAAGCACGTACATCTTGATTGATTCTCTCGCCTATCACAGAACATGCACAGAGTAAATTCGTTGGAAGTTTGAGCCTCTATACAGGATGATTCGCCGACCCAACAACCCAAGTAGAAGGCTTCTAACTGTTCAGATCGTTGATAGCCTGGAGTATTCTCTTGACGTGACCGACCTTTGTGATACCTAGCTCCTTTAGATCTCGCCTCGCCAAAGTCAGTAGCTCCCTGCCCCTTATGTCGTGAGATATAAAGTTCTCGGCGTACTCGCCCAACTGAAGATTTTCGAGCCAAGAGCAAACCTCCTGTACGCCCCACAGAGTGACTTGATCACGACAGGGATCGTGCGGTGTCGAACTTGTAGCGTTATTACCACCAGACCGTCTGAACTTTAACCAGAATAGACCTCGATGACGATTCTTCTTATCGTTCTGCAGAAAAATTGCGAAGAGAATCGATTCATTATAGATTCATTAAATTAAATTACAGTGTTTCGCAATCACTTGTAACGGATTATATTTATATTGATCTCAAGAGACTTGGCATTTTTAGATATTCATATCTTACCTGTTCTTCCGGAATGTTCTGTAAGTACACAAGTCCACTTCCTCGTTCATCAAATACACACTTGCGAAGCTCTTGCTCCATTGTCGCCAAGGATATCGATAGTTTATTCTCTAGATCTTCACGTATTCTCTGTAAGATTTAAATTTGTTAACAATGCACATCTGTCTATTCTAAATTGAGATTTGGTAATCAATAACTTACTAGATTTTGAGCCTTGTCTCTGAGTAGTTCACATGATTCTTCATAAAGTTGTCTAGCACTTGAAACAACTTCCGTCACTTCAATCCTCAAAGTTGGCTGCAACAAAATAAAGTATAATTTAGTTTTAAAAGAGTCTTTAATGGACAAACCGAATAAAAACTACTATCAGAAATATTTGCATTACCCCTTCCAATATTTTTCCGTCTGGATGAACTTTCTCCAAAGCATCGGCGGTTCGTATGGCAATTTGGTAAAGATGTTGGTGCAAGCTGGGATGAGAAATAATAAGGAGTTTGACCCACTTAACGAGAGTAGTTACAACCTCGATGAAACTAAGTAGCACTGACATCTCCTCATCTGTAAGGGAAGCCTGTCTCACGTCAATATTCGCTTGGCTATTGGAGCGTGACTGGGTGCCCATGTTTGATTGTGCGACAGCGGCCATTGAACTGCGTTGCTTTTCTTGCCAAGTTTTCAGTGAACTTTCTAAGAACTGCTCAAAGGACATGAATGTGTTAAATTTTCGAGACATTTTTTAAATCAATAGTTTCACCGTAGCAAAAAAATACTTACCCTATCCCTGTAGAGCATCTGCATTCGATTTTTGTGGATAATTCTTATAATTCCTGGCGGTTGTACCCAAGCCTCTCCATCAACTTGAATCGGTACACCTTCTTCGCCAAGAATATTAATTTGTACTGTACTACATTGTGCGATTCTATGATGCTGCAAATTTATCAATCGAGAAGCTGCCATTTGTACAGAACCAAAGACTGCGACGACTTCAAGGATTCGATCATCAAATGACGGAGCCAAAAAGAGATCACCTTCTTTCGTCCCTCCCCAAAAATTTGTGCCACCCATGAAACTGTTGAATGAATAAATGAAATTATATTTCACCAATGATCTCGTGTTTGTTTAAACTATCCAAAAATATCTGGCATACCTTGGAATATTCAACACCACTATGCCCTGTAGTGATGGCAAAGGAATTCTTTGTCCATCACATTCAAGCTGTACTCTTTGATCCAAATTTTTATAAGTTTTTTGTAACCATTGTTTCGAACCCAATACGCCATACCACATATAATTTTTGGCCCGTGATCTGCATTTCTCCGGGTGTTCTTCTCGCTTATGATGAAAGTCTAAACTGATTTTAGCGTCAATTCCAATGCCAAAATAGTTGTTCATGACACATCGTTCAAAATAACCTTCCCTATGGATTTATAGAAAAAATTCTGCGTCAGTTTTATTACTTCTTGTAGTAAATGCAATGAAAATATTCGAGGTATAAAATTAAATTATTCCTCACATCAGAGTTTCGTCTGGATCCATCAAGGGAGATACTGCTGCACAAAGTGCATCAGCATTAGCAAGAAGAGCTTGACTGATCAATCCTCCACTTACGTCTGAAATAAAAAAGTCTATTAATTCATTTTCTATTTTTTTTTTTGTATCAATTGTTCGAAAAAATTTCGTGATCTACGCACTTGGCCACATTGGTAACCTGACTAATGGGTTTATAATCGGTAATTTCTTAACAACATCAGTCTTATCAATCGATTTCGAACGTTCGTGCCTTAAACTCATGCTTGAACCTCCGAACTTTGAAGCTGTAGCAGCTAACGACATTATTTCAGTTGCTTTCAACAAGCTACCACTACTGATGCGTCGAGTTGCTTGTGGAGAACATCCCATGCCTTCAGGCAATTCTACGCTGACTACAATTCAAAATAAATTTATATAGATATTGATTCAACGAAAAATATTTATCTATTTGTATTATCTTTATTTGTTAAGTAAATCAACAAAATTAAATCATAGGTAAAAAGTAAAAACTAGAAAGAATAAAAAAACTCACGTTTTTCCATACTTCCTCCGCTAAATCTTCGGAAGTACGAACCAATATTATGGAAACCAAAATTATCTTCGTTTTTATCTTTGCCTTTAATCGATGTAGACGGACTTGGTGGATCAACAATAACACTAATTGCTGGCGGGAAGTTTGGTAATATTTCATTAGATGGACTAGGACTGGATGTTACAGTGAAACGACATGCAGGAGGATTAAGTAAATCAGCTGCTTTGTCGTCGTCCTCGTCATCGTCGTTAGGGCTCTCGTCACCTTCTCCACTCATTTTTTCTACTATACTACCAAATGGACCTAATGGCCTACCTTTGAAAATTCCCTGAACCGAAACCGAAATCGTATAATTAATCAATATGTTAGAATTTAAAAGACAGCTCATTGCGGTTCATTAAGGACTTACATCTTTATTGACCTTAGCCTTCCTTTTAAAAGATCTTCTCGCAATATCATTACCTTCAACAAATTGAGCAAGACTACAGAATCTTACAGGTTTCTCCATCTGTTCAGTATCTAGACTTTCTCGCACGGAATCGTATTTTTCTCCCAACATCGTACTCATTAAGTCTTGACCCAGCGAGCTCAAGTCATCGATTATACTCTCAGAATTAGGAAGATCGTATAGATCCGAGTTTTCAGGTGAATCTATGTGGGCGATTTCAGAGCTCTCAGATCTCTTTGTTGAGTCAAGAATGTCACTATCTATATGCCCTAAAAAGCGTCAAGAAAATTATTCTTACAATTAAAGAGACTTCCTTTTTCATAGTACACTGAGTAAAAAGGAATTATTTCGGATAGTAAGTATCTACATGGTATGAGGCGTTTCGAAGCAACATATTTAGAATAAAATAGGAAAAACTTCTTTCACTGCCGCTAGAGAGTTAGGAAGTTAACCATTTTACTCAGTGTAATATATAATCTATGACAATATCTTTACCAATCTCGCTCTCACTATTTTTTGGTACAAACGAGTCCGAAACCATACTATCCGAACTGACGATACTATTGCTACAACTACCTTGAGGAGTTTCGATCTTCCGTGGTCCGTTTGCGGATTTCGTGTCAGGACACTCAGGAGAAACATCACCAGATGGAACGGAATCAGTATCAGGTGAAATCATGGCATCCTGTTAATACAGTGATTTTTTTAAATAAGTTTTTAAAAAGTTATCAAGTTTTTTTTTAATGTGCATCGTGTTCTAAAATATCTTTAAAGTTCCCTATATTATAATAAAATTCAAGTCACCTGTATTGTTGTATCATCTGAAGGTGAACTCGTATCCAATGTTGTTTGCGTAACTGTGACCGGAAAATCTGATCCAGTTTGCTGAGTTGGATCCGACGTTTCATTCTGTGGGCTTAGCTTTTGTCGTTGATTCAGCTGGTCAACCGCTGATACAACAGTTGTTGGGTCAAAACTGAAGGCCCTATTATTTTATTGAAGAATAAATATATTTTCAACCAATAGAATTTTTTTTCATCAATTCGAAGCGGCATGTAAAAAAATTACCCCTGGGGAAGATTGGAACTATTTCTCCTACTACCGCCAAAACCATCAGGCGCAGGCAGGGTTGAAAGTAATTCCTCTGGGTTTACTTGTGACTCCCGTCTTATATCCGGCATCGGACTGAGTGAGGCGACATTGGGTGTGGGCGAGGAACACGGTGACAAGTCACCGCTACTCACCGTTTCAAGCGTTGGTGTCACGCTCAGACTACTTACATATGTTTCCTTCATCTCTGGGATGCCCCGTTTACGTCTGCTTTCTATTATTTTCGGATAACAAATAATTGAATTATTTCAAAATGATTCTAAAGTTACGAAAGAACGCTAACGTTGAACTAGAATTAAAACTCACCCTCACTCATACTCTCAGTTGTTACTGTGATGTTCGGAACCTTACTACTATTCTGTTCATCAACAGCGTGTTCTGTGTGCTCTACTAGTTGACGAATGGCTCTTTTCAAACTATTCGCTCTGTTTGAAAATAGAGTAATGCATTTCAGTGAATGAAAAATTCAAAAGCCGAAAAAGAAAAATAAGGTATATATTTCTACCTGGATATGACTGCCTGATTCTCTTCAAAGCCTCTTCTTTTGCGTACTCTTTTCATGTTCGTCAAATTCTTATCAGCTTTTTCCGGTTTTTCAGATGTACCTTTTTCCTGATCATCCAACGGCAGGTTTTCCGACGCAAGTGTATCAGCATTTGTCTCGTCGCCATTGTCTGTAAGGAAACTTTCCTCCTTCTGCAGCGTGTTTAGCAATTGATCTAGCTTATGTTCCAAAATATCACACTTCTCGCCGAGTTGATGATCACCAGTACTCATGCTCGCTTCCGATATCCGTATCGCGAAATCCTTGACGGTTTCACATAAAACTCTGAAAGCAAAATGAATTAGCAAAAATCAGTACTATATTGTTATATTGTTACATATTCATCATTTTTCATTATCTGTTTATGATTTTGCTCGGTTAGAAGGTATCACTGATTTAGATAACTTGAATTAACGTAAAAGATGAAAAAATTCCGATTTTTGATTTGTATGCCTGCAATTTAATTTTCACTTTACCCAATTACAATGCTGTTTTTACCGAGTTATCTTCTACACAATTATAAAGCAAAATCAATAAAAAGAATAAACAAGAACTTGAAATAATCAGAAAGATAAAGTGAGGAAAACGAACTTGGCACTAGATATGACAATGGCCTCCTGGTCTGAGTGCAAGATGTTGGTGATGTGCGACATCACGCTGTCCTCATACTCTTGAACCATAGTATGGCTGATACCCGAGTCGGACTGGTTGAGGTTCCTGTGGCAAGGCAAGGATATGCTACGCTCGAATATCATGATACTCCAGCGATCGAGCATCTTCGTGCTCGCCTTCTCGTACTTCTCCAGCAGATGGGGCAAATTCGTGTCGTCGTCACACGATGCACCCCAGCCCAGCACGCGCGCCAAATCATTGCCGGTACCCAGCGGCAGCACTCCCACTTGGCATTGCTTCTGGAATAATTAGCTGCTTCATTCACATTCGTCATGGAGTCAAATATTTTTTTCTGGGCATATTTTACTAAAGTTAAGTTTGCAACAATTTCGATGGTGAATTTTCGCTCTTCCCCTCTCTTTCTCTCTTGGGAATCTAGAGTGTGTCATTTAAAAAGTTTCAAATGGCACGAATCTCTTTAGAGAAACTTTATACTTCCATTCCATGGGACAATTTTAGTTTAATGAGCCCAAAATTGATGTTTGTATGAAATTTGAAAAAAATGTAATGAAAAATATTGTCAGCTCGCTCTAATTAAATTATATTATTGCAACTATCAACAGCACTAAGACCCCTCACTGCGGAAATTAGGTTCACAATCTCAGATCACTGAGGTAGTTATCAGAATATGAATGATTATATTGTGCTGAAACGTTAAATTTTGTTTGATTTTGAACTAAATAATACAAAATCTGTGCGCTTGAGATAAAAATAGAGACTTTTATGTTATCACGGACTTTTTGAAAAAAATTTCAAATATCGTTAAAAAATCTGAAAAGACAAAATATCAAGATTTAATTGCATTATTCAAGAAATTAATGTGGTCTCCCTTATTTTTCAAATAAACTATCAATATAATTTTTTCAACTAATATTCAAAATAGCATATCAAATTGAATTTCATGAAATTGTCACAAAGGTAATGAATTCTAGATTGAGATTCTAAAGAGCCTTATAAATAAACGTAATACAAAGCGTTCCCTCTATCAAGATAATTTATTTGCTGTAGTTTCAGTGATTTATTAGGTTTTTTATTTTTACTGTTTTGGTGAAAAAAATCCTGAAAAAATTAGTTAATTCAAATATTACGAGAAAAACTGAAATCATCAAACAATAAAAAAGTGCAGGAGGCGATTTACATGTACCTGAAAGAAAACGACAAAGAAAAGAGAAGTGCCACACTGCATGCTGTAAATTGCAATTGACTGCCAATGTTGTAGAGGCTTCTTTCCTCATCGTCGAAAAACAGCATGCGATTTAAATAATGCCTGGAGAATATGTTTAGTAAAATTTTGGGAAACTAAGCTGAATGTCAAAGATATTCTTCCACTATGTGGCATGAAAAGAATGCATTGATGAACACAAAAATAAAGTGCGAAGCGATCTTCATTAGATCAAAAGCGATTCAATAACAATCACCATGGAACATACAACTCTTTTTCATCATCATAAACTAATTAATAGGGTGGAATTTCGCGTGTGTTATTTATAAGAGACACTTCAAGCATATTATGTCTATAACATAATATATAAATTATTGTATTACTAAGAATGAATGACATGTAAGCTTGTGTACAACTCAGCACAGACGAAAAAAGTGAACAAAACGACTCGAAAAATAAATTTTCCAAGAACTTGTTAACAACAATGCCACTAATTTGTTTCAAACTTTCAACTAATCGAACAAAAACAAACACTAAAAACATATGTTTGATAAAAAAGTATTTTCACTCAAAAAAGCAGCGACAACTTGTTGGGCTTATATACGGGAGTTGGATGCAATTTACTCACGTGCATTCCTAATCTATCAATTTCTGAGAGGACCCAGCCAACAGAGCCATCTCCACTGCAGACCAAAATCCGGAAAGGGTCGAAATGCCGAAAGAGTCGAAGCCTGCGTTTACACGAGACAAAGGCGTCAACGAGAACAACGGTGCACAATGAGCTCTTTAGCAACGTCAAGTTTTCATCATGTTTCGCACACAGAAAAAATACTGCTTTTCTTGATAGTTATAAACTTTAGTATGCTGTTACTTCTAGTATTTTCCAGGGGATCGCATTTTGGGTCTTTGTTTTTCATTGTTTCAATTGTTAATATTATTCAATCTATCAAATCTATCAGAAAACTTTCGATTTGACCTAATATTTATAAGACGCTGTTTTATTAGAATCAAACCTTTACTAACAATCAGTCAATTTACTGAAAATGTAAGAATGTGGGTAAAATCCTAAACCAAAAATACTGACAATTTCAAGTGTGTGAATATTTATAGCAAATTATTGCTTGTGAAACTGATATCCTGAGATGATCCAATAGAATATAATAATCATAGCTAATTCTGATAATCATACCGAAAACTACCTTTAAAATCGTACCAGAGCTATCTAGATTTACTATTTGTTTTCAAACTAATCATACCTTTAAGTGACACCTCAACTACTGTTACAAGTAAAATATTATGTATCTCCAAATGATACACATTTTAATTCAAAATTATTCTACAATAAATTTATAAAAGTGCTTGATATGAAATCATCAATGAATCGCTGGTAAATATCAGTAAATGGATTTCTCCAGAATATTTATCTATTTTAGATTTCCCTTGCAGATTACAAAAATGGATTTATGATATGAATAATTATTTCAACACTCATAATTTCATTTCAAGTTAATTATTGTAGTTGATTGAGAATTTTATATTCAAATCATGATTTGAACAAACAAATTGTAAAAATATATAGATCCAAATCTTTTGACAGATGAATTAATAGTGTTAGATTATCTGTAGCATTAAAAATTAACCCATGATGCGAATGCTCAGATTCATACATGAAAAATGTATCAATGAAATACAATATCAAGTACTAATGAATTAAAGAGCCTTTCTCATATCTATACTTGTTTGTTGAACAAATAAATATTCAATTTTCTACTTTTTTTAGATAAATGAAAAATTCTTACCCAGGGCCAGGACCACCTTTGATAAGATCAAAGACTTGTGCTGGATTCAGTAATTGCTTGAATCTTTTAAGAAATTTTATTCCTTGATTGTCACCAGATTTACTGTTAACAAATACTAAAAGTGGACTACAACCTACTGGCCTAACAGCCTCCCATGCTTCATCACTACCTGCAAAGGAAAATATTAATTTTTAATTCTAGCTTATTTAAATTTTTAGCAAAATAATCTCCTCTAAGAGATAATAAATGCTTAAATAAAGAAAAAAAATTAATTTTCAATTTATAAATCTGATAACAGTTCTTGGCAGAAAAAAAGAAGTGTGTTTCACTACTTTACCTATGCTATGTAGTGCAGTTGGTGGAACTACGCTTAGCTTTGCTACTCCTAAATTGCATCTGACACTCATAGATGGTCTGCATGCAGTGTGTACTGTAGCCTTGCACCATAAGCATCTCCAGTCTTGTAATCTATTAGATAAATTAGGTGAATTAATTCTACCCAATTTTCGAGGTCCATTTTACATTTAAATACAGCAATAACATTTGTTAAAAATGAGACAAGTTATAATATTACCTCAACACAGAACCACAAGTCTTTTCACACACGGCACACTTTGAAGCGACTGGTATATTCCCTTCCATCCACTGGTGGGGCATCGTAATATTCTGAAATAAATATTTGTCTCATTTGTCCCATTTGAATTAGCTATGATAATAATCATATTTGTCAAATTCAAACTCACCCCATCTTTGTCTTCTATTATGTCTTTTCCAATCGAAGCTAATGTGGTCCACTTACAGTTGTTTATTGCTTTTTGACTACATCGTTTATGCACCTTGTATTTACATACTTCACAACTCATACCATGCGATGTTACCCCTGAAAAAAAAAAAAGAAGAATGGTATACCAAGACTCAGAAGTACAGAACAAGAAAGTGTAAGGTAGAGATCAATCATTTACCATTAAGAGCGTCTCTACAAACGTTGCAATATGTTGGCCTTGCATGGTTGGTGTTGGACAACTGATGGGCCCCACCGAGTAGCTCTGCAGTTTCGGCATCAGCCGCAGGTTTGCTTTCGGCTACATTTTTCAAATTACCAAACCACTCTTCCATTTCTTGTCTGTTTTCCCCACAGAGAACCAGTGATCGAAACGGAGGTATCACCTGTAACAAAAAAGTAGAAGATACATGAAATCACAACTCCATTGCGTATTAATTAATATGATGATTGAATGTACACGAATCATAACAAAATATCTTTCCATAGGGGGCTAGATAGATTTTATGGACACAACTTGTTTGAAAATCCCAATTTCCATCTATGATGTAATGAATATTTTTGAATGAACTCATTTGCCAAGTACAGTATGAACATTGAGATTCGCTTGTTATCTACCATCAACAACAATATCAGCAGGGCAATCTATATGAGTAAATCGTGAGTCTGAAGAGCTTATCGAACTTGGCGAGTTTTTGAATTGACCGATATGATATGAAATCAGCACTTGAATATTTGATAAGGAAACAAGTGTAGGGAAAGCACAATCAACTTGTCTCAAGTAAACTCTACAATCTCACTTGAGAGGCAAGAAGCGAGGAGCCAACACCTCTTGAGTATGCGAGCTTGAACAACGCTCACCTATAGCTAATGAGAATTGACAAGCGGCTGATGAGTCCACAAGGACCCCCCCACGACAATTTTTGGCTCGCAGTTTGGAGACGAGGCCGGATGAAAAAAGAGCGAGCCCAGAGGAGGGTGTAGTGTGTCGAATCGAGCATGTCAAAGGGGCGCACTCTTTCTGTCACTTGTGCCGTGGAGTGCCAACTCGAGAGAGAAAAGCGGCTGCTCTGTCATTGCGCGCCGCCCCAGGCTGAAGAAGCAGTGCAGCGGTGAAAAGACGTCGATGTAACGACAACCGAGCGCCCGGGTGCTGCAGCTGCGGTTATTAGCGCGCGAGGCACTCGACTGCAGCGGTTCTCTCTCGGTGTTTGTCCGCGAGAGAGCTGCATCAGAGCGAGAGCGAGAGAGACAGAGGGACAGCTGGCGCGTAAATAAACGCTGCAGGGCGTGATGGGTGTTGGTTACCCGCACTCTTTGCTCTCTCTCTCGGGCGGGGGCGGAGGGGGTCTCTGCACCGAGGTTATAAATACGAGGTGTCGGGGCGGAGGGGGGAAGCTTGTAAGTGTGTATAAGCATTAGGTACCTTGAACCGGGACCGGGCCCCGGGCTGCTTGGGAGGCATCCGCGCGGCTGGTTCAGCAGCCTCGCGATCGACCGATGCATCGGGCTGCAAGCTCTGCGGGTGCGTACGAACGGGCTGCACCTCTCGGGAGAGCGCTGTGCACTGTGCAGCCCCAAAACGGCGACCAATCGTCCCAAAGAGGCGGCGCGCGCGCGAGCTTTTCACTTTATTATTGCTGCGTGCAGCAGCAGCTGCTGCATATTCGCAGCCGCGCGCGCGCTAAGCTGCACCGCAGCGGCCCGGAGCCAACTGGAAAAATTGATGCGCGCGCGCGAGAGAGAGATATTATAATACGCACGCGTGTGCACACACAGTGCGCGGCGCGGTCGGCGCGGAACTCGGTCACACACCGGCCAGGCGGCGGCCACCCGCGATCGATTAGCTCCGGATATACTCGGAATGTACGCGCACCTGTTGGTCCGCACCACGCTCATATACACACATACCAATATGCTGTATGCGAGATTCTCCGCAACTGCAAGCATTCGTCGAACTCTCCACATCTCTCTGCGCTTGTATGCATCGCATATTTTATTAATATGTTCCTCGCGGCGATGCAGCTGGTGTTTCCATGTATACGTACGCTCAACAGTTCAATTTCTTTTTTGTTACGCGCGTAATCCACTGGCCGCGCGCACCACGTGGCTCAATATATGAATACGGATTCTTCCTGCAGCGTGAGTTCGGTGAGCTTTTACCAATAACTCTAATGTGCCGTCCTTTACGAGTGAGATTACTCTTAGGAACTCATTTACATTAAAATTGTCAGAAACACACTATTCGCCATGGGACGGGTACAGATAGCGCCAACTACTGGGCGAAGTAGTAACTGCTGTCGAGGGGTCAGTTGTACGAAAATAACACGCTAAGCATGGGGAGCTTTGATTATTTATTGCAAATAAGCGATATTTTACAATATGTTGGGGAAGGAGTTCGGCCGTATCAAGAAGGCGAAAATGTTTACAATGCAAAACACGTGTTGTACTGCGGTATAAGCTCGGAAAAATTGAATGAGGTGCATATTTTGGCCTTGTGTTTACGAACGACAGCATTATACGAAGCTCCCCATGAGATAAACGTCAAAATAAACAGAGCTGTCAGTGAAAATGTTATTGATTGTAAATGTTCTTGTGCCGCTGGGTTAGGAGGAAAATGCAAACATTGTGTAGCTGTATTGATATATTTGCAACGGTAAGTGATCTTATTTGAAGATTAACAAATTATCAATTGAACAAAAATTTTTATTCTGCTTTCAGGATACCAAAAATTGATATTGAAGAAGCTACGTGCACTGATGCAAAGCAAGTATGGGGGAAAGTAAAACATATCCCAAAAGATATGTATGCATCCGTCCCTATAGTAAATTATTGCCACATGAAAAAAAA
>CM037084.1:51348664-51376485 GCA_020882725.1 Aphelinus certus
CATGGTTTTCCTATTGTTTACGTCCAAACTGACCCCTCGACAGCAGTTACTGTTTCGACGATCTCGTGGGGAGCTTCACGTCCGTAAACACAAGGCCAAAATATGCACCTCATTCAATTTTTCCGAGCTTATCCCGCAGTACAACACGTGTTTCGCATTGTAAACATTTTCGCCTTCTTGATACGGCCGAACTCCTTCCCCAACATATTGTAAAATATCGCTTATTTGCAATAAATAATCAAAGCTCCCCATGCTTAGCGTGTTATTTTCGTACAACTGACCCCTCGACAGCAGTTACTACTTCGCCCAGTAGTTGGCGCTATCTGTACCCGTCCCATGGCGAATATCTCGCGTTCGATCATTTTCGTAACAGCTGCGCCATATGAAAATCATCAAGCTTTTTATTTATATACAGACTACATGATGATATTCTCGTCAAATAAAAGGTATATACAGCCGGAGATGTTCTGAGCTTCGGCTAATCAATCACATATGATCAAAGTATTCAACTTCCAGAAGATATCCATGAATCGTTGTATTGATTTTATACGTGTAAGTATATTCAAAATTATCTCTAAAACATTTAGCGCGCTGCGAATCCTTGTACACGCAGCCGATGAAAAACCTATATGGATGTATTTTCAACATGGAGTTATTTCGGTCGGAAAAAAATGCGGGCAAAGTTGAAACAGGTCACGGAAAAAACATCGTTTGATTCCAATTCACTTTCAGTTTATATGATAGTTTCGAGAGAACGCGGCATAACTTTTATGTATTGGTCAAAATAACCCATTTGCTGAGTGGATGCAAAACAAAAATATAACGTTTCCTCAGCCGTACGCTAGAGATATCTGTCAAATGGATGACGAAAGGTAGATGATAAACCATAAATATATGATACTTTCTCGTATAAAACAAATACAAAAAAGTGAAATGATGTAAATTCTAATCAAACTCGTTATTTGGATATAGTTCTTTCTTTTTCTAACTATTATTATTTTTTCGATTTATCTATTTGTGTATGGTAACTTTTTTTTCTAGTACATCTAGGATTTTCAAAATATTTTCAGTTAAAACGAACGATCTTACAAAATAAATCTATATTCGGTCAATTTTTGAAATTGTCAAAGTTGCAAAGCCTCCATAGCTCTCGCAGCATCTCGCTTTAAATGGCTTGGAAATTCCTACAAAAATGAATCAGATCTCCCTCTACAATTTGAAAAAAAAACTGACAGATCTGCGATAGAGCGGACTTTTATAAGCTTCCCCTTTGAAATCCAAAACTCCAGGTCAGAATGAATGACTAGTATATTCTTGGCGTTTCGACCAAGTGGAATCCGAGAGAATAAAGGGTGAATTTAGTCTCCGTATCCACACAGAACATGGTTATTTTCCTATTTCGCCATTTCACATTGAAAGTGTTTGCTCGCGCCAATAATATAATTATTGCTTTGCTTGGCTTTCCGATCTCGAATTTTCCAATTGGCTAGTAAGACTAAAACGGGAAAACTTTCACTAATGATATTGGATTGCTGATATTACATCAATTTTAAAAAAAGCATTTAAATATTCTAAACACCGTATACTCACAATAGGAAAGTAGGCACAACCTTTGGTAATTTACGGTGCAACTTGTGAGCAACTTTGAGACGGTTCTTGGGCAGGTCTAATGATACCTTACATCTCTAGCCATATACACAATCTGACGTTTTGACATTATGATTTTATGCGTGAAAAGTACACCTGTATATACAAGGATAGATACAGATATACTGTTCATGCATAAAATCGAATATATTGATCGAATATCTCTTGAGTAAATTGAATCATTAAACTGTATAGCTTGAGGTATGAGCTATTAAAGTATGCCCATGAACCATCTCATAAGTTTCATCGTGATCGGTGCGACCCAATGATTGGACCATATATCTAATCAAGTCAGTATAAGCGAGGAACAAGCTGAGAATTTTTAGTTTGTAATATGTCAAAAATCGAAGCCTCTTTAGCTCAGTGGTAGAGCACTGGTCTCGTAAACCAGGGGTCGTGAGTTCAAACCTCACAGGAGGCACGTGAAATTTTTTTATTAGTCAAAATGTGCCCATACATCCAATCGAGAGAGCCCACTTCCCCTAGCTATATTCACCTGCACATATAATACTTGCATCAAATACATCAAGTTCTATGCATCTACGGTTTTATTAACAACTTTGGGGGCTATGCATACGTATATACCAATAATTGCGTGCATTAGAGATCGTTTCCGGCGTATATACTAGGAAATTCCTTAAATTCGGAGCAACTTCTCAACGTGAGAGACTTATTCGGCTATACTTGCTAACAAAAAATACAAGTTGGAAGCAAACAATTGTTTTTAATCACTTGTATCGACAAGTTGATCATTATACCGTAGTTTTCTACCCTCGTGATGAAAAATAATATTCGATACTAGACGATTTCTAGGCTTGTGTGATAGGCTCGCTTCGCTCGGGCGGTAAACCTCACAAGTTACTATACAATTCGTCTTTTGGTCTAGTATCGAAATGTACTATTTCCATTCGAGGAGAATCCAAGTATACCGGTCAGAATCATTGAAGCTCTGGTGTATTCTCGCTACATATATGACTATAGTCCAAGGGCTCGGAACACAAGCCTTGAGAGCTACACATAAGACTGTGTGAATCATGCATGAGGCACTTCAAAGTCAAAGGGTTCAAGTGCACTTTGAAATTTTAAGTTTTTTGGGAACCAACATACTGTAATTACTTGACTCTAATGCATCGTGAGATAATACATTTAGGATCTGATGCGAGCTTTGTTTTCTTTTTCAGGAATTCTTCTTTCGTTAGTTTTATTTTTCGAAAAACGCACTTGGAAAATTCTCAAAAACATTAAAATTTCTAAGATTTTGTCTCTCAAACGTCTCGGAAAGCATTATTTAGATGAAAAATCACATTGAATTTATACGAATATTAGTAAGAGGTCCGGTATAAGTGGTCCGGTAATTCAACGAGATACTGATTTTGCCCTTCGTAAAACGTTTGATTAAACTCTTTTAGATGAAGGTCAAACTCACAGAAACCGGTAGTCAGACCACTTTATTTACGTAACAGGTACTTCTGAAACCGTAATCACCAATCACGCTGTAGTTCTGCAGAGGAAAGAAATTACCTACCCTTATTTGCTCTCGTCTCGATTTGAGCAAGCTTCAGTCGGTGTACTCTGACTAATTAGACGTCTGTGTTTGTCTTCTTCCGAGCTAACACTTTATCCGTTTAATGCACTGTAACTGGGAAAATGCAACTCGCTTTAACAAGCATTATGCGACGGGAAATTTTTGCCAAAATTCAAATTATAATTACATTATATACAGATATAAAAAATACGCGCACAAATTTTTCAATTTTGTTTGTTTTGCCTACAATTTTCCGCAACTTTTCAGGATTTTGCTTGAATCCAGTTTTAATGTGGAGGCGAAAATGAAGCAATTCCAAAAATTTCCAGACAGTTTCCGATGCATGTTTTCGAATTTTTTCCACGATTTATGGCCTAATTTCTCTCCTCTATACGCGCTTTTCCGAGGCTCCTCCCATCATCTACTTCTACCATAGTCTTATGTCATCTCTCGTTCGAATTGAATGATATGAATCATTCATCTTTTTGCCAATTAAATTTTGTTTTGTATTTGGTTGATCTACACATCTATCTTTGGCAATGTGACTAGAGAGTGATAGATGTCTATTTAAATTGATCGAATTCGCATATAATTATGTAAAATCTTACTTTACTTTAAATCTACAATATGAACTTGACATAAATATTTCTCTATTACGTCTGTATGTTTAACTTTGAACATGCTCTTTTAATATTTCCCAAATCGTACTGGAATACGCGTAAAGAAACGAATTTCGACTTTTAAATCATCTCAAATTGTGACTCAAATACCGAATAGATTAGACCAACTGTATATGCATTCCTCTCTTCTCATCGTCAATTAATCATCAATTAATTTTAGAAAAACATAAATGATAGGTTTCACGCCACGTCTTAAATTCAAAATATGATTTCAACACAAGTTCTCTTTTAAACTTTCTTGCTTACTATCGCGCGAACATGAATTATGAATGAAAATTCTAGATGCGCACTATATACGTCGCTTTACGCATAAACTAAATATCATGTCAATATTGCCCAGTACAAAGCAGTGTTTCAACCGGCTGGAAATCGCATCCACAAAAATATCGCTCTTTTCATCCGTAGAAATAATACATGCGTAATATTTCCCATCGGTTTCACATTTGTACCTCTTTCTAGTGCGTGTGTCTCATCACAAATTCCCATGCCGAGAGGACAGAGCACGAGCACGAGACGCGCTTCAAGTGGTGTCGATTTTTACCCCAGCGGAAACGCGCTAACAGACCTTGTTTGTTCTATGTCTAGATTCTAGATCTAGTTCTAGATCTAGATCTAGATCTAGATTCTAGTTCTAATCAGTGATACATGGATGTTCCCTTCGACTTATCGAAATATGCGCACATATGATAATCCGATGGTCTTGGAATTACGCATGCTGATGCTTATAGAGAGCTGATGCGCATGCTACAGTCTGTCTACTTTCCAATCAAAAATACCTCTTTGTTTTGTAAAATAGAAAACTTTCAAATTATATATTGAATATTTTCTCTGTGGTTGCAGATAGGTGGCTAAGGGTAAATCGCTAACTTTTACTATGCGCATTAGTGAAATATATTAAAAAATGTATTATTTATCATTTAGAAGAGAACATCTCTAATCGATTTAATTAAATTTCAAGACTGTACATGTACAGGAATATCAACGTGGAAACTTGAAAGTTTGTATATTCTACTGTAAATTCATATGACGGGTATAGTATACATATACACTACGGCACTATAATTTTCTTGCTTGTAAACAAAGATGTCAAGCAGGAAGTTCCGAAAACTAATGCTGCTAAACTGCACAAAATAGAGATAGTCGTGTGTTTCTTGACGAAGTTCAAGATGTTGTGATGAAAAACACGTATGTGCAAGAGAAACTTTCCTGATGTACGAGTGACCTATATTTGAAACAATTTCATTCATCATAAACTTACTTCTTCCCAGTTGCAAAAAAGTATATCTAATACATGAATTGAAATAAACAAACGGGCTCTTCTGCATCTCCGTACGATCCATTCACTCAAGACTATATATATAGCTATAGCTATCAAACACTCGGCAGAATTTATGAAATTTCTTTGTTTCGAATGATACTTTAGAAAAAGCACAAGCTTCGTTTTGAATGTTGAAACAGAGCTACAAAATGAAAATCAATGAAAATTGTCTCATCAGTAATGATACATCGAATATCGATATTTTCATGGGGATTTCAAGCAGAATCAGTATATTGGGTCACTACTTGCAGACGCGATGAAAAAGTTTGAAACGTCAATTTTGAACCGACCGTGAATCCGACAGCTCAAAAGTCTCACACGACAAGTTTAAAAGCCAAATATAACATCGAGACACATTCTCATATACATCATTTGATAAAGGTCTCCGTTTTCATTGCTATCGTATAGCTAATTGATCCTTCCAAACTTTTGTAATAAATATCCCTGCTCAAGATACGGAAAAATATCTATGTGTACGAGAACGGCCTCGCCAAGCTCAGGTGCTTGTTCGTGATCGGTCGGTATTGAACCGTAAGTGGCCTCCTAAGCGGCTGTCCTGTAAATTACGTCAGACCATTAGACACACGGCCACTTGGAATATCAATAAACCCGCGCCTCCCGAGTCTGCAGTGTATATATATACACGCGCGTCCGAGGATACGCGGTGATTCAGCGAGACCCACGCCGCGGTAAATCGCTCGAGGAAAGAGTTGCTGCACCGCAAGCGGCGCTTTTTTTCTGCTTTCTGTGTCTCCATCCCCGTGTCGCTGACAGCTATTGGAAAATATCGCTCGACGGCTAATCGGCGGTAGCAGCGGGCTTTGTACACACGGCTCTATATAGATATATATCTATATATGTATACTCGAAGCTCTATCGCACCCCCGGTTTTTTTGTCCAGTGTGCCCGCGCTTGTCTTCGCCTCTCGTGCGCGAGTATAACCCGCGATTTTCAATACCAGCTCTATTGGATTTACTTATCGAATTAAACGCCTTTCACGCTCGGAGTTCCTTCTATGTGGGAGAGCCAATTGTTGTCCAACTGAGTGCATTGAGACGAATCGTAAACCTTATCGCGTATTTTCTTTGGAAGCACTGGTATATATACGTCCTGTGGCATTATTCTTTCGTTCGAAATTCTTCAAAACACCCCTGGCACTCTCGCGTTTCTTATCGAACCGTTTAAAGGACACAGGAAAATAAATCATTTCTCTCGTGACTTTGAACAAAAATCGTAGAGCAATTAGAATTGTTGTTGTAGGACATACGATATATTTGCAGAAAAACAAAATACCACTCGAACACTTGAGTGCAGGTTAACGATTCCAAGTGATAAAATACAAACTTGATTGCGACGGTATTTTAACTTCATCATCACACCTAATTCTCACACTGTCGCTTGTTTTCTCATTATCTTGGGTTTGTTTCACTTTTCTACCACCTCAGCATCGTCTACATAACTTGGTAATTTCATTGTAACCATCCTCGGGGGAGCTGAGAAACTCTTTCTCTCTCTCACTCTCTATCTCGTGGTAAAGCAATTAAAGCGGTACTTGAGCTGCAAACTTTGTCGTGTCTTTTCCCTCGCTCTCCAGTTTCCACTACTTTTTTATCAACGTTATTCTTTCCAACGAGCAACACAACATAGGCGGGAGATTGAACTCCTCCGACGAAGAATCGATTATATTCAACGACCCGTTAGGATGTGTATCGAAGCGACGCTTATATAAACATGATACCCAGCATGCCATTTCATGTTTTGGGATAATAAAAATGACAAATGTTGGAACAAAGTTTTTCTTTTTCTCTTAATTCAAAGTTCCATCCGTAAAACGGTTGATTTGGATGTTAAATTAAAGCAACAAATATGTTCACGGCGATTGCCAAGGTGCATAAAATAACTAAAACTAGAGTCATCCAATATTTATGAAGAAAAAATATGTAAGCGAACAAAATTTGTAGTTACTATTTTCAATGCAAACTATGACATATAAAAAATATGTGCCATAGAACCCATATCCTACACGATCACAATATTCTACCAAGAATGAAGTAATATGTATTCATAGGCTTATGATAATATTCATCAAGACGTTGAATTTCCCTTTATTCAACTATAATCAAAATTCATTCAATTGAGAAAACCGTTTCGATTCGCAATTGATCTCAAAAATTAGAATTATCATGGACTCGTGCGTAGTAAATATGAATGAATTTATCGAAAAGAAAAGTATTGTTAAGAATCCGGTAGGAATTATTTATTGACTTCTTTCCTCACAACTTTCTCGTTGATCGGATAAAAACGAACTGACCGCAATCAAATTGGAAAAAAGGTGAACGAACGAATCAAAAAATGAAAGCAACGTACGAACCAACTTCCCGTTGTTGATCCATCGTCAAGCTCGTGTCCTCGACACTCCACTCGAACTCTCTGCCACGGCGCTATTGTTTTAAACAATCCCGCGGAATTCGGAATTCCCCTGTTCAATTGCCTCGCAATCACGTGAAATTTGCGACATTCCCGTAGCCCACGAATTGTTAATGGTCACAGCCTTGACTCAGAACCGACATCCGGAATAATTATTATTTAAATCTTTATAAGTAAGTATGTAGTGCCTGAATTTTCGAATATGAAGATAAGTATGCAATTCGAAATTGGGACTGCAGCATTGTATTTAAATCAATTGAAGTTGAGGTTTTCTCAATTCTTTCCCAACCATTACGTAGTATCTATTAATCCTTGTTTTACAAACATCAGATATATAGTTGATTCGAAGCTCTTATGTCAGGTCACTTACCGGACCAAACAAAACATTTTGTCCAACTTCTCAACAGAAATGTTTACACCTTTCGTCACTGCTGTTGCAAGTCAAAGAAAATGTATGAGGAAAGTGAGATGAAGATAGAAAAAGTTGTCGAAGCCACAAACACATGAAAAAATGTACACACTGTATAAATACTCAGCAAGTCTTTAAACTCATCGATTGTGAAAACAATGACAGCAGAACTGTATTAGTCAATGTTGATGAAGAGAAAATTTACTAACATGACTATTTTCTCATTGTATGTTGGTCAGTTGTCTACAGTTCTCACTACGACATAATTTCCTGTGAAATGACGTCCGAGGGAGGATAAAACTTGAGTATAACAACTTGTATAAAATTGTAATAATATTAATATTGATACTAAATTAAGAAAAGTAAGCTCGATTGATTGGATTCAGTAAATTGTACTAACTTATAGGAGAGGTTGTCAACTTCGGGTGACTAATCACGGTGAAACTTTCTCAGATGATTTTTCGACTACTCCGATAAGCCATACGTAGATCCATTCAATCCAACGTACATAATATTTCCGGGAAACCAAAATGTTAGATTGAATGGCTGTGTATATGGCTCATTGAAGTAGCGAAAACTTCGCATTGAATTCAATTAAGAATTTTAAAAGGTCTTGAAACTCTAAAAATAGGATAATTTCTAATCAAAAGTTCTTGTATAGGGAATTCTAAATTCATCTAAAAACAAAACCGATTATTTCCCACGAACTTAACATCTTTAATTATATTTAGGATAAACTTATAGATTTCTCAACAGGAATTCTCACAATTGTTCGACAAAGAAGAATAACGGACAAGTCGTCTAGCTGTGTCAAAAACTTGAATGAAGAGAATTTGTGAAACTCTATCTTCAAGGGCCACAAGGGATTGGTTGCTTTCAGCTTTTTCCTACCTCACCTATTCTGTTCCTGTCTGATCCTGCATCGGTGTCAAGGAAGACGCCCGGAAAAGAAGTTCTGCAATTTTCTTGTTCGTTTAAGTCATGATATTCCGTCCAAATGGAATTAATATTTTTTTCTACCCTGATTAGTTCCAAACTCCCTCTGGCCTTACTACCGTCAAGAGAAAAGACTGTTATTATCGGAAAATGCTTCCATGTTATTTTCTGATATTATTATTAACTTCTTTGTGGAAGAATCATATAACTATTTTTATTCTTTGGTTGAGCGTCTCTTTTCACTTCAATGTTTTCTCAAAGACTAAGACGACATTTGAAATTCTATCTTAAATTATAGATTTTTTTTTCAAATAAAATAATAACATGCTATACTTCATTGTAAGACCAGTGCCACAGGATATAAAATAATCCTCGATAATCTTCTACCCGAATCAGAAGTTTTGCTATCTTATTCCTAGGGTAGCATAAAATATTGAAAAATCAAGTTTCAGCATAATATTTTAGCATTGGTAAAAGTCTTTGCTGAGTGAATTATCGTAGATATTAATTTTCATTTATAATTATACACTTTGAAATCATATTGAAATATTTGAGGTCGACATTCCACTCTCGGACAAAAAAATTTAATTACATCAGGCATTCAAGCATTCTTACAATTTAAACATTCTTGCTTATTACATGAGAATATAATTAGTTTCAACCAATCAACCTAAATTTCTAATTTTTATACTGACTCACAGGGAATCGCGCAATTCGATGTGCATACTCGCGCGTAATTAGTATATTGTGCAACTAGTGCGTAAATTTGGAAGACTGTTGGTGACGTATCCACGAATGGCGGGCGACGAGTGTTGTGTTCGCTCGAGTGATTAAAATTGAACGCACCAATCGGATACAATATTTTATGTTACGAGAGCTCGTAAAACGGCCTTTTAATAAACGCACTAGTGCATGAAATGGCGTTTTACGCATGGATTGAAATAAAGCAATTTATGTAACTTGTGTAGAAGCGACTTGTGCATCCGTGCGCGTAACATTGGGACATTTGTTATTACGGCAGCTTTCGGGCCAAATTTTTCGATTTTTTTTTTCTTTTGTCTATTTCGCGCGTTATAATACTAATCTCCAACATCGCGCGCGCAGATTCACGCGCGTAACTGCTGTTTTGATTCCGTGAACCCGCGGAAAATAGAGAAGCGCGGCGCATTTCGATCTGCCGCGTCTTTCCTTATCACGACCTACGATTAAGGCACACAATTCGTGCTTGCAAACGGGCGCACGCAATCGAACTTTTCGTATCTTTCGAATCACTATTGAATTTTAACTCGGTGTACGAAATTCTCTACAATGTGCGCGCATGTACTGGGTATATCCACTCCCGTCGAGAATCACCCTATACCTTACGCATACTAAACACAGGCGCGCATATCATTTCTCGACAACACGTTTGGTTTCGTATTCATCTAAATAAGCGCAAAATCGTAGTTGGCTCTAATCGAAAATAGTACGCGACAGAGATTCGCGCACGATCGGACTTTACGGTCGATCAAAGCGAGTAGATGCGGTGATAAATTCCACGAGCGGCGAATCACCAAACTGCATTTTTGTCGCATTCTACGAAGCAACGCGTGGAAAATTCGATTCAATTCAACGCTCGCGGTCGTATCGTGAGAACGATTGAATTCTATAGCTAACTATTTGCGACGAATTTGAATGAGGATCAACAACCGATTGCGACGTGTGCTCGCGCAACTGAATGTTCAATCGCGAACCGTCCACTCGCCAATTACTCATTTTCCTCGCTAAATTTAACCCAATCGCGCGTGTATATAGTGTTGTGAATAAAAAACTCTAGAATACCGATGGAAAATATTCACTATGCATAATCTACGCTCGTCCCGGTGAGAAACGGAGCGACAGTGCTTTGAGCGCGGCTCGTTTTTTCTTTCCCCGCGGAAATATCGAAAATCGATGTGCTCTCTATATATTCCGACGGGGAAACGCGGGCCGATTAATTATTTTCCACGACTTGGCCCGTGAATAGCCGCGTATGCCAACTCGGGTATTACGAGTGTACTGCAGCAGCTGAAATTATGTTTGCATTGATTTTGGTGGCCGGTCCGTTGCTGGACCAGCCTTTTCAAAAATGGGTGCGGTCGGTCCGAATGGAGCGCGACCTGGTGGTCCGGTAGCCAAGCTACGCGAGCCGGTCGGAAGCGTTGGAGCTTCCCGACAACGCCAGGGGCGTCTTCTCGGGGAAGAGGAGTATCGGGACTGGCTGGGTCGGATAGGACGCCCGCTCCGATCGGGCGTCCCTGGTGTGGGCGATGCGTTTTTTGGGCATTTTACTCAAGAACGACCCGCTGCATGTGGCTGGTGGTGAAGCCGAGAGCTCACGTATGCGGCGGTGTTCCGGTTCCGAGAGCTGTTCGTCCGACAAAGTCTTAGCTGCTGGAGGCGCAGGATTTAGTAGGCGCAATGCTGCAGCTCGACCCGGAGCCCGAATCTTCTTGACCGCTGTATTAGATCTTTTTTTGCCCAGCAAGATATTCATTAAGCGAGTCCGGCTATTGTTGGGCGCTGATTTTCGCGGTTTCACCGGAAAGCGGATCGGGTTCACAGCTCGGATATCAGAGGCATAGGTCGTTTGAGACTGTAGATTCTTCGCACCAGGGGTATGCTGCGTTTGATGGTCTTCCGTACAAACGTGAGGTGTACATGTAGGAGAAGTCTGGGTCGAGATGCTTCGACACCGGCTTCGCTGATAGGCCAGGGTGAGCATTACTGCGTATTGTTGGGCGATCACCAGATTCAATAGATCGGCAATGGATAAATGATCTGCCATATCTCGTAACTTCCTGGATATTATCTGAGAATTTGTTTAAGCAGCCTCAGAATAACAACAGCGTATTCAAAATTATTTATACATTAATTTCTCAATGTATATATGTTCATATGTGTGTGTTATGATAAATAAATAATATGTATAGTAAATGCATATATTCAAAATCATTCATATATATATATAGTCAATCAAAAAGTATATCAATGGTATAGATGCGTCAAGATATAGGGATCGTGACGCTCGTGAATGCTCCAGAGCCCCTTTATATAACGGAAACTCTGTTGTTTCTGCTGTGAGAACGAGATTTTCACGACTTAGCCATCTAGTGTTGGCGCGCGAAGCTTACGCTTCATCGCATCTAACGCTGGTCCACGGCCTGTAAGATCTCCATGTGCATCCAGAACTACTTCTTGACGGCGAATGAAAGAAGAGTCGGACTAAGAGGTTCTGCGGTCGGCAGCGTGTGGTCCCTGCGTAGTAGGCCTACTGCGTAGTGCGCGTGGGCGAGCCTTCCTCGCGCCGCGTCGCTTATCTCTCGAGCGTCGTAGTGTGTATATAGATCTCCCTCATATATACCTATATATGTATATATAGCAGGCGCAAAGAGCGCTTCGTGCCTCGGGATCATCAATGAGTCTATAATGAGTAGCGGACGGATGGGCAATTCTGCGTATTTGTGAGATCGGCAGTGAGCCGTTCCATTGCATATTTTCTTTCAGGATAACACGCATGATACATTGTACGGCACGTCTCTTTAGGCAGATGCCCCGGTGGTTATAGCTTTTGGAAGATAAAAACTGGCACATCTTAATAGTATAATGCAACACGGGAATTTCGTACACTGATGCATCCAGTGCAGAGCACTCGAGTACGAATTGGACTTTTTACTCGTATAGTACATTCTTCAAACGATGAAAACTCAGCACTGAATTGAATCGGCATTCCTAATGAATGGCATTTTTCTCAATTTATATTTTTTTTCTATCTCAGTTTGATTTTGGGTCGAAACAATATAATGCGCTATCATAATCTATCGCGCTCGTTCATTAGCCCGTGGAAAATCGTGGGTGGCCTGCTCACTTGACATAGAATCATCGCTTATCATCTCGGCACTATAATGAGGGTTAATAATAAACTGCTTCCACCTCGCTTGCCCACCCGTAGTATACGCGCGCCGCGTATGGCGTTACATGTCATGTGTGTGCTCTATAGGGTGGAATACGTGCGTTAATGGGTTTCCCCTGTATACACCTTATCAATCTCCCTCATAACGCACACACGCACGAATATACGAATTTCGCATTTTTCGACGGTCTTTTATTGGAGCCGGCTTTATTCGGCGGCGCCAACCGATAATTGAACAAGTGACTTTGCGTTCTATGTGCTTTTTTCATGAAGCCCCGGTGGGACACTATCAGAAGGAAATGTAATCGATATGGTCGTTCATATGTAGGAAAGGAGTGTTAGCTAACACGGGCGTTTTTCCTCTTCCCGTTTCACTTTTTACTAAGTAATGAATTTTTCAAGAAATTCATCAGTGTGAAAAGTTAAAAAGTCGTTTCAACTATATACGAGTACGAGCAACATTTTCTGCAGTTCAATCAAATCCTTCCATTCTGTTGCGAAATTCTGATACTAGTTTGTTTTCTGATTATACACTAGAGAAGTAAGTTTCAATGTTGCGATTGTTAGAAATACAATTCAAACTAACGATTCCAAGCTTTAATTACAAACCTGCTCGTAGACGCATATGAATATAGTTCATTTGGACCTGTCTCATTTTCTTCTGAAATAAGGTATAGAGAATATCCGACAAAGCTTGCTAACAATATCAGTATCAACTCGTTCCGCCAAGCTAAAAAGAAAACGCAATTTTAATGTGCAGTGAATTTTATTCATTGCTTTTATTTAGTTTCACTGTGACGTCTGTGTGTCTCTGTGTCTGTATATCAGCAGCAGAAAGATCTGAACATTGATATCGAATTTCAACTTACTTTTCGAGAAGCTAAGAATTCCAAACTTTGCAAAGTTACTGCATAGTCGATGAAAATGTTATGGTACAATAAAATATTTCACGGAAAAAACTTTGTTCATAAAACTGAGTAGTTTGGAAAATACACAATTTCAAAAATATGGACTGAATTGTTGGTTGCACAGAAACGCATGGTTGTGCGTTTTTGCGCATCTGCGGTTATTATTGTGGGTCAGCATAACCCGTTCAGTGCAACTCGTGTCTGTGGAGTGTTTTAGCTAAACGAAAACAAAATAAATCACGTAAATGTAATCGGTAAAAAGAAGTAAATAATTTCCTTTGATCAAATATTTCTCACACGTCACTGTAAAAGCGTGAGCTACTTGATTGTAAATGATAAAAATGAAACCCATGCTTTTATAATTATGCGGGAAGTAAATAAATGTAAATACAATGACTAAGAATAATGAAGAAGAATAAATCGTGGCTTGCGTCGTGAATTCTATTTTCTAGTAGATGAGGGGATAATAGTTTTATTTAACCTGTAGCTAAATGTACTGTGAAGTTTTCTCATTGGAAGTTGGCGAATGTATGAACAGCTGTGTTCGAGTTTATAGGATAGACGTAGTAAGACTTTCTTTTCGAAGATTAATATATTCTCTTGCTGTTAATCTTTGACAGAAAAAAATTCAATCGTCTTACGAGAGAAAAGTTGTGCAAATGAACTTTATGAATGTAATATTTTATCGTTAGGCTTTTTAACGTTATTCTCTCAAAATTTTGAGAATTTGTACTACAAGAACTTGCAAAGTTTTTCAATTTATGATTCATATTTATTAAGCTACCCAATTTCAAGTTCTATGTTCATCATTTTTCCAGTCTAAAAGAGTACTTAATGTTCTTAATATAATAAACAATTCGGATGAAATCATTTGGGTAAAGAATGATGTTGAGAACACCCTTTATTTTTCAGAAAATTAGACAAAAAGACGATCTTTAAGGGCCAATCTAGTGAAATGTGCTCAGTGGAACTTCAAATTTAATGATATAAAAAGATACAAATGTAATAACCATTACTTCAATAGTATGCAATGAAAGTTCAGTTAAAGTTATGGATTCCACAAAATATTATACGATATACACTGCAACTTATATAGTTAATGAATGAATCGTTAATTGCGATAGCTCTGAACTATTCATTCATCTATATATTATAGTTCCTAAACTTGCACACTGAGAGAAACATATATTTGGTCCATTCATATAACTGATTCTATCAGTCTTTCTAGAATAATGCATTTCTAGTTGATTCTCATAATCAAACTAGCTTGCCTAAGTGTTTCGTACACTTTTTTCCTAATAAACATGAATCTAATGTTCATCTGACATATATACTCGTATTTGGTCCAATTTAATATTCATGTTTTGATCAATTAGACCTCATATATTATATATTTTCCTTTATCCCATCATTATAACTGAGTTTACGTGAAAATACGTAAATTCAGACTAGCGTATCAATCGACGGCAAATTCCAATGAATTAATAGCTAATATGGGATTATTCAGTAATGTAACTGCATAATTATAAGCAAAACAAGTAGAGTTGGCAGCGCGTACAATTGACACATCGATTTCTGATGGGAAATGGCGCGCGAAATGCTGTTTCAATTACCTTCTAAATGATTTTGGTGTATCGGGAAATTTAATTTCATTCGAACTGTACATGTCGCGTTGCCATCCGAGTGCGTAAATCATACTCGCACGGTTGCTTGTCAAAATAGCATAAGTGTTGAGACGAACAGTTGTAGCACGGTATAATATTATATCCTTCATATTTTTCTACAGTATGTTTAAAGCTTAATTTCATAGTAGTCTTAATCTGAATCACATGAGAATGTGAATTTGGATAAACCTATACAGAATCGCAGTACCTGTATCCAAAGATCGGACGGACAGAACTGAAGCATTTTGATGTATTTTCTGTACTAGCAAGGGAATATTACGAAGTCCAGGAGCTGGTTCTAGACGAAACTTCATGAGTACGTTCCTTATACATACAAGAATTACGTCAAATGCTTCGATTTCTCTGATATAATCTACGGATTATTATTGATTATATATGTGTTTACCCATATGTACATGCAGAAAGCCATCTTAATAGATTATTGCACTTCTCTATACAGAATCAATAATTATTTATAAAATGTAATAGAGCAATGGAAGCACTCGATGAAATCCTAGGAGATTATAATCACGGAAGGAAGGCACTCACCAAGTCTCACCTAGATCTATAGGTCTGTGAGTCTGAATATTCCGTTTTCGAACGAGGTCGGGTTTCGTATTAATTATTGGTGAGGAAAATAATTTTGCAAAATTATCATTGATAAATCGGTAGTTTTTTTGACTCATATATTACTATCCGATAGATTTATGCTCGGAGTAGGCAAATTGTCTGGCGACATTGATATCGATGGGTCTTACGAAGAAAGACACATTGCGAAGATATAGACAAATATCGCAATCAGGCCGCAAAAAGAATACATGGCGCACATCCCACAATTTTCCGACGTAAAAAAATATATGGAGTGAAAGCTTCCTCAAAAAACAATCCTTTTATAAAGTTTGATTGCGGTTTAAACTCTTTCTTCGTTAATATTCACGAGAGAATAATCCCGACATGTGTCTTTCTTTGCGGCCACATTACGAGTTGTGTCTTTCTTCGTAAGATCCATCGATATATACAATATGTCTACATTCATGATTCTAAATAAGACGAAAGAATGGAATTGTTTGTATACTGGTGAGACCTAAGAGCGAATGAGTATAATGTTCACCGATATAACACACGGAGATATTGTGAAAGGACCAAGTTTTCAAATGAAATAAAATAAAGTAATATATGAATAAAATGAAAATAAAAATTTGAGAAAGTAGAGCTTATCACATATAGTATACTGGGTTTGACATAGCGTGAACACGAAACGACGACTCAAGCTTCTAAATCCAACTTTTCGAGGAGCTATTCACTTCAGAATCACACCTATTCACACCAGTGGATGGTATTTTTTTTTTATTTATCGGCATGATTCGAAGGTGAATAGACTCTCGTTTTTCATCAAATACTTGATAATTCAACTAGCCTTGATTCACGAACCCGGATTCGGGGAGTGAAAAGAAAAAGCTGGGTGCTAGTGGAATTCTGGGCTAATGGTAGAAGTACCCAATAACCCTCACCTTAGCGCGGAGGATAACGTCATCGCGATAAAACCAAATAGCCCAACGTGGCTTGTGGCAAATGAAAGGTCAACTTGAAACACTTAAACTAAGCCAGGCTGCATTCAATTTGAACCTCCATATACTAAGAAATATCATTTTCAAAAAATCGAAAGAAAGATTAATAATTATCTAATGATTTTCAGTAATTACAGGTTCGAGCTGCACCCTTGAGTCGTCATACATTCATATCAAATTATCGGACATGCTTGATGGGCATATAAATCCACTTTATTGAATTAATTCAAATTATTGGAATAATTGATTCCGGGACATCAGTTAAGTGATTGATCAGTCCATTTGCTTGATTGAACAGGACACGTGAGTGCAATTCTAATCTGTAATTGTCAAAAACATTTAAATAATCATTAATTAAGAGTAGTTCTACTTGCGCTCTCGCGTTAAGGGTTGTGAATAGGTTGCCCAAAAAAATCGATAATCTATTGAAACTATTGATAGAAGAGTGCAGCGCATGGTAATAAAAAGAAGGTATCTCATAAGGGAAAATGGCATTGAACGGAAAAGTTCGCCGATCGAGTTTTCGCCTGGTCTATTAAAAATAAATTTGGAGGAGAATTGCCAGGCGGAGTCTCTTACTGGGCACGCCTATCTTTGAGATATCTTTCGACTGAAAATATTTGACATTTTTATATGTATTTGTAGATTTGTCGAATCCACCTTCATTCTGTGATGTATCCCTTTTAAAATTTCTCATCATGTCTTTAAAAACTACGGGATAGCCGTAATAAACGCCGAAATATATTTTATTTTACTAGTACGTAAAATGGATAGAGAATTTCTCATCGTAAACTTACATTCGCTCCTGCAAAAACAATATCGAGATTTGAACAATTTTTAAAATGATGAGAACTAATAGATAATTCTGCCGAAACTTACTCTCTAAATGACTTACAGTGGAAATTTACTGCAATATATACATAGTGACTGAATGATTTTACTGATGCTTTGCAGTGAATATTCACTGTAGGCACCGGTCAAATATCGAACACTGTTCGGGTTTTTCACTGATGCTTCGCAGGGAATATTCACTGCAAGAAATTCAGTGATCACGCAATTCACGCCCCAGCGCATATATACGAGGAAAAAAATATTGCGTTTGTCAAAAATCACGAGGGGCTTCTCATTACGGTACTTCCTCTCGTAATTTCAAAGGCACTCCCGTCGTACTAAATTTGGTGAGGCATCCAAGTTTTTATCTCGCCAGGATAAACTTCTAGCTGTTTTGACGAAGCTTGTCTTAATCCAAGATCATAGTTCTTGGTATTGGCAAGAATATAAAGTATTAATCGTCCATAAACCCGCAGTACTCCATAAGAATCGCATGGTACTCCGTCTGGGATCAAGGATGACCCATCGAAAAATTAGGGTCGAAATCCCATGGCACCAGGTGCATTCGTACTATTCCGAGAGCGACTTGCCCGCGACTCAAAATGTGCCACTCTCTATCCGCGTTACGAGTCAAAAAAGCGCCTGTCACATATATATGTATGTGCTCGTTAAAAAAGATGCAGCAAAAGCCGCAGCAACTCGTATATTTTATAATCGTCAAGCTCGGCTCGACGATCGGTGCCCGGCGCAAAATCTACTTGCTCCCGCTGCTACAAACGTCGTTGTTCCAAAGAAAAGGGATAAAGTGTGCCATCAGTGCATTGTCCCATTATTATTCAATGCTCTTGGAGAAGCTGCAGTTTCATCCCACTGTAACTCGCTTTCGCCGGGCGAGCAGTATATAGGCTTACGTCACTTGCCGTTCGTCATCAGCGTCTCGTCTCCGCAAAGTCGATTCGGCGCTCGGGGGTAAACTGCGACCCAACGTGAATTTCAAATCGCGGCCTTTGTGGCCACGATATAAACATACGTATAGGTATACCACCAAGCCAAATCAATCCTCCGTCTAGAGGTGCAGCTGCAGTGGAAGGGTCATTTTCTCGGGGTTTAACCGCCGATTGCCCGTAGCTGCGCAAAAGCGCGCCACGGGAAAAGCACAAACGACGTTCACACCGGCGGCGAGTCCCGCCGTCCGGGTACCCGTCGAGAGCTAATCCTCAGTTGACCGCGAAGCACTCGGACAGATGCTGTTACGGCCCTTTGTCCAGCCCTTATTCCAACCCAGCTAGCCCGGAATATAAATGTACATATACACGTGTGTGTGTGTGTGTGTGTGTGTTTGAGGGAGGCAAAGGGGCGAGAGAGAGAGAGAGCGGCGGCAGCAGCAGCAGCAGCAGCATCTACGTCATTTAGTTCGCGACCTTCTGACCTGGAAATCTGGCGCGCAAGAGGAAGATCGATCGGCTCGGGTGTACACCTCGCGGGCGCGAGGGCCGCTCTCGCTCTCCTGGACCACAGCTGCGGCCGGTGCGAGTGCCCCCGTCATGTGGGGGGGTGGGCCGCGTGTCACGCCACGCCGCCCGCCATAACACGTGCTCCCGCCCGCTCGAGCTCCTCTTTTTTTCCCCCTCTACTCGTATACAGCTACTTTTCTCGCTCTCTCCTGCTGTAGTGCGCGCGCGCGCAACCGACGAGACGGACGTGTCACGCGATTGTGCAACGCGACCCGCCCGTTTTAAAACAGCGCCAGCCTCGAACTACTCCTCTTCTCTCGTCCGTTTTCCCTTTAGGAGCAGACTATCTCGCACATAGCCGCATGTATTACGGAATCAAATGCAGCATACTAAGCTATTTCTATTATTTGTCCAAATTTTCATGATTTTCATTGTATATAAGGTAACTGTACCCAATGTGCCCCCCCCCCCTAAGGGTTTTTCGCGAATTTGACTATGATAGACTTCGAATTTTAGAATTCTGTGAACGGCATCTCAAAGCTTAGCTCAATACCTATTAGAAACCATCTTCATAATCATCATTCGACTACTTTAACCTATCGAAAATCGCAATTTAGAAAAAAACGCAAAAAGGCTAAATGCACAAAACGTATACCCAATTTGGCACAATTTTTTAATCATTAGTTACAGCCTATATAGGCCTACAGGGACGATCCAATTGGCATTGAAATAAACTCTCAATTATGTTCCCAGTGATATTTATACAAAATTTTTAACATACAACTCAAAAATACGCGTCTAAATCATCGTAATATGTCTATACAAATATTCAATGATTTCACTCAGTCTTCCCATTTAAAAATGCGTAGAGAGGCACATTGGGTTCACTTTTTTTTGATGCGAAAAATAGCAATTTGAGTAGGATAAAAAATAATTTTGGGAAAACTGATGAGACCAATCGAAAGCTGAGATGTTTTTACACAAAAAAGAGTAATGACACTTTGAGAGATAAAAATTATTGACACCTGATTTTTGAGGTTGAGTGTGAAAAGTGAAATAAGAAAATGGTGAAAAAATCAGTAAGTGAAACTTCAAAGTGTTGTAGGAGAGTGGTTTTGAGGGCTAAATGGGCGGGGAAGATACCGAAAATTTTCTTTTAATTCCCCCAACATAACCCAAGAGCGACTGATGCTCAGAGAGCACCGGAAATACGAAATCTGACGATTGTGCCAAATTGGGTACAGTGCCAAATTGGGTACAGTTACCTTAGTATCTTTATTTTTGGTAATATTTGTGCAACGTATAGTACATGCAATAAACATTATCCGAATCTATCTCCCTCTCTCTGGCTAGAAAATTCGTAAAATAGGCATTGACATGAGCATATAATTACTCGTGATGTTTGCTTTTCTTTTTTTGACAGAAAATATTGACTAGCCAGCCTATTTCTTTTTTCTTAGAACATGATTTCTTACAAAATCTTACAAGGCAAGTAAGTGTCTCGGATCTTGCTGAAACTTTGTGAGATGTTTTTCGGATACCGAAATCGCTCGTGTGTACAGGCATAAAGCCTAATGTTTCAAGAAGTCGACAATGATTCATGGATATCTCGAAGACACCGAACGTCGTGCCTTGTGGCTTCTACATCACCTATTCGGCTGGCCGAAAATCATGTCACACTCTCTCTTTTGTTATTTTGGTTTTATTTTAGTATGAGAGTAAACGGATACTCGCCATGTTTTCATATTGGACCCGCACCGAATAAGGTAACTGTACCCAATTTGGCATAATCGTCAGATTTCGTATTTCCGGTGCTCTCTGAGCATCAGTCGCTCTTGGGTTATGTTGGGGGAATTAAAAGAAAATTTTCGGTATCTTCCCCGCCCATTTAGCCCTTAAAACCACTCTCCTACAACACTTTGAAGTTTCACTTACTGATTTTTTCACCATTTTCTTATTTCACTTTTCAAATTCGCGAGAAACCCTTAGGGGGGGGGGGGCACATTGGATACAGTTACCTTAGTATGTGTTTCATTCGAAACAACTCGATGTTTTGTGCAAACCGCAGTTGCTATAGGTCGAATAATAAAAGAGGTCCTGGATACCAAAGACCACAGGAGAACGTGACGAGCTGACTAGTAATCGAATATGCTATACGCTAGCGATTGTTTGATTGGCACACGTATGTGTAGTATATATATGTATGTATGTGTTCTCGTATATCCTTCATCTAATGATATCCGCTCGAGGCAATTATAATGTGCCATTGCACGAACGAAAATTCAATCTTCATTAGTTGGAATAATCAACATGTGATTTTTGAGATGCAGATAGTTATATACCCACTGGCGTGGAATTACCCACGAATGATTGATTGGTGAAACGAGTTCACAATGTTACACTAGACTGATGGTTCTCTTTATTGTACCTCGGAATCATCATTTAAAATGTGATTAGATTTTTGGAAAAAAGTAATCAGCAACCACACCTTCTTTTCTAGATCGACGGTTCACAGGATTCAGTGAAGCATATATACGAATGACGATCCGAGTTTCAACAAGTTCCATCAAAGTCAATTAGTACCCACTTGCGTGTAAACGGATACAGTGGCGTTCTATCGACTCCCAATTGAATTAATTGTATGTATTAGATAACTCGTATCTGATTAACTCACCACCTCTAAACAACTTTTATCCACTTGAAAGTTGAAACAGTTAACAGAATAAAAAGTGAGGTGGAACTTTTCTACTTTTATAATAGTTGGAAATTGGATTGATACGTATATACGTAAGGCGAAATGAGCAGAAGGCAATTTCGAATCGACATATATATATATATATATATATATATATATTTTCATTCTATGAAAAGCTGTAACGATGAATTCAACGAGGGAATATCATTTAGAGGAAAAAATCCGTTGACTTGAACTGCTAATGAGGCTTTTCCCCCAATAGATTTGGGTCAATATCGTACGCAAGTTTAATTAGCAAGTCATTCTACTCGTTTCCAGATGGATTTAACACATTATTGATGAAAAACCAAACGAATAATTCGCGGAGCGTATTATACACGTGTGCGCACTGCAAATATAGACTTTGCATTTTTCTGCTCCCGAGCGAGCGTATTTGCGGTACTGGATACATAACATTATCCACTTTTCACCTCGCAACTCTAGAAACAAACACGTCAAGGTAATCCAATTCCACCTGTGTTGCCGGTGTTTTCAACGTTATTAAAGCACGCAATTCGCCTATATATACCTACCGGCGTGACGTCGCGGACCAACCTTAAAAGGCTGCTATATATGACGTTGTTGCTGCTGGCACTTCTTGTGCGGCTTAATAACTCGGTTTTGTGCACCTGGCAAACCCGCTGGTGGCCCCTTAATTGGAAATTTCTCGTTCAACCAGCCCTCTGACGATGCGCACGATGATGATCTTAAGACCTAGTTCGAGTACTGGATCGAGGCTTAATCGAGGTATACAGCTCGATTTCAATTGATTTCAAATTACGAATTCAATTAGTGAAGACGAGTCAAAGGGGTTCGTACGTTTGCAACAGGGCATAAATTAGTTCGTATATATATATATATATATATGTCCATCGGAAACATTCGTCTTAATATATGCGCATGTATTAAGATATATTAATATTAATATTGATATTCATGAATATCAATATTCGAGAGGGAAACGATGAATCCATGGTACAGGAGAATTCCAATTATTCAACGCCGTTACTGCGTTGATATTGCACAATCGTTCATCGACGCTGTGCATATAACGGCTCCGACGCAGTGAAAGCGCTCGAAAAATAGAAAAAACTCTATGTCTTGGGCGTTCGAGCGATTTCTCCAATGACTGAAAAACTCTCATATTTATTTATCTTTCGATTCAATTTTTCCACACCGTTAAAACGTCACGATAAATGGGAAATCCCATGGAACGCGGTGTCTCCGTCGCTTCCGGGGGGCAGCGCGCATCAAGTTCAATCTCGCCCCGGTAATCCGCGCTAATTCTCACGGTGAAATCTCGCATCCATTAGCCAAGATAATATGCCAAACCAAGCGCGCTTCGCCCGTGCGTCGAGCGATAACATTTAGCGAGAGCCGCGACTGCACGGCGTGACATTCTAAATTCGAAACGCGCGGGGCCAAGTGCCGCGGTGCTCCTGTATTATACAGAGGTCCGAGAGAGCCGAGAGATAAAAAGCAGCGGCTGTGTCTTGTCGATTCGCGTCACGTGCGCGCTTGGCGTCGGCAGAGCTAATCTTCATCCTCGGCGCCCGGCGTCCCGTGGTAATTCCCGTTGTAAGCGATATTTAATGGTGAAATCTCTCTCTGTCTCTCGCCCTCTTGCGCGCCCGACCGCATTGTCGTCGTATTTTATTTTCCTCCTGGCTTAGCCCGCGTCTCGGGCGTGTTGTATTCTCGTTATCGAGCAGGCCAAGTGTTTTTTTGTTGCCCGCTTGTGTGTATATAGACGAGTTACGGTTTTTGTCGGCTGGTGGTGGCCCTATACGCGGGTGTATTAATGTGCGGCCACACGATCGACCGGCGAGAGAGCAGCGAGGGGAAATTGCGAGATGCGAGTCGATGGAATCTTGGGCTCTTTCTCGAGGGGGCTAGTCATCGATTTCGCTCTGATTAATTCCGACGGAGTGATTGACTGCGAAGTTTCTCGACGAATTTATTCTCACTTGTGTGTGTTCTATCTGTTTTCTGAAGCAGAAATTACGAAAATTGAAGTTTCGCGTATTAAAAGAATTATGTTCAGTAAGTGTTGTCGCGACAGTTTGGAAACGAATTTCTTTTTCACTTTAAGCACGAGACAAGTTGTATGTACATACGTGATAAAAGTCTACCGTGCTGTATTTATTTCGGTAGATAGGGAAGTTACAATGTTATCATGAACTTCTAACTCCACTGACGACTAATATAGGACAGGAACCAATGAGTTTAGTACTTTTCTATAAAATACATTTATTCAAGCGAGTCGAGCAGAATGTTATAGACGTCGAAAACTCCCCGACAAGACTAAAACGAAGCTGATTTGTCTCGCATGAATATTTCCACCATTTTCGCGATGAAATCTTATTACATCAGTCGATTATGACTAGATGGACTGGAAGGCACGAGTATTCAGATAAATCGAAATGAAATCGAAGGAGACTTTTTTAGCATTAGTCGAAAATTGGTTGATTTTTTTGCAAAAGAATATGTATTTATAGAAAGAACTGAACAATGCGACCCTCAAAGGTGAACGTTAAGTGCTACTTAAGTAATACTGAGCCATCAGGGTCAGGGGAGATCGGTTTACGAGAGAAGAATCGACTTTTTTTTGAACATTCGATTTTATAAAAACTGAGTCGATTCTTCCGGAATTTATTCCGAGAACGAACGATAGCTGAGCTTTTGGAGGTGCCCTGCTCAACGATAAACTCTGCTTCTCAATTTCAGTGTGATATCGTTCCCGGCAATATCATTAGAATCAGGAAGATGCTGTTACGTAGCCGCAGGTTATTACGTGGTTACAATTATAATTGCAGATTGTATTATTAATAGCATACAATTATTGAGTAAACAGAAGCCACATCGGAGAAATTAAATTAACCATAACTGAATATGCAATAATAATGCATCAACTTTCGCGAGGTCGTGCTTTATTTTGGTTGAATTAATATTGCGTTATCATATAATAATACCTTTGAGGTGAAAATCAGTTTCAATAGACCAGTAAAAATTTCCATTAGGTTTTGGTTGGTCTGAGCATTATTTCGCTAACTTGCTCCGTTTACAGGGTATGCATATTTCAATGGAAAGAACTCACTAAGGATTTGAAAAGAGCGCGTGTTATCGTTTAATATGAGAATAACGCACATGTAATATCCTCACGAAGTGCATTTTAACTCTGAAGCTTTTTATGCATGTTTGAAAACCTCGAAGTTTTTAAAAATAGAAACTATAACGGTCTGTATACCCAGTCTTTGAGCTGGACTTTAGTGAAACATTGCTGGCAGATTACTTTTTTCATGATGAAAAGAAGTTTTGTGGAAGGATTTCGTCAAACTCATTGATTTCCATGACATATTTTATACATCATTATCGATTTTATTTGTACATGAAGAGTATATATATATATATATATATTCTGTATATATAGTTTTATGTAAATACCTAATCATGCCCACCTTTGAGCTCTAATAGACACTACAACGTGCTAAACGTGAAATTTCTAACGCAACTGGCGACAAACCAAGACCTTAAAAATAGTGAAAATAGCGTTGGGTTCGATTTCAATCTTTTTACACTAATGACAAAAAAATGAAAATCCATTGAAACATTCAATTGGGTGCTCGTATGATCAATAAAGAAAATAGTTCACTAAGGTAATATACCAAAGGAATCGAATCAGGTCGATTACTGGAGAAATCCACGAAATTATTGTATACTACTGGTATAAATACTTCCAAGCCGTTGAAACGTTTTTATCGTGGGAGAAGCCTATTAGCAAAGTTTCAAGACCTATAATACCCTGATTGGATAGTTATATGCTGAGGTCTAATTTGAATTAAATTAGCTTCAATTCCAATCGAAATGATCATCAAGAAACTACAGAAGAGAATAGACGAATGACGCGTGCAAAACTTCCCGATAAGGGCGCGCAAAATACTAAAACTGTTGCGTCCTCTCGAGTCACCGCATCTAGAGCTCAGCGGTTATTCGATTGCCGCTGCAAATACTGAAAAGTGCCCCTGGGCAGAATCCAGAAAACTAATCAGCGCGACGCGACCGTAAGTGATGGCGCACTTCCCGGCCAACGAGAGCTTATATTGCCTGTTGCGCTTACTTACGGAGTTTGAAAATTATACGGTGGGAATCGGAAGATCAATGTACACCGAGAATGTATATCTTCATAATGGATTTCTCGATAGACTGCTATTTGTTCGAGGAGATTTATTCCTCCGACTTCGGTTAATCTATCAACGCCTTCCAATATTCCTGACACTTTCGAGAACTTTCAAATGAATGGAGAGGGAGGAAAAAATCGATTGATCTCTAATTTTAGAAGCATTACCACTTCCATTTTTCAATTTTTTTCATAGAAACGGCCTTTCATTGGGATGAGAATCAAATTAGACTGTCGCTTGTAGTAATAATTGCAGTAATGGCTCAATTCAGCACAAGCTGAAAATATTCTCTGCGCGTAAAATATTCATATTTGTAAATAATGTAATTTCTCGAGTTTATTTTCATTCTTTGAAACATACAAATCAAGAAATAATGAAATATCAGACTCGTATGATCAAACGAAAGAATAATATAAAATTAATAGAATTAATGAGTTAAAGAGTTCATGGATCTTGCACGATAATGAATCAAAAGGGAATTTCGGCACTTGAATGTTTCGGAATCTCGGAACCTCGAAACCGTATCGTGCTAGTTTGAAACTAGAACAAGGGAGTCATGAAATTTATGAGGGAAATTCAAGTGTATTGTGTAATTACGCAATCTTGCCTGACTATGCGTAATATATTCTACTGAAAATATTTACATACTGAGGGAGAGAGTGGAACTCCTTGTTCTTCGTTCTTCGAATTATTTAAATATCATAAATTTTTATCGTTACAGTTTTACAGAGAATATATTTTGTTGGTGTTACAAATAACTATATTTACTCGTAACACCAACTTCAATGTGAATCCATGAACAATTTGTGTTTCTGAAATTAAAAATTAATTCACGTTCGTTTATATCTTGAGTACTAATCGGCAATAGTAACTGAAACATGCAACTAGTGGGTGAAATTTTCAAGACACGTGGGATGTGCACAAACGAATGATTAAAATTGAATGCACCAGTTGGATACGATATTTTATGTTATGAGAGCTCGTAAAACGGCCTTACAACAAACCCACTAGTGCGTGAAATGGCGTTTTACGCATCGATAACATAGAACATAGAATTTGGATCAAAAGTACAGCCCTCTATGAATGATTGTAAATAGGAAGAAATTCATAATAAAATTATAACATTTTGAAAAAGACACAAAAATCTTCTATCTACCAAAAGAGAAGTAAATATGGGGCGTTTCGCCTCAATCCCCCCAGCGCTGCGCGCGAGCGCCGAAACATGCCGTTTTCAACTCGTGTTTACGATGCCAAAATGTCTCTAAGAAAATGATTCGATAGATCATTTCTATGTAGTTTTTTCTCAGCTTTCCAACGGTGTAATTAGTTTTCCGGAAATTTTCCATTTTCATCCCCAAAAAATATAAAACATCGCATATCTCAAAAAGTATATTTTTAATATTTTTTTTAATGGTCTCGATCGAAAGCTGAGGATTTTTCACGTAGAAAAATATGTTTTCCAAGGAGTGGCCGAATGATTTTCTCTGAGAAATAGAACGTCGAAAAGTAGACGTAGCGCTACTCCGGCGCACGGAGCGCGTGAGCGCCAATCATGCTGTTTTCAACTCTCCCCAACGATACCAAAATGCATCTGAGAAAATTATATTATGA
>CM037084.1:51376505-51388020 GCA_020882725.1 Aphelinus certus
CGCTACGTCTACTTTTCGACGTTCTATTTCTCAGAGAAAATAATTCGTGCACTCCTTGGAAAACATATTTTCCTACGTGAAAAATCCTCAGCTTTCGATTGAGACCATTAAAAAAAATATTAAAAATATACTTTTTGAGATATGCGATGTTTTATATTTTTTGGGGATGAAAATGGAAAATTTCCGGAAAACTAATTACACCGTTGGAAAGCTGAGAAAAAACTACATAGAAATGACCTATCGAATCATTTTCTTAGAGACATTTTGGCATCGTAAACACGAGTTGAAAACGGCATGTTTCGGCGCTCGCGCGCAGCGCTGGGAGGATTGAGGCGAAACGCCCCATATATCCAAACGAGTAGGCTTCAACAGTAGTATAGACTCAAGTGAACAAGTGAGCTTTAAAAAAAGCATCTAAAAAAGCCTGGATTCAATCACATTCACGACATTAGATTCGTGATAGAAAAAACATTGATTTTCTTCATACTACATCTGGGATGGACTTCGCTGCAAAACGTGGTAAATTTGTCGCGTGATGGCAGAGCCCAATTACCCCATTCGAAACGACGGTAAAAGAAACGATTGCTACGATTTAGCTTGGCGCGTTATAAGCGTGCTCACATCCCACGAGCCGTCACGCCCTCGGGATATAAGCCTCGGCCGGTGATTATGCATATACATGTGTATGGGACTATGATGAGCAAACGCTGTATATAGATCGCGACTTGAGTTTCGTATATGAGCTTCGAGCACGAGCAGCTTTGGTGTCTCGGCATTTACCCAGCTCCGAACTGAACATCGTCCAATGTGGTAGATGCAAATTTCCGAATAGGAACTGAGGTCAGCCGCAACGCCATTTGAGGCGTAATCGGTGGCGCGCGAGAGTGGTATAGCCAATAAGTTGATTGCAGAGAGGGCCGGGCGCGCGTTATGGGCTACCGAGGAATCTCGATCCCATTGGTATTCATGGCTTTGTATGAATATTCTCTCCTCCGTTGTCCCTCGCTGCCGTATATAGATTGGGTGCGAGGAGATTTCAATGGGAGGACGCAACTTCATCGCGCAAATGTGTGTATATACTCGCGATGCCTGCATCAAATTTTACAGTTTGACTTCATCGACTTGAAAGTTGAGTGGGAATTTGCATTCGCTCGATGTTTCGATGGAATTGAAATTGCGAACAATTCATCTTTTCTCAAACCAGATTTCGTTTTTAAAATTAATTGACGTCCACCGTGTCTGATGGAAAGCAGGCCCTTCGAATGATGACAAAGAACTAATTGCGACATTGTTTCTGATGTTCTCTCAATCGTGAGATTCAATTTCACTGGAAATGAATAAAACAAAAGATACCTTCCGACACTGAGGGAAACAGATCCTTGCTACTAGTATAAAAATGAGTCGTTTTCACATATTGTATTTCAAGTCTGCGTTACTGTACTTCTGGCGCGTGAAATTACAAAATGTCTACGGTCAAAGGGCAACGTCACACGATTTTTAATATTGACTGTGGGGTAACATGAACGTGTGCTACTCCAATAAATGAAATTCCAACACGCGTAATAATTTTCATCAGTTTTTTACAAGTCGTAGGGTGAAAATGAATATTTGGTCAATTATCTTGTGTATGTGCGTTGTTTTTCAAGTTTCAAATGACTGAAACTATAGACAAGGGTTTTTCGATGCTCAATTTTGAATCTATTAGGTGAAATTGATACATACAGTTGAAAATTGAAGTCGAAATGACAGTACCTGATATTACACAGATGAAATATGCCACTCTTTGTTCAGCCTGTAACAGAGAAAACATTCGAGAAATTAAAATATGATTATGTGACACGTTGAAATGAAAATGGAATCGAACAAAGCTGACGCGTAATATTTTCATTTAACATGATTAAGATCCAAATGATTACAATGGAAATGAAAGTGAATCAGCTACTGAAATAATAGAACGTTTTTTGGAATAAATTTTATTTTAATTCCATTCTCTTGCTCTCTCTAAGAGAAGTGTAGTAATGGTGTTAAATTCACCAAATTTTTTGTTGACTCCTAAGGTCACTCAGTCCAAATATTGCTTCAGAGTCCTTTTACCACCCTCCGGACCCGTGGGCGATAATAGATTCTATTTCCATACTTAATATTGAATTTGCGGAGCCGGTATAGGGGGTAACGGAGAAGGACAGCTGTAGGTACACCAGATACTTATTCGTAGATTAGAATTTCAGTGAAGGAAGTTCATTGGACAGGGTGAGTGGTTAGGGGAGGGGAGGGGGAGTTTATTTCATACATTAATCAAATTATCATTGTGTGAAGGAAATTATATACATATTTTTTGGGAATTTCACGATGAAATCGATTTCTTAAAAATAATTTTTTTTTTTTCAATCGAAATACTCCAAACGTTATGTTCATTCCAAAACTCAAACTGCTCCAACTCAGGTCCTATACTGAGAGAACTTGAAGTTAACACTGAAGTTATTGGTAGATTCTTAATTTTTGCGGATCTGCATACGGTGAACGCAATGCATGAAAACACGACCGTATCTGCGGGTATTGGCAGGGTACCCAAATGACAAGTGGATTCCTGATAAGCCGGATCTAATTTGATTCAATGTGTTTCGTTCCATTGCGTCTCACTCGATGCCCATATGCATCCGCTGAGGCTATGTGCGTTTACAGATGAGAACCGTAAAAATCGAGGAAGCACTGATCAATTCTATGCGGAATAAGTCGGTTTGCGTCGCTCAGATGAACCCGTTCACCGCGCGAGATCCTTCGTTTTTCAGGCGACGCGACGCGTGGACCGCAATTATCAACCCAAAATTCTCTCGGGGCATGAATAAATCAAGTGCGCTCTTCCATTTTGCACGCGTTAAATTGTCGGACGCTCGGGTTGTGAATTCAATTCGCTTGATGAATCTTTCCAACCGTGAAAATTTAAAACTGAAAGCTCCCGAAATTGAATTCGAAAATCCGTTACTTCGGCAGGTCGGTCGGGACGTCATCGTCGAAGGCGTAGCCGCGCGCGTGTATCTATATTTCGCTTCGGATTGTCGGGTGCAGGGGACGAAAAGCGAGCTCTCTGGCGCGTGTACGAAAAATTGCGCAGCTCTCGAGTTCACGCACGAGCGTATTAAAAAACCCCGCGATCGTCCGAATGGAATCGCTCGTTTCCATACACGCGCGATCGTGTATAAGCTCATGCGTGTACCCGAAAACACCGACGCGTGTATGTCGACAGAATATAGGTATATAAACGATCGCGAGGAAGCGGAAACTGTTTGTCGACCAAATTCGCTATTTCGGACGTTCGATACCAGTGCAGCGCGCGTGTCGACAAATACATCCATATCGCGGGAGGGGAATAAGCGCGCGTGTAATTGTATCGGAGCGTGTACGTACGCGGTGGGAAGAAACCATACGGGGAAACGTTCGACGGGGTAAATAGCGGAGATTCCGAGGCGGCACGTGCGAAACGCGGCGTGAATATAAGGTCGACCGAGCGGCCACGTGCGGCAAATTCGATTAGCGATTTGACCCGCGTGCCGCTGTTGATCGATGGCGCCGCTCGCGCGCTGCACTGATGAAGATACCGCGCGCGGCTGCGTGTGTATATACGACGCGCACACCCGACCGAATTCACTCACCTCGCGATGTTTGCTTTTTCCTTTCATCTGGCTCGCGAAGAGCATCGACACTTTTTTCTCCCTTCTGCGTCGTCTCGTTCGATTGATGGCCGGCTGAACGACCTCCGAATCGAATGAGTTACAGGGGGTATAGTTTGGGAATGTGTATACGCGCGAGGCTCGGAAATCTATGAGCCCATCGGTGTTGAACGATCGATTCGTTCCCGAGGAATCGCGTAGCCTCCGCGAGGTATTGATGTCTATGGGCTCTAAACGAGGAATAACATCCTGCGAATATTGCGTCGGAGCTCCAATACCTATATATGGGCGCGACGAGAGTAATAGATAGATTTATGAACCGCTGACAACTGAATCGAGAGTACATTCGTAAAAGCTTTCGGTGAAGAACCGATGTGTTGAAGTGAGAAAGCACTGTGGGTAGGTGGCTGAATTATTGGATAAAACTTCAGTCAATTTTTCATTTAATCAGAGTGAATTTCGCACTCTAGTTCCATAAGTTTTGGTAGCAAATATTTTTACATCGCAGTATGTGCTGTAAACTCTTGCTATCAAAACTGAAAATCTTGAACATCTATGTTGTCTTGTAGTCATAATTCGATGTTAATAAATTTGTAGATACTCCCTCCTGTGGGAGTTTGGTCCACTTTCAAACCTTTTTACTGACTGACGAGGCCGGCGAACCATATGCTGGCGAAACGTCGCAAACTCCAAATTTATATAGAGTTTTTCGTTTATTGAACTCCATATTACGGATTAGCCCTCAAAGATCGCAATAAATAGGAATTTTGAACGATGGAGAGTGTGATAAGATACATGGAATCAGATAATTGGGTGCTCCAGGAAATTGGCTTCTTAAGTCCCACGAGGCAGTTCATCGATAGCTCGAAGAGTAAAAAGACTCACGCGAGAGTCAGCGAACGTGGGCCTGAAGAATGTATGCCTCGGTAGCGATGGCCTTTGGAAGAAAAGACAAAGAATCGGGTCTAGACACCTCTTTGCCCACGTCATGCCGGCAGTGGGAGGAAACTTAAAAGTAAAAGAGGGAAGATGGATGTAACAAAAGCATGGGTGAACGACTCGATTTCTCCCGACTCTTATGATTGATCGGTCAATCTAAACTATGGAAAAATGTTTCTAGATACGACTATCAAGATATTGTAAGAATAATATTTCAACATTCTCTAGAACAAAAAGAAAGCGTGGCACCGGATACGAAAAAATTTTTGAGAATATTTTCATACTCGGAAGGATCATATACTTTATAATGATATCTGGCGGCTTTATATTGCCCAAAACAACGAACAGTCAAAAATTACAAAAATATAAAAAAAAAATCATTCACAGAGAAATTGAATTAGCAATTATTCTGGAATTTTCTTGAGTCTATTATTATATCATATAAAAGAAATAATTACAACCTTGATCTTTGTATTATGGACTATAGAATGGTGGTTATTCTGAATAATATACACTACGATAATTAATGATTGTCACTTGACTTGTTGGAATATCATGGCATTCAGAACATACTTTGGGGACAATGCCTTTGTACGTACGTACAATTAACTACTGTGAAATTTATCGCGAGTGCAAACAAAAGACTCGATGGAAAATATTATGATAATTCTGTCGCAAAAGGTTGAACAATTGATAAATTCACCAAACATTCCTTATCCATTAGAAAAAAAAGTTTGCGGCATAATTTTGACGACTTTCCTTCACTATTCCGCGGAAAAAGATCAGTACACTCAAGTTCCGGCAATTCATCAGTGGTGCATAGATTAATCAAGAGCTGACGTATTTCCATTGGAGCTTTTTGTTGTGAGTGCCTTCCATTCGTCAGGCACATGTGTAGCCTCTACAAATGGTGACACATAAATGGTTCCTAGTTGTGATTCGATTTGGAGCGAGGAGGAAATCCGCTTTGGTAGGGAGTCACACACGACGAGCGATTCAATCAAGGGATTGAAATTTACTGAGTTATCTCTGTTGGTTATGTGTCCTGTGCATTTTTGTCATAGTGGAATGGAACTTTCATCTCTATTCGGAAGGGATATAAACCTCTCTGGTCTGCCACGTATACGGGTGATTCTCTGCCATCAATTTCGGCCGGCTCAATTTATTTTACACGTTTTAGGGAGTGTAACAATCGTCTCTGAAATTTTTAACTCCAACTAACTTCAATATTCAAGCTTTCGAGGGAAAAATGACAAACGTTCTTTCTAAAATTCCTATACCACGTTTCATGAAAAATAAAATCGGTTCCAAATTCCTGACCCCTTTTGGATATCAATAAAGCTAATTCCTAATTCTAGAAGCTTGAAATACCTCTAAAACGTAAAAAACTAAGAAATATAGTATTTTCAATTACACTCCAAAGAACATTTTAATCAAATTATTGTCGACTTGACAGAGAGAATCGCTATAACGCGATCTACTATCGAGAAAAATAGCAGGCTTGTTACATGAAAACAAGTTACAAGAGTTATATTCGATATATCGGATGGTACTTTGCATATGTCGTGGCCTGCTTCATGCAATTCCTCTTACATAATGCATCTCTGGGATAAAATTGAGGTTTTTCTAGATTCAGCCCTACTATATACTTTCATTTGCATTTCATTTGTTATATTCTTATGTTTTTGATTAATTATTCATTCTTTCTTATCAAATACCCTCGAATTAGATACAAGTCCTAATTTACCTCACCCTTTTGCAATTTTGCATAGGCATCGGGTTTTTAATATTCAGATAATGCATGGATTTGATTTCTGAAATTCTTTGAACATATGACGCAATAATGGGCCATGTTCTATTCTTCACAATTCCAATTGTACAAAAGAGTTCATATCATAATAAAGTCGGAAGAATAGTCAAAATAGACACCTTACTCTTCTGACACACAATACACTAACCGATATTTCACTAATACTTACAAACTGATTATTCGCTGTAATTCACCAGTGGAATGTCGGTGGAATTACTGTGAATTTTTGCTAGAAGAAATTTAGAGAGTAAATAGACGAAAGCTGAATTTCCCTGTTCTCTACTCATGACTGAAATTTTATCCAATTAGTTCGGCACAATTAAGCTTTTCAGCCGCGAGTGACAAGAAACTAAAGATCCTTGGAGGACAAAATAATACAGATATTTCGATAATCCGATTGTGTATCAAACGTATCGAATTTCTATCTTTCACAGCTGTTGATTCTATGCGATCAACGCAATGAATTCTGAACAGGGCAAATAAAATGATTGGAAAACTTACAAAGTTACAATGTTTGTATAAAATATTATACTTCATGCACCGATCATTTTCGAAAATAAATTCTCTGGATTATAAAGTCAAATTGTTTAAAATAGAAGATACACTGCAGTGGTAACCCAGATGCTTGAAAAGGTTGATCCAATACATTGATCAAATTTATAGTAGAATCGATATTCGACCTCACTGGAATTACGACGAATGACCGTCGTCTGAACAACAGCCAGTTCGAGTAGCAATTAATACGAATAATGCAAGATAAATGAGTTCGTACGAAACACCAGAATTCAGAGGAATTCAAAAGATCGCAGGAATTCACTATATAGCTTTTTAGAGAGTTAGGCAAAACAAAGCCTCGTTAGTGCTAACCTCGTCATTTCATTTAAAAAGCGAGACGTGCTTGGCCTTATCTCTTTTTTCGAACCCTTTAACGCCCTAGATTTCATGGGCTTGAGTTCTGGGAAAGTTGCGTGGCTAAATGATTGGGTAGAGATTTTTTTCTATTAATGAAGGCTGATTGCGGATGAGATCCTCAATTTCCAGATCAGCCAGGCTGTAATTTCTGAAGGCCGATGAAATTGGCTACACCTAATTGATATTTCCTTTTAATTATTTCCGAGAGTACGTGATTGATGAGGGTGCGGATTAATAAGCTTGCTGGAAAAACACGAAATCCACAGTTATATCCCCCGTACGTACGACCATTGGCTTCCACGAACCTCGATGGCTTCCCCCAACAGAACTTGCGGCAACGTAATTTATCTGTCGATGAATCGGACTTCTTCCGTACACACTTTGCGTGGAAGATATTACTTATGCAACATGCGATCAAATATACAAGGTGTTGAAAAAGACGGAAACAGGTGAGTACACAAAACAGATACACAATATTTTGGAAAAGGAGAGGAAACGTAGTTCCATTGGTAGATTTTTCCCTTGGAATCGAATGATCATATTGTATTTTGAGTTCGAGGTCTTTAAAAGAGTCTAGTAAGATCCAACTTTTAAATTTTGAATGAGAACCATACTTTTTTATTTACTATTTGGATTCAACGGAAAATTTTACGTTCGAATACGTCTTAGCTCTTTATAGGTCCCTACGGCCGCTCGTAGGAAATTTCACGTCCGAATACGACTTAGCCCTTTACAAGGACCTATAAAAGTTTGATACGTATGAATACATAAAATTTCTCTTGATTTGATGTTATAATCAAGAGATTGGAATTTTGAGAAAAACTGAGGTTGACCAAACAAAATCGCTGCCAATTGCATTATCAGTATACTTTCTCAAAGTGGTTTTGAGTAAAGGAACCATAGGAAAGTAAACAACTGTTACTATGAAGGTTTAAATATTTTGGACAAATGGACCTCAAACTGATTTCACAGTTTACCTAGCAGCGTTGTACGGGAATATGAATAACAGTCGTTATGGAAAATACAAAGATATGCAGTGTCTTGTGTCATCAAAAGTACTGCAAATGAACTTCAACTCAAAATTCCTGTACGGTCGTTATATGGAAAATATCTCGTTGATTTTCGTCGATCCTTGTAAGTATTTGAGCGCCAACGAGCATTTACGAGGTATTATAGGGAACTTTCATAAAACGCCCTAGCAACGTTTGCTAAACATTGAAATCGGTTCGCATCTTACCAAGATTATTTCTTCAAAAGTTATCTTGCGATTAAAAATAACCTTATAGGTACGTATACGTACGTGCATAAATACATTTTTGGGATTCCATTTTTTTCGACTCGTAAAAATGAAGGTTTCAAAGTCTGATTCGAAAAATTGATTTTTGCACCGGCACAAAGCTTTATCTTTGAGAAATCAAAATCATACTCCACGAAAAAGTTTGCTTTATATTAGTTCAAAAGCTTACCGTCAAAGTGTTTGACCCTTAACAGGTCAAAACTGTACGAGATTTAACAAAAGAAAAGCTCTCTGGCTTTGAATGAAAAGTGTTGAAAAGTTAACAATTTAAACTTGAAAATTCTCCTTCAAAAGTTTTCCCAACGCCAGCTTGTCGGAGAAGCACCTCGTTTGAGCCGACATTATCTCCATAACTGGAATTGTAATTTTCTGCTCGGAACTTGCAACTCTATATTGCAATATCTGTGGAGCATATTTCACGTGACTCCAGAAGTATATGATTAATTATCGTCATGGGCAAATGTTGTGTAAGCGAAAAAGTATCAATGATGAACAATATTATTCTAGCAATTACATTTTTGACGTTAATTTTTCTTTTTGGTTCTATTTTCAATTTGTTTTCGCCAACTGTTTTGAATGTCTAAAAAAAGAATAAGCTAATGAGCTAATAATTATCTGGGTCTGAAATCAAGTATTTCACGTGAAGTCAAGACCATCCTAGAAAATTGAACTTTTTCAATCTCCACTCGATTCCCTTTCATAATTGACTTACCCTCTTGGGAACAATTTCAAAACCATCGGAACAAAGCAACCAGCACCGCGTCACTTCATTCCCAATATCGATTCTATGTCAGAAAATGGCGATGTGTGAGAAAAAAAGATTACACAGTTTCAAATACAATGGGTGCTGAACTATAATTATCGTTGATAGCGTTAAAAATATATTAGTTGGATGATATAGTGAAATGAAAGGAGTGCGATATCCTTAAGTCTGAGTATTCCAAAATGCAATAAAGTCAGAGAATATGAAATGTGTTACAATCAGAAACTATTTTGTGATGTACAATAACAACTTTCCTTTTATATGTATATTTAACTTACTAAAAGTAGCATTACATCCATATGTAACATCAAAACTTTAATTCTATCCAAGTGCGAGGCACAATATTCTACAATAAATACATTGTTAAAATATACTCATGAGCGATTTTTAGTTCTCCAGAATGAAAAAAACTTACAGTTAAGAAATTTAAATGAATCAAACGACCGAGTATGTACAGTATGTACAGGATCAATTCAAATAGCCACCACAGACACAATAATAATGAAAGCGCTGACGGTTTTTTACGGTCCGTGAAACTTGGATGAGGAACGAGGTGGTAAAAAACAAGAACAACCATGAAGAGTAGTTGGCGAAGCATGCGTCTATCTATTTAATTACCACCAAGAGGATATTAAAAAAGTTAAGCACGCGAACCCCTCGTTTGCAACGCGTTACGTATGTGCGCGCGTACAAAACCTTGCTTGTCTCTCCGTGGATTGTTTACTTGTTATTTCCAGAGCAAATGAAACGTGATGCCAATTTCTTGTTTCGAAAAGTCGTTGATTAGGCTCCGTCTGAAATTTATTCACCGTCATTATTGATTATTTCGAACTGTCTGTTCAAACTGTTGTCACGTATCGTTTCTTACAATGATTAATTGTAAACGTATATATCGCTATTCACTAATTTATTACGCTCTTTGCTACATTCAAGCGCGCTTCATTGAGTATCATTTTTACAAAGTATATATGGATAATGATGTCAAATAATAATATACCAACCTATACCTTCTTGGACTAGTGCTCCCTGCAGTTTACTAATATCGTGCCTACGCTCTCTATCTAACCCACGTTCACATTATATCATGATAAACAGTTCATTTTGTAAAAATAATTTGATTTTATAGTCAAGAAAATCGCCAATTCACTTATTCTTCTAATCTTCTTATCAGGGTAGAAGATAAAAGTTTCGGAATATGCCTGCTCTCTCATACATTTAAGTAGAAAACTCGAGCATTAGTGATATGAAAACAGGAAGATTTCTGACGTTTGGTTATTCATCGTGAATTTCATATAATGTAAAAATGCTGGGGCAGAATAATAACAGACGAATGAAATCTAAAACAATCACGTCCGTTCCATCATTAATATGCATCTGACTACGAGAATAGATAGAAAGAGCATCGAAAAATATTAAAAAAAATATTTTTATTTGATCCTACGTCACTCAATCAAAGGATCAATGATAATTTATTTATGGAAGAAATATTGGTCTGTCATAATAATATCAGTGAACAAAACAATAAATGAAAAACATATTTCTATTGGTTGCATTGAATTATTTCACGCTTGAAATACAATGGAGCTTACTAACAATCCTACAAAAAAACCGCTGCCAAGTGCCTCAGCAGTATGCTTTCTCAAAATATTGCAATCGAACCTCAACTTACATTAATCACCACTCTTTGAGAAAGCAAAACCTCTAACTCATTTCTCCCACTCCATAGTAACGGTTGCTATGGTAAATATCCGAGCTTCGGTGTTCTTACTTCTTAGTCGTCAACAGTTCCGAAAATGGACCTCTAACTGACTTTTCCCACTCCATAGTAACAGTTGCTAAGGATGTAAACAATGGTTGCTATGGTAAATGTCGGAACTTCGATGTTATTACTTCTTAGTCACCAACAGTTCCAAAAATGGACTTCAAACTGACTTTTCCCACTCCATAGTAACGATTGCTAAGAACGTAAACAACGGTTGCTATGGTACATGTCGGAGCTTCGACGTTATTACTTCTTAGTCATCAACAGTTCCGAAAATGAAACTCCAACTGACTTTTCACACTCCATAGTAACGGTTGCTAAGGCCGTAAACAACGGTTGCTATGGTAAATGTCGGAGCTTCGAC
>CM037084.1:51388040-51410981 GCA_020882725.1 Aphelinus certus
ATCGTACGACAAAAAAAAGTCAGTCTGAAGCTGAATTTTGTATCTCCATAGCAACGGTTGCTAAGAGAATAAACAATGGTTGTTCCAAAATGAATGTCTTATCGATTCTCATCGATCATCGAAAAAATTGGAGACCCATCGTGCATTGATGATGATTTTTGGAGCTTTTATCAAAAACACGTTAGCAACGGTTGCTAGAGAAAGCAAAACAACGGAATTGGCTGAAAATTGAACTCGACCGAGATTTTGCGGCGACTAACCTGTGTGCAAAATTTCAGGACGATCGGACAATTCCTTCGAGAGTTATCGTACGACAAAAAAAAGTGCACGTACGTACATACATACAGACATTTTCGGATTTCCATGTTTTTCGACCCGTAGATTACGAAAATCGAGGTCCCGAAGTCCGATTCGGTGGGTCGATTTTTACCCCGTTACAAAGCTTTCTCTTTGAGAAAGCAAAATTGCTGCAAACTGAACTGGCTATACGCCATCACATTGTGGCTACACGCACAAAAATAGTATTTTGGTTCAAGAAGAATTATCAGTTTGAGGCTATAGCAAGAAGGTTTTTATATATTCTCATGCTAAACAGACTTATCCAGGATCAAGAATATATTCTTAATCGTAGAGAAACTTGTAACAGAAGCAGACGTCAAAATCTACGCTTCCAAAAAAAGTAGACGTTAATTCACACCGTCATTGTACTTTCACACATTATGAGTGAATAGATTAATTTATAAATTAGGCTTGCAACATACTATATTCAATTAGATTCCCAACTGTCTACGACTTGATTGAGAACCGTCGAAGCTCATACAATACTCATCGATCTACGTCACTTTTTCTCAATATTCGCGCACACACCGTCTCTTTGTTCAGTCAAAAGCATCAAATCTTCCAGCCACGTGTAAATGCAAATTAGAAGATGAAAGGAAAACAAACGGAATAATGTGCAAAAGCGGCGCCATTGTATGTATCTGCTTTGAGCAGAATACCCACTGGACGCAGGTGGCCTCGAGCCATGAAAGCGAAGTCGTCCGTTCCGGTAAAAATTGTACCTTCCGTGTTATACTAAAAATAGGTCATTCGCGTATTATTGAGCCACTTCGGCTTATCTGCGGTGTCGGTAGTGCGCTGCATATGGTGAATCTGAGCCGTTTGGCATGTACACTTTGACGGTGCGCGCACGGCTAATCGATGTGCCGCGCACCAGACCGTTTACACAACAGCTGACTTTTCCACGTATAGTACTCTCATACTTACTCGAGAGGTGCAAACTAATTTGCCCGATGACTGGTGTTTGCGAAGCCTCGAGTGTGTGTGTGAGTAAGGTCGAGATAACACTGCCGGCCGACAGCCACCTTCTCCTTCCCCCGCGTCATTGTACACCGGCTGGAGTACACTGGACGAATGGGAGCGACAATCTTCGAGCCACGACTGTTACGTCCCTTTTGTCTCTCTATTGGATTATCCGTTGTTTGGTCGTCTGACAGATATGGGGGCGGGCCACTGGTAACTGCTTATATTTGGACATATGTCAGGCGGGATCGATGAAAATTATCTCTGTCATAACCATGCGCTCTCCGGTACATTTGCGTATTATATACCTTATCCACCGCGCGGCGTGTATTCTATTGCGCGATCCGAATATTCATTTCACGCTTGAGTTTGGAAAAGATGTGAGGTGACTGCAGCCAGTGTGCCACCAGGGATTTTTCGCAAATCCGCGTCCATGATCAAATTCGAATCGCATCGCTTTGCGAACGGCACGCTGAAGGGCGATTCAAGACCTTTCAACCCTCTCAACGTGTCCCATCGCTCGCCTTTCATCAATTCATATGTTTTCCCTATATCCGACCTGTGGAAAATCGACTCACATTGATATTTTCTTCTGTATACGAAATATGAGAAAATTGACACATTGCCTTCAGTCGCACACATTGGCTGCATTCACCTTATCTGTGGATTTTAACAGTTTCAGTTGCGATTCCGTATTTTCCAATAACTCACACAAGCTGTTGACAAGCTCAAATGCAATCCTCCCTTATTGCTTTAGAGCTTTCAAATGTCATCGTTTTCTTGTAAATTCGACATTTTTTAATTGTGTACGCGTACGAATAACATGTAAATATTTGAAAACCTACTCATTTGATCGTATATCACTGATTCATGTGCATAACACTAGTTTTACTTGGCGCACGTTGCAAAAAATGATTTTCATAGCTGTGGAGTCCTACAATAATTGATGTGTGATAATGTCGCAACGTAAAAAGAAAACTTGAATAACGATTTTCGAAATAATTTTTTTGCATAATTCCGTATGATTAATTGAAAACGACGAAAGAAATCAAGGGTGAATTTTTTGCCAACCATCCAGCCATCACTCTGGATGAATTATTCACAAATAAATCGAATAAAAATGTCACTAATCATTTACATTTGTCATGAAGCAAATGAAAGACACGAGCAAGCGGTTGAGAGTGAATGATTCTGGCTATTAATAGTAAATTCTCATCTGTAATGCAATTTCTATTTTAAATTGATAGAATCCAATGTTCGTACATACACATAGACGAGCTTATATGATTGATATTAGGAAGAAGTTATTCACTGACGCACGTATTTTCTGAATTAAAAATAGTAGAAACTGCATAACTGGTGAGAAATAGTAAAAGTTTTCTAAAAATTTTATTTTCGTTCAAGCGAGAGCAAAGTGTCAATTTTGCTCCCTGGCGTTCGCAAAGAATGGCATTTTTCTCCCACTGAAGACGAAAAATAGCGTATGCACTGTTATTGACTGTTTATTCATCGGTTTATACATTCACTGTTATTCATCGGTTTTGCAATTTCTACCAATGAATGGTAAATTTTACTATTTTAAATTCTAATAGTACCGTTCACCTTCCAAACAAATATACAGATCCGCGATAAGCGTCTGCAGTCCTAAGAGTCGAGCCGTGCGACTACTCGCGCGGAGAGTCCCTTCTTTAGTCAGCTGCATATCGCAGGTGCGACGTGCGTATGCTATACCGGCATACACGAGCAATATATAAAAAACACGGCCGCAGCCCTCGCGTCAACCTCGAATGTATAATACGCATATAGCAATATACAGGGAAGGGGGCGTCAGCGCAAAATTACCTGTACGATGCGAACGCCAGCGGCGTGTCGGGGCGAATTTGCCTATTGGTAATTAGTGTATTTTGATTAGATTGAAGATCCAATGGTCTGTTTGACGGCCGGCTTTGATCGGTGACCGCGGCTTATCGATTACCAATGATTATTCATATACAAAGCTGCAGTCGTGCATTCGGAAATAAAGCGCTGTACAGCGGCCGCGTCCAAGGTCTATTTCCAAAATTTATTAATGCGCTCGAAGTATATTCGAGGCACGACGTGCGTTGTTGTCAAGGGGCTCGAGAAGAAAGTTAGAGATTCGTGCGACCTTCGATGGATCATCTTGACGCATTGGCTATACAAGAAAAAGCGCGACTTTTGTCCAAGTATATAGTTAACAAATTCAGGTGGCGGTTCAGTGTCGTGCGCGTTACATTATCTGCTGCGTATTTGACCAGTGGATTACGATTTACGACGTAGGGAAGGGATGAAAGAAGGGAGAAAGAGAAAGGGAGAGAGAGGGAGAGTAAATATGTTGACTTTGTCTTGTGTGCCGAGGGGGGGGGGGAACATAATCAAACGAGTACACATAATTTCCATGAGGAGTTCAAGAGGAATTCGGAAATTATTAATGACACGTCGGATCTCATCAGCTTTAGCAATTTACTCGAATCACTTTTTTCAATCCGCCAAATGAACGACCCTCGCCTGATAGTGCGAGATCGATCGCCGTGAGAGCATATCCCGAACGGCGTATAATATATCTCTTGGCGTTTCGGTAATTTGATATTGCCGACAGAGAGGCATGGCCGCCATAAATTCAAAGATCAGGCCAACCTCAAAAGGATCAGCAAGATAGATTTTTGATCGAGGGAAAAAAAATGAACGACTTACTCGCGAAAATCTGAAAGATATATGTGCATATATATCCAGACCGGAGGGCAAAGGGCGCGGTTCGGGCCGAAATTGAAATGGCGCGGGCCGTCAGTGTCGAGAGACGGCTCAACTAATTAGCCCGCACCGCGAAACCATACAGCACACGTTCCGAATCCTTCTCAACTCGTTTGTGCCTCGGAATCGCGGCCGCGACGACAATGGAATGCACTTTCACTCGAGCGTAATAGGGACAAACACACCCGTCACGACCGTATGAATATTGAATTCCGATTTGCTCCCCCGCGCACCCCCAAAGGGGAGCGTACGAGCTTGCGTACGGCCGAGCGAATCTCTCGGTCCCAGGGCCGGGCCGCGGGTCCGGACACCGAAAGACGTGGAAGTGCCGGTCGTATTTCAGTGTCACGCGGGGGCGGGGAGGGAGGGAGGATAGGCCTGCACATCGATCGACCTCGATATTTCACGCTGCTCCCGGGGCTTCCCGTCCAACCCTTTTCCCGTCCGTTATACGCGCGCCCGTGTACTTACGTACCCGCGAACAATGCCGGCGCGTCGCGGGATGTAGAGCTTTGTTCCACCCGTTGCAGACGACGCTGAGAAAGCTCTCGCACGGCGGCCGCGCACGGCTGCAAATGAGAGCGGGAGCCGAGTCATGCGTGGCGCGACGAGTGATTACACCCATCCTGTATGCGTGTGTATACGTTGGCGGGAGGTGGGTTCGGATTTGTTACGACGAAACGCGAAATCATCAGCGTCGTTCGGATTTAGTGGAGTGTCTTGATGTTAATTTGCAAGTTTATCCCCAGATTCATTGTAGGATATGCGGTTTCGAGAAATAAAGGTCACTGCGGAAGTTGATTTTACCCTCGAATGGAGATAACAATTCACCGATTAGTTCAAACTGACTTAGGGATACTTTGTAATTTTCATTAAAATTGGAAAAGACGATCGGTCTAGGCAAAACAGTTGAAAATTTTTTTTCCTCTATAAAAATAATATATAGGAAATACCCCCTCTTGTGTCTAGTAAGCCTCAAGGTTCACCGTATAATCATGACAAAAGTTTCAGAAATATACTTTTATGATACCCAAATCGGTCATCAATACGGCTCAACGTTTTGATTTCATACACGTAGAATATATCTACACACAAGAAGTCATAAATATAAATATAACGAATGTGAAATCGATAATGGTTCACGAATGTCTGCGGGCTATCAGAAGATTAGATATAATAGCCATTTGGATACTCAAAACCTATCTCAGGGAGTTTTATTATGATGGAACTGTTCCTTATGAGTAGAACGCGAGTGGGACTTTCGAGAGTGGGGTTGAACATTTTTATCCAAAGAAGAAATACGAGATTCTCCGAAACAAAGGATTTTACTCAAACTTTACAATGAAAAACTAATGTGTGAACGTGAAAACTCGCTATATAATGGTGGATGAATGATTGAGTGAAACTGCAGTTGATTTTTCATGCAATGAGAGGGAATTTGTCACTTTAGTTCCATGAGTTTTGATACCAAAAATTCACTGCTAAACTTATGGAATTCGAGTGAAAATTCACTTTAATTATTCGTGGAATGAACTGCAGTTCCACTGAATCATTTGACCACCTTCATACAGTGTTTTCCCTTTTTCATCAAGAATTAGTTTTTGGAAATCAGACAAAAATACATTTTCGGATTGATCAGATTCTCCATTATTTTTCCTTTTATGACAGAGAATAACTCGTCTTGGATCCTAAATACATTATCTCACGATTCTGAATCAAAGAGATTATCTTAAATAAGTTCATATCGGAAATATTACATCTCGAAGAGCATGGAATTTCAAATTACAATCTTTGACTTCAGATGTCGCGAATGTAATCATATTAATCATAATCCCACCTTTCAACGTGTCTATTCGTTCACATTGAAGTACCTTTCGAAAGTCTGAACAGTTTTCCATGTTGAAGCAGTGAATCGAAGGTTGATTATGCTGAGAACTCCCTGATATTCGACCGCGAATCTTTACTTCCGTTTCTTATTCATTAACGTAAGATCGATTCCTTTCGAAAGAGCCAATCTCGTGGAAAGCTACATGAGAGTCTCGTCCAAGTTTAATGCAACGGCTCCGATTCCTCGTTTTATGCCGTTAAATTCACTTGATCCTTCTCGAGAAGAGAAAAAGAACGAGGGCACGATTGAAATGCGCAATGGCTCATCGAAATGCGAATTTTAGGACCCTTTCGGAAAGTTTCTCCGTGGAATTAATGAACAGACCAGTGCCATCCGAGACGTATTCCTCTCTATGTTTATCTCAAAAATTAAAAAAGAAAATTAAACACACCAACAGTTTTACCTATTGGCGTTTCAATATTTTCCCATGAAGAAATCGAGAACATTTTGATTTATCGTCAACAGCGGTAGGTGCGAGCCTTGAAAAGAAGATAAATGGTATAGGGTTGAGATCACTCCAATTCCAGAAGAACGTCGTGCATTTTCATACGTCCGTCGAGGTAAACGCATAATAGCTTTTGCGAGTGACACCTCGTAGACTCGAGTATCTTCAATTCCGAGATCATCCATCTCTTCGTTCACTGCAACTTGGATGTGCGACGATCAACCACACAACCCTCGGAACATCGTTACCTGAATATCACAGGCATGGAGAGCTTTGGAAAAAAAACGAATAAGAGCACGAAAAGAGGCGACGAATACTTTCTTCTATAGTTTCTTCTGATTGCCACAAAAAGCTGAGCAGACATTTCTCATTTTGTTCTTCTAGTGGGGAGCATCATTTCTCAAATGTAGTTCACCCTATTTCGAAAAAAAAGTACGTTACTCGTACTACTGGGGCTTTGTATACAGTGCTCCATTAATCTCACGGCCGGTGCGAACATGCATTATGGATTGGAGAGTCTGACAGTATAAAATGACTTTGAATCATCATTAACTTCGGATTCGTCATTTGATTCTCTCTTATAGAAACGGCGCAACCAAGTATTTGCTACCCTTGTGTATCTTAAAGAGCTCAATTCACTATCAAAATCATAGAAACATAGTTCTTAGACTCTATGCAGTGAGCTGAAATTTTACAATCGATAAAGATAATCTGTATTTTTGCGCATAAAAATTATTCTCGTTAAATCAAAGTAAATTCAAATTGTTTGTGTGAACGATACAATTTCTGTAAGAAGTAGTCGTTTATAAATACATATATTCATTAATATATATGCGTCTCTATGAACCACTACTAGCTACATAATAAAATTCAAAACCATACATAGGATTTCGACGACAAAATAAAATACTGCTACCATATTTCGAAATACGAAAAAACTTTCTAAATATTAACGTGCGAGTCGTCGAGAAATCCTCCACTGAACACAAAGTCTCGTTTTCCCGTTCCATCATACGCCGTACCCCCCAGTCGCTATAGCTAAAAGAGTGAAAAATTCAGTCGAATCGTCTGTAAGTTGAGTCACGTATCTCATGGCCGCGCATTGAACTCAACGTACATCCATCGAGAGGATGTTGGCCCCTGGAGGACGCCGCGGTCCTCGCTTTCTTTTGCATCTGCGTGTGCAAGGTATTAGAAGCACGCGACAGGCGTTTTTCATCGTAAGAATCTCACGACGAGCCAGACCGCGTGCTTGACCTTCCCCCAAGGCACTCGTTGCGCGACTAATCGCGAAGAAGCGAGCAAACTTATTTTTCATGCCGTCTTCTTCTACGTCTAATTTGCCTTTATCGCTGTATGGGGCTGATTGCCGTTTTTGGAGACGGGCGTTGTCGATTTTGCGTTTATTCGCGAAACGCTGATGAATCCGCGTCCCCGATCAATCGGCCACAACTCTCTCGCGTGACCAGCCAACGACAACCTATAAATCGTTTGATTGTTGCAAATTTACGAGTTTCGTGAATTTCGAACGAGAGCGTGGGCCGCGCGCGATTGCCCCACCAGCTGCTGTGAGTTGTATTGTCATTCCTAATTATGTATTGCTCGTGCCAGCTCACCGAGTGCAATGCAATTTCCGCGCAATTCGTTAAATACCAATCAGTTAGGCGTATATGCAGTTTTAACGATTCGACAATTAACGATTCGCTTTCGCTGATTTCAGCAAAACCTCCCGATGACGTACGTACGTCAATTTTTCATTCGAACTCTTTGTTCAACCACGATTCGATCTAGCATTCGAGGCGGAGTAGAAACTGTTGGAGGAGTTCCTCAACGAGCGCAATTCAATAACTTCGCAATAATAATGAATCTCGAAATTAAAGGGCTCGATATATCGACATCGACAAGAATACTATTAAAATTCCCCGGCAATTGTTTAACTTACCGCTGTTGTGAAATATTGTTTTGAAACAGTACTTTGTTTTCGCCCATGGCAACCTTGATCGAGACGCAGAACGCTTGCAAGAATCTCAAGAGTTCCGTCGAATAATGTACCGACACTCGCAGTTGTTAACAAGTGGATACAAGGTGAGTGCAACCAATTTGTGCCGTGCCCGAAGGATTTTTTCGCGAATTGGAATTTTAAAATTCTGATATACCTATCAGAAACAATTGCTATAGATATCAACCGACGATTTTAACCCATTTAAAATGTCAATTTAAAAGAAACTCAAAGAGGTCAAATTGGCCATACGTGCAGTCAAGTGGCTCGTTTCCATAATTACTCATTACAATCTTTATACGCCTACAGGAATGATCAAATTGGGATTGAAATAAACTCGAAATCATGTTACCACATAGATATTTATCAAAAACTTTTGACATATCTAATCGAAAATAAATATCCAAAAGGTAAAGTACGAAAGTCCAAATCGAATAAGGCTCGGTTCATTTCGAAGGTATATCGAGTAGACCTCCCATTGCCGCTAGCCACTTTCAAAAATTCACAGTTGACGCAGTGTAGTGATCTTAGGTGGCGGATATTGGGTACACGTGCCTTAGTCGCAATACCGTTTGATTCCGTTCGTGAATACATTTACCTTCGCTGTATTGTGCATCCTGCATTAATTGCGCCGCCCCAGTTAAGCTAATTTTAGAATAACATTCCTGATGTTTTGATACGAAGCAGATGAGGATACCAAACAATAAATGATTTCGCGAATATCGAATAAAGCGTCTGTACTCGACAGAACCAAATCAATAGGTACCGAAATGTGAAACAAAAAAACCGCTGCTAGTATGTTTTCTCAAAGAGACTTTATGTGACAAATGGTTGCTATGTAGAAATTAGAATTTTGCCACTCACAAATGAACCTAGAACTGATTTTTCTAACTACCTAGCAGCGGTTGCCAGGTCCACCAACAACAATTTCTATGGAGAATACAAAGATATTGCTTCGCGTGACCTCAAAAGTACTGTAAATGGTAGAAGAACTTTTACTCGATATTTCCTTCTCTTAATGATCATAGATAGGGACGTAAACAACGGTTGCTTTAGAGAAACAAAGTTTCCGTGCGGTTCACCATCGATAAATGGACTTCAGACTGATTTCTCTTTCTCGCAATAACGATTACTAACGACATGAACAACGATTGCTGCGAGAAATATTGCGTCGATCCTCGTGTGTATTCGAACTCCAACGTGCAATTACAAAGTATTAGAGGTAACTGCCAAAAAATACCTTAGCGACAGTTGCCAAGGAAATAAATGACAAATGTTGCTGAGCAACGAACTCGCGCTACATCTTTCCACGACTGACCTAAGTGCAGAATTTCAGGAAAATCGAACGATTCGGAACTAAAGTGAAAATTCACTTTTATCACATGAAGTTCCATTCAATAATTCATCCACCTTCGCACAGTGGTTTTTCAGTTTGATACAGCCGTTTTAAACTGTACGCTTCCAAGAGAACAGGCAGAAAACGATAACAACACAGACGAGCGAGCTACGCCATGCACACGAAAAACCTCCACTGAATTGCCTGCTCGCGCACCTGCTAATTTCCCAAACCACGCTGCATATAATGGGTTCTTTTCATCCTCGCAATCGCTCGTATGCGCCATCGGCTGCCCGAGCATCGTCCATTTACAAATTACATGGATTGCTCCGCGAAAATCCCGTGCTCGTATACATATAAATGTTTTACGCGGAAATCAGACTGTACAGCTTTCGCGCGTCAGTGTACAAAGGGTGTATATTTTAATTCAGCACACGCGTCAGTCGCAGGCTCGAACGGCCTGCGTAAATATCGCGCGCGAGCGAACGGAAACGGAAAATTCGCGGCGCTCATTGTTTCCCCGTCCCGCGCGCGGCTCGCGGGCTAGAAAAAAATATGACAAATAGCTTCATCGATTTCCGACGTGCATGTGTGTGTGCATGTGTGTGCGTGTGTGTGTTAATCCGCAGTACAAGCTGTGCGCGCCTCTCGGGTGTATATGTATATTATTGCTTGGTACATACACACCTATTTCTTTCGACACTGATGCACGTGACTTTTCAGTTACATCCAGTGCTTTCGAGGCAGTCCTTGCGCCAGATTCCGTCCAAATTGCAAAATGTCGTCGTTTTTTATTTTATCACGGAACAAATATCGGTATCATTTCAATGATGGAATCTCCGAAGGTTCTGGCCATGACAAGTGCAAAGAAAAAATTCCAGAGAAATTTTCGGATTCTATGAAAGTATAGATTCTACCTGGTAAAAAAAAATCAATGGATAAAATCACGATCTCTCTCATTTTTCCCGATTTTAATTCAAGAGCGTACTTTGCAAATTTATATAGATCACTCCAATGAGTGTTAGGGAACGATATGAACCTGCCGAGTTACGTTTCAATTTGCAATATTAAAATTTAATACAAACGTTTTTTTTAATCACTTGATGACGCTATCTACTCGATTACATCCTTTGTCCCGTGGTAACATAATGAACGAGCATTTCGTTCATCGTAGAGTGCGAAATTCTATATTTTATATAAAATCTGGCTCAAGGACAACTCCAGGTATGGTTAGCGACTCATAATTTGGGTTATTACTTTTTAATCTCTGTCCGTGACCTATCAAACGAGATGAATCTGAGTGAACGACAGAGTAAACAGTTAGCTACTCAATTCATGCATTATCGAAAACTTGGCATACTGTCTAGTGAGCAAACTTGGTGATTCTATAATGTGTGTAGCTCGGATAACTATATTGCACACGAGAACAGAATCAATAATCGTGCACAAGTTGCGCGTGAAATATTGCTCAAAATCCATTGTGCAAAGTTCAATTTCTGATGCTTGTTTTACGCGCGTGAGAAGCATAAATTTTTTTCACGAATTGCGCGAGGCAAGATTCACGCGTCCCGTGAAAAAGTTGCGATCCAATTTCTAATATTCATCCTCTCGAAACAAAAACAACTGTGCCACGTGCGATCGAGTATCACAACTGCTCTAGCGACACAATGAATTATTTACGCGAATAGTTTGTGGAATGTAAATTCACTCGAGTTGTGTATCGAAAACGATTAGATGCGACGGTATCGAGCAACTCACGAAAGAAACTTTTTTAGGGGCATACGTTTCTAGGGTAGGCAAGAAGTGAGTGTATTGCAATTAATGACGAAGAAACTTTACGAAAACGCAACTTTATTTCATTTGTATGCTAGACGAGTTGTGTAGGGTATATCTCGGCTCCTCGGCAAACACAAAAATATTTAGGAACTTTCAATTCTCGCAAAAGTTTTCTATACTGTATACATTTCTCATGAATAGCGTACCGAATGAACTCGAGAGGAAGCAAACACTGCCGTGAAACTTTGACTGACGAACGCTTTTATGCCCGAACTTTTTTTAGAAACCAATATGAATTCTTTTCCAATCGCAGGGGCACGTGCCAGCGTCAATGTTTTCTAAAATCCTCTTTCCTCCACTATGTTTAATTAGCACTTTATTCCCGTACAGTTGCGCGCTACGAAACTTTTCCGAGAGAAAAAAAAAACCATTGTTAACATTCAATACAGATTTGTCCAATTATATACAATTGTTGTCACAAGCTCCTTGGTGCATATTGCAATCGCAAACATTTTCATTTAAAAAAAGTTCCGCAGATCCTTTCAGCCCTGAACAAACGAGTAATAATAGAGTGGCAAATCTATCCTGCCAAGCGTCAACCTAATCCGGCTTTGAAAACCTCGCCCATAAATTATTTTCTCCATTCTTGCATGTAATCGTAAAATTGGCACTCTAGCGAGGTGCAATTTTCAAGCTCAGAGTCGACACATCACAGGCATTTACAATACGATTAGCACAGTTGCATAGGGCTCCTTTGATCTATGTGGCTGATGCTCCGAGCTTCTATCTTGCACACAAAGCACGTTGAGTGCCAGACTAGCAAAGAGAGAGAGAGAGAGACAGTGAGAGAGAGGGAGAGTGAAGCTCGGCTTTTTCTACCTCCATTTATCTGAGATTACATCCTGAAAATCCCTATAGACGTCATAACGAGAGAGATAGAGTCGCAGTAGTTGGAGAAACTTTTCCTTCGCTCCCTGCGTGACGCAGGGGCTCGAAAATCGTATATCGACGTGTCTTACGAAGAAAGACACATAACTGAATCTGTCCGCGAAGAAAGACACATATCCGAATCTGTCCGCGAAGAAAGACACAACTCGCAATCTAGCCACGAAGAAAGACACAACTCGAATCTGTCCGCGAAGAAAGACACATATCCGAATCTGTCCGCGAAGAAAGACACAACTCGCAATCTAGCCACGAAGAAAGACACAACTCGCAATCTGTCCGCGAAGAAAGACAAATGTTGGAATTATTCTCCCGCGAATATTAACGAAAAAAGAGTTTAAACTGTAGGAAAGGCTTGTTTTTTTTTGTCAATGATAACCTACTCATTCTAAGCTTTCATTCCATATATTTTTTACGTCGGAAAATTGTGGGATGTGCGCCATGTATCCTTTTTGCGGCCAGACGCGAGTTGTGTCTTTCTTTGTGGCTAGATTGCGAGTTGTGTCTTTCGTCGTGGCTAGATTGCGAGTTGTGTCTTTCTTCGTGGCTAGATTGCGAGTTGTGTCTTTCTTCGTAAGACACGTCGATATAATACCCGCCAACTTCTTTTCTCGTGTATTTAATTGTATATCTATCCGCAGAACCTTGTCGCAGGTAAGGAGCTCGGTGCGCCGTACCTCAAATATACACTCAAGTCGGCGCGAGAGCTGTTTTCCCCACTGTTTGCGACGGCCGTGGCACGCGGGGATCAATTCATTTTTCAAATTGTCAAGCATACGCGCTGATGAATATTTATGAGCGCGGAGGGACGGGGCCGCGGGGGGGATTCCTCAACGCGTGCTTTCGCACGCGCGCCAACTAACTCGAGTATCAATATATTTCCTATATATATATACGCCTCGCGCGTCGAGTCATCAATCACCGCGCCTTTGGTGAGGAGCTTGCGCACGGAATACGCAAAATAAGTCTGAATAATACAGTAAGGGATCGAACTCTGAACTCTGGCTTCGCAATGATCGGGTGGAAGGTTGGGGGGGTAGTGGCCGAATGGAAATTTTTTCCCAATTCGAATAATGAAATCTCTTTGTGACGCGTCGTTCTGAAAAAGTTGACCGTATCGTCACGTTTTGATCCGACGATCGATTCAATTCGAAGAACAAATCTTGAATCCTACACTGCCCGGGTCACCGATAACAACGAAACTTTGTGAAATGGGATACAGCCAGGCCGTCTGAAGCCTTACGATTCTCCGAAGGACCCTATCGATCAACAGTATATATCTGCATTCATGCGGAAACCCATCCAATATAGGAGTTATCGAGAAAACGTAGCTTCGATCATTATTGAAAAGGATCGAGTTGGCCGAGTTTTGGATATTCAAATTACCGTGAAAACTCGCTCGAGTGTCTTCCATCCCTCTCGAGATGATGTACAAAATGTTATTCGAATTACAGTGGCTCGGTATGAATGCGCAAACTCGATAATACAGATAATTGATACCCGGCTGATCGGATAATCTTCCTCGAATTCCCAGATATGCTTCGTGCAACGGTTCGAGAACCCTCGACCTCGCGATTCTCCCAATCCGAAACAATTAAATTGTCGTTGTAATCGTCGATCAGCGTATAATCTTCACGGGCAAAACGCAATCGTGGGATTACGCTGTGCGAGCGGATCGCGTATGATTTGGAAAAGGTCAGTCCTCGCAAGGACCAAACATATGTCTCTCGTTTCAGCCGGAGAAATCCCGGCGTCCAACTCGCTCGTTCGCAAGGGCCGCATTATTTGCTAGGTCGGCCGGCATTACAATGCAATAAGCTTAATGGGGTCCCTCCCCCGCGCGCGTTGATTTACGCGACTGCGCTCGAGCTGCCTCGAGGAACGAGGTTCGACGACCCTACATACAGGCACACATACACGTATTTACACGGCGATAGCAGCGCGCCCCTGGAAAATCCTCGCGCGATTACTAAATAGAGGCTATATAAGCGAGGCGCGCGTCTATGCATATGCGCGCGTGTATGTACGCAGGTGTGTAGTCGCGCGTGCCGCAGTTTGACGGAGCTGCTTTGTTATATACGCGCGGTTTGCGTCATTTGGTACTCTACGATTGCACGGGGGTTTGCAAATTACGTTGTCCCTGCGAGCTCCACTGCGGCTGACGCGCTCGAGCTTTGTGTATATATACGCTGCACCGTACCGAGACTCCGACAACTGCGCTTCCCCCAAACTATATATGCCATATCGAGCGCTCCGCTACTGCGTCATAGCTCTTCGCTCTGCACTTGAGCATTTAGAAGGGGGCGGCGCGACGGCTGCAGGACAATGGGCTCGGCGCGCACTACGCAGTTCGTGAAAACGAACGAATTTGATCGACAGCGTGTTTTTTCCCCTGCGTATATATTCGATATCGGCGATATCCGTTTCGATACAACGCCGTCAAAGACGTTGGGTATATATCGACGCTCCGCGGAAGCCTTAGTAAGCGATAACTAGGTCGTCTCGCTGCGAGGATTTTATTACAACAACGCGAAACTTGAAATTCCTCGCGAAAAAGTCGAGATTCGTTGTTGATTTCGAATTATGATTCGACGAACAATGTAACGGACGTTCCGAGATGAAATACTATATATGGGAAAACGTCAGAGCGCAAATTAGTTTTTGTAAATAACCTCGATATAATATTTTGCTGGTGGTACGTCTGTGTCTGCCGGTACATTGAACAATTCTGAATATTGCAAAAAAAAATTGCAACGAAAAAAAGATGCACGCGAAGGGATGTATCGTCAATCTCACTCCCTTGTGGTACTCGGAGAAACTTTTTTCCCGTGAAAATAATACGTATCCGAGCGTGAAATCCAATTCTTTGTTATCAGAGTCAAGCCGAGGGTGCGAATTTTAACTGGTGTCCGTATATTATATACCGTACGTGTCCCCACGGGCAAAAACTTAGGTACTGGTATATATGTATACAGTCTTGTATTTTTTCTCAGCTTCCGGGATGTTTCGCGAACGATGAGGGAATCAAGTGCCAAAGACAAGCTCGGGAGAAAAAGGGTATGTACTATATACATACATATATATACACACGAACAGTCGACGCACGAGATAGAGTCAGCTGTGACGCTCGATGATGGATGTGTTGTGTTACGAGGCAAACTCGTGTATATTCAAGCTTAATTGCATTTTTCGCCAAACTTCCCTGCGGCTCTCGACTTTTTCTACTTCCGCATTTACTGCTTCGGGGGCGGAGGGAATGACGATGATGAAATTCCCCCTGTTATGATTTCCCCGCCGCGCGACGAGGTATCATTGTTACTTTATTTATATATGCCGCAGACCGTAAACTGGTGGAGAGGTGAAAAATGGAATCGCACAGTCATTGCTGTGCATTTGGTCCGCAAACACCGAGCGTTGATAAGTTAAAGTTTGGATTACACTTTGAGCTCACACACACCAATCAATCATCGCCAGATCCAACAGAGCGAGCCAAGATCGGAGGTACAAGGTCAACTAATTTAACTTCATCGCACTCGTCAGATAGTTGTGAGTAAAGTGTGAGAGCTGATTAAATGTCAGTCATAGCTTGCCCCCTCGGGTAATTACTCTTGCTCATTACGACTCACGAGCAATTCTGAAGCAGGAAATAAGCTTTCCCATACATTAAATTGGCTTGTCGCGAGAAAAAGAAACAAGTTATTCGAACACGGAAACTCGTTGAATAACACCTGAAATATTCATCACCGATACTACTTATCGACCCTCATCATTAACGACGTGTCCAACCAGCTAGATGATTAGCGTGATGCGTAATAAAATAGTGCGAATAGATATAGGATACGGCCCGAAGTAATCGTTATGACATTTGGAATTGATTTATGTTATGTATAAGTTCCAACAGCTTGGAATCAGCATTAAAAAATTGACAAATCTCCCAAATTCAAAAAGTTCTTAGCTGCGTATGAACTTGTATACCAAATGTATATAACTAGAATCATAGTAATGGATATGGCATTACTGATGATCAAATTTTCTTCTTATAACTTTGATATTTCAAGAGAAATATGACAATTGAAATATGATGACATACGATTAATGAATAAAAATAACCCATTTTTTTGATCATCTGATTTTCTAATCAAAATTTTCCAATCGAAACTCCTCGAATCGTCTCTCCTCGAATTCCTCCTCCTTGCAATGAGCTTCTTGCCTGATGCGATATACGGAATTCATACATTGTTGCCGTCCGAGTTCAAACCTCATTTTTTACGACTCCGAATTGAAATTGTGATCACGTGATATCGCAAATTGATCACAAATGGATAACACGAGATCGCATCGTTAGGAGCCCGTGTACTTTCCGATTATTTTCATATTTCAGCAAACTTCGACATGGAATAGCGATTAAGTTACATAGCGCGGCTCGTATATATGTGTGTTCAAATAGTAATTACTCCACGGAAGGTCTGCATCACGATGAAAACTCGATTTTCTCCCCGGAAATTTCCACCACTCGTCCGACTCGTCACTTCCTCAATCGAAACCATTGAAGGATATAGACCCGTGTCTTACACACATATATGTATATGTATACAGACGTGGGAACGTGCACGTGACAGCATCAATACAGATAAGCACGTCAAACAAACATATCTGAATCTGTACGCGTGTAAGACCGCGGGGCAAGAGCTTCGACTGCTTATTATCGCCGCGTTCACTGATCGAGCCGTGGATCGTTCCGCTACACTTGCATCTCGACAATAGTATTTCGATGCGCGAGCCAGCGTACGTGTCTGTATACGTACGTCCGATCGGAATAGGTTCATCGAGCCGGCGCGGCGCGTCGGGACGGTGACCTTTAGCCGCGCGCGCGTATATCGAGAGGAGCCGCCCGCGGCGATGCCAATCCTTTGGCTTTATTCGCCCGGTCGTAATTGTAGCCGCCGCGACGACGACTCCCGTGAAATCTCCGGCCGAATCGAGCTTTGCAAAACGCTCGGAGGAATGTACCCGGGCCCCACTTGCTTGCCGCGATCGACTATCTGATTCGGGGGATCAGCCGCGGAGGATGAGACATTTTACCGTCGCGCGCGAGCGTTGTACCCCCCGTTCGGTGAACCGCGTCCGACCAAAATTCCATATCGCGTCTTTGCCAAAAAGAGCGTACACGCATTCATGCACTTCTGAGTCTTCTTTGCAATCCACTCGTGCTATACGCGATTAATATATTATCCACCGCGTTTAACCTTCTGTCCGATGGAAATCGGCCGGATGAAGGAAAAGCGATCTAGCGTAAACGGGCGAATACACACACGCACGTAGGACGAGTAAAGCTAAAATCTCCATTGTTAATCACTCGTTGGTTGTGTTGACCGTTCGCGGTTGTCGCTCGCGCACTATTCATTGAATCAGAGCTGGCGCGCGCGCGCGAGCGAGAGGCGGCTGCATCCATAATCCGTGAAACAGCTCGGGCGCAATCGGTTATCCGTAGCAGAGCCAATTTATTAGCGGGGAATAAAGCTCGGCCGCAATAACAGATAGCGGTCGTTATTCTGTATAAGGTACCAACGCCTCGTGTCCCCCACCCCTCTCCCCTATCTATATACACCGCGACCGTTTTATATGCATTTTCATGTGTACGTCCCCCAACGTTTCAACTCCGGCTGCACCTGTGAATCTCCATTCGAGAACGAGTGTTATGACGTACACGGGTGTGTGTGTGCGTGTGTCGGGAGTAGTGGCTGTTGCGTCCGTTCATTAAAAGTTTTACCTCGCTCCCAACAAAGTTCCGGAGTGGCCAGCCCGATTGACGCACGTATGCGGCGATAGATTTTGTCCTCTCCTCCCCATCCCCCCACGAGCCTCCGGTTTTAGGTTCAATTTTTCATGGCGCACAGTTTATCTCGTGTACAGAGTTCGCGTCTCTGTCCCGTCTCTGTTGGGAGAGCTGCACGTGGGAAAAATAGCCATTTTTTGTTCAAAATTACCTTCGCTGCGAGAGAATTACCGCGGGAAATGTCATATGTGTGAAAAATCGAAGTAGAACATGGAACAATTTCCGCGTAAGACTGTTCCAGTTACGAGCGTGCCCAACGTACTTGAGAGATCTCGAGAATTCCGAACGCGATAATCCGTTGAATCACAATGTACACCGTACAGAATAAGTATACTTTTCGAAAAGAGCCGAGTTCACATACGAAACGTCTTGGATACTATAGTTATTTTTCACGTTGATAATTCGAAGGGAAATACCCCTCTGGGACAATGAGCTAGAAGTGAGAGAGAGACACCGAGAGATAGAGAGCAATATTTCCAGCTCGGAAAGACGAGGAGTTCGTTTCGAAGCGAAATGTACCCGGGAAACGAGCCACGTTACGGCTCGATCCAAGGCTCGCTTGTTCGGCACGCGCCACAGCGACTCCCGCGGAATTTTTCACACGCGATAGCTCGCTCTCGATACCGCGAGACATTCACACTCCCCCTCCAGCTCCCGGTGCTCTCCTCCCCCGTCCCTATTGAAAGTTGGCTCGGTTCTCCGCAAAGGCGCGACTCGGAAATTCACGAAAGTCGTCGTATCGCGGATGATCTCGTCTTGTCCCGGGGGAGGGGGAGGCCGCGATCGTTACAAATCGTCTCTACCCGCTTATCGTATAAATCTCGCCTCGTCCTCCCCCGAAAGACCCGGCCAACGGGGGACGAGGGTGGAAATATGAAGAAAAAAAATTAAAATTGATAACCGGATGGAAGAAGGAAATATCGAGGGGCGGCGCGCGTGGCGCGAGCGGAGTACGGGAAACGACAGTCGCGCGACTGAGCTTGACCTATTGAGTTGATGAACGAAGAAAAATTCGGGAAAGTGAGATCAATGTAGGAGGCAGACAGTGATTGGTTGAATTTGCGACACTCGTGGAGCCATTCGAAGTATTTGGTTTTTTTAGCGGCAATGACACTCGAACATATTCCACTGGTTTATTGGTTGAATGCAGCGGGATACCTATGTATCCCAGTTGATTGTACAACGATTCGGCAATTGTGTATCGTGATTAGAGAAATATTTCCTGAATAATAAGGAAATACGAAAATTCACGCCCTGACTGCAGTGTATTCGAGACCTAAATGCTGTCGTTAAAATTATACACGAGGAGCGAACGGATACTTAATGACAAATTCCAAAGTTAATAATTCGATGATAAATGTGTAATGAAGTGGAAACAACAGTTTCCCCGAGAATATTTTCACTAATTGCAATATCACGTTGCATATATGGCTCTAATACATCCACGAGTTGCTGGAAATTTAAAAGAAGTATTAGGGTTCGAGAGAATCGCTCGATAAAACTTTTCTATACTGTTTGAGTTCGAAACTTCATGAACATCTCTTCATACATATATACACGTTGGCAGCTTCAAAACAACAGTTGATCCGTAAATTTTCAAGTAACAGTTGAATGGAGCTAGTTTTCTTGATGCGGAATAATTTGACGAATACTGCGATGCCGCATTGAATTCACTTTACATTATGATCATTTTCCAATTATATCCGATCGCTCTTTAGAATAAACGAATGATGCTTGAAATGCGTTCGTTTGCGTCCGTATTCATCGATGGAATAATTGTCATCGAAATATGCAGTCAATTGATTAATTATTCGAGATCTCTCGTGAATTCTGTTTGCTTTTCATCGCAACAGAATGTAATTATTAATTCGGTATCATAACTTCATTTCGCCTTGTTATCTAACGCGACTTGAATCGTGCTTATTTTCCCCCGCTCAAAGAAAAATCTTGTTTAATCTGGTTCGGAGCAGAATAAAAACGTTCACGTACGAATGTGGAAAGGCTAACGGAAGCTTTTGACTCAGCTTATGAATGTATGTACATGGAATAAAAGTAGTTCGAGTGTGTGTTCCCAAATTTTCATCCCGGAAAAACCTTTATCTCTTTTTTCCCCGACGATCATTTCGAATCTGGCAAATTGCGCCCAACAATCATGATGCATCGTAGAAAATGAGTATTTCACTCTGATTATACGTCTGCTCGAACACGAGTGCAGCATTTCAACATTAGTGCAGCAGACGTCTCGGGCCAGCTGAAATTTCTTGCCAGTCCAGCGTAATGTAGAGCAGCGCTCGGTCTGTGTGTGTGTGCACACAAGAGACACACTCGCACACATCCTGGAAAAGGGGACAACGCGCCAGTTGACGCGCGGTTTTCTTCATTAGGAGTCCGCAAGGCTTTGCTTGTTTCCCAGCCACGCTTAATTCTCCTGCGGTGCTCTCCTAACTAGATGGATCATCAGACTGCCCTTCTCTCTCTCTCTCTCTCTCTCTCTCTCTCTCTCTCTCTCTCTCTCTCTCTCTCTCTCTCTCTCTCTCTCTCTCTCTCTCTTTTACGCAAAACTATTTTGAACAGTAATTTTGCAGTAAGCCCTTGAACAAAGCCTTCTTCCCCGTGGATTCCGCTCGTGGTTATCTTATTTGCAGCTTGTTGTCGGACCGCCGGACACATTATTGCGCTAACTGGGCCGTGCGGATGCACACTTCTCAGGTCACAATACGTTCGCACGCCTTATTCAAACGAGCTTGTATGAATTTTCCTCTTTTTTTGGGAGAAACATTGAGAAAGAAAGAAAGAGAAACTGTATAGTCTCTCGTAGGCATGCTCGGGATTCGAGCCGGAAATTTGTTCCTGGGTGAAAAATAAAACCTGAAAAATCGACTACCCGTTTGGCAGTTGATATTTCCCGACACCCGATACGAGTTGCGCGTACAACGAATCCAATCTGAATTGAACGCGCGGATCTCGGCAGACGTCTATCCCGGACGAGTTAAAAAATTCGTCAGCGAGAAGCCCAGCGCAACGCCAGGAGCTTGGCAATCGCAAACGGACACGTAAAATCGATAATGAAGAGTGCCGTGCCCGCGGAGCCTATACACCGGAGCTGGCTCGCTCTCTGGAAAGTCCCCGGGGGGACGTGGGCTTCGCCCAGCGGCGAATTTCAACGATCGCGAGCATCAATATTCTCTCGCGCCCGCACTTGAGGCTGTCGCGCGCGATGAAAATTTAATAAACCGAAAGAATCCCGGGGAGGAATTCGAGCCGTGGTAGGGAGGGGGGCGTAAGGGAGAGCGGCGCAATTAGAGCTTCGTGTGACAGGGTGGGAAGAGGCAGCGACACCAGAGAAGAGGGAGTGTAATTACGCATATTCGTGCAATGCATTAGAGCTGAGGATCATGGCCTGGGCGAAGCGCCGTTCGTCAGCCCCGAATTTTCTGCATTGCGAGGGTTCCGCGGCCAACCGAGTCCTCGGTGGAAGCAGTATACGCTATGGTCTCCGGACTCATGTAGGCAAGTGTGCGAGGAGCTCTTTTCCACGACCGACTTCTATACGCACATCCCCTGGAGCTTGTGGATTCGAGGCAGGTTTCGAGGTTCTGAATCCAATTCGTATATACACGTATATATAATCAAAACACTCGGCGAGAGCTGGCAAACTTCGGGGAGGGTCGTCTTAAAAGTATTCACAGACTCGTCGGGCATAAACTTTCGTCTGAACAATATGACAAACATATATATGATATATCTATATCAAGCAAACAAACTTGGATCCGATTGAGGTCAAATTAGAGTTGGAAAGTCATAAGTTCGGTTCATAAGTTATTCACGGTGTATTTATATTTCACTCGTATCCACTCGCAACGCGTATCCTTCGCCTGTCAACTCCGAGTCGTATGAACAAATCAACCGTCCAACTACACGACGGTGGATCGCGAGAACGACGGAACAATATTATCGAGCATTTGCCCCCCGGGCAAAACGAGTCAATTGATAAACACTCGCGAGAAAATCTCCGGCTCGATGCATACAAGTGAGGATCTCGCGCTTAGAGTATTTTTGCGTTCCGGCGACGTGATAATCCACCGGCGAGTGATCAAAATATCGCGTGCGGCAACTCGACATTCTTGGCCGTGTGTTCCGTGAGCGTATGGGGCAAAAAATTTCGCCGACTCTCGCCTTCCCGGTGGCAGGTCGCATTTATCACGCGCCGTTGCGAGTTCATTTACAACGCGTGGGCGTATATGTATATACGCGAGTCGGGCTCGCGTGTGCTCGAGCTGGGGTGCAGCGAAAAATTGCGCCGCTGCAGCAGCCGAACGAAGGACATGGTACACTCCGCTGTGGCCTTCTTTCTCTCGCCGTTTGTGGAAAGCGTATTCATAAATAATTCAGGCGAAAAAAAAGAAGCGGGGCCAGAGGAGGAAGCCATTCATCGAAATGAAGAAGCTCATCAATTACCTCGACGCGCATAGAACCGGCCGAACAATGTATCCATCGCGCGAGCACAAAAGTGCGAGGTGAGCTGCTGCCGCGGCTGGGAGGGGCAAAAAAAACTCAGCCTTGATGGGGACGAGGTGAAAGGGGCGATCCTCGAGAAGGTCCTTGCTAATGTTAACGGCTCGCGCGGCCCAAGAGTGAAGAGCTG
>CM037084.1:51413204-51423836 GCA_020882725.1 Aphelinus certus
ATGGGAATTTCGTCAAGAATAATTAAGGACTTGGCGATCCCACGCTCATTAAGTATTGCGAAGAGTAATTAAACTGCGTATTAAACCTCTCAAAGTTGCGTATCTAGTACTGTTGGAAATATGATCATCGAATTTAGTTCACGTATACTAAATCAATAAACATTTTTAGTTTTTTTTCTAAATTGAGAAAAATTTCGTCTGGCTCCTAGACCAACGATTATAGAATCATTGCGCACGTTTATCAATCAATACTCAGGAAAATAAAAAAAACCTTTCAGCCCGATTGGCCAAAAATGATGTACTCAGATGCACTTTTTACCTTATTCAGCTTCTAACGACATGTAAACACATTTGTCGATTACGCATGTTGATAACTCGCATCTAAACTAAGGATTAAGTAAACATGCATGTGCATGTGTATGTAGTGTGCGTGTGTACGTGTTATAGGTTAGCTGGTTTATCGTGAAACTATTTGGATAATGAAATAAGTTACTAAAAGGGGAATGTATCAATACTGAATGAATGAATATTAACTCTGCAAATAAATGGTTGCATAGTTTATTGTTCAGACAATTCGACAATTAGACGATTCAACACACATACATAGAACTTCCTGAGTATTATATTAATAAACGTGCAAATGGATTTTATGATCGACCTTCTGTAGGAACCGAAAAAGTAATCCTAAAAAATAAGAAAAATTGTTTTTAATTGAAAAAATGGCTTGTACCTAACTGATACGTCATTTAATTCGATGTAAAAAAATTAATTACAATGAAAAATTTCAGTCGCGCACTAATTATTATAACCCAACCCCGACAACATACAAAATATTGAAAATTCAATGTCTGTAGGAAATTAATTAACTAATTAATTCTGTTCAACAAATAATATCATTGAATCAAACATTTTTCCACAGAATAGCGTACCCGGAAAGCAAGAATGTAATACCTTTTTCTAGGGGCACCTCGATGACACCCATCCGTATCGAAGAAAAACGAGCCAAGTAGTAGCCAAGTTCAGATCCCCGGGGTGTATTATTTTGGAAATTAATTACGCCATTAGAGGGCGAGGCCGTTCTGCCGCACTCATTGTAGCCATGGCCACATTATCGCGGAATTTCATCGCGCGTTATTGAAGAGACCACGCAAGCACATACTCCGACAATTGAACGTCGCGAAGGATGAACGAGAAGAATGAGTATGTTGATAGATGAACAGGAATGTCGGCCGACGGTTGGAAGTCTACTTATACGAGTCGCGGAGAATTCACTAGGAGATGAAAGGATTCTAGAGGAAGATTAATGTTTCCGCGTTATGTGACGTCGGTCGCTTGTTAACAACAGTAATGAACTTTGGATTGTCCAAGAATATGTGACCTGACCCAAGACTTGATCAGTCTCATTTCTCACAGGTTCTCTCCGCAAGTAGTAAAAGTCTATACTCGGTCGGACAAAAAATATTTAAATATCATCGTCTCTCACAAAGACTCGCAAAGACTCTTCAGAATAAGGTAATCTTGAAATCTCGCATGCAGTGTTATGGCACTTGAAAATCCCTCTCGAGAAAATCGACATTGGTTCTCGAGAGCCCATTCTCGAGAGCAGTCTAGAACGTAGTGGCTCTTGAAATGAAAAAATGAAGAGAAAAACATCAAAATTTGAAATGTGTCGGTATTAGTAGGAGAGATGATACGTATTGTAAACTATTTTTCTGGAAAATCGATGCCTTCCATACTCGCCACACAGGGAGGATTACTGTTATTTCTGGACAGCACGATAAATACAATCAGAATCGAGGCAGAAACGAAATACGACAACGTTTCACGTCGTGTTTAGCCGGCCCCTGCGGATATTCGAATCGAGTAGTAGCCTGTGTACGCAGGAATAAGAGAATAAGTGGCTAAGAGAACGCTTTATGTTCAAGAAAAAAGGAAAAAGCTGTAATGCGTTAAGTACACAGCTCTTGTAAAAACGCTTTCAGAGCTCTGGCAAGCTCCGCAAATGATTCAGAGGTTTAAAAGAAATTTGTCTTCCTCGGGAACCCTGTTTGCCCCGCAGCCTCGTATTCGAGAATGTTTGGTGGCAAGTCCATTAATCATTTAAACTTTTTATTCAGACCAATTCATGCATTCTGATCAACGAATCCGCTGGGATATTTATCACAGTTTGAGTTATGATTTGATAAAACTAGTCAGAATATTCTCAATGTATCATATGACTCTGGATTTTTTTCAAAACATTTGGACAAATTTGAAATGCCGTTCGAATATCTGCCTCATAAATTGACCCAGAAAAATACAACGCCAATTCATTGTAAAATTTAATAGGAATAAATGAATGTTTTCGATTTTGAACTCTTTTATCAGATATTTAAACATCGTCTTTATCTTGATTTAACCAGTTACTTACGCGTGATTACTCACCTTAATATCAAACCGTTTTATGTAACTCGCAAGGAAATAGTAATTCCCATAAGTAACGTATCTTATTGAAAATTTCCAAGGTTGTACTTGTTTACCGGGATAAACCAACATTCGATCGAACAACCTTTTATTAACGGTAATACATCTAGGGAGTGTCTCCTATGACTTAGATTCTATATACCCTTTCAGGATATAGATTCTCCACGGGATCTAGAGGATGATGTTTACGAGACGGGTTTTAGGGGATAAATTCACCACGGAGATTAGAGACCGATATTTGTGGGATAGTTTTATCGGTGAGGTTTTAGAGAAACCAGTAAACCACGTGAACCACCTTCTCTCAGCCAAATGCGACAAATGCGATTGTTCCTAAAATTCTCGAATCAATTATTCTAGCCGTTTTCCTTTGCGCGAAAAGCAATCAAAAACGCCGAATCCATCTCGGCATTGCCTTGAAGAATCGTGTCCGACGAGTGAGAGATATGGGATTACGCGCGTGTCCATCAATCACGAGAGTGGGGGTCGAGCGAGTCGTCGCGCAGGAGCATCATAGTACACCCGATTAACTTCTAGAGCGCCGGCTAACCAAGACTATGATATATTTGCCAAGACTATAGCTGTCACGCGTACTTTTCCACAATCATGTTAAAACGTCCAATCGATTCGGAGTGACTCGGAGTCATTAGCTCGACGGGAAGCTTGAATTTCTTGACAACAACCGAACGCCGAACGTTCTCGAGTGATATGCGCCGGAGAGATGCGGACCGAAAGGCTCATCAGGGCGGGACGGGGAAGAGCAGGAGATTTATCACTGGCTGACTACGGGTCGGCTGATGAAGGCCGAATGATACATATAGTGAGCTAGTTCTCAACTTTTCAAGTCGGATTTGAGCCTGAATAGCCTGTGTGTGCGCTTTTATCCTTTGGCGATTGTTTTTTTTTTCTAGAAAAACTGCGAGTTGGAATTTATTGCGGTGCAGCTTGACTCACGAATCTCGCAGCGTAAGCAAGCACGACGAGCACGTCAAATGATATTTTAAGTAGTCTCATTGGAATAAATTTTCCCACGTTTAAGGATTAATTTGGACAAGAGTAATTATATCCGGCACGTGTGTAATGCGCTGCGATGCATACTAACTACAACGTATTACAAATTTGTGGAATGGGACACGGCCCATTACACTAACTACTCTACTCCCGTGCATTAGTTCACACAAGTTTAAGGTTTAAATAGAGATATATCTTTGTCTCGAATTATGCACAATGCTTTCATACACTTGAAGTAAAACGTAATTTGATCCAGATAACGTCGTCAGCTCTAATGCGATCGATTTCAGTTAAATTCTCTGGGCTAGAAAGTAAATCCGTTCGTCGAGATTAAGCTTCCATCCACCCGGAAAATGATCTGGGCCAAAATATATATGCTACACTTGGCTTTGGCACGTCAGAAATAGTAATTCCGAGGGAAGAATGGATGAGTTTTATCCTGGTATTACACTCTCAACAGAAATGAGCAGTGTTAGTTTGTTAACGAAACTCAATATTGAACGATATTGAACTATTTTCTACACAAATATGTACGCTGTAAATAAATTTTCAACTAGATCAGCAACCCTGTACACGCTCTTGAATAATCTCAGTTGAATATCATTGTACGGATCTGAGAAGAAAAAAACTTAAACGATCCAGGCACAATGTAGTTTACTGAGCATTTGCAGCAGGGCTGAGAAAACGAAAATAAACGCAAAAAGCAAATTCCCATCCCTGAACATCGGAGCAACGACACAACGGTGGCACACAAACGCCATTGTCGCTTATACTCTCTCAGTGCTGAGTTTCTCTGCGCGAGGGGGAGAGAAAAAAAAGCGAGATGAAGATGAAGCTTTTTTTGTATCGAGTGTCGGTTGACGACAATGCTCGCACATCTGCGGATCCGAATTGCTCGAGCGCGCTGATAATCAAAGATTATATAGAGCGCTTCGGGTGCACCGTCGAGTTTGTGACGACGTGGGTAGCGCGAGGTGGACAGAGGACATTCCAACCCTATTTTCCCGGGATGTTCTTTTGTACCGACCAAGATGCCGACGAGTCGATTCCCAGTATAACTGTTATTTTTCAGCAATCTCTCAAAGCACCGCGAAGAGGAGATACTTCAAACCAGCGTCGATGACTTTGGAATACTACTGAATAAAAAGATCTTCTTTATTTGTCATTCATATAATTCTTTTTCTCGCTATAGCGCGTCTTTATAAGCTTCTGAAATTCGAAATTTCTCTTCTATTTTTATAATATTTGGAGCCCAATAGAAACCGTTGGAGCTTGTAAAAATGGAGACTTATTAGAATGAATATAGTTCGTTTTTTTACACATTTCTAGTTACGTGATCTAAAGTATCTTATACCCCAAGATAACTTTAGGTAACTTTTCTGATTAAGTCTCATGACACGAAAGGGCCGTCAAATCATACCCACAGCCATGTTATATTCCAAGAACGGAAGCTTTCTAAAGAATATGTGAAATGTGGGATTTATTAAGAAAAACAATTGCTTCTCACCAAAAGTGATCTAAAATATTCCCACTGTCCTGAAGTCTCAAATACTCATTTATATTCTTCTACTTGATTAATCATATTTATTTTTTCCACCAAATTTCAATAACAGACATTTCGAACTAAATCTCACCTAAAACTGTTTATGATTACTTCATGTTTTTCCATTTCATTAGAGGGTGCAATGACATTCTAAAGATATTAATAAATCATATTTGAGTCAAATGGTTCAGTTAATTAGTAGTTCAGAATATTTGATGAATTTGTCTCATGTGCAAAGGGCGTTTAAATTATCATCAGAATATGGTTTCAGACATATATATGTAAATGAAAAGATATACATAATTTATCCGACTTTAGGACCTAAATTTTCATAATCTACGGGTCAAACAACATGAAACCCCAAAAATGCTTGTATGTACGTACGTACTTACGGGTTTATGTAACGCTGCTTTTTGGCGTTCGATAACTTTCCAAGAAAACGTATGATCTTTCTGAAATTTTGCACCCAGTTGAGTCGTGTAGCCCGAGTTCGTTGTTCAGCAAAATAATTTTCGAGAAGTTTTCTTTAACGTTGGGTTCCGAATACACACGTGGGTCGACGAGAATCAATGGAACAATTTCTTTAGCAACCGTTGTTGACATCTCTAGCAACCGCTGTTTATGTCTCTAGTGACGGTTGCGAAGAAAAAAGGAAAAACGGTACGAAGTCCACTCATTGATGGTAAATGACTCGGAAACCACGTTTTTCTTCAACAACGGTCGTTTACGCCCCTAGCAACCGTTGTTAAGGAAATGAAATATCGAGTTTAACTTTATTCATAGTAATTTTGAGGTGACACGACAGTATCTTTGTATTTTCTATAGCAATTGTTGCTGATGCCACTAGCAACCATTACTAGGTAAATCGGAAAATCAGTTCTGGGTCCGTTTGTCGGTCGCAAAAGACACAGGATTCACATTTTTCATTCTCATTTTTATATAGTAACCGCTCTTTGTGCAAATACTTCTTGAGAAACCATACTGTTAATGCAGTTAGCATATCTTTTGAAAGTTCAAATATAATAAGTTACTGAATTGACCTTGAGATTATAAAATGTGAACGTAGTTTGTTCATATGACACTTGCAAAGTTCATTTGAACAATTAAAATGCGTTAGTTGACAGCAAGTATCAGATTATGTGATCCAATTCTCGGTTTAATTTATACGTTGTAACGATATATTTTCACTATAGTCTCGAGTTTCAGAAGAAGAAGAAGTTTACGAAGTTATCATCGTTGTATTTATTTTATTTTCCATACGAGCTTATAGGTATAGAATCGTGAAAATTCGGTGGGAGCTTCTGTTAAATTCGATGGTGGAGTTTTCAACATTGGAATTTCGAGAGAAAGCTACTACTTGTGGCGAACGACTTGTATAATTTATTCACAGAAGATAGACTCTCAAATTGATGTATTTAATTTGAAGTTCACCTACTTTTCTGATAATACAAAATGATATCAGATTCGATGTTTCAGAGTTAATTTTAATGTCACTGAAATTTTGATTTAATAGACGACAGAAAAAATTGTATTTTTGTCACATAAACCTTTGATATCATTCTATGATATGGGAATATAAACATACATTTCTTCTGCAACTAACGCAGCTGCAACATGCTTTCTTATAAATACTAAAGTTTGTTGACAGTTAGTATAGTTACGACGAAAAGACGTATTTCGTTTGACCATCGATCTCAAGATGAGGTTTTCTCTTTCAATGAAGATATCACAAATCGCATCATTTTTTATGAAAAGTTTCTAAACATGAATCATACTCAACACATCGCCAAATAAAGATACAGAAGGACTTGTATTGTGGCGAAACCTTGCGAAAAGCGTGAGGATTTTAATTTATTTTACTCATGGAATGATTTACATGACCGAATTAGGTTTAATTAAATATCCAACGTATCAAAGGAATTCTCCGTAATTTCATTCTATTCCACGCGGTATATGAAGAAAAATTCGGAACACTGGACTCAGAATTATGTCATTTTTATCAAAATCCAAGTTTAATCCAGGAGCTCTCAAAAATTCACATGGAATTTCGTGTGATTAAAAATCGGGGCGTACTGTATGATGAAAACAAAGATAAGAAAGGACAGGTCGAGAAAATGAGAAAATGACAGAGAGAGAGAGAGAGAGAGAGAGAGAGAAGGAAGAGGGGGCGAGAAAGGAAAGGCATTTTTACGAGTTCGACGAATCTTTTGTTCTCGCTCGAGATGAGGATGAAATAGAGGCTTTGAAAACAAATCTAGAATGTTCGGCATTCGTGTTTTTGTGTTAACCTCTCGCAAGCGAACCTGAAACGCTCTTTACAAATTCGTCATCATCCCCAATCTTATCGAATTCAATGCAAAAAGGAAACTATAGAAAAAAAATCCAATAACCACATTTTTCCAAATGGCTGAATAAATAATGCTCAGGAAAAAAGTTACTAATTTGAACTACAGCTGTCTTGAATGAAAATATGATTTCGAGAATGAATACATAGAATTTATTAAACTGATCGTGAAATATAAAAATAATTTAATTTACTAACTTCGAAGAGATGCATGAAGTGAATTCCTTCATATATATGCCTTATGAAATTGAATATGCAAATTGAGTTTTGGAATATGGAATATCCTCGAAAATTGAAATCTGAGAATTTATAATACTTGACAAAAATCCTTATCCGTGTGATAAAATGATGCTACTGAATTAAACGCTTTATGAGGAAGTTGTGTAATATGTTCTTATGCATTCTTATTTTTTCTCCACTTTCTTAGATTGTTTCGTAATGTGAATCATAATACAATATAAATTGTTCATCTGTAGATTACGGTGTAGATCAACGATAATTCCTCGTGCATGCTTTGATCGCAATAACCACCTACTTCCAATTCATGATGGAAATGTTTAAATTATTCTTTGTAAAACATTTATTGATATTATTCCGAGAATTCAAAAAATCACGTACATGTCGAATAAATGAGATTTTCAAATTGGGGGTAGCTGGACTATAAAACTGCAGGTGGCTTTGTAGAATACAGATTGTACTTTCCAGCTGCTCTTTGAGAAAAATACCGACTACCCGTATTAATAATCAGGAAACTTTTTCGGTGCAGCATGGCATTAGCATGGAAATCTATTTTTCTAATCTTCAGCAGTGAATGAGAGCGTACCAACGTATAAAAAAGTTGGTACAACGGTTAAATACACGTTCTCACCCACATCTCTCGTAATCCATCACTTTATCCCCACTGCAAAAAATTGGAACGGTCCTTGTTCTCACCGAGAACTCTGCACTAAACGCAAACTCAGCAGCAATTCAGTGCCGAGCGACGTATATACCCGTACTCAAATCAACGATGACGACGAGTCATTCCCGAGTTTCAATTGGTTTCCAATCGGCGTGATCGATTCCCATCGACAGTATTCACATACGCGTGAGAAATAGCCATTGTGCGCCAGTGAGCTTAGCTAGGATTTGAAGGGGAGGTCGGCTCGAGCACTCGCGAGATGCGCGAATCTAATTATTTCCGTGGGAACTGGCAACAGCTGCTATATCCCTCGGGAGATGCTCGCTATGCTTCCGTCCCTACCTCCCCCATGATCCGCAACTCTCGAGCGGGGTAAACAAATGCACGTGGTAGCGAGTTAGCCAACACCCGGCCCCAGCGGACTGACCGAGCGAGATCCCGTGTATGAAACGAACGTGTTTTCCGGAATCGCGTGTATGTATCTCGATTATTGCCGAGATGAGGTATTACTTGCTCGCTGCGCAGCCCCCGTTTCATCAGCAGCACAGCCGGGGAAAACATAGGGCGCACGTGGCCGGAACTAACGCGTGCGGGTATACACGCAAGGACGTGAAACGTGGAAGGCTGATCGTGCGATAGACTCACCGGCTGCAGCTGGCGGAGGAGAAGACACACGAGAAGAGCTGGCCGAGTTGCTGTGGACGATTGTCGTCGTCGGCGGCGGCTCACATAGTATTGCTGGCGGGGCCGAATTGGGTGTTGCGGGAGACGCGTGCGCGCAGCAGGAGAACACCGGCGGCGCGGACCTCTCCACTCCGACTGGCGCCTCTCTCGTCAACTGCTGGCTAGGCCTCGGGGGGTGGCTCGGCTCGGCCCGCCTCGGGGTGGGGTGGGCTCTACACGCGCCGCGCCGCTGACGTCGCGGCTTATCTCGCCCGAGCGCGAGCCCGCTTTCTGCCCCGATCGCCGCCCGTCACGATCGATCAGATTTTTCAATTTCGCGCGCCGCGCGCGCCCGACGCGTGTGTATACAATATACCTCGACACGACTCGGCCGACCAAAGCGACACCTTATCTACTCGCGCGCGCGAGTCCCGCTGCTGTTGTTTGCCTCCGTGCGATTGGTTAGACGATTGTTCCGGTGCTCTGTGTGCTCGAGCTATCTGGGCTTTTCGAGTACCCCCGTGTAGCCAGAGATTCGACGATAAGCGGAGGGGAAGTGTCTCGAAACCACGATACAGCCTTGTTTCCAACAATCCTTGTGCTTTTCACCACGAGATTGTTGTGCGAGAGCGAGCTGGTTAACGGCTTTCCAATCTTTCTCTCGAGCCTTGGAAATTCTTCGAGCGCTTTGTTAGATGCCAAGCAACAGGGAAAATGTATCGGTTGTTAGTTTCGATGCTTTCCTAACGGTGTGCAGACAACGCCAGAAACCTCATTCCCTGCGAGCCGTTAGAAAAAGAAGGTAGGGCTTCGAAATATGCCAACATATAAATAGTACGGATTTTCACATTCGTGTAAATTCGCGCTTGGAATCTCAATCATTCTCATTTTGTTCTTAAAAAATATACCATTGTTGAAATTATTCAAATCGATTGCCACAACAAGCTCAAAAAAATGTTGTATTCCATTATACACCTCTGATATATTATAGTTATCATTTCTGTTAAAATATTCACACAATCCTCTCAATTCACTACTTTTTCTGTTCTCAGAACACTAATCGTTGAATTGGCTTTACGTGTATCAATTTACCTTCACCGTCTTTCGTATACGGTGACATTTTGGATGGGATAGAGAATGAAGATTACTTTGTTCTCGACTTTCCTGGACCTGATCTCGTTTATTTTCCTTAAAACTTTCTCTTTTGAGTTTAAAATCATGAATAATAACAAAATTACATTATTGAATACATATATTTGCTAAATTTATAATTACATCGAATGTGAATTGTTTTGGTATACGGCACAGTTATGAAGAAATGTTTCATAATAATCTTTAAGGGCAAGTCGGAGCAAAAAGTCCACCGAGCAGGAGTGGCGCTCGCATCGAAATTGTCAGGGTTTTAACATTGTGATATATCTATATATATCGTCCGTCAGCGCCTCTGTAGGCTACGTGGCAGAAGCGAGTTGAAACCGTAAAGCCCACTAGATGGCGCTCGGCGTTTTTTCTGTGAAGTGTATATTGTTTGGCATTATAACATAAGTGTTAGCCAATAATAATACTTAAAATATACGATAAATTTAAATAAACTTTATTTGTGTAAATTACCCTTATTTTTTGTAGTTTTTCCAACAATATTCAGTTACTGTTCGATCATTGTTCATCGACCAATAATTGTTGTCTAATGAATTAGAAATATAGGCAACT
>CM037084.1:51429024-51503181 GCA_020882725.1 Aphelinus certus
AAACAATGGTTGTTCCAAAATGAATGTCTTATCGATTCTCATCGATCGTCGAAAGAATTCGAGACCCATCGTGCATTGATGATGATTTTTGGAGCTTTTATCAAAAACACGTTAGCAACGGTTGCTAGAGAAATAAACAACGGAATTGGCTGAAAATTGAACTCGACCGAGATTTTGCGGCGACTAACCTGTGTGCAAAATTTCAGGACGATCGGACAATTCCTTCGAGAGTTATCGTACGACAAAAAAAAGTGCACGTACGTACGTACATACATACAGACATTTTCGGATTTCCATGTTTTTCGACCCGTAGATTACGAAAATCGAGGTCCCGAAGTCCGATTCGGTGGGTCGATTTTTACCCCGTTACAAAGCTTTCTCTTTGAGAAAGCAATACTGTCCGATACTAGAACAAAAGATGATTCTAGGCTCGTGTGATTACCAGCCTCGCTTCACTCGGGCGGCAAACCTCATATAAACTTAGGATTCGTCTATCGCTCTAGTGTCGAAATGTACTAATAACTCGATATTTCATTTTCTTAGCGAAGGTTACGAGGGACGTAAGCAACTGTTGCTACGGGAAATATTACGTTGATCCTCGTGTGTATTCGGACCCCAACGTGCATTTACGGCGATTTAAAGAGATCTTCCCGAAAATACGTTAGCAACGCTTGCTAGGGAAATGAACGACGGATTTTGCTGAACAACAAACTCGGCCTACAACTTTCCACGACTGAACTGTATGCATTTTTGGAATTCCGTGTTTCTCAACCCCGAATTCCGATTACGAAGTTGGATTTTTTCCCCGTCACAAAGCTTTCTCTTTGAGTAAAGCAAAACAAGAGAATATGAAGGAGCGACCTCGTCGTTGAGATATGATATACATTTTTCAATCCTCGTTGCCGTTAGCCTGACGCCATAATCTCGGCGAAATCCTTTATTTTATCCACCTCGCGCGCGTACTTGGAAAATCCCGCTTCGGTCTCGGGCTGAGTTTATAGGCTCTGTGACGCAATAGAGAAACTCTTGAAGACTATCGATTAACGAATCGAGCGAATTGCGACCTAAATATCCCAGATGCTCGGGCGAACAAAATTGCTCTATCGAGCAGTGCTTAATTCCAACTGACGCGCATATACAGGGGACCGACGGGAGGCCCCCTAGCCGCGCGATTTTCAATGAAAACCCTCGCAACGGCCATTAGTGAAATTCTACGGTCAAGTGTGGATATATCTGCGCATAGCCAAGTCAGCGGTTTCGCTTGTTCTTGGGAGGGATGGGGAAGCACCGGCGGCGTAAATTACGCGCGCGCGCGCGATCCAACGTCGGGCACGCGACCGCTGGCAGCGAAAAAGCGCGACTGTAATCCAAAGCGGGATAATTAGCATCCCGCCGCTGCCCTGGATATACCGCAAGACGGACGTGCTATCCGCGGAGGGATCATACGCTGTATATGGCTAATGAGCCTTAGCCGGGCTGCAACGCACGTCGAGAGTTGGCTCTGCGAGAGTCGGATTTACATACAATACGCTTCGAAATCTACACCTCCCGCGGAGACGCCGCTCCTGATTCAAAGCTGATCCCTTGTTCGTTGATCTATGTGTATGTATCATTTTGAGTACCTTATTAACAGGGAATCTTAAGCTCATCGAGGAATGGACCAGAAGAAGCTATCTACGGCTTCATTAGATGAGATGGGATTTCATACTTGTACGTGAGTAAACCAAGAAAAGTTAATGTGACCTCATCACCTATCTCCGATTGACGAGTTCGATTGACGGAAATTCACTCGTGGTCAAACTTTTGACGTGTCCTTCTATATACAGTGAGCCATTAGGACTAGTTCTGAACCTTCGTCTCTGGTCGCTCATGACCTATAGTGTCAGCCAGATCATCTGAAATTCGCCCGTCGTAATTTATACTGTCTCGTTACGACGGTCTCGGGGCCGAACGTAATGATAACGTGAGCTACAATAAATTTCGCCGCTGATGCAGCTTCAAGCTTAGGTTAAACAGTTTTGTCATTTTAACCAATTTTACTATGTTCTATTCGCTTTGATCAGATTTATTTTATTTGGATTCGATATACATACAAATATGCCGGCAGGAAAATTGAAGGCAGATGTTTATGTGCATATACCTCCAATAAATATTCCATTGCATCAGCCTATGAAATATTTTCCTAGAATCAGTCGGGTATGCTTTGACAACACATATTATAGCGTCGATGCTAACTGCTCCAATGCTCCAATAGAATAAAATGAAAAAAAAGTATTTTTTAAGTTTATAAAACATTTTCAAAGGCTTCCACTCTTATGCAGCTTTCAGAAACTTTACCCGAAAGTAAACTCAGGCTCTCATATTTCGATGCATGCGATACACTTTTATCCTTTTTCAAACGAATAATTTATGTAGGTCAACTCAAGGTAAATCCTCGGAGACGCACTTGTTATACTTCGCATCTATTTTCTATCTCTTCGAGCAAATACTCTCACAAAGCCGAAATTTAAATTTTTTTTCCGAATAGATATTGCAACTGTTATAACCATCTGTAGATCATAGAATGGACTTTGAAGTGTGATGATCTCTTATAGTTCGCCCCCATATATCTCGGAGTAATTGGAGCATAAAAATTCACGATATAGATGTTTCAAGAACCTGACGATTGACGGGTCGGGGGTTGAATATCGTAAATGCAGTAAGATCTTTGAATTCAAGTCAGATTTCAAAGCAGATTCGTTCAAGATTCCTTAGCTTAAAAGCGATTATACCATCATTTGGTTAAATTTTTTAGTCATGTTTTTATCGAATTTTTCAAGTTAGGGCTTTAATTGCGACTAGTTTTATAACCGTAATATCTATTCGAATTTCGTTTTAAAAAAATTGAACTGAATTTGTATCTTCTAGAATATGCTTTTTCAAAGTGTTCTTTCTAATTAAACATTGCGAAAACCAACTTTGTATTGACTTTTGCCTCTCCTCAACACTGGTTACTCGGTAAATAAACAACGGTTGCAATCGAAAATTAAGCTTGATTTAGATCTTACTTCAAAACGAATGCATAATTTCCTCAAAAAATATCGTGCTTCAAAAATAGCGTTACGAACATTTCTGATCACGAAACAAAAGGTACTTGCAGGTCCAATCCAAAAATTCAACTTTTATCCCATTACAATGATTTTTTTGAGTAAATAAACGTAAAATAACGATTTTGTCACTGTAGTTCTAAACGTCAAATAAGTAAGATCTGATTGACATTCGTATTGATCGCCGAAGTGTAAGCCACATATGTTGCAAATAATATTGATCGCAATCCAATATTAAAAAAAAGTTTGTTAAAATATTCTCGTTGTAATTATGCTAGAAAGATGCTTTGAGAAAACTGAGGAACCGTAAATGGGAGAAGAGGTTCCAAATTCATGTTTGCCTACCAAAAGCAGAAGTAACTGATATTAAATTACTCCAAAATATAGCCTAGTAGAATTTTTATGCCTCACCTTACAGGATGAAATGTTCCCGAAGACTGGCGAATCAAAATTATGCACTTTCATGATAAATTCAATTTACTTGATGCAGCTTGTCGCCTGGCTTATTGATTTCTTGATGCTCACTCAAATAAGGTTTCGTTTATATTAGAACAAACCATTACTATTTAATTCTACCTGAGAAATCGTGTTAAGTACTTACAGTTAATTTAAAACGAAAGCGTAAACGTATCAAAAAGCAAAAAAAGGAAATCAAATTTTTTATGTAATACAAATAGTCAATAAGAGACTATAGTCATTGAGCAGCTTCGATCCAAGCAAACGTCTATCGATTGATTTTATCGTGTTTTGCGTTATTTTATGAAAACGAACAACGTTGCGGAAAAGCGTGGAGGCTAAAACTATATTTTACCGTAATACTCTCTGCGTAGTATTTTCTCGTAATGGGTCAACGGTAACGAGCGCAAATAGCTCCGCAGAATCCTCGTTACTACGAGCCGTCGTGCTGATCCGTTAAGACATAACAGCTACGTTACTCGACTCTTCCAGTCGTATTGCACCTGAACCCTTCTCCAAATGTTTTTCTTAGCCTCAGGTGGGATGGACTGCGTAGGAGCGAATCGGCAAGGTCAAGACAATAGATACGCTGCAACGCCCCATTTCATATGATCTTGTAAGATCCTTTGAAATACATGGAAATCCACATAGGAGCAGTAATTTTTATTCCTTGAATTTTTTCCATAAATCGTCAGAATTAAAACGTGGCTCGACATATCTTGCTTTAGGATAAGATAATTAACTTCAATAAGTATCTATGCGATGATAAAAAGTGTATTATTCTATCGAATTTCAAAATGTTCCCTATGAAACACGAAAAAAGTATGAAGTATTAATTATAAAGTTTGTTTTATAGTTGATAAATAATATAGAATCCTAATATTATAGGATTCAGACATTATTCGACCTGTACGTATCGCGTATTGTAATGACCATTGGATAAAATATAAACTAATCTCGAAGAAAAACGTGAAATCGCTTAGAGAAAAAGAACTAATATATACCTTATACGAAGAAAAACTTTTATCAAGTCATGATCCGGCGGACGCTCGACGATTATTGCATCTTCCATCCGTCAGAGAGAGCCGACAGCAATTTCAGTGGTGAGCTTTGCCATTCCTTTGAAATGAAACAGTGGAGTTGACTCTTAACCCAGGCGTAAATATACTTACTCTGTGCATCCGCCAAAACTCGTCCTACTTTACCCAGCGTGGGGTGCTCGCATTTTTTCACGTCGCTCACCGCATCAAATGCACTCGACTTGACAAAGAATATGACGCCGACGACTGGGTCTATATATATACGTATATAAACTACCATTAGTCGCTTGGGAGGCCAACTTATTGCGCCGAGATATAGCTTATATAAAGATGAGGCACATTGCTCCTCAAAAAGAGGCGGACACACACACACTTTCACATATATATACAGCATGTCTGTGTAGGCGAAATGCGCACGGCCTTCCACCGTCAGACGAGAAATGGGGGGAGAGACCTCGCTTTTAGCGATGCACACGGTCTAGGCCAGCAGCGCAAGCACCGAGCAATTACGCTTTTTTCCAATTTGCAAGGCTTCCTCGCTCTTTCTTTTATACCACTCGCGGATCTGCTTTTTCTTCAAGAAAAGATCTTGGCGAGATGCGAGTTGGTAATCTCGTGGATTAGAATATACTTGGATGGGATCGCGTTTTTCCAGCTCCCTTGATACGGCGTATTATTTTTGTAAATGGAATTCAATATCAGTTCCCAGTCCGTTTTATTGGTATTTTAGAGATGACAAAGTTCTCATTGTCCACCGAAACGTTCACCTTCAATCTTGAACTTATCGAACTTTGTCTTTCGAGGATTATTAATAATACGAGAAATTAATTAGAGAATCCAACAGTAATTACTGTTGTCAAATTAAAAGAATTCAATCACTGAATCGTTGCGAAAGAATCGAATACCTCATGGACATCAGATTAAGAGATCAAGTGACCCTTAATCTTGCCCCATGTTCGATTTTGTACTACAGTCGTTTGATTGGGACTGCAATAGCTGTCACGTAATCTAATCCAATATTACGTCTGTTGTATACGTTCTTATTGTTACATTATGTAACATACAAAAGTTCTTTTTATCAATAAGAACGTGAACGGTAGAAAAGAAATACTGAAAGAGAATATATGAATTCAAAAGCGGGACGCACATTTAAGAGTGAAGAAAGTTTCATTTGTACTCCAACGTCTTGAACCATATAGATCCAAGGATACTGGGATCTTTCGTTTAATTTACTGAGACGGTGCGCGATATCGCAAAACCAAGTTCTAGAAGTTTCAGTGCACACGATTTTGATCAAAATTCCAAATGTAACATCGTTGATCGTACGTCATAGAAATATCATATATAATATGCAAACTAAATCTTTATCAAATTTTTAAAAATAAACAACGAGAGAAAGTTGTTTATTGAATACAGACGTTGTGATCAGTTCACTGTGTTGTTATAGGAAGTTTCACAAAAGTTTAATTTAAACTCCAAACCATTATTGGCGAATCTAATTAAGCTCGTCAATATCCAGAATCGAACAACCAATCGATCGACTTATTATGCCGTTGAAGAAAGCATAAAACGATTCAAAGGACACCACAGCCACTCGTAGACTTGATAATCGATGCTGGGGCGGCGCGCATAAATTGAACAAGGGCAGCGAAGGGGCAACAACGTAATCTCACGTGAAAGCCAGTGGCTGGGACACGCTCAACTGGCCGTACGGAGCCAACAGGCTGATATGCCACATCATTGACTGCGAGCACACTGCACGACCCACGCGAGATCCGAAGCTGCTCGCTAATGAACAGCGTCTCCGTTGTCGCCGGTGATACGATCCCTGCGACGGATTTGCCCGCAGAACTGTGTCAAATTCCCCCGCTGTACCATGCGGACCTCCGCCCAATTGCTTGCTCCAAGAGAACACATTGTTTCACGTACCAGCAGCGGGAGACAAGTGCCAACTTTGCTCCATATGACCCGTTAGCGAAGATTGACACTTTTTGCCCCGATGCTAATGAAAAATAGTACACGAACGACACGAAGAAATCTGCTGCTTCTCGCGAAGAGGATCGATGGTTTGAGAATTTCTGAGAGGTTTAACCGAAAAAAAAATCTTTCTCTGAATTTGGAATCGATCAACAATATGAAATGTACTCCAATAGTGTGCTCTCTTGCCTGCGAATTTCACCGACTTTTACGGGCTCTCTTGGGTAAGATTTATAAGAATCTTCGGTAGTTTCTTAGCTTCTATTCGAGAGAATGACTTCTTGAAATATCCAGTATGTCAAGTCGCCTCGTAGAAAGATCACATACAACGTCCTGAACGAATGTATGTTCGGGTGTGTGTTTATTAAGGTGTCAGTTAGATTTTTTCCTTTTCCCAAGAGGAAGCTTTGTGACGGGATCAAAATTAAACTTTCGAATATGTGACATTCATCACGTGACGTAACATGACGTTTCTTAATAATGTATTCGTCTAATATTGGGTTTGTGCGTGTGTGCGGGTAAGTTCCTTTGAACCATGATTTCTTTCGTACGGTTGATCTAAAGGTAGATCCTCAGATGAAAATTGATAGGCATATTCGAGCATGATCAGTTGCAATAATCATTGATTTTGGCATAGACCTAATTTGATTTGGGTCTTGTCAAGTTCAATTAATTTTTTTCTTCAATGTGGTTTGTTCTGATGATTATTTAGATTAATTTTCTTGATCACACTCGAGAATAATGTTCAGTTGCATTGCATCCTAATTTGTATCCTTTCGATCATCTTTGGTTATAGCTAGCTATCGTCATTTATTGATTAACTTCGGTCATCTTTCGACATTTAAGATCTAAGTATATGTTAAAGTTTATACAGAATCTGAATATGTCTTCTTAGTTTTGAACCAACTATCCGAGAGACCAACTGAGATTTAGGTCACCATTTCTACTGAAACTTTTGGGAGTAGTTTTTTTATACCTAAACGTGCGAGTTTAAGTAGTTCGTCCTGAACATTTTGATTTGTCTGAGAGATTAACCGGTCATTGCTGATTTTATGCATTGAATGTATATATTTTTATGTATATATACATTTTTTTGTATAAAAAAATGACAATATCTCCAGAAAAATCTAAACATTATGAATGACTGCACATATTATCAATTTGGCTAACTATAAACCACCTCTAAAAGTTTTAGAGTGAGACCCAGAACTCAAGTGGTGTCCTGGCTAAGTCCTTGCAGTTCTCAATCATCGCACAAAAAATCCATACAGTACTGGGTAAACATACGTAACGTACGTATGTAAAATGTTCTCAAAAAACATATTTTGTTCATTTAAAACTTTCATATCTGTAAGGTAAACACGAACATGAGATCAGATTAATTTTTGATTAATCGTAATCATACGTTAATATACGCGTGGAGAGATTCAAGGTCCATGGGTCATGAAAACTGTTCTCAAATGAGTTGAAAGTTCGTTAATTACAATTTTCCATGCTCACTCGTACGATATTAATCTCACTTTGAACATCAACTAACACGCCGTAAACGAATGATGAATTGCAAAGTTTGTCGAATGAAAATGTCGCTCACATACGATATCTTGCTCTCCAACCACATTTCCTGCGACGGTGCGCGATATCACAGAACCAAGTTTCGAAAGTTTTGATGTACATAATTCAGATCGAAAATCAAAATGTAACTTCTATGATTGGGCGTCACAAAAGTATTTAGCAGAGGAAATTTAACACGCCATATTTGAAAAGTATATAACATAAGAGAGTTTTTTATTGAATTGAGACGTTATGATCAGTCTGCACTGTGTTGTCAAAGTAAGTCTCAAGTTCTTTCAAGTAGAACTCCAAATAATTATTGGCGAATCTAATTAGACTCATGAATACCCAAAATCGAATTGTCGATCGATATTAAGATTTTTGAGATTTTCCGAGCAAAGGTATCTCTCGCCGAGACAAGCAGATTTCGTGACTTTTCGAGAAAACTGACATTGTTATTACTGACATTGTTTTGCAAGAATAGACAATTTTCGATTCACATTAAGTCTCATGCTTTTAATTTCATCAAGTAAAAATCAACTGTTATGATCAGATTTCACTGTGAAAATAGTAAAAATATAGTTTTGCAGAGGGTTTCTGCAATATGTTACTTTTTGTAAAAGGCGTCGAGATAATAATATACTGTTCATACATAAAATCAATAATGCTTGACAGATTGTTTCCGGGAAATCGAAACATTCATAAGGAAAGCTCTAAAAATAAAATCTATTCGGGTAGCCAAGAACCAAGTCACAATCTTTTGTTTCTGGTCGGCCACCCACACTAAGAAAATTAGTAAAATTGACTATAATATGTAGTATGTTATTAATTGTTGGTATGGTATGTAATGCTAAAAGTTTCCGATTGATCTGCAGAAGACTATTATTCACATTTGGGCGAGTAGTTACATTTCAAGTCTTAAAATTCAAATAATATCGGAACAGTTGCCTTTAGACGATTGAAACTCATAGTATCTCGCTTCTAAAATTATTTTAATATAAACTAAGAATATATTAAGCAAGCCTAAGCATAATGTAAGGACTATTATTTTTCATATTCAAGATTGAAATATTTTTTTAATTAAATCAACTGCATGTGGAACAAACTGAAACAAAATGTATCGTTGATTAGTAGTATAAGAATTCACAATATATTTTCCTGAGAGTTGAGGGTAGTATGGGGTATCCCCTCGTGAGATTCAATATATGTAATAACTAGTGATATTAGGCCCATATACATTGTACAAACGGGCTCACCACTATAAATCAAAAACTTTCTTTTTACAACGTAAATATGTCGATGAGAATTTTTTCATCAAATAATATCAACACGAGACATAGATTATGAACGCTCTGAATATCGAAGATTTCCCCCAGGGGCAGTCGAACGAGATTAACGTTATCCATCGGCAAAGAAAGTCGGAGGAAGTTAGATTGAGTTATGCCACAGTCGGAATATAAGCAAACGAATGTCAAATTGGATCCAATCGTTGTTACGGACAAAGCGACGTATGGATGTTTTTCAATTCGAAATCATGTTGATAGTCCGGAACCGTACCTACTGAATTCCGCTATCCGTACATAATTGCAGTCAAATTTTGTCGCAGAGAAAATACAGTTGACTTTTGTTTAGTAAAATTCACGAGTATATATAGAAAAATCAAATGACGATAGAGCTTCCCATTCGACACGGAAGCTCTTTATGAAAATTCAGTAGCGTGCCGGCAAGCAGTTTAGGTATGCCGGACCTGGGGTGGGGCGGGGGGAGTGTTCGCGCCGCGACTAAAGAGTGCAAATCACCGTTACGCGCGGGGAGGCAAGGAGATTACGAGCGGGGAAGAGGGTCAAGTTGGATGGATGAATTGGGAGGGATGCCGGGGCTCCGAGCGAACCGGATAATCAATGCCCAAGAATCTTCCGAAAGAGAATCCATCATTTCCAACTTACGGAAGCCCCTTGACACATAAATCTACGTCTGACAGTCTGAGCCACTCACTGTATAACGCAAATCTTGTTAATGTCCATACCGGATACACGGGATGCGATGCAACCGCGGTACTCGCGTACGGGCCGCAGGGAACGCGGATTGTGAAGCCGGACATGCATTGCAATCGAGTTTTTTGGAGACAATCAAAATAATTAATGCCGAAACTGATTCGTGAAAAAATCTGAAAATTTCCACAATTCCTGTCGTGGGAAGCTGTGTTGTAGGGGAGGGGGGGACACTCGTGACTGTCTCAAAATCATGAGCGATATATATCTTTTGTCTTGAATGTTTATCATCCGTCGTAGTTACACCCGGTAGACCCGTCGCTGTATATGGAAACACAATTGAGTATCTCTCCATTGATTAATCCCTTTCGATGATTCATGCATGTTCGAATCTATACCTATCGGCTAATGGAACAGAATTACGTTCACGTGAAATACGGCGCAATTCAATCCTCCAAATAAACAACTCTCGCGCGGATAATAATTAATCAATCCTGCATAACATTGTTAGGGATGACGCCATGATAGCTCGAGGGATATATACACACACGCCACGCCCGGGCAATAAAACACGATTCACCCATGAGCTAATTCACACGTGCACTCGCCGAAGCTACGGCGGTCAAAACGAAGACCAAAAAAGGACGGCCATTCGAGCTGGAAGTGCAGACGAGCACGAACGCGGCCATCCCGAAATGAACAAAAAACTGAACACGCAAACTGAAGGACTGACTAGGAAAATGGACTCGAGAGAACCTAATTAATTATTCAGAAAATGCGTGCCGTACGTAATTAGCTTGTTAGCTCGGCCTCGGGCTAAAGCAATAGCAACCGCGAGCCGATGATGGTGCTGTCAAACAAACGACTAGAGCCGCGTTCACGGGAATTGGATTGGATCATCGTGCTCAGATGGTTTTTTTGTCGCGGCTTCGCCAAACGAACTATCCCAAACTACGCTGAGCTACGGCAATTTCGTCCGGGCTCTAAACGTCCCGGCTTAATTCCTCGGGTTTATCTCCCCTCCCTGTCTCTGGTGAATTCGAGTTTTGTCAAGTTTTATACGTACTCGCAGCTATATACCCATGGGCCTTTGGTAACAAGACGCAACTTCGCGTGAACAGTACAAGGATAAAAAAAGAAGTTAACTGAGCCTGCTATGACAAAATATATAGATATTTTTCATGTCGAGAGGTGCAACTAAAGGAGCGTAAGTGATCAAATCTCGTGGCGCGAACATAATGTTCAGACGTAGAAGGCGTAGAATATATTTTTGACCTTGCTATTTCGGAGCGGAGTTGAATTTTACGGCCATAGAACAGTTGCTTATTATAATGTTGCAGAACAAGGTCGATTTTACGGGTATTACGACACAAACTGATGATGAAAATACATATTTGTTGGTCTCCTAACGAAGGAAGCTAGAGGAAAAAAAGGTTTGTTGAGCAGAAGTGACACGGAATTCGTGACGAATGTAGAGCAGTTATCAATTGTTGATAGATCCCTATTTCATATCATGAAAATATTTCTTTGTAATTATAAGTACATACTCGTATTGCAATGAGAACTTTGTTAATAAGGAGTAGCAATACCTGCAATGTGGATATTAACAAAAATATCTCTCATTTCAGAATATGTGTCTTTTCGTCCAGAGATTATTCTTCTTGGATTCAAGGATGGAAATGTTTCAAAGTTTTCAAAGAACGATGAGTTATTTCTTTTTACATTGCATATAACAGATTATTTATAGATTTTATTATTCAACAGCATCATTATTTGTATGAATGATGCTATTGGAGTTTATTGTGAAATATCTGTCTGTATATATTTATTATGTCTACGTACGATATAACCATTCGCAAGCCAAAGCAATCTCCCATGTTGACGTACAACTTGTTTCATGAGCCCTTTACGTGAATTCATAAGAATATGATGAAAACTTTAATATCGCGTTTTATACAGAATATATCTCATGCTCGTAATAGACTTGGGGTATAAATAAACCAACCCGTCGGATCTGGTTTTGGGAGATGCGCAATTATACTCTCCACCAACGGTATCCTCAAATACGCAGACAACTGCATTTCCGGCCTTTGGGATGAAAATAAAAACGGTACTCGCGCAGAAACTGAACTGCTGAGCAAAATAATAATTCATGAAGTTCGCTCGACTGTAAGTACGTCGAACAGTTGGTAAAAGGAGTACGGCGAGTCTATATACCCCAGATTCTATTAAAAAATAATTTCGTCCTCTGCTCGGCAGACAGGACGTGGCTCTACTATATTTGAATTCGAATCGAAATCGATATGTGCATACATATGTGTGCCTCGGTGGTAGGATGGAAGTGGCGGAAAACGAGGTGCATTGTAGAGTATTTGGGCTACCGAGCAATATTGGATGAAAAAGCTGATCCTCGTATATATACATGCATTGCTCGACTCTGCCAAAATCGAGCACTGCGACTCGCGTAATCCTTTGAAGTGTTTTCATACCGAGTTCCCATTCCCAACTAGAACATGAATTTTCAAAAGTTTCATGAATCCGACGGACTAATGAGTTTTAGGTTTATAACTACTTTAGCCGCAGCTTCAAAATGGTTTTTGAAAAACATTGGATATAAGACATGTATTAATTAATTTCTGTTGCTGCTACCATCTTCAATTAATTCCCTGCGTGAATTATAACGTATCCTCTGGTGAGTCGTATGTGGGATTTAAAATGCATATTGCAAAACTTTAAATGTGCTTTAATGTGGGTAGTTTCGAGTGCGAGGTGCTCGAAAGTGAACGTTTAACGCTGAACTATTCAAAATTACTTTCAAAATAGTGTAGAGAGGTACGCGCCGAAACTTTCCCATTGATTTAATTACAAGTTTGACATCGTCGATACAGAAGGTGGAGTCGCTATCGGATGGCATTGTTCCTACGTTTACATGCGCGTCGTTTCACTCGGAGCAGTTGTTTTCTAACGCAGTATTTTCCTCGGGTCGTCCTAGAGCACGGGGAGGAAATGCGCGCACATAAACAAGAGCCAATTAATGTACGCATCTGCGGAGTTATATGAATTCCCGATAAATGCCCCGCATAACTTTACAGAAAATATACATACAAACGCGCGTACGCCCGTAGTATTCGCACGTGTACGTTGGAATGACGATGCAGAAACTCGGCCTATATTCCTCGTGGATTGTTGACGTCAGACGAACAGAGTTGCAGAGAGACGCTCTGCTTCTCTTGGGCTCGAGAGAGCAGAGAAAAAGAGCCCGAGTCGGCAGTGGTATTCCTAAAGGATAGCATTCACCGATGCCACCAGCATGCCTCGTCGACTTTACGCATATATTCGCGTGCGCGTATCGGGTGAGATGGAGGGAGAGAAAGCGGCGCAAGTAGTAAAGGCTCGTAGGTGGGCGGGCAGTAGTAAAAGTGGGTTACGCGCCCGCAGGTACTAAATCATTTTACAGCGCATCCTCGTGACGACCTGGATGCTGTGTATACAGTTGTTTTTCTTTTATTTTTTCAAAGCCTCGCATGTATCTGGGTATATATCCGTGCCTGTATGCGCGGGCTATGTTTAGCTCAGTTTTCTCTCTCCTTTTACGGTCGAACGATGAAAGACGCTCTCGCCTGTATAGGTCTTTCCGTCAGGGGATATGAGAGCGTCAAAGACGAGAGACGAAAGACGGGACTCGCTCCTGTGTATTCGAAATTGCCCTGATTTAGACACGTTTTGTATAGGCTCGCTCGATTCCCCTACTTTATAGTCTCGTTGCTCTTTTATACGGAAACCCTCGTTATCTCATGGATATTATCATATTTGATAACTTCGAGTGATTTTGACTTGATTGATTCTGATGTGGGATTTCGTAATTTGAATGTTCGATTATCAATTTGGAACCGTGCAGCGTTGTTGTAAGAACGAGATATGCAGATTGTATAATCAGATCGGACTTCTGGACATCTTGACTAATAATAACGTTTTCATGGATGGAATTGAATAAACATGATGTGCAAATTAAATTATCAAGATCACTACATTTTGTTAAAACACCTCCGTCGTTGGGAATCTACTTAGTGAATGAGAAAGATAAAATGAATGAAAAAGAAGAGCCAAAGGATAAAGGTAACCTGTTTAAAGCAGTATTTTAATTTTATAATTCCATTAATAACTGCAATATTCACGAACGAAAATGGAGTTAGCGTCTTCATTGAGAAGGAAATGAGTGAGTATTAAATTTTTCATGCTGACAATTTGAAGAGGGTTATTTTTAAACTTGACAGGCTTCCACTTCAGGTTTTTTCATTTTTATGCGTCGGCCATGGAATAAACGAATACGAGTGATATACTGTATAAAGTGTGACAGGACGAAGGGGCGATGTAACGACCTATTCGTTCCAGTTAATTTCTAGGGATTCGAAAGTAAGGGCAGAGTAAGTAAATAATTCAGTTTACTTCCTCGCTTTATTACCTTCAGAGCTATTCCGTTTACGACCGTTGAATAAAAATGAAAAAGAAGATCTACTTTTGTAAGAAGTTGTAGTATTCAACGATTCGCGAGAACTATGGGTGGAGAAAATATTAAATATCCGAAAGAGCCAAACAAAACGAATGAAAAATCATTTTGTAGAAGCAGCAGAAAGATAAATAACAATTCAAACGAGTAATTCGAGTTGGTTATTTATTTGCGTATCTGTATATCTATAATACCTAATAAAAAACTCAATTAGGTTTTGTATATTTTACTCTCTGAGACCTGGAGTGTGTTTGATTAATTAGAAGATCAACGGCGTAGAAGCGGTTTTATTGGTATATAAATACAATTCCAAGGCTTGTGGATATACAGCATTGATACCAATATTCGAAGCTATTTAAAAGTATAGTAAGCTCAGGCTTGATTGGATTTCTATATATGTTTATATTGTGATAAAAGTTCCAATAAAATAATGATTGAGCTCATGGATAAGTGTACCAATATGCCAATCGTAATCTAAAGAATGGCACTGATGAACATTCGTGAAAAAATAGTTGCATACAACGCAGTACTAACGGGTGTACGTAGTCTTTAGTACCATCAACCTTCAAAAGTCGCTCGCAAGTAGCAGAATGAGAAAGGGCTTAAACGCTCGGAAAGTTTTTAAGGGGTTCTAGAGGATATAAGATAGAGCTGCCGCTACCGCTGCTGCTGCGCTAAAAGAGGTGAAACGAACGGCGCGTGACGAAAGTAGGTTACAATCCTTCGCTCGCCGAAAAGTATATTACGCGATACTCCGGCCGTCTCCCTTTTTACTGCCGAGTAATAAAAGGCCTGTCGAATATTACGTTCCAGTCGGATACAGCTTTTGTCGATTGCGTCGGATGGCAAAACGACCCCCGAGCTCCGCGCCATACCTGGACACGTGGAAGCTTTAATAGGTCATACGTTTTTGGAGAGAGAGATTTTGAGTACAATTTTGTAGCGTCGTTACATGCGCTATTACATGGAACACTCGTGGAGATTAATTCAGGAAGAGGTGTAGTGGGTGAGGTTGGTTACTACTGGTTTCATACATAATATAATATAGGCTTCACTGAGAACCGTCATGTTCTGTCCACTTTATATTCGTATCAACTTCTTAAAAAATGTATAGCTTTGTAATGAAAGAGCGTTATTATTGTGATTCGTGAGATTAGAATATATGTTTAGTTTTCGAGAGATTTCCAAGAGGACCGATCCAATATGGTTGACTTCAGAACGGATTTGCCAATTTCAAATTAATTCTACATCGTATACAACACTTTGATGGTCCGTTCAAAAAATTGTGAAATTTTAATTATTATAATTCAATTAACGCTGAAGCATGTTAGTAAACACGAGATAAATACACCCTGTTCGCCAACCTCCCACTTTTATTTTGTTGTTAATTTTGCAATTTTTGATCCATTGTTCTCTTTTTTCTAAATTTCATTTCCTGATTCTAATATTCTGATTATTTTTGGATTTCTGCTGATTTACAGTTAACTATGTCTGGTTAACCATAAGGCGATATCCGTCATGAGATAAGGCTACTTTTAGCAGCCTCGAGGAAGTAGTTGCGACAAGCAAAATTTCTGCTTTTTTATTTTATTTATGTTGTTGCTATATAATATAGAATTTAAAATAGGAATTGAAATTACTGCAAATGTTCCAATGACTTTGGGAACTTTTTTCAAATTCAGGTGATTTTCAGAAAAGATTGTATCGTTCAATTTTTAGTTTAGAGGTCATTTGATGTGTGTAAATTGAAGTCAAAAATGTCTGCAAAATAGATAGCTAGAATTGCTATTCATATGCCCACCGTTAACTGGGGTTAGATGAGACCAAAAAAATCGTAAGATTTGACAGAGAAACGCCTATATATTTATGTGTGAATTGAATTTTTATTTCTCTCTAAGCTGTTTTCTGATATTCTGATATCGTTTCTGTAGTGTCTTGGACGAGTTTACCGCATGGAACAGTCCCAAATCGATCTCAAAAGTTGGATCCTCAGTAGAAATCTGCAGTATCTGATACTTAATTAACAAACAGTAAGTAACTTTGGAAGCTACCTTACTACGAAAGGGCAGACTTTTTTTTCGACTTTCGACTTCGAAAAGTTATTTCTCTCTTGAACTTTTTATAATCATGCTTCAACTTTGCTCAATTTATATCCTTCAAAGTTAACTTGGAATATTTTATCACTCATTTGGAACCTTCTGAACTCCAATATTCCATTTGCATGATTGTACAATAAAACTGTCTGTAAGCAGTCGATGACCTACCAAATTACTTCGTCAAGGTTTGTTACTTTCGTTTGCTGTTGGTCATTAAGTACGCGAAGCTTTCGTGCTTGCAAGTCCTTAACATACTGAAATGATATCAACGCGGATGATAATAACGGAATATGAAATAAATGAACAACTTTGGCATGCCATGGAAATTTTTTCACAACTAATCGAAGGTCATATCAAGGCCTGCCTTGCAGAATGGTACACAAGTTATTTTTTTTTATTTTCAAAGATATACCGAGTAAATATAATCTAAATAAGGTGTCCCTGCGAGTAAATGGCCAGACAGATAAAATAGCCATCCATTTTTCTTATGCATAGTAAAACGCGTTGGGTTGGATCTGTAATACGTGATTCTTTTAGTATCTATTCAGACATGATAGACTGCAAAAAGTCCCTTCCAGTTGTATCTGTTTAAAGTAATTTATAGGTTCGAACATTAACAAAAATTCCATTTAAATCTTTGAGACTTTGAGATAACTTTTTCAGCATTTGTTCTGGTCTGTTAATTTTTCTTACTCAAACTTTTTGTAAATAAAACGATTCCATCAGAAATGTTCCGTTTGAAAATTTCTAAGCAACCCGATTGTCAAAATTGGATCGCGTTTCCAATTTATGCGCAGAAAACTAGAAAGCTCCTTATTTCTTCAATTTTTATGAAAATTGAAGGGAAAACAGTTATTTCGTTTTCGGTAGATTGCTCCAGAAAGGGATCAAATTTGGATAAACGAATTATTGGAGATTCTTGAGCGGAAACCTGAAAAATATATTCCATTTTTTCCACGTAGAAACGTGATCAAATTTTAGATTATTGCAACTTCAGGCAGAATATTTCTGATGAAGACACGTAATTTAATTTACAAAAGTTTTGAGTGAGAAAAATCGGTAGAACGTCAGGAAAAATGCCGACATCATATGATTTTTGGAAATAGTTATCTCGAAGACCCAAATACCTACATCTTCAAATTGGAAGTTGACATTGAACAACAGATTATTGGAACGTTTTCGGGTCAAAAGTGGCCGCGGGGCAAAAGTACAATTCGATGTTACTTAGTTTTGGAATAACTTCTATCAGGCGCCGGTATGGCAGATTAAACGCATCACTAGAGGCGAACATCTATCAACAATCGTTTGGAAAATATTCGCTCGTCACAACCCTTAACGAACCCATCGCTGTTTTTTGGAAGCGTTTCTGTAAAAATCGACCTCTGTGAAAGTTGTGTTAGTACTCGTTCCGAAACAGACTGATTTCTCCCATCATAACAAATTTGCAGCGCTGTTCAAGATGAAACTTTTGACACCTGGTAGGCCTCAGTACGTTGAGTATAACTTTTAAAATCTACATTCGAACGATTCATGTCGTAGCGGGGCCAAAGTGCCGTCCTATGGCGGATATATCTATATATTCGTATATGTACATATAGATATATATTAGGCACATACCCCGGTGATGATAGCCTTTGGAAGAAAAAAAAAATAGATATATATCCGGCCTATAATCGACATGCGCAGTACCCCGTACCCGGGGCAAAAGTGCAGAAAACATCTTTTTTTTCAATCACTAATAACTCAGTGTTTACACGTCCAAATGAAGTGAACAAGCATGATAGTTTTAGTTAGCTAACATACTGAGGATAATTTTTTATTCGTAGTTTGATGAGATTACACGAATATCGGAGGAGATATTTGCTTCCAAAAAAATAATATGTACTTACTTTTATCCCGATCTCCCCTATATATATGTGAATCACGTTGGAAGTATTAAAAAAATTACCATAAATTTTCAGTTGAAACACCGTCTTGTCTATTAGCTACAGGGACCTTACGAAATCTGTTGGATATTTACTTCGCCTGCTGGATTTGAAATTCTTCGTCAGTTGGAATTTCAATTGATTTTGTTCACTTCACGAAAAACACTTCACGAAAAAAACAATGCGATTCGTAAATCGTGAAAAATTAAAAATAGCGTCTTGAGCATGAGCATGCGCATAACTGTCTACTTTGCTATTGGCTACTTCAAACAGCTCACCGGCCGCGAGAACATAACCAAACATAACCCACGAAGTCTTCACACTTGTTGGGTGTTGTTGCTAAACACATGTGTGATTTTTGCAAAATTATTTAATACTTTTCTGTGAACACTCACGAGATGGATAAATCGGGAATTGGAGGTTTGTTGGGGAAAAGCGTTAACTCACCAAGACGCCGACTGTCTTTGGTGCAGTCGCTAAAGAAAGGCACTTCGTAAGTATGACACTCTGGACGCTAAATTTCATCGGAATAAATATTATTGTTCTGCTTGAAATATACAATTTTGGTTCAGTAACAACTGAGCAGACTTGCTGAACAAGAATTGCGTGCTGAGTTTCGCATTAATTACATTCAACTTCCCTTCGTATACATAGTCTTTTTGGAATCCAATAATTTAATTCGTTCTGATGATTGACTTCTTACTCTGGTTCTTACGATTGACAACAATTTGCTTTCAGTGGACTAAGTATTTCCGGAAGATCAAATCAGTCTATACAAATATTGTGCCGGACAGCGAATCATATCGTTGAACATTTTGGCTCTTCACTACCAGTTCTAGTCACAGAAGCCTTAACATTTGTTGAACGTAACACAGCTGTTAGTGTCAGTGTTTCTCTCGATGGTTGGGCATGGCTGGTCTGCGGCAGGAGATTACTTGTGTGGCAGTGCAAATCTACTATCCATGATCTCAAACAAAGACGTACTTTTAAGACACAATGTCGTGAACTCCTACTACCTCAGAGTGATATAGCGCATAAAGCAGAATGTATAGCAGTATGGTTACCCTCTGGACAACAGGTAGATTCTTTTTACTTTTACCACTTCTTCAGTTATCAATGGCTTGTCTATACAGCCATTTTTAATGGAACTATTCTCTCGTACACCCAGATTAAAACCGAATGTTGCATAGGAAAAATCTACTTTGAAAATGTTCTAGGTCCCAAGTTGCATGGCGGTATCTCCAGAGGGTATGGTTCGTTACTGGGTTAGCATAGCCAATGAAGAACAATCTGTAGAAACTAGTGCAGAGTTAGCTGGTCAAGAAGTTGATTGTCTAACTCATATACCTGGCCATGGATGCATTCTTGCAACAACTACATGTACTGTTGCTCTGTTGCAACCTCAAAATACCGGAGGTAGGAGCAATATTACTTGCAGAGTTTTAAGAACCAGTCAAGGATGGCTAGGTGGCATTGGCCGAAGGATGTCCTCGTTGATTTTTGGTGCTATTCCTCAGTCCCCTGTTCAAGAAACAGTAAGAATGAAAGTTACTTCTCAGAGAAATTTTGAATCAATAATTGGTAATTCAATTTCTAACTTTTATTTGTAGAAATTGATAAAAGTTGCTTGTACTGGAATAAGCGAAAGAGGTTCTAGAGTGCTCATATTAGCTGGAAATTCACTACAGAACTGGTCATTCCCCATTGGGGAACAAGAAAAAATGGAATTTGATGAAGATATTAGTCTGATTGTGACACAAGCTTTTCAAAGAAGATTATGGGTATGCCGTTATCACTGATTTTTCTAACAAACTTGACAATAATTTCTACGTTTAATCGACCACAATTTCATCACAATTAATTTCCCAGGAATCAAGTGCCTGCAATCCACAAAACATGGTCACATGGCTCATCGATATGCAACCAATCGATGAGGGTATTGTTCTTCTGGTGGCAGCTCACTGCCCTGATGTATCGCCACAAATTCATTTCGCGGTTGGCCTTATTCCGCTTTCTGGCTCGTCCCTCTCAAATTCGTTCAAGTGGTTCATACCAATCAAGCTGGGTCCCATTTATCATAACGAGGATGTTGAATCCACAATTCACTCGTACCGATTTATCCTAGCTGGCTGGGAAATCATTGCTTTCAATCAACACAATGTTATTATTGTTAGCAGTAAGTTTAATCCAAAATATAATATTTTGTTCAAACGTCAGATTTTAACGATAAAAACTTAATAATTATTGATAAGAGCTATGAGTTTGATTATAAGTTTAATCCTTTCGTGAATATTCGGTAATTCGAAAAGAGATTACATGTGAATATGTATGTTTGTAATCACCTTCAAAATATTTTTATACAGTCTAACGTGAACAATGTTTCTCTTCACAGATCTATCAGAGTATGAACAAGAACGAATAGATCTCACCAAAGGAGGTGAAGATAGCATATTGGGTGGTGCTCTATGCTCTGGTTCTCCTGTTTTGTTCACTAAAAATCTCGGTCTGATAACTATATCTTCAACTGATTTCGCGAATCAAGACTTCAACCAGTTCGTAAAATTTACTCTTCGAAATTCCGATTTCTTTTTAGAAAAATCATTTCCAATTTTCTTACTACAGGAGTTATTCGGATGTCAATCTTACTATGGATTATCAAGGAAACATGAGTATGATGCCAGAACAATTGATAACTCTATTGAGTGGTGAGGAAATCAACGAAATGTTTTATAGTTCTGATGGTGTGAAGCAACTGCAAGCTGCATTTCTCTTGAGTGTTCGACAGAATAAAGTAGTCTATCATTATGAATATTTTTGAAATTTCAAACAGTTTCAATTTTGAATCAGAAATATCAATTTTTTTCAGGAACAGAGCGATGATATCCTGAATGAACTGTTTCCCACACAAGAAGACCCTGTAATGGACGTTGATGCAACTCTTGATACCTCAGTGCTTAGAGTTGCAAAACATTTAATCGATGATTACCCTGCAAATGATCCAAGATGGGAAAACCATAGAGACTTGAGTAAGTATGGATATTTGTGAAAGGTCAATTATTTATTGTGTGAAGAAGATAATTTATTTTTTTTCGCATTTTCTTCTTCATATTTCAGGGACGTTTTTATTTACTATTGGAATGATTCATTTTATTTTTTATATACTTCTTGAATTTAAAATTGAATTATTAGTTTTTATTGAAGAATGATGCTCCAGCTAATTCTCATCACAATTATCACTATATTACTGACGAAGCTTAAAATAATATTATGGTTTTAGATTTCACATTGAATGCAGTAGTGGCTATGCAGATTCCACATCAACTTGAAGGGAAACAAAAAGCTATGGAATTGTTTGTTTCATTCTTGAAAGAACACAATCTGTGGAATCGGGTATGTCAAAATACAAATTTAATTCATGATATATTGAATACAAAATAGATATTTATCATAATTGACTCGATTGAAATGTTTTTAGTTTTGCGCAGTTTCATATCGTGGGATCATAATGTCAACGTGTCACGTTCTTAGTGAATTTGCTGAGAAAATCATTGCCATGCTTGCAATATATAGTTTCCAACAAAGGTAAATTCCTAATTTATTTATTTTCTTCAAATTCAAACTATTCAAGAGAAAAATAAATAATCTTTATAATTGATGTGACTTTCTTAGGTTTAGAGAAATAATAGATTCTGTCATAGAGCGAACACTGCAGCCTGAATCGTATGTCTCTGAAGATCTAACAGGAAATGACATATTTTATAGAGAAGTCAGTGAAGTACACAACTTCTTACCTAATTTAATACAAATCGCAGTCGAGCAAACTCAGTCTGAAAGGCCAATCCAACAGATAGCAAAATACATTCTTCAAGTGAATTCTATTTTATTAGTAAGTTTGATACTCCTTTTTTGAACCATAATTTCTATAACTTTTCTTAAACTTGTCTACAAGACAAAAATAGTCTCGGCAAATGTTTTGTATAATAATTAATCCATGACCATTGTCAGGGTGTACTACATGAAGTTGTTAAATATCGCCAATTCAACGCCGAAAAATATGTTCCACCAAAATGTTCATCGTTAACTGAATATTTACCATGGACAGCAGCTACTGGAAAATTTGGTTTAAAAACATGTCTACTGACAATGGTGCGTATATAATTAAATTGAAAACAAAAACAAAATATAAAAAATCCTCGGTGATCAAATATTTATATTATTTTCAACTGTAGCAAAATTTAACATTACAACATGGAGTAAACAGTACGAGTGATTCAAATGTCCGAAATGAATTGTATGAACAGCTGGTGGGCTTGATTGATCTCATTCTAGATGGAAGGAAATGTCATTTAGAAAGTATTCGGGGAACTGACAAATTCAATATCCATTTCAAACAATATGAAGCAGAGAGAGCCAGTTTAATTCAACCTCTCAGTAAGTTGACAAAACTTTTTTTAAACGTTTGAAATCTTTGATGCAATGAGAAACACTGCTGAATGTATATGTATTTTTGCAGTAAAACAAGAACAATATGAAAACGCAGCAATGTTAGCAGAAAAATATTGTGATTTTGCTTCGTTGATTGAGATTTGTGAATTAACAAATAATAAAAAACGACTTGACACCTATATGGAACGATTTTCAAATCAAGACTTTGCAGGATTCTTATTTTCTTGGTGAGGCATTTATCCTAACTCGTAATTGAGTGTTTATTCAATACCGTTCTATGTAACAAGAAAATTTTTTAGGTATGTGAAAGATGGTAAGCAAGGTCAGTTGGTGCAAAGGTGCCGTCGGGGCGGAGCAAACGAGTTGACCGAGAAGCTTTTGCAACATCCAATTCTTTCTTGGGTTCAAGCAGCCCTTTCTGACGAGTATCAAGTAGCTGCAAGGACTCTCTACTCATTAGCCCAAGGGGAACATGATCTTGTGACACGCAAAAAAGTTTGTTCCTTATTTGTTTATTTCATTAAAAAAACTCGATAAGAGATTAGGAACCATTCGAAACATTTTTTCTTAATGTTTGAGTAATATTCAAGAATTTTGTTTCATTTTCAGTCACAACTTTCTTTGGCAAAACTAGCATTCCTTGCATCAGATGAGACCGAACAGAAGATCGAAAATAATATTAGGGTTATAAACAACGAATTGAATCTTGTCGCTCATCAAGAAGACGTTCCAGTTCATATACTAGAAATTTATGGCTATGATGTAGATAAATTAAGAGTACTCAGTCCTTCCGAACTCATCAATGTAAGCTTATTTTAGATAAAATTAATTCTTTTTTACTTTTTCATTAGTTTTAAATTTTATTTTCAATAATAATTATTTCTCTCATCGGATAGCTTTACACGTGTGCTGAGGGTCAGATTACAAACGAATACGACTTCAAAAAAGCTCTTGATTTACTTGAATACATTAATGACGACGGAGAGAAAATATCTTTGAAAACAAGGATATGGGCACGCGCAGCAAGATGTAATAAGTGGGATACAGTTAGCAAAAATCCAGAGCAGCAAGTTCAAGAGACTATTTTCTTCAAGTTAATGGATTTGGTGCATTTAATGGGTGAGAAATTTTTATTAATATAGTATGCTGATTTTTTTTGCGTAATTTTCATTAAAAAATATTTCTATCAGCATTGAGTCGACATCTTATAAATATTTTACATATTTTATCTCACTTTTTTATCAGATTTTATCTCATTTTATTAACTTTCAACTAAAAAATTTGTGAATTCGCACTAATTCAAGTAGCGTATATTACATTTTATATAAAAAATATTTTCAGGTAACAAAATTGAAGAGGCACTACCTCCAGTTGAAATGGTTCTTTTGGAACCCGAGCTTGGTGATCTCGGGGCTTCAAGTAATTTTAAGTATCTTATAAAATTAATTTACGAATACGCTTACAATAATTACTAATAGGTCTAGTGTTGTTTTTTGTCAATAATTTTGTCATAAGGATTTAGTTATATGCTCTTCATAATAAATGTACATTTTACATAATGTTTTTCATTTGTATATAAATATTCATAAGTCAAGAAATAAAATGAGTGAAACGATTAAAAATATGTTAACAACAATTTTACTGGATGACGAACATTCAAAATTTTCCATACGGATGATGTATCTCACTTGATCAGGTGTCTTGCAGCCAAATTCTAAAAGAAATTATATTTGTATTCATTATATTCATTATTTCTATTTCTATTAATAAAATAAAATTGATTTATATTTCAATTGTGCATTATGTTGAACCTTTTTTTAAACATTACCAGCACATTTTGTAAGAGTCGTGACATTCAGAACTTGAATGTATGTATCGGGGCAATTATTATTCTCGTCACATGTATGATAATCTGACATTTTCACTTCATCGAAGGATCGCAAATTTTTACAATACATTCCAGTCTTTTCACTTTTATTTGTCCATTGATTCCACCAGCAAACTCTCAAAGACCCGTAGCCAACTCCATGCAACTATATTCAAAATTATTTGATTGTCTTAACATTCAATGATATCATTAGTTTAAAAATAGATACTAATATTAGTTCCACAGAAAAGCCAATGAATGCTTTGAATGAAAATACTCACGGATATAGTAACCTTTTTGGCCGCAACCCTCCATTGAGGATGTAATCGATACGTAATCGTCGCCGAAGGATTCACGTAATCCTCGAACTGCAATCTAACTCCTGGGACATTTCTATTGCATCCAACAGGTTTCAAAGTGACGGGAACTAGAGCGTGAACATTATAAATACAGAAATTAAGCTATTTTACACCAAGATTTAACAGATAAAAACAATGAATCAAATCAAACCTGTCGAAAGAAGCTTAGAGATATCTCTGATTTCGAATGAAGTCACCAGTTCATCTTCATCTGATAATATGAATTGCTGAAAAGGTTCGATGTTCCGTTGCCAAGTATAGTACAAGAATCGTACTTCTAAAAAAATATTTTATAAGCTCATAAGAATTTATTTCTATCGTTAAAACAATAGAAATGGTCAATTGAATTACCCGGGTGCTTAGATTTAATCTTATTTAATATCGTCAACGCTAATTTAATTTATTGGTCTGTCATTATGACTAGAGGGGCCAAGAGAACGACGGCTTGCCCGTAATTACCGATAATATTACTGTTGCGTTTTTCCTCCCATAAACTGTCAAGATATTTCAAAACAGTCTCAAATATAGCAGGCAATTTCATCGCTTTCGGCCCTGTGGAAACAAAATCGAAATTAATCTCCAACAATAGCTCATAATATTGTTTGAAACTTTTTCCAACTTATGCTTTAAAATTGTTGGCCCTTTCAAATTGATATTATTTTACGAATGCAAGTCTTATTTTTTATCACCAGCATACCGACTCCAAATTTCGATAAGAAAATTTGATAAAAAAAAACATACACTCGATATGCGGCAGATTGCTAATAACTTGATGAGCATTGGCTGGACTACTGGTAACGTTCAGCAGCCACTCGCCGGTTTCACCGTGGATTATGCCCATCCTAGATCTATACACCGACACATCAAAGTCTTCTATAAGTACTCTATAAATATGAGAATTAGATAAATTAAATCTATGAACAGATGATATTATAAACATTACAATGTTGGCAAATATTAATATCAATTGAGTACGAAAAGTGAAGAGTACACTCTCAAAAACATTCTCTTGGTCCCAGACGAATTGCATACCACTTGTCCTATTTATAAATAGACCCTATCCAGAGCTTTCGTTACTTCCAAATCAAATTTTTTCGAAAAACGACTTTACTTTTTAGTATAGTAATATGGAGTTCTAGATGGGTCCTAATTCCTCTGGGAACTAGAAGATATTTTCTTTCAGACTTGACAATAAACAATCATTCGAGTCCTCAGAATTCCATAAAAAAAATCCGAATTTCACATTTTTCACAGCTTGTCATGCGAACGAATTGTCGAACATGCGAATAAGTCGAAAACTCACGAGAGGAAGTTGGCAGTGTAGTCCGAGGTCCAAGCGCCATCGAAGGCGAGAATGAGTTCGATCCGCGGTGGCCTTGGCTCGAGTTGGCCGTAGCACTGGGCCATCGGGAACAGGTAATGGTCCGTGTAGTAGGCTAAGTGCGCGACCGAGCGCATAACCATGCGCTGCAGCGCTGCGTCGCTCATCGCCGCTATGCTATTCAGATACGCCAGCACTTGCGCCGCCGCGTATGTCTGATGGATCATAAACAAATTTCAATTGTACCAGTGGCTTATATAACTTTCGAAGGCAGTTATTGCGCTATATATATACTTCGAGCTGATTCGGGAATCAGAATCAGCCGGATGTAGATTCCCATCAATACTGACTTGTTCTTCTTGAAGACTCTTGGGAGCTATGGCTAAGAACTGATCGCCTCGCTTACAGGCTTTCACGTTCTTGTCGAAGACTATCCCCTTCTCGGAGTAGTACATGTCGAGCACTTGGCTCAGCCTCAGACTGTCCAATTTCTTCGTCCACTCCCTTAAATTCTTCCCGATTATCAGACCTGATGTAAATTTAAAGACTCGTCAATGTGTTCCAGTTTCAGTTCAATCGTATATAATTGCCCTTCGCCGTGTGTTTACCGTCTACTTCACCTATTATTTCAGCCCTCGTCGCGTCGAAATTAGTCATGCCGTGAGTGGCGTAGAAAACCTTTGGCCTTATTGTACTATTCCAAAAGCCAGCAGATCCAAGGTACATTCGATCCTCGTAAATCGGCCCCTGGTAAATGACTAGCTCTGCCAGTTCGCCTGACCATGAAAATTCTCATTGAAATTATAGAAATATATCGGTTTGTAGTCGGAAGTCGGAATATGCATTCCAAAGACTATAAAATCCATTATATACCAGTCGTCTGTTGCATCACGAGTGAGAAGAGGCTCTTATTTCGTGCGAACTATTTGACATCCACGTTTGAGCTATCCTCTTTTAAAGCTATTCTCTTTACTCAAATAAAACTTTCACGTGTGTTAATTGTGAGACAGAGGAAAATATTTCGTCCATTGGATAACAAACGGCAAAAAAAAGAGTAAGTAGAAAACACTGCGCTTGGTCGGACGCTCGTTGATATATATCTTCAATTGAACCATATCGCATCGCCTGGGAGGAAAAACGTCCCTTTTCAAAATTGAACAGAGAAAGTACCATTTTAAAATTAACTCCAATGAAGGTGTCGTTAAATCCACAGTATGTCTTTTCATTTAACAGTGATTGTCAATTACTTTATCTCGATGGACTGATCCATCGTTTCGATCAGTTTTTTTTTCTCATTGCATAAAAAGAGATTAATGCAAAACAGTAAAAGGTGCAAAATTCTCATATGAATTTCGAGAGAAATACTATGAAACTCTATTTCGTATAAAAGCATAATTTCAGTATTGAGTATATATAGTTCATCGAAAAGTAATCAAAAACTACTGTTAAACGAATAGGCTTACAGTAGATTCAACGGCACCTTCTCCAGACAATTTCAAAATGAAACCTTTTCTAAACTTTTCTAAAGTTAATTCTGAAATAACTAATACGAAGAAAAATATCATTCAATAATTCTTCGATTTTTAGTTATGACCTTTCTGCTGACGTACGGAAGGCTATAACAATCTCACCAGAAATAGTAGCGAGCCAGATGTTATCGATTTCGGTGTCGGAAATGGTAGCGGACTCGAACCGCATTGACCTGCCAGTATTGCTTGTGGGCGCAGGAGAGACACCGGCCGGCTCGTCGTCGATGGGCATCGTCAGCAGTAGTTTAGTCTTCACGAGCTGCGGCTCGAGAGCGGCGGCTATTGCAGCTATGACCGAGCCGAGGGCGACGGTGCCGAACTGCGTCATCATGACGCCGCTCTCCTTCGGGCACTCGTTGCCCACTGGTCTGAAGGATCTACCTGATGGAGGGCGCACTAGTAAACGATACGATTTATCCAACGATTCCCACGCATCCGTGATTTTTGACTGATTCCATAATTCTCCCATAATATAATTGATGGTCACGTGTAATGTATAAAAATCCTTTCACTCATATCACTTACAATAATCACTCGAACACAATTTCGTAATGACACTTTCACATGGAAGATGAGGGAGAAACAGCCGGTGTATACCTGTCCGAGGGGTTTACACTGAGCTTCTCGCTGTGCCGAGGCTCGCAAAACTGCTCTTCGGAGGGATCGTACTGGTCCCAGATTGTGTTGGACACGGCGAAATGGAGGCTGCACAGCTCGTCGTGCGTGAGTACTCCGTCGGGGATGAGACTCGCGTCACCTGGTATCAGCTCTTCGACGATGCGGTTCTTGGCTCGCTGCGAGCCCGATGCCGCGTAGCTCAGTACTCCCTTGCGACCCACTGCTCGTGTCTGTTTCACCCCGTCCATTTTGAACCTGTAGCATATTGATCATTTTTCAATTCGCCTCGTGAAAGATCGAGTGCCAGTATAGGCTACATTGTGAAACAGTTTAGTCTGAAGTTTCGATTTCCCGGAGATATTCTGTCGATGATTTCTAAATATGTCCGAGAAATCAAAATGCTAGACTGAATATACATTATTGGAGTACATAAGTTTCTCTACAATTTGTCACCCGCGAAGTTGACAATGAGAAGATTTATATGAAAATTGTCGTTTCAAAATATAATGTTTATGGGCACGTTTTGCTCATTCCTAAATTGTATAACTTTATACGAATTATAGTTTACCTCTTGATTAACGCCGTTGACAAAGTTCTCATAGACATAGACGAGTGAGTGCGTTTCTCGAGTTTTCGTATTATGTCTAAGATGACTTGTAAATTCAAGGGCAAGGGTGGCACGAGAGTGCCATTGTTGCTGAAGCATTCTTGAAGATTAATGGGTACACTCCTGCTGGCTTGAGTTGATTTGTTTCCTGGAAAAAAATCACGATTTCACTTCAATTTACACTTTATTTCGTTACATTTTACCACATTGTAACCCAATATTGATCAATAATATGCGTGGAAGAAAATCAAGAATGACGCACTGAGTATCAAGTCTAAATAAACGAATATTATACATACTTCTCCAACGAATCTATCATGCATCAATGGATACTTTGACGTGTTACCGGATTTATCATTTACCTGTTAAGCTTCGCGATATGTATTGATAATGAGCTATTCGTATCAAATATATAAATGCGCGTTACAGAAAACCTTTTTCTCGTACTATTTTTGTTCGAGCAAGCTCAATCTTAAATTGACATAATTTTAACTCGAAGCACCTCTCCGAAATCAACGGAACTTACAACAATAAATAATCAACCGAAGTTGAGCCAGAAGCACGCTACGAGTCTACGAGAAACATACAAAATACGTGAAGTCATGATTCTATTTATGACTGCAAAAAAAAGCCGCGAACCCAGAGGCTTTGCAATGTGGTGAGCGACCCCTCTGAGAATCGAGAAAAAAAATTTGCAGAATGTCGAATTCTCTGCTCGAGCCAATCGATGAGGGGGAAAACGACGAATCGGTTAATGCATGGTGGATAACTCACCCATGCACAGCGCCAGGAGAACGACGACTAGGATGTAAGTACTCATGGTCTATCATATCGCGAGCTGGTGTCCCCGCAAAAAGCCGCTATATCAACACCGAGCGGGAAAAAGGCGCATTGGGTCGCGCAGGTAGTACAACGTGGGTGACTCATAAGTTGGAAGAGTAACCGCGGAAGATGGCTCGCTCTGCTGATATTCATCGAGCGACCGCCGCCTCTTTCTCGCCTATATAATGTATCTGATACGATAAGATCCCTCGCGTGGCGCCAAACGCGTGGCCCAATTATCCGGCAGTGTGTATACTTACTCAACACTCGTTGTATATACTGTACCGATGCACGTAGGGCTAGCATTTTCCTGTTGCGGTGATGCACTCTATAGCGCGCGTGTGTTATGAATGGGTCATTCGGATTGATGGGCTGGGTTTGAACTTTCCGTTTTCATTTCAATCCAGCTGTAAAACGACCATGTAACTGAGAGCTATCGACATTGAGGATTTATTCATAATACATTGATATGTATCAATGCATTATGAATAAATCCTCAATTCGTCATGCGCGCATTCAAAATTCAAATGGCGAGGATATACGTATGTACATACTGTTTGTTCGTATCGGTGCGCTTATGGAAAATTAATCCTTCATATGAGAAGTGATGGCCTTTAGAGTGAAGGCATTAACTCGTGATTTGATTAGTATAGATCAGTGCTGAGCAAATAATTCAGTCATATGCTCGCTGCAATTTTTCATCGTCGAAGAATGCCAAGATTGACATTACATCAACCAAAATAATAGAGGTTCAATGAGTACCAAAATACCATCGGCATAAGCCATGGACAAAAAATCCTCTGAGATTGGGCATATTACAATTCAGTTCTTTGGTCAACAAAGAATCCATTGAAGTACTCGGAAAAACAGAAGTAGCTGTTAGGGTTCTTACGTTTCTTTTCTCATTTTTTTCTGGCGCTATGATCATAAACCATTGTTACCATGATGAGTATATTGATGACCCTCGGATTAACAAGTGAAAAGTATTTAAAAAATGCTCGAAAATGGTTTCAAACGTTTAGTCAACAGAAGGATATTTTAAATAAAAGATATTTTGAGTTTCAACAACGGATGAGAAGCTTTTCACGGCAATTATTTCTCCTGACGAATAAAAAGTTACATTTATCTTCAAGCCAATATTTAAGTCATACATTAAATATTTGCATTAAATATTTTTTATGCATATATTTATGCAGTAATAAGTCACTGAACCCAAAAGGCGACGAGCGCAGGGATTGAAACTCATAAAAATCCATGTCACTCATCACACAAATTATAATAGTCGCGAGACTTTTTACTATACAGAATAAAGACTGGCGTTTATTAAAACGTATATGTACAATTCATATTAAAATGATCATTTTGCTCGTGTGCGCAATACAAACTGCAGACGCGTGGATTACGTATTCCGCGCTTAAATTTCAAATCAATCTGAGCCAGAAAAAATTGAACAGTGTCACGAGCCAACAAACGAGTAACGGCCGACAGGTATACGCGGTAGACTGTACGGGGGGTGGTTCTGTAGGCGGAATAGGTCGTGCAGGTTTTTTTTTCTCGACAGTATTTTTTTGTATCCACTCCACGTGATGGGCGACGTCCGTGTATACTCCAGGCGACTGGTAGTCGAAGCTAGCGATCACGATGCCGACTACCCGGAGGTCGTTCGTGTACAGCGGTCCGCCCCCGTCGCCATTGCTAAAGCTCTTGCGTTGGTCGTGGGCGCAGATGAGGCCCTTGGTCACGTTATCCAGGCATCGGCTGATCCTGACGTGGACATGTTGATAGTGACTCGTGAAAACCGTCACCGCCTCGTTCGTCGTGCCCCACCCCGAGACAGTCACCGGGGTCCCCAAGGCCAACACACTGTTCTTCTCCGGCAGGCTCAACGGTTTGATCCACTCGTTGAACGACAGCTCTTTGAATAGCTCGACCAAGGCTATGTCGTTTGCTGGGAACGCGTATTTCGGGTGGCTCAAAATCTTCTGCGCGTCGTACAACTTGCCACCCGAATCCCAATTGGGCGATCCTACTCGTACCCTTAGGATCTTCGGATTGTCACTACTAAATACACTTTCATTTTGGAAGCAGTGTGCGGCCGACATTATCCATGTCGGCTTGATGATCACGCCACCGCAGAAGTGAGTCGACTTTCTGGGCGGTTTCTGCTGCAGCGAAGCCATCCAGGGGCATCTCGCGCACACCGTGCCACCCACTATACGGCCGTGCTCCCTGACGACGTCCAAATCCTCATCAGCTTCAATAGAAAATTACGAGCACTAGATTGTTTATTCCCTTTCGTCACAATTATTGGGGAAAAGGGCTAATTTTATTCCTTTCAATTAATTCAATTACCCTGGGCTATCGTAACCAAAACCGCAACGAAGAAAATCACTATCATGTCGCTTTAACTTTAAGTTTCGCTTGTCCTTGGGGTTAACTCAGTAAGAGCTTCTCATCTGATGGAGGACTTCGGCTGCAGGGATCACAACCCGTTGTTGATATTTTTGCGCTCGAGATCCAAGTGCTTTTCTTCGGCGCAACAGTCGATTTTCATAACCTTGAAAGGCTTCAACTGCCATTGGCGCGGTCCGTTGCAGCGTTGATTGATCGATAAAGCTTCATTGATTCGATACGTAAGTATATGTCTATTCTGGTGCGTTTCGGATAGAGCAAGTTTAAATTTCCTTCATATTTTAAATGCCCCTCGAACGAGCACTCGTAACATAAGATATCGTATCCGACTGGTGCGTTCATAATTTAAGGGACGTCCACACGCGTCTTCAAAATTTCTCGCACTAATTGCATAATTTACTATTATACTTCAGTTAAAAGTTGTTCAAAGACGTTCTGTCCTCATGAATAAACATACAACGTGAACAATTTATTCAATCTTTTGTGCTTATGACGGCTCAATCGTTAATATCAAGAGCTAAAATTTTGGGTGCATCACAGGTTGAAAATATTTTCATTGATAAATTATTAAACTCCAACTCGTTTGATAGTCCGGGCGCAGGGCCGGATTTCGTAGTTGATGGATGGCCCAAGCTCCACCAAGATTTTTCCTATGTGGTTTGAGCTGCTTTACACGAATTTCGAGGGCGGACAGCCAGTAAATGAGCAGGAAAATTTTTATCGAGAATATTTCAAAAGCGATACGAAAATCAGCTTTGTGCAGAAAAAAGGTTTCTATACATATCTCATGAAAATGCGCCGTTTCCGAGTAAAAAATTCCAAAACTTTGTGAAAATGCGATTTTTCTGATTTTCAAGGTGTTACACTGCTCCGTTACGCCACAATATTTCCCAGTCCACCAACTAGTCTCGAACAGATTTTAAGCCGAAAAAATGGTCTTTTCCAATTTCCCAGCATTTCCAAGTACACATCCAGCGTGCTTTGATTACGCGTAATCATATGCTAAAGGGTTTTCCACGGTTGGGTCGATATTATTGCTCTCGGTAAATCCTCGATAAAAATCTTCATGCCCAATTACCGGCTGTCCACCCTCAAAATTTGTGTTTAGCAGCTCAAACCGCACATATAGGAAAATCCTTGGTGAAGCTTGGGCCATCCAACGGCTACGGAATCCGGCCCTGTGCCCAGTAATGAGTTTCGAAGTATAAATTTCATTTTTACGCCGCGGAAATCTGCTCTTATCGACATAGCTCTTAATAACATTTTTTTTTCTTCATCATATTCATGCGTGACGTCACAAGAAGATCACACGCAATCACACGTTATCCAGCATTTCCCGATATTCGTCACTTCGATTTTGATCCATCTGTAGGATGGAACTTCAACTAATCTAAGACGCCTTGTGTTATGGTGTGTTGTCGGTAGTGTGCATCAATGTATATGTATAGGTATAATACACACGTATATTGCACCTGCGCTATACAGCTCCTCGTTTGCGCGCGCTCGTGTGTGTGTGTGTGTAACAGTTGTTATAAATCGTAAATAAAGCTGCACATCTCCGCGCGCGGGCGAATGCAGCGTGCTATCGATCGGAATTCGCCGAGCGCGAGGAGCCAAAAGGTGCGTCGACCGCAGCGCGCAACAACGAGATGCGACCCGCCGGCCACTCGGGCCTAATGCACTGCTGCAGCCTCGGTGCATCGGTTCGAGTAGGCTTGCCGGTGTGATGCGAAGGCGACGTATATAACCTCTCCGAGTCGCTCCACTACACACAAACACACACACATACACCCAACTCCATGGCTCCTCAGTGGCACAGGTGCTAAGCAATGTGCGCCAGTGCGTTGTGTTCGCGCAGAGGAAAGTTTGCTCCTGTGCAGGGTCCGCTGGAGAAAGAGAGATACGAGCGATTTTCTACCCGCGTGTCAAAACAACGCAGGTAAAGCGCGAATCAAAACAAACCATGACATCGGCCATGCCGCACTGGACAGCCTCCCATAACAGTTTTTATACATAGTTGATTTTATATAGTTGATTCATGACTTCGGCAAGCATCGTTGTGACTTGTGCCCGATCGTCAGACTGGTTTCGCTTCTCGATGAAGAGCTGATAGGCTTTTCCTACGTCTGTGTCGGTTTTACACGGGCTGAATCGAATTGACCAGCGTTCTCGCACAAATAGCCGGGAGAATGCGGAGGTCAGCTAAATTCAAACAGTTCCACAGCTTCCATTGAGCTTCTTGGAGTCTATGATAAACTGGAGACATGGTCAACGAGTCGCAGATCGTCAATATCCTCAACGATATCCTTGTGAGTTTGCTCTTTACATTGTAAAATACGTGGTCAAGTTCTAGTTTGTCAAGTTAATAACTTTGCTTTCTTTGTCTCAGAGGGTGGAAGCTATAGAAGAAGCATTCAGCTGTATTATTGTGCATAATACAAGCAACGAGAAAGAGAAAATCACAGCATGGCAGGCGGAGCTGAAAAAGGCAATGTTGAGTTTGACGTTGGAGCAACAAGAGAGAGCAGTCTGCAAGTTCTTATACACTGCAGCAGATACTACAAATTACAAACGAATGCACCTTATACTTTCGTTACTTGAAAATCTAGTATCCACCAATGTTCTGCCTGCCAAGTAAGATTGATGAAAATGAACTCTAGCTATTAGAAATGATTGTATGATCTCTTTAATTCATTTTTCTCTCCCAGGCTAGTATGTGAATGTATCTTGAGCTGTGAAAAGTTACAGTATCAGAATGAAGAATTTTGGATAAAATGTTTCACTCTAATCCGCCATATTATTGGAGGAGTAGATTACAAGGGGGTTCGAGAAATAATGAAGGTTTGTGCTGGAAATCGCATTTCATCTTGTTCATTAGTTTATACTAAATCTGTAATGAGAATATTTATATTTCCATCTAGGCATGTAAAGAGAAAGCTCATTCTTTACCAGCGAGATTGGATGCATCGGTACAACCTCAGATGAGAGCACTGGAAAATTTGATTGAATACATTTTTGATAGGAATGCATGTTTATTACCTAGTTATTTGATCATTAATGAGATTCAAAAATTTTCAGAAAATAGGAACTGGCCACATTGGGTAAGTTAAATTCTTTTGAACATCCATGATCAAATCCCACAAACGTACATAATCAAATTTAGCCTGAACAATATTTGATTTATTGTCAATGCCTCTTAACAATATTTCATTTGTTTCAGCTATCAAAATTGATATCGAGATTTATTGATAGTTTTCGTAATGTTGTTCAAATGATCTCAATTATTGGACATTCCAAAATGTTACCAGTAGTCGAGCACACAGGATATGGAGATCATTTAGTGATTCCATGGCTCTTAGATCGCAATACTTTACAATTCACATTAAAAGGAAGTCTTCCCTATGATTCAGATTTATTAAAACCACAGACTGATCTCCTAAGATATGTTTTGGAGCAACCGTACAGTAGAGATATGGTCTGCTCTATGTTAGGATTACAAACTAAGGTATATTCTTTTTCCAATTAATATCTGATGTTTAATTTATAAACTCATATTAAAAAGATGAATAATTTAACTTCAAAAATCTGTTCAAACACTCTAGTTAAATAGTACAGTTAATACAAGATGTGCGGCTTTAGAAGAACAATTGGTTAATCTCGTTATAAGGACTATGGAAAAATCAGAGAACGAACCAACATCCACAGAAAATTCTGATGGACTTACAACAAATCATTGGCCTTGGCTACACTTGTCATCACAACTAATCTGTTATGTCCTTTTCCAATTTGCCAATTTTCCAAGTTTTGTAATGGCTATCCACGATAAGGTAGTATTTATATATGTATATACACATAAAAAGAAAAAGATCGAAATATCCTTGATTTAAACTGATTTGTTTCACAGCTTGCTGGTAAAGAGTGGAAAAAATCTAGGGACCATCTAATGTGGGTACTATTGCAGTTTATTTCTGGAAGCATACAACGTAGACCTGTAATTATTTTTATTTGCCCTCTTTTAATATTATAATGTGCTTTTCAGAGGCTGGATAAGTTAATAATTCATATTTATTTTTATAGATGGAACTTTTTATCCCATTTTTCAAACTTTACGATCTTCTGTACCCAGAAAAGGAACCTCTACCAGTCCCAGATCTCACAAATCCAATCTGCACTCATCAGACAGCATTAGTTTCCATTTGGATTCATCTTCTGAAAAAAAATCACTCCGAACATACAACTTTTCATAGACTGATACCTCATAACTTGAAATCTCATTATGAGTAAGAATATATTATATTTTCATACATCTCATTAATATTACTATCAACACCTATCTATCAAAATTAAAATTTTTCGAAAATTTTTGACACATTATTTAAAAATTATCATAAATTGACTTAGTTGAGGTACAAGAAATATTTCATTTTCATGTTTCAATTGTTAGATTCCTCCATCATATGGCTGTGCAAAGTACACCACTTTCTATGGGATCAGATTATAAGATTGCATTGCTTTGTAATGCATTTTCTTCCAGTCCTGAATTTTTTACAAAGCCAATGGCTGTCCTTGTAGATTCTGTTTTAGGTACCCAAAAGGTAATGGTATTACTAAAATATTACTTTTATTGCAAATATTTATATTAAAACATTTTAACTAGCCTTATAATTTTTTTGTCTAAAAAGAATCAGCAACAACAACCTCTACAAAGTTTACAGAATAATACAGCTCAGTCGAATAGTCCAACAGCTCCACTCCCTATGTCCATACTTGATTCTTTAACTATACATGTAAAGATGAGCTTAATACACAGTATTGTTACGCACATTACTAAATGCGCTTCAACGAAAAATAATTCACCATTGCCACCAGCTACTGTTGAGACTTATAGTAGATTATTAGTTTATACAGAAATGGAGAGCCTTGGAATAAAAAAATTTATAAGTAAGAATTAATAGATTATATATTAAGATAATATAAGTCTACTTGACTCATATTTATTCATTCATTTTATTCTAGGTCATTTGATACCCACAGTTTTCAAAGCCCATGCATGGGGCATTTTATATACACTTTTAGATATGTTTAGTTACAGAATGCATCATATTCAACCAACATACAGAGTACAAATTTTAAGTCATCTTCATAGTTTAGCTGCTGTACCACAAACAAATCAAACGCAACTGCATCTCTGGTAAATTTTTTCAATATAAATATAATGTTACTTGAATCATTAGAGAAATATAGAATTATCATGAACAATAATTTGTTTGCTCATGTTGAGTTTAAATGGAATTTGAAAATAAAGTCCATTCCTAAATACTTTTTCTACTATCTTAATCACAAATGAATTACTTTTAGTGTGGAGAGCACTGCGTTGCGACTGATTACAGGCCTGGGCTCAGCAGAAGTTCAGCCGCATTTATCTAGATTTTTGTCTGAGCCAAAAACACTTGTCTCTGCTGACTCCGAAGAGCTCAACAGGGCATTAGTCTTAACTCTTGCTAGATCAATGCATATTACAGGTACTAGAATATTTTTATTTTACTTGAAAAAATTCCTACCCTAGATTCTTTTAGTGATTATTCATCTTATTTTATTTGACAGGCACAGGAGGGGATACTTCGAGTGGAACATGGTGTAAAGATTTACTCAATACTATTATGCAAAATACGCCTCATTCTTGGGCAGAACATACTTTACAATGTTTCCCTCCAATTTTAAACGGATTTTTCCAACAAAATAGTATCCCTAAAGAAGAAAAACAACAAATTAAAGTAATATTTTACAAAAAAATTAAAAAACATCTAATGATAATTATGCTTGATTAATTTATGAATCTTACCAATTTTGTATCTTCATTACAGAAAACTGTCGAGGAGGAATATAGAAATTGGGCTTCAATGAGTAACGAAAATGATATTATTGCCCATTTCTCCGTCCCGAATTCTCCTCCATTATTTCTTTGTCTCCTGTGGAAGATGATACTTGAAACAGATCGTATTAATCCAATTGTATACAAGTGAGTAGACTTATGATGTATACATAGTCTAACATGAACACTGTTCACCTTAGGATATACTCATATAAATAAAATTTCTCTTACAGAATCCTTGAAAGAATTGGAGCTCGAGCTATATCAGCCCATCTTAGAAAATTCTGTGATTATATTGTTTTTGAAGTTTCTAGTAGCACCTCTGATGGGCCCTATGTTAATAAGAGCGTCGATGCTATCAACAGTATGATTTGGAAATATAATATTGTTACGTTTGATAGATTAGTCTTATGTTTAGTAAGTTGTTAATATCTTTGGAATAATTCAATATAATTATTCTATTCAAGTTTCATAAACTCATTTACTTTTTCATGATAGGCCTTAAGAACACTAGAGGGTAACGAGGCCCAAGTTTGTTTTTATATTATTCAATTGTTATTGCTGAAAGCGACAGAGTTCCGTAGCAGAATGCAGGAATTTGTGAAAGAAAATTCTCCTGATCACTGGAAACAATCTAACTGGCACGAGAAACATTTGGCATTTCATAGAAAGTTCCCTGAAAAATTTGCTCCAGAAGGAATGATGGAGCAATCATCTGGTACTCCTAATCAGTATCAAAGCTTCCCAGCTTACTTTGGAAATGTTTGTCTGCGATTCTTGCCGGTTTTCGACATCGTAATGCATCGTTACTTGGAAATACCACAAGTTACAAAAAGCTTAGAAATTCTCTTAGAACACTTGGGTTGTTTGTACAGATTTCATGGTAAGAATTCACTATATAATAGCTAATTACACCAATCGCAATCGTATTCTTTTAATATTTTTTATAAGAATTCTCTTAAGCTGCATTTAAGCGTTGACGTATTTAAAACCAAATTTACCAAATGAAATTATTTTTTCAGATCGACCAGTAACATACTTGTATAATACTTTACATTACTATGAAAGGAAACTAAGGGATAAACAACCATTAAAACGACGTCTAGTGACTGCAATATTAGGTTCTTTGAAAGAAATCAGAGCTCCTGGCTGGGCTTTGTCAGATGCTTACCAAAAATATATGGCTAGATCTAATGATGATGTATTCTGGCAACCTGAACTAGAATATTATGTCCGTTTAGTTCAAAGACTAGTTGAAAGTAAATATCTTCAATCTTCATGTATTTTTTCACATTATTGATTTTTCTTCACGATTCATATAGTATTGTGTAAAACATGGAAATGAGTATTCTAATATTAGTTGAAGATTTCAACGAATATTATTTTGATATATTGTTATTTTTTCAATCAAAGCTATCTCTGGAAGAGCGCAATTTCCATCCACTGATTGGAGATTTAATGAATTCCCAAACCCAACTGCACACACGTTATACGTTACGTGTGTTGAACTGATGGCCCTTCCAGTAGCTCCAAACGTAGTTGCAAATAATTTACTTGATGTAGTAGCTAAAGGGTATGCTATGAAATTAACACTTTTATATATTTAAAAAAATATCATTGGGTATAATAACCACATTATTTTGTTATAGGTATACTATAATACCATCAGACGAGATTCATATGTGGATTAATTGTATTGGTAAAATAATGACAGCTCTCCCAGAATGTTACTGGTCTACTTTACATGATCGTTTGATAGAAACGATTACTAGTTCCGGTTTAATGGTTTGGCAATATGATAACTTATCTCCTTTTCAATTATTCAACTTTAATTTGACCCATAACAGTTTTTTGGAGAATAAATACAGTTATATGTTGGCTTTGGCTCATGCTATTTGGCACCATGCCGGAGTCGGACAAATTGTTACAATGGCTAAGTGAGTATCGAATAAAATCATTTACTAGTTCATTATATGGGTGAACATTTATTTCGAATTCTGGTCCAAAGAACTTGTTATTGTTGGCAGAATGCTCTCAAATTTTTACAAATTTACATATAATCACATATAGAATATACATGTATCACTTAATTATAGAGGTATTATGATTTTCCATTTGTTTCACCTTTGCAGCTTAATTAACTTGGAATATAATCTCAAAATAAAAAAACGAGAGTTGGGAAAAACTGTTTCACATTTTCCAGATGATTTTACTCTTTGTGATTTTTTTTTTCTTCTTTAAGTAGCATACGTATCTTCTGAATGCAGTGATATAAATATCTAAAAATGTTTAGAGTTTTTCGGTGACAAATATAAACAAATTTTCTTAACCAGAACTAGAAAACAATGTTAATCCAATTCAGTTTACGTCGAATAGCTCATATGTTCAATTTCACACATGGTAATTCAAACATAAATATTAAAATGATTTCAGATTTATCAAAGATAAACTACAACCTGTAGTCACCAATGAAGAGCAGCTAATTTTCGCTTGCCACTTAATTGGACCAACTTTGACACGTTTCAACTTAGAGAGACCTCGATGTGTCAACGATCTTACCATTTGTTTGTATGAAATGTTAGAACAAGTCAATTGTTCGCAAAAGCATCTGAAACTTATGGATCCAGTTTGCGATTTATTGTATCCTTTTACAATTTCATTTGAATATGAATTACTTATCAAATATTTGAAGTAGAGAACTTATCAAAAATATAATAATTTCCTGAACTATGCAAATTAGTTATCACATAAAGTACATGTTTGTCGGTGATTTAATGAAGAATGAAGTGGACAGCATAATACGGCGGTTGCAACCTGCTCTTCAAATGAGACTCCGTTTCATCGCACACTTGAGTATTGAAGAAATACAGTCTTCTTGAGATTTACCGCCAGTAGCTCAAAATATAGCTGCGATTGAGTCCAAAGTTCAAACTGAAATCGGAGGTGCTTAGATTTAATTCTAGGTATTTCTCTGGGAAATCAATTTTCTTAAAAAATGTCTGAAACTATGTATACAAGTAGATTTCGGTGTCCTTCATACGTTAGTAACCTCCAAGCAATACTAAATTCTGAAGTATTTTGAACCCCGAAATCTTGCCTTCTAACACGGGATCCTCTATACTGTTTAGTGTGGCAAGCAATATTATTTTTTAAGATTCAAACTTTCAAAGCTATACTCCAATATTATCAGTATATTTATATACAACGAATAAGTATTTCCGATTTGCATTGATTTTGTAAAAACTCGTTACTTTGAAACTTTCTATGCAAATTTTATCAATTCTATAGATAAATTAAAAACTTCCCCCAAACTCTGCACGGGAAAGTTTTAGGAAGATATTTTATTCTATTTATATTATTTCAATGAAATATATGGGTATAACCCCTTTTAAAAAAAAGTACAATTAGATAACGCATGTTTAAACAGTCGTCTTAAAATAGTTCAGTGAAAAATCACTACTCTCCAGACAACTAATTTAAACATATCTAAAATGAATCATTATTTTTGTTCTTTATTGTAACTAAAGTTTTTCTATAATTAGAAAGTACCAAATTAGATAAATTGTTTTCTTCATGATGACGAAAAATCATGAATTATTTCGGACGACAGTTATTGTAAATTAGCTCAAAAGTATTAGAATTTCTCCTAAAGTTATGTCAAAAATTGTTGAAAATTTCTATTTTCATCATTTTATTATACAAAGAATTAATCGTAACTCACGATCAGTCAAAGTTTCGTGCAACTTGTGAATATTTATTACGTCAATTCAATATTAACAAGCTTCTAATACAATTTTCTTTAATTTTGTACCCAAGGACTAAGCAATTTATATTTCGAATATTAACTTCGAAAATTGTTAGAAGAACTTATATTTACTTAAGTTGATCTATGCACCTTCGCAGAATATGCTACTTTTCTAGCATGAAATTTATATTCGTCGGGTAACACAAATGAAAAACATTGTAGAGCGAAATTTGTTAATCTCGAATAATGAACTGAATCTTTTCCGAATTCCATAAGACTTGAATTGGTAAATTGAATTGTACGTTCAACTTTGTTTATTTTCTCGGGAGTTCATTCGTGTGCCCTACATAGTTGATCAATCTTGCAAACACCTTGCACAAACTTTCAATTCACTTTTCGACGTGCTTTTACCACTTACCGAGAAAATATCTTAGGTATCTGCTCAGGATACGAACTCAGACTCTCAGAGTGAGTGTGTATTGGTTCAACCGATAATCATTTATAATGGTGCAAATAATATAAGACTAAATAATTATAGCCATGATAAGTAATGACGTTTTGAACTTTATATTGTAACAATATTTACAAGCGACTTAAGGTGTAAATGTAAACGGTATTTATATACGTTATTTGTGGCAATCTAGATATTTTTAATGAATTTTTAAAGCATACAATTTTTCAACGATGTAAATATATAATTAGAATTTTAATATAAAAACAAGACGTTCTTTTGAAAAACTGCCATAAATTTATTACACCCACATTCCTAAATTTACCACATGTTACAGTTTCCACATTTAATGGACACAAATATTTATGACGCGAAAACATCAGAAAATGATCAATGTCAAAAGGATCATTATTTGTGAGTCAATTTAGAAGTATTGGTTAGTTGAACATTGTTCTCGAATTTTGTTGAAATTGAAGTGGTGATATAGATAGCTAGATATAAAAAATGAATAATTTTGATATTCTCTTCAAGATTGGATATATCAAGTCTATTGAAATCGAAAGAAGTAGGTGAACAGTTTTGAATTTCAAATTTTAAATCTACCTTTCAGTTTGTGAAAAATGATTGCCACCACATCTTTTTGAATTGAACAGTATGAATATAGAGCAGCGTAAACTACTCCTTATTAGAATCGCCACTGATGTCGGTGTTGGGATCTTTGGGTACATACATACTATTTATTACTACTTTTATGAATTCCTTACGTCAAATGATCCAATAGCCTAGTTAATTTGGTAAAAACAATATGTATAAGATCAATATAAAGAGAATCCTACACAGGCTCTCTGAATTGATTTCCTTCTTCAATATAAGATCAGAACATTATGAATGATAAGAGATAAAACTGTCATTCTATCCTGCATACACTGATGAACCCTATATTTATAAAAAAAATGAACGTATAGTCAAACATGATGTCAAGAGTATAAGAAGTTTAACAAAACTTCAAATCTTTCAGAGTATGTCAAAGTTGAGAAACGTGAGTTTTTGAAAGAGTCCACAGAAAAAGTCGCAGATTTATTCTTGTCTTCCTCTCTTTTCTGCAAAATTTATTCTCTTGAAAGGTTTTTCGGTAATCCGACGGAAGTCCGTAAAAGCCATGCTTCCAAATCTACTCAACTAAGATCCTAATATCTCCGTGAGTCATTGCCCCACCACTATAGTGTCGAACATTTCCAGAATACAAAATATACATTAGTCTCGATGAAAGATTTGTCTTGGCAATACTTTGCAAATTCCGTGCCAAATGTCCCATTCGCAATGACTCTAAGCAAACTCAGGCGGAATGAAGCAGAAATTGGCCGGCTTCTGTCCAAAGGGCGTTCGGCAAAAATCTAATTTCCAAGAAGGATTATTTTTTCAAATTAACGAATGATTGTTCCAAACTTCTCGCACGTTCGGGACACGTGTGATTTGTCATGTGGTCCACGCTAGACTCCACTCACGGTGAAATACACAATCCATCCGCGTCATCCACGGGTATACCTAAAGCAACCGAGGCATCCACTTCTATAGGGTTGGTAGTGCAGAGTCTTTGGAGCTTGGTCACTGCGATTGTTGGTCCAGATTTTCGGTGGACCTGGCCAGGTCATCGGACGAGCGGGCCTTGACGCTGGCGACGCTGCTGTGGGTCGGCTCCTCGACGCTGATGCAGATCCGCGGTATCGCGGCGCAGTCGCACGAGTCGTCGGACTCGTGCGAGTCGTCCTTGGCCGCCTTCGAGCTTCTCCAGCCGTTTTTCCTGTGACTGGCCCTGGAGCTCTCCTTAGCCGGCGGCTGGTCGTTCGGCAACGACTCCTGCTCGCCCTCCGTCAGCTCCCCGTTCTCCGAGCCACCCGATCGCTTCGGCTCTCGCTCTTCGTATCCTGTACGGCATATGTCAATTCGTTAAATGCACCGTTTAATTGCCCCTATACTTATATCCAATCATTTGCATTTTCAAAGCTTGTATATTATACTCGATAGATCGACCCGATGACTGTATTTGTCGAACAGTCCTGAACAAACAAACTCCGTGATTCGTAAACGATGTATTATTCAAGATTATTTTACGGTGAAAAGAGTTGTCATACTTTTGAAATCGCAAAGATTTTAGGATGATTCGAATGAGCTCTGAATCAAGAATACATATTTTTACCATAATATACTACTTATGTAACTAGTGCGTGAAGAATGAAAGATTTGTGTGTTTTTGACGACCAAACATCCACAAGCTTTAAGCGATAAATATTTATTTATCGCTTACAATATTTAATGTAACGAGTGTCATTCAAAACGTATAATATTACGTAAATTGGCATTTCACGCAGCGAATAACATAAATTATAATGAAAATGTGACGTTTAGCTAGAGTATATCTGAAATTCAAGCAAAACTATTATACCATTAGCGTGTAAAGTATACCTTGGTTGTCTTTTGAAGATACGATATCAACGGATTTAGCTGTGTTCGGCAGTATTTTTTTCCACCTCGCAAACGGAGTGTCGTTGCTCTGCAATCCTTTCTCCGCAATTCTGAACATTTTCCTTCTTTCCTCCGTACGCTCTTTCCTCAGTTGGATCTTTAATAAGTTTGATTGATTACGTTAAAAGTTGTTCATCGCGGACTAGTTGCGCATAATACACAGCGTGCAAGTCATCGATTGAATTACCTTCAAGTCATTATTCGACTCTCTGAGCGAATTCGTCAAAGAAGTCATGTAGTATATTACCAAAGTCATCAATACTAGCAAGGGAATAACAATACCGGGCGATGCGATATAATCTAAAACTCTGGAAAAGGAGTTTGATGTTGAAATTTCGACGACAAAACAAATAGGTTCCTTTTGATTATTACCTGTACTTGTGGATGTAGTCCGGTAGAGCATTTCTCAAACTCGAGGTGGCCAGATGATAGATCCTCGTGTATCCGGAGAACGGACCGCAATGCCAAGACGGCTCGACCCACACAATCGCGTAACCAACCGGCAATACGCATAAGAATAACATCGTCAACAGGAGGGCAAGGTAGAAGTTATTGGATCTGAAAATGAACGATGAAACGCCCGGGATCGATGTTCAAATTGAGAAATAATCAGTTAGAACCAACATTTATTTTATTTTCGTGTCATTCAGTCGTAGACTATTCAGTTCTAGTTGTTTCTAGTTTCTAGTTTCTAGTAGTTGAGTACAAATCCATTGAAATATGATGAAAGGAATTAGTAATCAATGCAATACCTCGAAGCTCTGAAGACCACCTCGTGTGGTACATTACACGTCAGAACGGTCCAGGAACGTAAGTACATCAAAATCACGAGTTTGATAACGTTAAGAACTATTAAACCAGGACTGAAGAATATTCCCATCCACACGTAACCTGGGAAACCCAAAAATACCAATAAGTACAATATCAAATAAAAATGTTACAAGTCGTGCGATAGCAACAATAATAGTCGCAAAGAGAAAAAAAATTATGCACTTGAGCTTGAATCGGATTAAACGAATGATGTGGAACGAGTCTTAGAAGGCACAACAAAAATACGGGAAAAAGGTTGGCTTTTGCTTGTATTCTACTCCTACTACACCGGTAGATAAATTTTGCACTTGAGGACCGGTGCAGTCGTAAGACAAATTCTACTATTTTGATACGGAAGCTATTTCGCACCAAGGGTACAGGGAACAATTTAACTGATTCAATCTATACTGTCCCGGTTTATAAAATGAATCCGTATTCATTTCCTGACGCTTTGCAGATTTCTAAATAATTTTTGGGAGAAAATCGGAAAACTTACTGGAACAACAATTTTTTTGATCCAGTAAATGTACGAGTCACACACGGATGTCAGTCGTTTTTATATCGACTAAACCATATCTCAAAGAAATGTAATTATTCATGCCTTGATTATTGACGAGATGTAAAATGTTCTCGGCTATCTTGAAGTCGCCATACTGAGGAAATTGCTTCTCGAGATCCCAACACCAGCAGCTGTTCATGTAGCGGACAAATAGAGCTCGGAAGAAATCTATGCCCATTATCGAGAGTATCGTTAGCACGAGGTCCATCACTGTGAGCTTGGCGAGTTCTTGGCCGAACATCGTTTCCCAGCACAAACCACGGAGCAGCCGACGCGTCTTTATGTCCAACGATGTACTCGACACTACAGTCGTTTGATAAAAAAATTGAAGGTGGCATTTATACATTTTTAATATGAAAATCACATTGGTGAAACATATTGACAAAGACACTGGAGTCTCTGTTAGTTCGTGGAAACTTGAAATACTTACCAGAAAAATTATCGTACAAGAATGTTTTGTTTTCACAAATACGCTCGAAACATTTGACGACTCTCTTTAATTCTCCACAAGAATTCGAAGGGTCATAAGAAGGCACGTTCTGCTCGCTCGACGAGCTCGTAGAAGTTACATTTGAATTCGTGCCATCGGCGATGGAGAACACACTGGTAGCACTTGAATTTTCCGGGCTAGGAGACAGAGTTGCCTCGAAAAAATAATCACTGGTTTGATTGTCCACGTCGATGAATCCAAAATCATTGTAGTTATTGTGCGGATAATCGTCCTCGGCGTTGATCGCGCTTTCATCACCATTTATCACATACTCATCGGTCTCTATCCCGTTCTCATTGAAATCTTTCACCGAATTTTGCACCTCCAATGAAGGATAAGAACTGTTGTCCACTGGTCCCGAGCTATCCGTAACGTTCTCCATTATAAGATCGAAAGCAGTCGAATTCTCCCAACCCAATGTTGGAGGGAAATCTGTTTCAACTCGAGCCTCATCGCTGTCGGTCCAGTTGTCAAAAAAATTGTTCATATCGAAACTTGTCATGGGAAAATTTTCATCTGGAGTCTTCATAGATCCGTCAGCACTTGGCAGCGCGTGGTTCGCCGTTTCAACCCTACGACACATTATGTAACCAGTAGCTCGACACAAAATACGTTAATGTGCAAAATGAATCATTTTAACAAAATTACAAATACTGTAGGTACCTGATGAGTTTTTCAGGTCTCAAATCTATTGTACTAAACTGGGGTGAGTTTGAGCTTAAAGCAAGACTTATAGCTGCGAGAGCAGAGGCCGTATAGAAAATACTGGATTCACACGGAACTTGTCTTTCGAAACAGTCGATGCTGCCTCCGGGCCCTTTTGGCTTCAAGCTCTGGAGTTTCTCATCCTGATGAAAAAGTTTGTTCGTTTGAATATTTGAACAATTGAATCGTGAATCGAATCGAGTATCGTGTAAATCGTATTGAAAAACTTGGTAATAAACTTGCCGACGAGTTGATCTTCTTGAAGAGGGCATACATGAAGGCATACAGATTGAGAAGATTCAAAATCATGATTCTGTAAATTTAGAGGATACATTGATTATTCACAAATAATACGAGCACGACGTGACACCACAACCGTAGTACAGTCTTCGTCGCCACAGAGACATACCGACCGAGTTGCAGTCGTAGCTGTTTGCGCGGGTGGTAGCTCTCGATGATCCCGAGAATCTCGAAAAATATGGGAAAAGTGTAGGTGATGAGGGTGAGGACGACGGTGATCTCGTTCTGCGTCCACCAGCTGCTGTGCGGCACTTTGAAGTTCTCGCTCCGGTCGACTATCTCCACGACGGCGTAGGCCGATATCACCAGCATCGCCATCACCAGTAGGTTCACCATTATCCGAATGCTTATGATTTTCCAGCTGAACACACGAGTATATATCAATGTACGCACGTGTATTTTGCGGACGAATTTTATTCGGAAAAGACTCACTTTCGTTCGTCCCGGTGCTTCTCCGACTCCTCGAGTAGAGATTCCTTGAGGCCGAGAACGATGCTGCCGATTCGATTCTGGGCAGTTTCGGCATTGCCGATCATGAAGTCCCAGCCGCTGAAGAGTTTCCACGAGAACGCGCACTCGTCCTCCTTCTCCGACATCTTACTCATCCGCGAATTCTTCGCCATCCTTTCGCAAAATTATAATCAACCCATCATCCAACAGTCGTTTCCTTCGTTCGATCGATAAAACATCCTCGTGTATGAGAACGAAAAAAAAATCACGCGTCTGGCTATGCACGACCCGTGTCTATACGGACAATAGATACGTGTCAAAGGATACTCACTTTCGTAGAATCGCCACAAAGCTATAGGTGTAAACAACGAGGTTGACAACGAAGTAGGCTAAGGGAAGCCTGTACGCCTTGTAGGTGTGCTTGTTGGCGTACCAGCCGTAAAAGAACGGCGAGTACTTGAGGTTGCCCTCGAACTCCCAAAGTGTGAACAAGTTGTTCGATCTCGCCCGTTCTTCGGGCAACATGATTTTCCGTTCCCCGGCTATCGTGGCATTTTGCAGGGTTGCTAGTAACTGCACAGACGATGTCCATCCGATCAACGACACATCTTCTCGTTAGATCTCGAGTTTCTTTTACAAACGATGGAATCCTTACCTCGGGAATCGCGACAAAGGTGACGAGGGCCGCAGCTAGCACGAGATTGAACCAGAAGAGCCATCGGAGAAAAATGAAATACGACGCGACTGCCGAGCCGAATTGCGATTCGATTTGCTTAATGCGTCGTTCCCACGGCACAAGCACTGTCTTCAGATTCATCAGCTCCCGTTTGAAGTGTTGCCATTTCTGCGTGATACGTAGGAGTGTATGATTTCCAATGAATTACAAGGGTACATATACATTAAGAAACGCTGAATATATAACGTGGACAGTTTAACGCCGTTCAGCCATTAATGTAAGTGCGGAATCCGGTGGGCCGATCACAAACACGTCAAGAAGAGAGCGTGCAAGTTCTGAAACGTCTACTCGAGTGCGGATTTCCATCGTTCTCTAATGCAAACAAGATTTTCTCTCAAATTCGCTTTCGGATTAATGAAAAGCACAGTTGAATTTCTAATTCATGTACACGAGATGAATATTCACAAGCGCGAGCAACTTGGAATATTAGCATGCAAGATCTGTATCACCAACAAATCACAAGTGTAGACACGTAATGACTTTTTTCAAAATCTCAATTCCTCGCAGACGCTTCGATCGTGTATATAGAATCCTGACCCGCGGGGAAAAGCTCATACTCGATCTTTCATCGCATCTCGTATTCGAATCGTGCGTATATACGTATATATAGAGGTCGAACCTTGGTGATGAGGATGGAGGCGCGAGCGAGCGCGTCGCGGGTACTGCGGGTCTGGGCGAGCCGCTCCTGGAGGGCGCCCTCGTGCTTGCGCACATACGCCTTTGCCTGGCGCACGAGCTTGAGCTTTTTGCGCAGCGGCCACGGCTGCTGCTTCACGCCGCTGAGCACCTCCTTGTGCAGCTTGAGCTTCTCGAAGATCTGCTCCTCCCCCGATATGGCCCCGCCGCCGCCGCCGCCAGCCTCCTCCATCGATATCGCGGTGCTTCGACACAACGAGCTTTTTATTTATTCACCCGACCAAGCTTCCACGAGCTTTTAATGTATTACGCGTGTCCGATCTGTCTCCTGCGCTCGTTTCTCACTATACCAACGACCCTTCAACCGACCCTGAACTGCTGAAACTTTTGATCCGTCCGAGACTTTTGGAAACAGTGGTTCTTTTCACCCACGCCCGCGGATATCTTTGGATAATCTGAACACGTTCCGGCAATCGGCCGTGGATTACCCGGAATAAGGAATCTCAGGAAGTTTTAGCGAAATCGGTGACATGATACTCTCGATTGGGGTGGGTTGGTATTTGTGAAATGAGTGAACGAATGCTACTTTTCTACTTCATAGCGTCAAACCATTAGGAACGCGATCACATTTGTATTTCGTATAGAGAAATGAAACTCGGATTTATTGTATAATATAGCGGATAAAGGATTGATTTCAGCAGCAATGGATTTTTTCGGACCCAGAACGTCGATCGAGATTAGCTGAGTATTAAATGGGAACCCCACAGATGTAATGTATAAAATTTGCGAGGTTGGATCGCACAATGTACTCCATCTTATATGCCAGCAAGTACTTTTAATATTTGACCAGTACTATACGCCATACCCGTAAGTATATCAGCTATACCGTAGCTATAGCTGATATATATATATATATATATTTTTTTTTTCAGTAAAGTGTGTGATATCACATTGCAGATCAACATGTATATACTCACTCGCCGGAGCTCGTGGTGAAAACTGATGATCTTCTGCGAAGTGAATTATCCGCTTCGGGATTGAACGGCGACGATGGCCGACGTTTGCCCCTCCGGCTGTGTCGCCGAGTCGAGTTGCGTCTCTGGATTATCGCGCACGCCGAAACCGAGTAGTCGTCCTCCTCGCCGGCTTCCTCGCTCTCGCCTTTCCTCCCACGAACGATATTTTCATCAAAACTCGGAGATAATATTTTTTGACTTCAATAAGAAATATTAATCAAATGGTATCCTGGATTACCCCAGATATTTGTAAAACGAAAACAGGGAACTAAAATTACCTTCATTATATATACGTAATACGTTATGCTGGTCTAATATTCTTTCTAAAAAAACTTGATCAACGTGTTAGGCAAGAAAAATAAAAGAACAAAAAGTTCACATTGTTTTTCGTAGGAGATGAAACACGTTTCGTTAAACTTACAAGGGGGAATTCATAGAATCAATTTTTTAATAAAATGAAAGGTAATTTTAGTTCCCTGCTTTCGTTGTACTTATATCTGGGGTAATCCAGGATAGCATTTGATTTTTTTTTTATATTTTCTTAGGCACTGAAGGAAAAATCCGGTTTAGTGTTTAGGAAAACAAAAATGAAAGTAGATAAATATATTATAAGGATTCGATCGTTTTGGATTTCAATCGAGGATAGCATTGTACTCAAGAACGCAGTGAGAGAAAAGCCCTATTCGTCAGTTCGGTAATTTTACCGAGCTAGAGGGTAATATAAGGGAGGCGAGATAGTTCGTAAGGCAATCGCCAAACCAAAGAATCAAATAATTCAGGGGTTATCAATCAAATGATCTTTCAAAGCTCAACTCACCGAGGGCAGCTGGCACGCGCTGCATGTCGGCAGATAGGACGCGTCGCCGGGGGTTGAAGTCGAAGCTGCCGCTCGGAGGCGACTGGGGCTCCTGCGCGTCGCTGCCTCGACGCTCCCCCAGCGCGAACGTCACCGACAACCGGTCCACCGATGGCTGCGGCGATGACGGTTCCGTCTGCGGGCCCATCATTATTCCATAAAATATTCCACTTCGTTCTCGCGCATTCTTCCCGTAATTCGCTTTTGCTTACAACTGGAGTTTGATTTTTCAAACGTCAATTGGACGCGGAAAAATCATTCGAACTGGATTATACTTCCAAGCGTTCTTATATACAGCGAATTTATTTGGTCATTCGAAACAAAGTTTCAATACCTGTATGAGTGATCTTCCAAAACAGGACGATACATGTTATTTTATTCGATCATATATTGATAGGAAATCGAACGCTAATGATTATAAATGATAATGAAACATTAATGAACAGCGATTTCTAAAAAGAAGCTAAGTTCTATGAAGTATATAACGAATCGCGGAATAAAAGTGAGTAATATAATTTTAATTCTGAATTTCTCAAAGTTTCATTCTCGATTTGAACATTGTAATAGTCAATGGCTCATATGGATTGAAATTTTAGAGATTCCAGTTGAATGTAAACTTTGGCTTGATTCCGAAAATTAATATTTCCCAGCTTGAATCGGCTTTTTTTACGGACAATTAAATAAGTATTTGAACCTTTTTTGTATCTTCCAATCGTCGCAAAAGTAGCCTACCGACAGTTGAAAGAAGAGTATAATTTAATACTCTTACGGGTACTTATACAAGAAAGCTTGAAACAATACCGAATACTTTCACGGTACGCTGAAAGGAAAATTAGTGATGGTTACTACACGTTTACTATGTCTTTTAGCGCAAGAGCATGTCAGCCATGCGAAATTAGTGATATCAGATATCCTAAATAAAGTAATACAATAATTCAATAATTCACAAAGCGGACTGTATTATAAAATCTTACTATGCGACAATAGTAAGCTCCAGTGGACACGACTACTATTTTTTCCTTTATTACGTGGAAATAGTATAAGCTCCCATAAATGTATTCTTCCCGGTGTAAATCATTGCAAAACAATACAGGTCAGCGAGGACGATTAAAAATCAACCGCACACACGTTTATCGATCTCGAATCGAAACCGCGTCCGCGCACCGATCGACCGCGGGAACAATATTCGCCCTCTGGACCCGGGAAAATTTGATACACACACCCTCACACGAGCACACACATAACAGCGTTGAAATACCACCGGGACAGTATAAAAACGCACATGTCGTGTTCTCCAGAAGAGAAGCAGCCGACTGATGGGCAGCTGATATATCCCCGCGGGCGATCGGGACTAAGCGGCACTCGATCGATGACGCACAGCTTGGCGCGGGAGCTTCGCCCAGCAGCAGCGGAGCATCGCGCGCCCTTATCGCTGGACAAACACTGCGAGGCCCGGTAACTGGCCACTTGTGTCGAGCCGAGGGTGTTGCGGCCCGGCCTCTGCTTTTTCCCCTCCGGAAAGCCGCGCCTCCGCTCTTACCGCCGCGCGCGGCCCATCATTCAACGCGCCGCGCTAACGCACGTGAAACAACCGGCAATCACGATCGCACCCGCGAGCTCGCGCACGTGTATAAATACGACGGCAGTATGGGCCACGTGCGTCCGAGTGCCTCGCGTTACCATATATGTATAGAGACGCCCGGGCGGCTTTTTGCCAGTCAGCTAGTTTTTAGATGTCGCTCGATCGGATACGTATGGAAGGGGGGCAGTTTACTCGGGGGAGAGAAAAAACGCATCAACGCATATTAGCCTAGCGCGCGTCGGCTGATTTGAGAGGGAGAAACGAGGACAGCGGGCCGTTTGGTACGTATAACGTGTACACGCGGGCGCAATTACCCTCCCGCGCGCGCGCCAACAACTTTTTCCCTGTCCGACTTACTTGATTACAATAATTTCCCGTCGTGTGTATATATACACCCATTCAATTTGCCGCGAGGACTCGAGCTGTCCCCCGTCCGTTTCCACACCGAGCAGTCGAGACTCGAGAGGAATGTTGATTAACCGGGAAACGAAATATGCTAAATGTGCTGCTCTCGGGGGGTGTGGGAGTTATCTACAGCGTGACCGCGGATCAAAATGAGAATACCCGTATACAATCGTAGGGTTTCGAGTAGTTTTTATTCTTAAATTTACAAGCCATCCGAATGAAACGACCAATCCAAATTCCGTTTGAATTCGAGCTTTAATCAACGTTCGCAAATTACAGGGAAAAAACTTCATCGTGTCATGATACACGATGCCTTGGAATCACCCGATTTCTCGTCAGCCCCACGAGCGAAAGTATATGTATATTCCTGAAAATGTCCAAATGGAATTGTTCGCTCGGTGTACATATGAGAACCGGCGATCGCGTCGGCGCGTATGATAAATCACGTCTAGGCCGTGTTGCGACGGATTAATCAGAGTCGACGAGCTTCGGGGCTGGCTCGCGTGATGATCTTTCGGGGAGTCACACGTGCACGCGCGTGCCCAGCCCTCGTTATGACCCATTAACATATTACACTACCCTTTTTTTTCTCCACTTTTCGACATTTTATTAGTCGCGCACGTTCGGATGTTAGTTCAAGGCGTATCTTTAGTATACGAGTATCGTTCGAGATCCAAGTAGCTTTTTTGGGGAGGGCGCGGGTACTCCGTAGTCTATAAAATATTAATACGAATGATTAGTGATTTTGAGAAGATAAAAGTCTGATAACGTCAACTCACGTAAATTAGCTCTTAAGCAGGGATGGGCGTGATTAGACATCGAAATCACTTCGAAGCTCTTGTTTCGACAGAAAGATCGAAAAAAAGATAGTCCTTTTGTTTCATGTATATCCGTACGCTTCGAAGAAGTACTTCATATTCTATCTAGTCTCTTTCCATGTACTTTCCAGTAAAGAATTAAAAATGTTGATTCCCCGCCAAGGGACTACTCAATAAATCAGTGCTACAAAGAAGGTTTCTTTTATTGACACCCTTTCAACCCTTCCAGAGAATTATTGAGCTATACACAATTGCATACGAAATCAGATTATTAGGTAACATTTTTTTTAAGTCTTGGTTTTCCTATATCCACACGGGCATTGAGAACTTGGTAGAATATTCATGCGGGTTGAGGAGCATGCAAAGTTGTAATGATTAGATGGAGCTCGGTTTATTGATAAGAATGTCTCTCTTCTCCGGTTTAGATTTTCATACAAAGATAATACGCGCGAGGAATGATGATGAAATTTACAAACTGGCTCAAAAAATATCGATAGACTCTCGTCATTATGTCATAATGAGACTATAATGTGAGAGCCGATCTTTTTAGTCCACCATAGAAAATAGGGCAATCCCCGAAAAACACCCGGGACTCATGGCCAGCGTTGCCCTTTACGAATCGACCCAGATGCAGCGCGGAAGGCGAGCCGCGCGTCCAATCACTCACCTGTACATATTAGACTACGTGTTGCACGCCATTTCCGTGGAACAGAAAAATGAAGTCGTAACAACGTGACTCTCGGTAGCCGGGAGACCAAAAAATCACCGTCTATCAACGCGTCGCGTCGCATGCTCACCCCTCGTGACCCAGTGAATGTACACGGCGAACAAATCGTTAGCATTGCGTACAAGCTCGCGAGCTCTTCTTTACAGTAACGCACATCCGTACTGGCGCTCGATATGGTCCCCCAAGGGATATACTGATATTCAAATAGACTCTCGGACACTTTGGGTTATATTGAAAATAGTTTTGGTTGTCTCGGGAATTTATCTTTGCTGTTCTGGATTCGATGAGAATTTCGGTGATTAAAGCGGATCATGGTTTTACTATTGACGATTCTGACGAATCTGGGTCGTTTGGATTTAGTCATTGAATTAAAATGAAATGAAAATAAAAATAACTATACGAGAATAATAAAACACAGGGAATCGATAGGAATGAAACTATACTTTTTGACAGGAGCATGGAGATGATTCCATCAAAATGCAAGATATGTTACACAGTGAGATTAATACTTATCTCGTGTGTAATAACGAAAAAATATGTCAGGCTTTGCGCCATAAAACTGATCGAAAACTAGTAACTACCGTAGTCATTTGTGTGCCAACAAGAGAAGACTCATCGTCGAGCGACAGGTAAATTAAAATTATTGTGTAGGTGGAAATTTGTTCGGGGTGCAATTATTATGATGAATCCTAATGATAAACTATTACGACGAGTTCAATGTGGTGCGAATCAGAGATTATATTTATTATATGCTAATTAAGGTTCTACGTGTACAGATGTGGGCTTTATAAAAAGTAAAAACCGAGAAAAGCCGTAAAAGCCACGTGTAGAATTATGAAAAAAAGCGAACGCGTGAAATCATCAATCATGAATAACGGGCGGCACTCCTTAACAAGCGTAAGTCACGAAATCCTTGCGATACCTGTATTAAAAATATTATTGGTAAACGCGCCATCCCTTATGTGTAGACTAATGAAGCTAAATACATAATTATACATAACGAGACTATTTTTCTTGCATCAACTAAGAGCTTTCAATTTTTTCGTTGCATACTTAACGAACAGTAGCGTGAAATAAGTAATGGCCTTTATGTTCACGTTTGAAAACAAGGAATAGTATTCAATTTTCTGGATCATGATGGATAATCAACTCGAACGTAGAAAAAGTTATAACGTCAGTTGGGATCAATCGAAATGTAAGCATTAATAGTTGGATCAATACAAAGTGGTGAGCTGAAAAGATTTTCCCTTCAAAATTATCATGACAGGTACCGCATTATCGGGATAAGTCACTTTTATCCAACTTAGATCATAATTATTACAGAAAAATACACCAATGACCTGTACATCGTAAATAAACTCTTGTGTATTTTACCGGGGCGATCTATGGAATGCAACTTTTCACATAATTCCAGTCTAATCGTCTCAGGTGCTCGATTTTAACTGCTTACTGTCTCGTAAAAACGGTCGTGAGTATCTCAAAATTACCGCTCGGCTGGTAATTTTGACTGTGTTTTCCACCGTAAATTTTATTGGAAGTTTCTCACATTGACAATGCAGATAAAATACGTTAGTGTAGTTTGAGAAATATAACAGCTTTCACTGTAGAAGATGAGGATAAATGCTCCAGCTCCCGGACACGCCCCAGTTATTCGGACGCTCCGCAGGGTACATTATACTATCAATGAACAATTGATAATGACTGTTTTGTTATATTTTGCCAACAATTCACTTCATAAATCAAGAATTATTCTTATGAATTTTCACCTCTTAAAGAGAAAAAATCTATAAATTTTTTAAAATTTCTAGTTTGTTTTAATATTGTAAATCATTGAAAAATCAATAACCACCCTAATGGTGAAATACCACTATTTATTCAATATTAATGGTTTCCGGTAACTAATATCGTGAAACCGATACCCTTCAGATGCGTCCGTGCAGTTGTCGTAAACTCCCAACCAGTAATTGGTCTAGCCGTGTGTGCACCGTGGAAAAATAGATCAGTTTACCTGTTCTGTAATTGATAGTGTAACGTGTATACTTATGATTACAAAACTTATATTTTATGAGGAGAAATACTCGAATCGCTTTTTCGAATGCGCCTCGCCCATCCTGGCTATATTTCGGCACGCAAATTTGCTAACGTTTTTGTTGTCGAAATCGCCTGACCTCGTTCTGGTGCATAATAGGCTGTTATTTTGAAAAGTACCTTTCCCCACTGGAAAATCCTCAGTATGTTCTATTACATGAACAATATTGATTCGGTGAACAAAAGTTGATTCATGAATTAAAAGACTTGACCGTCTTCACATCATTGCGAAAGGAATTTCGCGATAATTTTACGCCAGTTTACTATTTTATTAGTAATTTTATTTGGAAAATAACTATTTTTACTTGTAGTCAGTATAGTTTTTTTACTACCATTATATTGAAAATCAACCACCATTATATCATGTTGGACAAAAGATCTGAGAGGTGATGAAATGGCCGAAGTTAAGTCAAGTCGAAACAATTGATACGTGTATATTTTGCATTTTTAATAGTAATTTTATTTGAGCAATAACAATTCATTTATATTCATTGGACATTTTAGAGTATAATACGGTCATTCGAATCCATCATAACATCGTTATTTGAATTACAAAGAGATTTGAGAGCTTTGATAATGGGTGTCCGAATTAAATGGTATGTGCATGGAAATTCGGGCACTCGAAGGCCCACTTTAGAGTGTCCAATTATTAGTGCATGAAGTACCTAGAATATTTTGTTTATCACAAATACTCAAAAATAATATATAACTCGCAACTAGTGTTTTTACAAGTTTTTGTTTGACCTGAAGTACTAAGCTTTTGAAAAACCAGTAGAAAAACGAATCTGGTGAAATATTAATCCTACAAGTATATATTTTAAATTGTTTTTCAAGCTTCCGACAAATTTTCAGGTAACTGGTACGCGTAACATATATATTTACAGTTACAGTTGTATTCAAAGTATAGTTTAATAATTACGGGATGAACTCATAGAACCATTTAATCCAATTTCAAAGGTGCGTCCAAATTCGTTCATAACTCAACAACTCTGCAGAAGCAAGACACTTCAACACGCATGAATTTGCTTCTTAAATGATCGAATAAATTATTGATTTCGTGCGGATGACAGAAATGAGATACCCAGAATACTGCTGATAACCGTTCGGAATATCGTGAATTTGGAGCAGAGAACAATATTCACAGTAATTCTGTTACCTGATGAGTTGCCGTGAGTCTCGGCACGACGATGGTGTGACGGCTGTTGCGCGGCTGGTTGGCTGAGTCGATTCTCAGGATACCCTGGGCCTGCTGCTGACGGGGCAGCGAGTGCGCGGCCTCGGTCGACTGGGCCGACTCCGTCGGCGGTTCACGAACCTCCATCACCCTGACACTTCAATTTAATTTTCTTTATGCTAATTTCTTTCTACTCTCCCTTCATCATCATAGTTTTCGTTCCAAAAAACTGGATATATTTACTTTTTCGACACGTAAGATATCGAGCAAACGGAAGTGGTCTTGCGTTCGGGGCTCGCCATACTCGTCTGTTACTACTGGCCAATGGTTGAAAACACAATATCCAACTCCTCATGTATGTACAACACTTTATCCGGACGGACAGGGGCGAATTTGCGAGAAACAAATGGAATATCGATTTGAATCACGGAGAGATGACGAATCGGAGTGCTGAAATCGATCTCGAGCAAAGAATCATTTACCGTCGACAGCAACAACACCGTGTACCCCGGAAATCGTATCCCCAACTGTATCCTCACATTAATTTTCTTTTTCTGAGTATTACGCCGCAGTATACGAAATGATAGCCAAAACTGTCAGCCTCTGCTCGCGACGAGAGTGGCAGAAAAAAAACTGACTGTAACAGAGCGGACGAATGGAGGGCAGAGGAGCAGAGCGCGCGAGCGACCGAATAAAACTGCCGTCGTATACTGGCTGCGTTGAGCTGCGTCATAAGTATGTGCAAATCGGCGTTGAGAAAAAAAATCGAGAGAGAAAAAAGGGGCGGCCTTTATCAGCGTGACGCGTTTGATCCTGGCGCGCGCCACTCCTATTCCCTCCAGTCGTGCAGCTCGCCGAGCGTCTCTGTGTTAGAGCGCCGGGGCTGGGTTAAGTGGGCAAACACTCGCTCTCTGGGCTCGATGAATTAATTAGAGTACACATTCGTCAGAGTGTCATTGCCTTTTATTTTTTGGTCTTTATTATAATATAGGAGGAGTCGCGCCTCCCTTGCGCACACACACACACATACACACACACTCGCACATACTCACAGTTTATTTTTCATACAGGCGCTTACACGAATATAATGAAGCGCCGCTTGATAAATGCGAAGGAGCAACGCGGCATTCGACTTTTCGACGCTTCGCGCCTTGCTAGTCGTTTACGCATACGCGCTACGAGCTTTACGATTCAATCGGACGATCGCTGACGTTCGTGTTTATTTACAGTTGATTAATGTTGGATGGATCGGAGCAGGTTTCTTATTTCTTTTTTCTCCTAAACGTACATGCTGACATTAACTCTACTTGTCTTAAAAAAGTATTGCGGTGAATATAGGAGGTGATGCAGTTGATTGACTAAGATTTTATTCAATATATATAGATGAAATTGTATATTCATCGGCAAAAGGCAATTTCGCGCTTCGACAGCATTCAACATTGGTTAACTTGTATTGTTTCCTCGACTAATCACGCGAGGTTAATTTTACGAAATTAATTGGATAAAAAGTGCTCCTCTTCTACGAGTAAACGATTATCTCTACGTGAGGTAAGGTGACCGGATTCGGATTAGTTCCGAATGCCCGACATTGAAAAGCTACTACCGCCAACCTGGCTAGATACAAACTCTACCGTAGCCATATTCTTCAATTTCCTCGAGGTCGAACTCGATTTATGTGTCCCAAAAATTGCTGAAAAAAAACGTTTTCAACATTTGAATACACCAAACGACAAAGGCCTGTATAACTCAACAGCAGATATTGCTCATCGATGCGTGAATGTATCTATACAGTTACATGGATCACGTCAAATATGAAAATTCACGAGGTGGTCAATCCAGGAATACTGTTTTATGAATTCGGTTGAAACTGCCCGAAAAAATTATGAAATTGTTGAAGAAGGTTTGGAATTTCAATGTTTGTCTACCAAAAAGTTGAAGAATTGAGTACTGTAACTGCTTCAAAATCAGCGACTAAAATGAAAAGTGCTTCTGCACTCGATCACTTTTTACCACAAATGTGCACTAAATTTATTGCTACTTACTTTACGATATCGAACTTTGGCTCAGTAGCATCAATCCACAATTCACTCTTACGATATATCGGAACTAGAAAGCAAGTTGCGTATAACCAAGAAAAGAACGCGTACAAAGTCTTCGAAAACTGTTCGGTGCCGTGAGCGGCTAGATCCGAGTTTTCAATTGTGATTTATTCTTATTCTAATAAGTACATTTGGCCGCTGCATTATTATCGCCGTTCCTGTTTTGCCCGTGTACAACAATAGTCTTATCGAATCTCCGCGAGAACTGCTTTTCCCGCGCCATTCGCGCGAGTATTGAGGAGGTTCGTCGGTTCGTACTCGAATTCGCGCATGTTTCACAACTCTTCCGAAAAAATATCTGCCTATGCTTTTACAACAACTGATGGACAGTTCGAAGGATATAAAATGAGCTTTGGAAAGATAGCCGCGGAAAAACTTGAATGTCAATACGAAGATTGGCTACAATGTATATGCCGCTATTCACATACCAACAAACGTAACGAGGATCGATAGAACTGGCAATTTTCCGTTGAAATCGATGAAAATATTCAAACTGCGCGCCACGTGAGAACCTCGTTGAGCAATATACAATTGAGCCGATCCACGCGAGACACGCCAAAGCATATACATATATTCACGTATAAATACAAGCTAACGAACGGCTGCACGCACTGCTTTGCAAAAAACGTCCAAATATCAGCGTAACAGCACACACGAGTTTCGGAGGGGGCGGCCTAGCGGCTGTTCCTCCTCCTGCGCGGATGAGCCAGCTCGTCGTCCGGCTCGGGCGACTCGGGTATCCTGGGCATGGAGTCGGGGCTGAGGGGCTCGGGCCGCGTGAGGGCCGGCGGCGCGTCGAGCACGAGGGGCCGCGTCAGCTCGTGGAGGCTGCTCCTGGAGGTTCGCCTGGGGCTCCGGCTGCAGCTGGTGCACGGCAGCGGCTTGATGAACGACGCCTCCGCCGGGCGCTCGAGCGAGCGGGACCGGGGCTGGGACGGGCCCGAGTTACTCGGCGAGCGGCCCCCCGGCCGCGACGATGGGCCTCGGGATGGCGTTGGCGAGGGCGAACTCGACACCTGACCGGCGCGCTAAAGTCATTACAATCAATCAGGCGCTGCCGTGTGCTTGTTCGACCAACGCCGAATGGCTGTGGCATATCGATGCTCCCTATGTTCGTAAGGTCGTATCTCGGGGGAAACTGGGAGCGAAACAATAAAGTCGTGTATCGGAGGAACGCAAATAAGGTCGTGTCTCGATGGTTCAAAATTAGCATGATAAACTTGGTTTGTATTGAGGAAGTTTTTTGGTGATGCGCTTCGCGCGTGTAGACAAAAATTAATTACGAATGACTCAATCGTAGACGATAACAGCAACGTTTCACATGCGAGATTGTTTTCCTGGAAATCTGACTGTAGCAAAACTCGAACGCAGGTGAAATTTCATTTCTTTCTCATTACAGCTTCCATACAAAAATACAATTAATTGTGGGAATTCGTGACATTAATTTTGAAATATGTGTCCATATGACTCTATGTTTATGCAGAACAGCATATAAAGCTCTAATCAACGAATTGAAATCAAACGTTAATCGCAATTTAATTCTACTCTTCCATAATCAACGAAAATGCCGCGACGAAATGTTTCTTATCAGAAGTTAGCCCATGACGTCCAGGCGCCACTGGTACCCACAAAGATACTCCTTCCCCAAAAGAAATTGTATGGCCAACTAGGATCCGAAATCCCAGATTAGATTGAGTAAATTTTATGCGAGTAAATTGTCCGATCCAGGCTGCGCGCAACAGAGTGCTGCTCAGGCTACTCATAATCACGATCTCAAGCTGGGAGCCGCGTCAACGTGAAGCTTCATTGATGAAAAAAGAATTTACTATTATATTCTGCGCCCCGAGATATGACCTTACTTCGGGATTCTCTGAGAAATGTCCTCATGAATAGGGAGTATCGATATATGAAAACTGAATACACATGTTGGAGGATCATGGGTATTCATACTTATGAGTCAGTTTGAAAATGCTACGTTTGACGTCCAAGTGATTTCCTATGTAGTACCATTAATTCGTGGACGTGGTATATATATTCTTAGCGCAGTGATTTCAATCAATTGATAACAAACTCACGGGAGGATTGATGATCCTCGCGTGCTCCCGAAAAAACAAGAATATTTCGATCAATAACAACTGCAAAGCTCAATATTTTCAAGACGATCCGACCGAAAATCCAACCAAACTCTTAACGCAAGTGTTTTTCCCAAAATCATCCAGCATGCTTCATCACATCAGTTAAATGTCGTTAAGAAGAGCCACTTTAGGCGAGCGGATTCGGTATACTAACCATTCGTCCGGTCGGCGGCAGGTTGAAGCCGGGCCCGAGGTAGTGGGTGGGCGTCGGGGCGAAGACGGGCGACATGGGCGGCGGCTGCGGCGGTAGTGGCTGGGCGAAGGGGCTGGCGAGCCTGAGGCTCTCCCAGAGCTGCTGCTGGTAGCGCAGCTCCTCGGCGTGGCTGGCGATGCTGGGCCGCCACCCGTAGCCTGGGTAGTACGGCGCCGGGTACGCCCCCAACGACTCCCAAGCTGATTTGTACTGTGCGAAAAATGCAGAGACCCATGGAAACGGGGCTTCGACGGATTCGTCGCTCGATGCGTCGTATGTACGTATACATTTTTTATAGATCATTATGTGTGTGTGTGTGTTTGTATGCTAGTGTTCTTCCCGGTCTCTTGTTGACGAAAAATTATTTGAAAGAATTCACGAAGCCGGTGCGATGAGATCTGGCGTTAAATTCGAGCGGGAAATTACATTTTTCCTTGTATGGAATTCAGTTGGAATTGTGATTTTGAAAACTAAGAAACTCCAACTCGATTGAGACTATATGTTCACTTTCTGTTGTTGATGAGAACGAGTCGACTAAATAACTAATCACATGGTTCATAGCGTTGACTACAAAAATAATGAATATTACTACGGATTTTGTAAAACGCGATACACTAATCGACTGGTGGGTTTGTGATATACTATTCGAGTTATAGTGCTATTACAGACAATCTCCAACTAAAACAACAATGACAAAACTGACGACTAATTTTCTGTTGTGACTTGTGCGTATCATGATATTGTTTTTAAAATCAATTGCGGTGGATGATTGGTACTTGATATCGAATGGAATATTTTCTAAAAGAAATTATAGAACGAGTGTTGAAAAAACGTCATTACCTAACATTTGTTGGTAGCACAGACTCCAAAATCTCGTGGAAAGACCTGTTAGGCAATATTGTCACAGCAGCTCTTAGTATGCAGATTATTTTCAAACAAAGCAGCCTCGCAAATTCACACATAGTTCTTAGCGGAAAACTTTTCAATGATGTCGACTTCTGTTAAACTTCGGATTACGCTTTGGAATAAGAAATAAATATAATTTGAATTAAGTTGGTATTTAGAAAAATTATGACATTACCGAATTTTCTTTGCTGGAAAAAAGCGCAACATAAAGAATATTTTTTAGAGATACATTGATTGCATTGGTGTACGTAGACGAGGAAAAGAATCCATTGGATTAAATTTTATAAAAAAGTTTTATTGAAAAAACGTTAAAAAAATTAAGTAGCATACATGCTTAACTACAACGTAAAATTAATAGATCCATCTATGGCGAACGCAAGAAAATGAAGTGATACTAGATTAACTGGATTACAATGATTTCGTGAATCTTAATTATGAATAGAATCTGTACGTGTGAAAATAACTAAGAGTTTGGGAATTTTTAAATTAGTAATGAATGTGTCATATCATCTCGAGAATTTCATTCATCCTATGAACAATTTCCATAGCTCTTAAGTACATAAAAGTGATGATAACTAATTTACTGAATGAGAACATATTATCCCAACGGTTTAATACTATTTTTCTCTATATGTACAATTCGTACCATTCTACACAATGTGTATATAAGCAACTTATAACATTCAAGTATACATATTACCAAATACTCTCAGTTATTTTATCGCCATATGATAAAAAAGAAGCCTACAATTAACGTTTGAAAAATCATAATTATTTTTCAATTCACATTGTTTCACAGAGAAGTTCTTGGATATTTCAATATTGAATTAATATCCAAAAAATGTTAATCTACAATTCGATCGATTAGATTGAACTCTAATTCAAAATGTCAACTCTTAGTTTTTCCAAACATGCTCGCACAATATCTCTTCATTGTTCTAGGCACACTTACGTACTTAATATTTCACGACAAAATTTTATGAAAAACCGGTGAATATTGATATACGGTAAGTTTCTAGATCAAAAATAATTGTAAATTATTTTTAGCCTAGTTTCATATGTAAAAATGATTGAAAATCCAACTTGCGTATTTTCTTACATTGCATCTTATTTGAAATGCTCCGAACTGGTTAGTTTTCTTATTACCTAGAGCTGCTCTAGAAACTAGACTGAATAAGAATAATACTACTGGATAGTCTCGGAACAGTTGTTTGGACTAAAAACTATCAGACACCTCGAACTGATCGTGCGGAGGTAATAAAAAAAGGCCCAGTTCAGATGGGGAATGATCAGTCATCACAATTACAAAAAATATCTACTCCATCAGATATCTTGTATAAAATCTACCGAAAACTTCTACCAATTCACTCTTCGATACAATTCTACTTGTACAATAAATCTATGAGTAATATTAAATACACAAACAGATTTTGTCCTTATCAAGTGCCGATCGTTTGATTTTTCCTTCGTCTGGCATCAGTCAAACTGGAAATTTGATATACACATATCCAACGCAAGCAACATCATGCACTTGGTAAAGCATACACTTCAAAATCGGATTAATCGACAGGCAATCGTGAAAGTTCGAGAGATTCGAAAATGAACACAACGCCTTGTACATGTGAATCGCGATCGATGACATCCCATCGAGAAACGAGAGTCTAACCGCCTCGGACGAGTCCAGACGCGATCCAAGATGATTGCGCGCATCGACCAATCTCCCGGAGTCCATATATTTAAAGCTAAGCTCCGTTTTGGCGGAATCGCGCGCCATCGCTGCCGCGATTACTCGGCCACTATTTATGTATATATTAGCGGGAAATCCATGCACGGCCTGGCCTCTCTTTATACGCGAAGCAAGACAGCAGCAGCAGCAGCACCGGCACGCGTAGTGCGGGCGGGAGGAGAGGAAGAAGGGTTCACAGAAGGCAACGGGGAATTGGTCACACTGGAGGTCGGTCGGCTTTGCACGGAGCGCACTTGGGAGGGTAAGTGCAGGTAGCGAGAGGCAGAGACAGGCGAGGAGCTCAGGGGATGCGATAGAGGGTTACCTGTCCGACGAGGTCGGCGGTGCCCTGGGTGAGCGCGTTGGCGCTGCTCACCTGGATCGGCAGCCCAGGTAGCGACGGCAGCCCGCTCGCTCGCTCCTGCTCGCGTAGGTGGCTCACCAGCGCGGCTATGTGCTCCAGCAGCTCCTTGTTCTGCACCAGCAGCTGGTGCGTGCGGGCCTGAAACCATTGATTTTCGTTAATTATACTATTCGACTACATAGCCGGCGAGTGTCGGGCAGGATTCGCCAAAGTTCGTTTCGTTCCCATCGTGGGTTCGCTGGAGTTTACATTTTTGTCTATTATGAAAAATAAAAAAATAATTTTGCGAGTAGTTTTGAAGTGAGTATCTAGTATTATTTTACTCGACTCAGATTTGACAAAAAGTTTGCAACGTACTGCGAGGAAACGTTGGATTACTTTGATCAATTGTTCTCAAGCTCGTTACATTCAAAACAGTAGAAAATAGTCTACAAACTGGCGGATAAAATGCTAATGAGAAATACCAAACTGTTGTTGGTCGGGGAAAATAATTTTCTAATTGAGCTTCAAGACGGCCTGAGAACAAAGAAAAACCCCGACAATGATGCTGTCTCGTTTAAATTATCTTGGATCGTCGTGATTCATAATTTTCCCGATCGAGTAATTGATCACTCGGCCGAGCGGTAATTTCACGCTCGTCCGCGATTATTCTAGACCAAAATCATCAAGATTCAATTTAATCCGAATAAATTAATTCTTTGATAGATGCGTTTTCCCGCGAATCAATGCCCCCCGGCTGAATTACACGAGCAATTTCTATAATCTCAATCGTATACACTTTACAATATTAATGCTAATTTTGCATCTCGAAAAGCTATTAAATTGTTTTTCAAGGTCACCAAAAAGATCCATCGGTAAAATGCTAGAAAATTATAGATAACAGCCGCGCATATTTTGGACTCTATAAGAAGGCCGACTGCAGTGAGATGTGTCGAGCGAGGAACAAGTTGATGAACGAACGAGGAAGATGTAGGGAAGCTGGTTGGGTGTCTGACCTGGGCCTCGACGCGAGCTGCGGTCTCGGCGGCTAGCTGGTCCTGGAGGAGTCGGGCGTGCGCAACCGCCGCCCGCGTCTGCTGGCTCTGCTGCTCGAGCCGCTCGCGTACCAGCTGGATCTCATGTTTCAGCGTGGTCAGCTCGTGGCCGTTCATCGGCTGCTCCGACATCGCGGTGCTCTGCGCGTTGGCGAGGATTAATCAATCATTATATCACATAAATCAGTCGCGTGAGCTTTTCAACGGCTCGTTCGTCGCTCGGATATGGAAAACGAATCAGCCTAGTCGGGTCGCGAGTGATTTACGAGTCGCTAATGGCTTACGCGCGGACAATTAGACACTCGTTGCCGCCGATGGGAATCAAGTCCCCCACATTTTAAAACTCAGGCGAATTAACGAGCGAATCATCGATCGCGCGAATGCCTCCCCCGGAATCTATATTGAATCGAGAGCCCGCCCCGGGATGGAACTCGACGCGCTTCCACCCCATTAAATTCACAATCGCGCCCGATTAATTGTGCGGCTCTTCGATCGAGTCGTCATAAATAATTCAATCCAATGAATAATTCCACGGGGGAATATTTGCAGCGAGCAATCGTAAAATCGTCGGCGGCTATACTGTGGAGAGACGCTACTTTCTGGCGCACTACTGCTCGCACGGGAGAGAAAAATAGCCCCGATTTATTCAGAGTCGTTGACTCGGGCCGAAGTGGCGCGCGGGATAAACGCGATAACGCCGCGAGTCCGCCCGAAAATATATAACGAGTATACGTCGCGCGACACGTCGAACCGAAGTAGCGCGCGTAGAATGTGTTATGACAAGTGTCGGGCGCTCGTCTCGAGTCGTGGCGTTAAAGGAGAGGCGGTGTCGGCTTTCCACGGAAGCAGCCCGAGAGCGGCCCCACGGCTTTTTATCGCTTCGCGCGTGCCAGCGCCGATATATATGCTCCTCTGTAGCAGGGATTGATATATATGTGTGTGTGTGTGTGTGTGGATATACTCACCAGGGGAGAACGTCGAACCGGCGAGGCGGGACAAACCGACGACGGGGGACATGGCTGGTCCAGAATCGAGTCCTCGGCATCGCCCAGCAACGAGATGTCTGCAATTCAAAACGGGGCTGAATTAGTCGGGTCCGATATCTTTGGCAAGTTCGAAGTCGCCCTAATGGAATTTGCAATGTCCAATCGATATTGGAGCTGTACAGCAATCGCCAAGTTGACATTTCCAGTGTTCAATCTTGGATATCAATATTCATCCAAATGCTCGGGCAGTCGAGGATTCCGATTTTGATTTTAATATTGGCTTTTACATTGTTCCTACATTTATTGTTCACTGGTTCAGCATTATTTTTTAATTCAATTTGCGGATGGTGAATTTCATTTTCATTCGTCGTTATCACCCGGTTAGTGACACTTGAACTAAAACTTTAGATTTGGTGTTCGATTGTTTCCAATTTGTCCGAACGAACATTAAAAACCATGTCATCCTTAACAAAAGTAAATCAAGCAAGCGAAAGAATTTATTTGTTTGTCACGTTCGTTGGAAAAAAGAGTTAAAATCAATAATTGTCACACGTGTCGAGTTACCATTTCATCAATATTTAATTTATTCCCATTTATTTTCATTTTACTTGAGTCTCAGAAATTCTTACAGATTTAACTTGCTTGATTCGTTGTTTCAATAAAAAGTAATTAAATCATCAAATTAGTGAAATTAATCTATTCTAGTAATTTATTAATCTATTCTAATTTGACTCATGCATCTCGTCAATTATTTGAAAAACTAGTGACGAACCAAATTGACGCCACTTGACGGTTTTATGCAACACTTACAACGTCCCGCGACATAAGCCCTATATGTGCTTTAACTTAATTGTAGGTTCTTGAATTGCGCATCGAAAAAAATCCATATTTTTTATCTACATTCTTCATCTTTATCTATTTTTTTCATTGTTCAATTATTTGTATTCCACATTTTTCTAACCTCCCCTCGCATTCGTTCAATTTAGACTTCTAATTCAGATTATTTCAATTTTCTACTATGAATGCTTCCATTGTTCCTCAACATATTATGTTCTGTGCATCATTTGTAAAAGATGGCGAACAATTGAAAGTACTGAAATTATCGAGATTGGCATTTAATCGTTATGAAATTATCGTTCCCAATTTGTGCGAACGATCGTCGAATATAATTTCAAAGCTTAGCTTCGTGCTTCAAGTATTATTGCTCGTATTGTAACTTTATCTACAAAGTTTTAAATACGTGAAAAATATCATAGATGCACCCTACAGTTGGTATTAAATATCGAATCAACATTCAAATCGATGTTGAATCAATATTTTAATTTGTCGATTGATTTCACATCAAACACATTTTAGACCAACATTGAATCACGATTCATCATCGTCATTTTCAATGCAAGTAAATTTCTAACCGTACAGCATACATCCGCCAAGTCACACGAACGGAAAAAAAAAGTAGAGTTAATTACCAACGCGGTATTTTCAAACACGAGCGTTCGCACTAATTCTCGTAACCGTTGGAAAAGTGCGGGACCAATCGGAGGATAAACGAGAGGGAACGGAACGTTGCGCGCATGAGTGAAAATTTCATAGATCCATAAAACACAATCAATCGGCTCATACAGTTTCCGCCCCCAAAGGAGGCCGAATGCATCGTGTAATATATCGCGATCAGGGGCGCGCACGTGCTCTCGTACAGCCGCACAATCCAATATCCGCGCGCGCAGCAAAGCAGAGCGCGTGAATCACTGATGGAGGCGCGCGAGTAATCCTTCAAAGCCCATAATACGGAACCCCGTAAAAATGTGCATTTCCCGACCGGTTTTTGCATCGGGCGGCCGATAATCACGTCGTTTATTATATTCGAATTTACAGCGGCGCGCAGTTTGCCCTCCCGGCCGGGCGGCTGTGCGTCGATACGATCGCCGCCAACTTCCTGCGCGAGACTCTGCTACATTATTTATGACGCCGCGCGCTGGCGCGTCTTTGTTCTCTCTCTCGCTCTCTCCATAGCCCGCGTGCCCGTACGTACGTATATATTCATACATACATACGCACCCGGGGACAATTGACAAATCGACGCGCAGGCCCAACTCCGAGAATCGCCATCGGTGCGCTCGACGTGAGCGGGGTTGGCGTTACATTGTTTTTCTTTTCCTTCGCGTTGCTCTATCGATAGATAGGCGCCCGCGAGAGTGTGACGGGCGCAAAACTCGCGGTCCCGCGATCGGAAATTTTCTCTCCTTCCCTCTGGTTTCGAGCGCGTTTCGAAACTGCAGCAATATCCGAGAGGAAGGAGAGTTTGCGCGCATCGATTGGCTGGCTACTTAGAACGAATTATCCTCCCGCCGGCGCGAAAATCGATTGCGCGCACCGGGACAGGAGGGGGGGGGAGCCCCTCGGAAGTCGAATTGCATTCGGTACGAGCTCTCTCGGCGCCCATTTGCATTTTATTGCCCGGGCTCGTCGTAAAAGCTTAACAATTCGCGAGACCGAGTCCGGGGCGGCGCGTATTATCATTAGCCTACTCATCCGGCGAGTTGTCGAGAGAGACACGGCTCTCGGGCCATTATACGCCTCGAGTGAGAGAGAGGGAGCGTTTTGCTTGGATTTAATCACGGCGAAATCACATTCAAAAGCCCGACGCGCGAACCGCTCCGACACCCATACTTATGTATATACACTGCACGCGAGCCTCGCTCCTGCAGCAACGATCCTCCGCGGAGAGAATGCGTATATACATGTATATAGCACAGTTTCCGCCCGAGTTCGCACACCGCAATCCCACCCACTCGTTGCGCGGCGCGTGCATTATACAAACGCGTCGAGCCGCGATACGTCGCGGAAAATCGATTCATAGAAAGTCCACACCAATTTACTCGAAATAACAGCGATCGCGCGAGTCGGTCATATAGCTTTCTCTCCCGCGCCCCGATTTTTTTACAGCCCCCCATTGTGCCATAGGCCACACAGCACAGTCGATGATTTTTCGCGATACTGCAGCGCACACAGACACTGGCGAGCGGCGGCAGCGGCGGTGGCGAATGCATAATGAATCTGCCGATGATCGGGACGCGATTCCGCTCGCGGAGAATAGGCCCGGAGGGCGGAAAAGTTCGTATACACGTGTATACGTACAGCTGCGTGTGTGTATGCGCGTGTATATATACGGAGTTGGTTAGCGATCACGAGCCAGGCGCGCGCTGGCGAAACGGGAAAACGAGATCGCGGCACGAGGTCAGGGCTACTTACGAGCCGAGGCATTCGCGAAAAGCCACGAGTATAAACAGAGGTGGGGTCTCCCGAGCGTTTTACGGGAATTCGCCTATATGGGATACACAGAAAGAGAGAGGGAGGGAGAACACAATGCTCGTACGCTGTGTATAGGGAGGTTGCGGCAACGGGCTCCTCGTGGCTCCGCTAAGCCTTGCAATCAGATGGATCGCTGATAAGATTGGGTACCGTTAGCCCTTTGGGAATTGGAGGTTCCTGTGCCTAGCTAGGCGAACACGAAGATCGGGCGGAGAGAGAGAGACAGAGAGAGGAAAGGAAAAAAGTCACGATCGGACGGGACGATTCGCGGTTGCGCGCGCGCATTAACGAATGTATTAGTCACGGCTGAATGACGGGATGCAAATCGCTCCTGCTATAGCCGTTGTACCCTCGTGAGTAGCTACATCGGGAACGACTGAGGTTGCGAAAATATTGCGGGCCGATCGTGTGTACGGACCGGAGGACATTTGTTTCTTCGTCGCGACAAGTCGCTCGGCCGTCGTATTAATACATAATTCAAATGATACCGTGGACGAAAGATAACTTTGACATTTCTATGTGCCTTTGTGGAAACAAATTTTGATTTTGTACTCTATAGAGATACCATTTCTATAGAAATACCATTGCCAGTGACCAGGAGGCACCACACGTTCCGCGGGTGACCAATCGGACGATGAAACTTTGCGAGATAGATATTTTGAGTGCCCGAACAGTTTATATCTGCAGCTATACCAGCCAATGCTTCGATTTCCCGGAAATTTTTGCGAATCATTATTGACTATGTATAAATATTATTGACTATGCATGAACCGTGTATATGTATATTTATGGGCTTCTGTATGCATACGGATTTACTCTAGATGCATAGAATCAAGGATTATTCAAAGAATATATCTCCGGTAAATCAAAACATTGACCAGTATGATTGTAGAGATGAACTATTTCAGTACTCGAAAAGTATCTGACGAAGTTTCATCGTAATTGATCGTCCGGAAGGTGTAGTCTATCGAGTTATTCGTCACTTTAAAAGAGATCAGTACGTCCTACCGATGAAATGCTGATATTAAAAATGATAGTTATCATAGAACAATACCATAGTTATCGTAGAGCAAGACTATTGTTATCATAGCCGAACTTACTGTGTGGCGATTGCATTGAATCTATAGTGAAATATGTTTCGATCATCGTTATTGGGTGTGCACGAAATGCAGAATTCAATTTTTATGTTACGATCCAGACATTCATTCGGATTCGAAACGAAAGAAAAAAACAAACCGCATCAAATAGTGAAGTATCTTCGTCTTGGTCGACGAGCGCGAGTCAATTTGGAGTCATTTGGAATAAGTAATCGCAGAGGACGTTTTTCTTTATCCGTGTCGGCCAGATGATGAACGTCGGACATGGAGAAAACGGGCCTCGAGGCATAATATATACATACTGCTCGGGTCTTATACCATTGGTGCAAACTGACCTTTGTGAAGTGAGGACGGCGAGGGCTGAGTCTGGTGTACGCTGGCGAACTCGTCCCGCTCGTCGTACTCGTCTATGGAGGAGCGCTGGTTCTCACCGCCGTCGCCGAGTCTGTCCTTCTCGTTGCAGTGGATCTGCTGCTGCTGGTCCTCGGCGCCGCCGACGCCGTTGCCCCCGGCGGGATTGTTCAGGCTGAGTTTATGGCACACTTCGAACGCCTGTCCCACAGTCCTCACGACCCGCATCGCCTGGCTCTGCGAACCCCCAACATCTCTTTAGAAAACGAGCGACTCGTGCTCCGGACATTTTTGCCCGAGGATACAGCGTGTCTTAAAACGTGTGTGTGTTTGTGACTCAGCACTGATGAGCTTTTCGTTTTGATTTACGGGCTATTGTGTTTTTTCTTCCTTTTTTTCTCTCGGCAAAGGACTGCAGTGGTGTTACATATATAGGCAGGGGCGACAGCTTCATAGTCGGGTGGTGTGCGCGCGCCGCGAGGGGATGTAACGGGGCCTGTGGAGATGGCGAGAGATATGGGTGATAGATTCGGTGTGGATAGCCGGGCCGGTTAGCGAGAAGAGAATGGATGCGTTAGCCGGTGGGATTTGTGCGCGCTCGGGAAGCGGAGCTGGAGATACGTCCGTATTGGTAAAAGGGAACGGAGCGCGTTAGGCTCGTTTCGACACCCAACATGCGCTCCTCCGCGGAAGTGTGTTTGGAGAGGCGCGCGCCCCAAGCGCATTGTTTGTTGGTCCGCAGGGAATTATTGACTAGGCTCGTTCGGTTAATCAATGGCACTCGCGGTTGCGATCGAGCGAATCGTCTAGTTGACAACTCGCACCTGTGAATCGATCGATCGAGTCTTTATTGGCCAGTGTTGGTTAGTACGTGTATATAAAAAAAACCGCTGCCAAGTGCCTCAGCAGTATGCTTTCTCAAAGTATTGCAATTGAACCTCAACTTGCATTAATCACCACTCTTTGAGAAAGCAAAATGAGCCTCTAACTCATTTCCTCCACTCTATAGTAACGGTTGCTATGGTAAATATCCAAGCTTCGGTGTTCTTACTTCTTAGTCGTCAACAGTTCCGAAAATAGACCTCTAACTGACTTTTCCCACTCCATAGTAACGGTTGCTAAGGACGTAAACAATGGTTGCTATGGTAAATGTCGGAGCTTCGATGTTCTTACTTCTTAGTCGTCAACAGTTCCGAAAATAGACCTCTAACTGACTTTTCCCACTCCATAGTAACGGTTGCTAAGGACGTAAACAATGGTTGCTATGGTAAATGTCGGAGCTTCGATGTTCTTACTTCTTAGTCACCAATAGTTCAAAAAATGGACTTCAAACTGACTTTTCCCACTCCATAGTAACGGTTGCTAAGGACGTAAACAACGGCTGCTATGGTAAATGCCGGA
>CM037084.1:51503201-51518393 GCA_020882725.1 Aphelinus certus
CTGAATTTTGTATCTCCATAGCAACGGTTGCTAGGAGAATAAACAATGGTTGTTCCAAAATGAATGTCTTATCGATTCTCATCGATCGTCGAAAGAATTCGAGACCCATCGTGCATTGATGATGATTTTTGGAGCTTTTATCAAAAACACGTTAGCAACGGTTGCTAGAGAAATAAACAACGGAATTGGCTGAAAATTGAACTCGACCGAGATTTTGCGGCGACTAACCTGTGTGCAAAATTTCAGGACGATCGGACAATTCCTTCGAGAGTTATCGTACGACAAAAAAAAGTGCACGTACGTACGTACATACGTACGTACGTACATACGTACGTACGTACGTACGTACGTACGTACATACATACAGACATTTTCGGATTTCCATGTTTTTCGACCCGTAGATTACGAAAATCGAGGTCCCGAAGTCCGATTCGGTGGGTCGATTTTTACCCCGTTACAAAGCTTTCTCTTTGAGAAAGCAAAAAAAACAAAGTGATAAAAATGTTGTAAAAACTCACGTATAAATCGGCAAAACAGGTAAAATGGCTAAATAATCATTCACTCAAATGTCACAGTACAGAATTGGTTCCGAGAGGACGAGTCAAGAAGAACTCTGGGGAGTAAAGCTCGAGAGAAGGGCGCATAAACTAGCAGTTCGGATGGCACGAGGCAGACTATTCGTTATAGACATATGCTGCCTTGATGCAAAACGAATAACTCAAATACTCGGTTCTCAAACTATACGCAGAGAGAACGTATATATGCTCGAGTTAATTAAATACCTGTTGTAACACTCTGCGTATGGTAAACAACAGTTTGCTACACTTCTTATCGGGCCAGGACAAAAAGCTTTTGTTCCGCCGACCGAGAGAGCTCGCTTTCACACCGTCGCTCTCGGGCGATCGTTAATCGAATCGAGCCATCTCGCCCGCGAACAAACGAAATATCCAAGCCACCGCCGCCGCGCGTCCCAGCCGTTTCATCCGAGCCCTTTTTCATCGGGACGAACGATCCCCTGCAGTTGCGCGAAACTTTGCCATTGGCGTTTTTTCCGCCAAGGGAAAGCAAAAAAAAAAAGCAAAGGGGCCGCGCGAGACGCCAAGTGAGAAGTTCGCCTGACCACTGCGCGGAATGAAAATTATATCGAGCGGAAAAAGCCGTTGCTTCCCGGGAAGCGTACACCGGTGCACGCCGCGGATATACGCTTTTTGCTCTCCGGGCGCCCGCCTCGACGAATCGACCGCGCGCGTCACACTTTTCCAAAGTTTTACGATTTCAAAAGTGGAACGGCTCTCGGGGAGGGGGAGAAAATTCGCGAATCCCTTTCCGGGAAATGGTAATAACGCGATGGGTGCGACCCACTGGCGACAGGAAAAACGTCGAGGGGTTTCTAGTATCCCCAGAGGGAGTTATTATGCGGAGTGCTGTCGATTTGTGGATGAATTAGTTTTTGCCAATACTGGCCGAAAGTTCCTCGGATTAGGAAGGTTTATTAAAATTCAAGAAGTTTATTCTGATCGGATGGAAAATTGAATGACGTTACCTTTAGTTCAAACAAGTTATGGGAGTAACTAAGAAATTTTCGAGGGAGTAGCAGCCGGATGAATCGAAGAGGCGCACCCTTATCAGTTTTAATTGCGGGTAAGAATGATTTATTCCGAGTTACATGTATGCTGCGTAGCATTAAATTAGCATCGATGTACACTATAGCCTTATCGAGACTCGAACGTTTCAAGCATCAATCGTTGTACGCACGAATAATTAGAATATCGTAAGTTAGCGCATATACGAACGAATATTCAATCAGTACCACTGAGACATCCCGATGATTAATTGCACCGAGGTTGAGCTACGGTACTACTTTAATCGCCAGATATATTATATAGAAAGAGAGATGGAGAAAGAGCGGAATAATGCGGCAAGGCGGAAACGTCATTATTATCAGAGTGTAACTTAGTTTCGAGTGCAGGTGTGCCTGTACGGCGCGTCAAGAGCTGTTATTAAGCGCGAGCCGCTGCCGGCAAGGGAATATTGTTTGCTGCACGTGCAGCGCGAGATCTACGCCGGGTTAAAAGTATTTAGCCGAGAACAACAGAGCGAAGGCATACTCGAAATTTCTTACAGTGCAAAACTCGCTGTGTTGACTCCAATGAAACGTTTTTTTCGCTATACAGTGAGCGAGATTCGACTGATGCTTATACCGTGAACTGTTGTACAGTGAGATTTCATCGTGAGGAATTCAGGGAGTAAGGCGAAAATGGATTCCGCGGAGACGTGTATACATATATACGTGACGTTCCGAGGAGACCGACCCGCGCTCTTGCTTTTTGCGCGTCTAGGATGAAGCTTATCCCCAGGCTTATCGCCACAAACCAAAAAAAAGTACGTGGACGTGTGTAAAGAACGCGAGGTCCGTTGAGCTGTGAGCTCGCTCGATATACTCGACGGTACGAGCAAGCGGTAAGTCATTCGCCAATGATAAGGACGATTTCAAGACGATTGACCCGACTTGCGACAAGTCGAAATGCAGATTTTATGCTTGACGAGGACAATTTTCCCGAAATCCTACGAGGCCCGGGGAAAAATTAACGTTCTCAAAAGTACGTAAACTTTTTTTACGCGTATCGAATTAACGGGGAAATTAATTTTGTTGAAAAACATCTGGAGAACCACGATGGAATATAGGTCTCGGCGTATTCTATATACTTGTGTAATCCGCAGTTGCCTCCTCCCCGGGCAATACTGAATTTCAAAGTTATTCCCCGACCCCGAGGTTTCCAGCGCATCTGTTACTTTGTCACTTTCAATTCGAGTTCGCCCGAAGCCCAAGGTGACTCGAGGGTCCTCCTCAATCAACGAAGCCGGTTAGAATGTCGCTTTCAGAAGCTTTACGTCGAAACAGCCGTGGGTGTGGAGCTATACACTTGCAGAAACTCCACCCGACGACTATACACACACACCGCAAAGGCAACGCAAATCAATTGTGAGTTTGGGTTAGCCAAAGTCTCACACGAAAACGGCACACTCAGCAAAAACCAAAACGAGGCAGCAGCAGCAGCGGGTTTAGTCGGTTATATTAGGCGAGTGACAAAAGTGGGCGGCGCGATGTACCTCGAGCTCGTCGAGCTCGGCTCGGCCGTTGGTCAGCTCGGCGGTGGGTCGCCGTGTCGCGGGCGGCTGGAGGCTCTTGGAGCGGCTGGGCGGCTTGGAGCCGCGCATCAGCGACAAGCGGCGGAACCCGAGGAAGCCCATTATCTCGGGCTCCTTGAACGAGAACTTCTTGCGGCCCTTGGGCGTCTCCACCATCTGCACGCCCGCGACGCAGCCGTCCGGCGCCGGGGACGCGCTCCGGCCCCTGCGCGTCAGCATGTCTCAGCTCTGCAGCCCGCGACTACTGCGCCATGTCGCCCGAGCCCGGTGCCGCAAAACTGTTGGTTGTCAGACAATGTCGTCGGTTTCATTAACAGCTCGGGTGCCGTTAACGTGGATTGTCCACCCAAATTTTCCTTTTCGGATGATTGTGGTTTCAACGCTCGGGGAAAATTATCATACCCGCGGTAGGTTTATTCAACTCGACGGAGATCACGCTATAAACAGCGGGCAAATTTGAACTCGCTAATCTTTCGAAAGCTTACTGCATGGAGTTGGATGAATCATTGGATAGAAGATAGATAAAAGGGAATTTTCACTCTCGTCACATGAGTTTTGATAGCAACGCATTTCTATATAAATTTTGTAGTAAATTTTGGGTTTGAAAAATGTGTGGCTTGTTGAGGTGCCCAAAAAACATTTCGGAATGTTTCATCGCGATTTGCAACTGATGACTGGTAACCTAAGTTGACAACGTCTCCTAGCGAGTGTAATGATGTAACTTTGGTGTTCTGGAGTTCTGGTCCATAAAGTATGGATAGCTCGAATTCCTACGCAAAATAATTTTCTGTTCGTAGTATACCCCACTCGTTTGTCAACTCGTTTTCGATACTCATTTTCAATCCCAATCGGAATCGTTTGTTCGAGTCGAAACGTTTGTGAAATCATTGGTTAAAAAACAGTCCAAAGCTCAAAAAGCAACGGATTTATCGTATGTACGCATACTTCTCTCATTATTCGCCAAAGTGAATCTCAACTCAACAAGCTCAACTTCGTCAAAGTGAAAACGTCACGGGAAACACGGATACTCTTCTCGCGCGCGATATTTCGAGTCGTGTGAATCAATTGCACTGCACAGGTGTCGAGTACGTCGAACAATAACACATACGTTGGTGTCGAGTATTTTTCATTCTTCCTTCGCGGCGCGTTCCAGAGCACACGCGCGTAATTACGGCATCGAAACGAAAGTAAGATAACGAATCCGCGGAAACTCGCGGCTTGTGAACACACACATTCGCGAGGCTCAGTGTAACGGACAGTTTGTTATTACAGCAGTCACGCGGTGGATCTCAGTCGAGCGAGTAGTGTGTATATAGTATGTACGGGCGGCCGGCGGTAAAACAAGACACCGCCCGACAATTTCGCCGCGGCTGCAAGAACGGCGATTAAAATTCAGCGCATCATAGGAAATCACTTTGGCGATTCGTTTTGCAGTTACCGTTTTAATTGGCCGCGCGTGCGCGCACCGCCAGCCGCACACAGCCGCTAATTGTTAGCCGAGGAAAAAGCGACTCGCTTCTTACCGTACGTCTATACGGGCGATTTGTCGCGCGCCATCCCCGCGGCTCGACCCCGCCAAGCCTCGCCACATACACTCGCGATATATCGATTTCAAATCGACACCTATAACTCCGTGTACAGTCGAAGAAGCCGAGCCTACATGACGAATCTCGAGGGGGAAGAGTTGTAAAATTGCACTTGGGCTACTTGCGGACGCTTCCTCTCGTGCGCCGCGGCGCGATTCCTCTGTATGGTCTCGCGACACTGCACTTTTTGCGGCGCGCGACCTCCTTAGCCGCGCTCGCCTCGGCATTTCGCCCCGCGGGCATCGCGATGTAACGGGAGAGAGACGCGCGCGGATGCAAATTCGCCGAGCCGCGAGAGAATCTATCGCCCGATGCCCCCGCCGAGGCCGGCCCCTCCACGAGACATTTTTACCGCGCCGCGCGGTTTGTATATTTATAAAACGCATCGATATTCGGCGCGCCCGAGAGGGGCAAGCAACTCCCAGCTGCTACGCCGAGTCGATCGAGCTATAGGCGTCTCTCGTGTATGCGACGCGCCGATTTCAATTGGGTATATATATACGTACTATTTTCTACTGTATGCGATTTATTCCCGAATCGATGTAAACCTCTCGAATCCTCGAGGTGACAAATCATCGCGTGAAGGCGGAAGAGCGATGGAATGGAACTACGCTGAATTTTTCACGGGTCGAAATTGAATATTCACTCGGGCTTCGTGTGATTTAGTGGCTTTGGAAATATTCGCTATCGGAACTCGTGGAATTCAAGTGGTAATATTCACTTTTGACACGTGAAAAATTAACTGCAGTTCCACTCGATCACTCCTTTCGACCTCCGTACAGTTATTTACCACCTTCATACGCTGGTTTTTCATTATAAGGTTGATCGCTCGGCGATGCGAGCAGAGGGTGGTTCTTTCCCAGCATACGCGGGGGCGTTTTGTGATCGGCGTGGAAAAAACAACGGTTCCCTCGTCTTTTGCCTTCGTCCGAGCTTGATTTTTCGGGAAAATATCTCTAGATTGATTTTGCCAGGGTATTAGAGATAAGCTGGGTGATGATAAATCACTATAAATGGATAAAAAATGTGTAAGAACGATTTATTCTTAGAAAATCCATTGCCGAGTTACGATGTACTTACTAGAGCAACTCCAACAGTTATGTTGGTTTTCATCGATTCACCGATTCTCCGACGCGAAATTGGTCATCAGTTACATTCCCGATATCTCATTGAATCCAGTTCGAGACGTCAAAGCCGAGATCATTACTGAGATTCCCGATATCGCGATTGAATTCCACAATAGAATACTTCACGCGTTGTAACTCAAGCTCGACTGTTCCGTCGGATGTTTCTCCAGAGCGAATTTCGAAGCCCACGTTGACGTCACGCTGCCTCCTCGGCTTTTTCCACATTTCCCCGGCGTTCTCGAAAGAATAAAAACTCTAAATCCGGAAGGAGAGCCAAAAGAAATCGGTCCAATAGCCCGGTTTGTTATCCTATATATCCCTCGGCACGAGCCTATACATATATATGAATTTTCAATTAGCCGTTAACTGATTCGACTCGTCTAGTGCGCGGCTTGAAATTACTCGGTCTCGGGCGCGACTCCACCCTGTTGGCGCGGTCATTACGACCGGATATTATTCGAGCGACGCTCGGGGAAACGAGCGGGTAAATTGTGAATTCCCGAGAGGTACAGCGCGGGATAAACAGATACGGCGCGCGCGGGCGCGCAGATCTAATTTTCCGTGAAAATTAACGATATCTCGGGGTTCGCGGGATTTCGCTGCCCGTCAACCGCGGTGACGATGATGGACGTAAGGCCTCGGTTGTTAGAAGTAATTCAACCGCCGGCAAAGTGTCGCACCAACTGCATCAGTAATTATCCCGCCTACGTTCTACTCTCGACGCGTATGTTGATTCGAGAATCATATGTATATATATACTTGGAATATTTATATTGGCACATTGAAACGCTGCGTAACCGTTGAATGACTTTTAAAAATAATTCTCAATCTTTCGAAATACCAACGGATTCCGGCCGGTTTTTATATTCTCACGTTTCGTGCAGTGGTCGAAATGATCATTCGTTATATCTTAAGCACGAGATTCATGGAATCGCGGGTAGGAAGAAGAAAAAAACCAAACAAAGTCGGCTGTAGACAAACAACAAGATATTGATGATAATGAGAAAGCGTATATAGTACCGCCCACGCGCGCGAATACCTAAAAGCTTATGTGTCGTGTGTGTATATATTCCCTCTATCGCTCACATTACGGTATACAATGCGCTATTATGATTCGGAGCCCCCGCGTTTGCCTCTTAATTGATTATGACTAGCTCACTCTCTTTCTCGCCGCACACAGAAAGACCGACGAAAATTCCCAAGCGCGTCACGGTATAGGTGTGTATATACGTATATACAGTGAGATGTTTACATTGCACTCGCAAAAGTTCGAATATCATTCGGCCGGTTGTTGAAAAATCTCGCGTAAACTCATCCGGTTAAATATAGACATTTCTCCTCGTGGATGGCAACGGAAATATTGAAAGTAATATTTGACGAGGAATATCGTGTGGGCTAATACAGGATAATTACGTTATTCAAATTTGACTATTCTTTCCCGAAGCGGATCACGACTATCACGACGGAAAGGACCATTGGCAGTCGTAAATTCTGCCCATTGTTCCAACCGTTATATCGAGGATCCGCATAAGGATTTATTTTTTTTCGGCTCACACAGCCCGTTAAGGAGAAACTGCTTTTTTCTAGACTCGAACCCAAATTAATCCCTTGCATCATCCACTGTTGCGTTAAAAAACGTCACACTACCGATGAACCAGCGAATCGACAGACCCATCCACCCCTGTTTATCGCCACTCCACTACCGGAAATACGAGACGCGGGTGTCGAATTTTCAACGCGTTTTCCCTGCCCCCGACAATCATAGAAAAGGAAAATTCGATCGAACAAATACAAACGCACACGCAAATCTAACTTACCGAGATGACTCGGGACTGGAAGCGTCCGCGAGGGAAACGCCTCGTTAAAATCGATCACTCACGGTGTACCCCGACAACGCTCCATCGGGAGGGGACCCGCTTGCCGCACCCGGAACTGTAATACTTATGCCCTCGCCCCCGAGGAAAGAGTCGCGGGAAACTGGCTGCCTTGGCCGCGGCTCGCGAAAAACTGCCGCGAAACAAATATCGGTGTCGGCCCGGTGAGCCCACGACCACGTCTGCACGGGCGAGAGGAAGAGAGACGACGAGCGTGTCCCTCGTTCCCGTCTAATGCCGCTCCGGAGCGCCTTTATTTATAGAGAAAGAGAGTGAGACGCGCGCGTATATAAGTGGTGCGCGCACACTGCGCCGTGCACATATATACGTATATATGTAGATATACACAGACACGCGCGCGGCCAGGGGCCACCGGAAAAGTTGGCACGTGGGCGTAGTGGCCGGGGAAAGCCGCTCTACACGTGTTCCCCCCGGGTTGACACCGGGGAGAAATGGCAAATCCTATGTACCGGCGATTTAAAGCTCGCGGTTAAATTGGAAAATCGTCTGACTCTCGTCTGTCGAGGGGAACGAGGCACACAGCCGGTGTGAATTGTGTTTCCGTCGCAGACGGAGGGGAAGCGAGGGTATATAGACATGGGAGCGGCTCGCAAGGAGCGTTTAACGGCCAATTCACATTGACGGGGGGATCGATTCGTCGGACTCTTTCTCCTCTTTAATGTACGAAGCGCTATATGAATGTCATTGTTTTCGTGCGGCTGGGCGATAACGGCTCAAATGCCGCCGGGATGCATATATAAGCTGAGAATTTAAACTTGTCGAGCGAGCTGGTGGCTCGGTGCCAATTCATCTCATTTTGTTTTCGGTTTGATGGGCAAAAGTTGAGCGGGTGCAATGCGTTTGGTCGTAAATCGTTTGGGAGTCCGTTCGGAGCCATGGCGAGAAGGGAGGGGCGCAAAAGAAAAAAAGAGCCGCCGGCTCGCGGACGACTCACCTTTTTACTGGATTTGAACACGTTACACCTGAACGAATTGCCGCTGCTGTCTCTCGCGATGTAACTGAAGATCTTCAGGTCGTGGCTGTCGTGCGAGACGTAGAATATCCTGTAGATCGGGTGGTGCATTATCACCAGCTTGCTTTCGTCGAACAAGTTCTGTTTTTTCTGTAAAATTGGAAACTGAAAGTTTGAACAGTTAAATAGAGGAATTAGATTATGTTTCGGGTTTGCTTTTTTTTTTGAAAGTCGTCCGTGCCAAGTGACGAACTCGTAACGATACGAGGGCGATGGAAGAAATTGAGGATACCATAGATCGTCTGTCGTAATCTTGTTAATGAATTATACGAGTTATCTAATTTTTTTGTCGTTTAGCTGTATTTCGAGTCAGTTCGATTGTCGTAATTCAAGACACAGATAATTTTTTGATTGACCCAGAGCGACAACACAGAGCTGACAACGACTTATTAAAGAAAGTTCGACAATTGAGTATTGCGCGAGGAATTCGTTGGCTCATTGCAATCGATAGTTTCCAGGACAGTTCAACGGTCGATCTTTAATCCTAGAAACCATTAATTTGCCGTATAACAGACGTATATAAATTCGGATCATCCGTCTAGTATGACAAACCGTCTTCCATGGAATGGGCGCGAGCGCTCGTAAGAACGCAATTTTCGAAGAGGTAAATCTCGAATTCGTTCGACTAGAAATCTAATGCCGGGGGAATTTGGCAAACGCGCGCCGGACCCCGATGCCAAATGCCCGTTACTTTCGCCGTAAATCGCGGGGATTTTCGTCGAGGCTCGGGCTAACTGCCCCGCGACACACGACTGCGCGACCTCACGACCATTACTCATCGCGAGTCCTCGCGTCCGATCGGTATAACAGCTCGCGAGCCAATTCAAAAGTCATCGCCGCGCGAGAGCTGGATCTCCCGGAGAAAAAACGAGTGGGGGACAACGTACGTCGATTTCGGCGCTAAAAATACCCGTCACCTGCGCGCGGATTACGAAACGCCTGGCGCTCCCCTACGAAAGCCAACGAGCGAGAAACGGAGCTGGGGATGAGGCCGAAGGAGTAGAATATGTAAAGTATCCGTGTGTATGTATGTATACCTTCTTCTTCCTGAGCGTGACCTTCAGCCCGTCCACCGAGACCTCCAGCGTCACTTTCTTCTTCTTGATCCCCTTAGCCTTGAACTCGAACTGCAAAAAGACGTATAGCGCGCGCGGCGCGCATGAGTGCGGCGAACGAGACGAAGGAGAGCTGCTCCGCCGTCTCTGAGTGCGTGTGTATAATATGTGTGTGTGCGTGTATCGATGTATATATGGATCGAGCGTGAAAACGAGTTTTCGCCCAGACGTATGCGTGTGCGCGTGTGCGGGTTTTTGTTACATAGTATGTTTGTGTGTGTGTACTCACGCGGATCCTGCGCATCGCCGCCACGATCTCCATTCGGCTGGTGGGTCGAGGCACCTCCATCGAGCCAATGAACTGCAACGTCAATAAAGCCTCAGTCGCGAACGGTAAAAATGAATGAATTTTCAGGCCCATTGAGCAACGAGTGCCTCTATATATGTATATACGTGTGTATATATGCACCTCGGCGAGACCGACTCGCAGTCCCTTTCGTCCGGGTTGTCGGGGTTTTTCGAGGAGACTGTGTAAGTATATAGCACACGCGGGACGGGCTCGCCATCGGGTGAGATTAGCGTGGCCGTGTTAAGGGGTCTCGGCTGCTTGTGCGCGTGCGGCTAATTGATCTGTCAGTGCTGATACCGAATGCTGTGTTGTATGTGTACCGCGAGCGAGAGGGAAAGTGCGAGCGTAGAAAGCAATGGTATCAAGATTGTGTGTATACGAAGATACAATCTCAGCTTATCTGCGATGCGATTTTTGCGAGGAGTGTCTTCTCCCCTCGACTGCCGATAGATACTTTCGCGATCTGGAATTTATCGTCGATTCGCTCTGGTGATAAACGTTTCACCTTCGGGCGACCTGATCATCGATGAGACTCTTCGAGGTGTTATACACCTGGACCGTTTATATACTATCTCAGATTGAAATAGTCGGAATTGCATAACTGATAAAAACAGTAAATAAGAGAACTGAAAGTTGGAAAAATTTTAATGATTTTTGCAGTTAAAAATATATTCACCATTTTCGTCGATTATGCGATTCGTATTGATAGATTTTTTCACTATTTCACATTTAAAGTGTTATAAACTGACGATTTGGTTTCCAGGAAATATTCCCGAATCGTTATTGGTTTTGTGCACGTACAGTTTATATCTGTGTACATTCAGAAATCAATTGAAATCGTACACATGCTTAATATTGAGAATAATTGGGGCACAATATCTCTGTAAAATCGGAACGTTAGTCTGAATGGCTAGCACACAATACACATATGACAAAGTTTAACGCGCCAAAGCATCTTCTTTTCTGAGGTCTTTCTGTAATTTGAATTTAACGTCTTACATATTCTTTGCCGCCGAATAAGAGGCTATTCGAGAAGAGAATTCGATAGAGCCGGAGTCCGTGATTTTCCTTATACAGAATCTACTTCTCAATCAAATTCTTCCTGTGAACACTTCTTCAAGGAGAAATGTGCCAAGGATTACTCTATTCAAATAAGAATATATACGAGCTCGGACCCGATATCAATCATACTGAAAATGGATATTGGATGAATATCGGCAGAACTTACTGTACTTCGAGTCCAATGGCAACTGTTGCAGACGGACAATGAGAATTATCAATCGTATCAAGCAGTATACATATATCTCGAGGATATTTTTGGGCGATTCGTAAAAATTGCTCATCATAAAGTTTCTCCGAGTGAGACACTAAATTTCCCCCGCTGCACATGAAACTCTTTTATGACAGACCAATACACGTGGGAAGGATGCATCTATATCATACTACTTTCTTCTCGCGATATTTTCGTTTTCCATCCAAGTTTCTATCATAAAATAGCAATCGAAAAGCCGGCAATAATTGAAAAAGAAAATGAAAATGTTCGTGCAGCTAATATCGCCAGTGTGTATACGTATGAGCGGTTTGGTGAATGAAACACATTTGAAAGTTCGCCAAATGCAATTAGAAAACGTTACTAATCAAGTCGATACGATAACATCATCATCGTCATGGTTTAACTCATTTATTGGTGCCGATAATCATTCGCTTCTACACATTCTAATAATACTCTTCTGTTTTGGGAAAAAAAAATCTGCTTCAAACTTTTTCTCCCCCCGTAAGATATTTATAATCTACCGCACTACACATTTTAGTATAAATTTGTATCGTAAACTGAAAACCGAGTTATCTCAAATAAATTGTTTAATTGAATGGAAACTCGCTATCGATCATTATAAATCAACGTAGCGGCCAAATGAATTCACGCTAACCACTTTCAATACACTGATGACCAGAGACAAAACAAGAATTAAAAAAAATTAGACATTTACCACCCGAATAAGTAAGTGAGGGCAAACGGTTTAGAATCTAAAGTCTTATTACGTGTTTTTATGCTTCCAAACGTACTAGTATTTGTAAATTTTGCATAGGATTACTCGCTCATACACATTGTGTTCCTGGATACCTGCATTTTTATTTCACTCAAACCCTCCCACCTCCATGTAACTGGACTTTAACCTATATATAGAACTGAATTTACGCGCGATAAGATGAAGTTCAAGAGTTTCCCCATCCCCGCACTGAGAGAAAGAATTAGTAATGATTACTATATTCTAATTATGTTTTCAGTGCAATAGAAGATGTTGGATTTTTCCCAAGTGTGCCGATTAATTTGTTACGAAGCCACAGCTCTCATTATATACTTGTGAAATCAAGTACAATTTAGCAAATTTGAGTCCACAGTATTTTCCAGTAAACACCATCGCACCACAAGCGCGGAAACTCTTGTCCGCACTCGTATACGATTATTGATTGACACAAGAACACGGGATCCAAGCTGTAAAGCATATTCCCCGCGATAGCCAAACGCCCCCTCCCGTATATCTCAGTCAAATTATACTCTGCCCGTCCAGAGGAGCGTCTTTATCTCGCGTATCATCGCGTCGACGACTCTTAGCCCGGCTCGACCGTAGCGCGACCGACGTGCGGAGTCAATCCAATCGATATTTCCCCGCACTCGTTCGGCGGACAGTCGCAAAACTCGGACGTACGATGCGGCACGGGTATACACATGCACGCTGCAGACGCCCAGTCTACGTACTATATACATATATACGTAATGGAGAAAAAAAAGAAAAAAGATCCAGCAGACGCGTGCGCTCGCGGGCTGTAACGAGAAAGCCGAGAACAACAAGTTCATGCGCGTAAAAGGAATTGAAATTGCGAATAGAAGTTGCGCGCGTGAGACGTATGTGTGTGTGGACGTACGTACGTATGTATCCGTGTACACTTACGCGCGCCCCTCGGTAAGGCGGGCACGTATTTATATGTACGCGTGAGCGCGCGCACGCACGCGTATATCCGAACAAGTCGATATATAACATCACGGGGGGACGAGACGGCAGACGGACGCGCGGCGCCGGCGGTCAGGTTCATAGCCAGAACCAAGAGAGAGAAAGAGAGAGAGAGAGAGAGGAGGCGAGGGAAATTACACGAGCCAACGACAATGAGCATATTGCGGGGAAGGAGCTATATGTATGTATGTACGGGCGAGAGCTGCCGCGATAATTTTTGCCGGGGGAAACACGCGGAAGGATGGATATTAAATAATTAATTTGGTTGTAGGAAATGGACGTGGGCGGCGGGTGGGAGAATACGCGCGCGTAATGTAACGGGCCCGCGATAAACCGATGCATGTACGATTGGAGCACACGTGCGCCCTGCTCATTCTCTCGCGGTGCTGTTTGTGGATATGTGTATGTATATATATCTGCGCTTATTGTCCGCGCGGAACAGGCGAAAAAGTATACGGCGCAGTTGGATTTCATGGTGCATTCTGTTGAGAATGTTCATCTCGAGATCGTTTATGATCGTTTGGAAGCTGTATGAGTGTGTATGACGGACGGGCTGATCGATGTGTAGCGCCGAGACTGTTGGAAAGTAAAAAATCCTCGCGCGTAGTAGCGTTTATTCGAGGCCGTATCCCGAGCGAATCGCTATATAATGTTTACTTTGATTACGCCGGTTGAAAATCCAATGGAAGCGTTTCGATATTCACGGAAGCGACGAATTCAATTTTGAATAACTCACGCGGTTGATCCATGGGATTACAACGCGGGGTCTCGTTGAACGGTGTACATTATAGATCGTAATTCATGCAAGATCGACGGGAAGAATCGCGCGCGCTTGAAAAAACAGTTGGACGAAATTTAAAAGGTTTGAAAAGAGTAATTTCTTTTCAGGGAAGTTGACACGAGGAAGTTACCGAAAAATCGTATGCTCCGATGAATATTGATCGAGTGTCGCGCGCGCCACTGAACACGCGTTCGTTTTCGTATGTATAGATGCCGGCGACCTATTCGCGCGTCTCTTGCCAATGACTAATGCCACGAGTCTATCGTCGAGTTGTCTTTCGTTCGAATTGACTCTTACCGTCAACGAATGCTTGAAATAGCTCGAGAGTACTATCGTACCGAAAATTTTTCTCTGCATACGCAGTTTCCTTCTTCTGTGAATCTCTCTGTGCAGGCCCTACGCACATTATATAATCCACACAATCTTTTTCATACCCCATTTCGAGAATTCCACGTTGAACGCTCTAACGTGTCTCTTCCGGATGGCGTACAGAATCGATAAGACATTCAAAATTAACCGAGCGTGGGAATGTCGATCGAGTATAACGATAATATACTCGTATACTCACGCGTCTAAAGAACTCACGACAGAGCTGGAGTAAATATACAGAAGAAGTATTCCTAAGAGAGATAGAGAGCAACGGGGATAGCGATTTGGCTCTGATTTTTCAACGCGAATAGAGCGAGCGAGCGGGAGAGAGGGGCCAAGTGTCCTTGGCATCTGGACAACGACATATTCGGCGACTGCCAATATCGCGCAGCGTACTGCGGAGGGAAGCGAAGAAAAAAAAGCACTCCGACGCGTGTACACTGATAAACAAAGAATAGCCATGGCCGTAAAAGGGGAAAATAGACGCGAGAACTGCGATAGCGGAAGCGAAAAAGCCGAACGTGTACGAATATGTATGCGTGTAGCGTATATATATATATCCTCAAAAAAACCTTTTTTAGAAAAAGTAAAAATGTTGCGTCAAGCATGTGGCAGAACTAGTTTATCTCTTATATTACTTAAAAAAAAAATGAAATCTATAATAGACACATGAGTCAATCTATTATTTCATCAGTATTCATTCAGATTAATTCTCATATAGTTGGAGTATTACGTACTCTTATTACAGTTTACATACTATAGAAGACGTTGTCAACTTTAACTAACCAATTACGAAAAAACTTACCAGGATGCTCTTAGGTACCTCAGCAATTATTTGAAGAACTAATGACGAACCA
>CM037084.1:51518413-51669286 GCA_020882725.1 Aphelinus certus
CTGCTTCATCAGGCTACCGCGGCTAACTTCATGGTAATAACAAAAAATGATCTGAACAAAAATCTGGTCGGGAGAAAAAAGTAGTGGATCGCTTGACACGGTACTCCAAACTCATTATTGCGAACGAGTTTTTGAGTATTTCTTTTTGTCAATTGCTAAATTGGAATGCTAGATGATCATGAAATCCTGTTTCGCATCCAAAAAAAGTCGTTTTGGCTAAATTAAAGCCAATGTAAAAGTCGAGCGTGCAAACTCAAACATTATATAGTCGCGGTGTCTTCTGCTTGACGCATGGAACACTACCGCGTTCCGTGATATTGTTCGCCAGCACTTTGCCCGGACGCGTAGCGTACACGGACACGTATATCTCGGTGGGAAATATATATTTTATGCCCTTTTTTATTTTTCCCCCGTCCCTCGATATTGCCAGCCGTCCCGAATGGCGTTTCGCCCAAACATAACTCGGATGCTCGGGAACTGACATTCGAGAGCCGGGGTGCCAAACGCGCGGGAGGATCGATCTCCACATAAAATCCGTGCTCGAGATAAACGAATACAAGGAAATAATTGTATAATAGTCAGATTCGCCATTGCCATTATCACGTGCATAAACAACGAGATGGACTACTCGAGGATAATCCGCGAATGTCAAGTGTGAATAACACGAGCAATAACGAGCCCACCAGTCCATTCGCTCGAGCGTCCAACCCGCAAATCATATACATATACACGCTACTCGGTGTAACGATCGAACTCTGCTGAGATATCAGTTCACGTGTATACACACGCATGCATACACGTATACGCGCGCGCGAGTTGTGTTGATCAGAAGCCAAGACGCAGACAGACGGCTGAACACACGAGCTGCAGGCTCGAGCGATCAGGACACATGTATGGTTGCGGCGAGCACGAGTCATTGCCCTGAAATCCGTTTACGGGCGCCGGGACGTGCGGATTCGTATACACCTGCGCGCGTATACTCGTATAGCCGAGCTAACGCGCGCGTAATATGTGTATACACACATATGTATATTCATTAGTTCAGCTTGTTAAATATTCGCGGGAGAAAAGGGAGGGGAAAAGCGGGTGTGTGTGTGTGTTTATATATACCTTGGCGTGGAAAACGATTCCACGATGGAACGCCTCCTCGCTGTGCAGTGGTATCCGCGTGTCGTACTCGTCATTGTGCACGAGGTTGTACTGCTTCTTGGAGGGCATGCTTCCTCTTGGCCCGGCTTCATCCGCTCTCCTCGTCTCCCTCTGCCTCAGCTTCCCCTGCAACCATCGGCAACAAACGCACTGCGTCAACTTTTTTTTCCACTTTTCTTTTTCCCCTTTCCTCCGCCCGTGTATACGCGCGACGACGCGACTACTGCACTTCTGGCAGTGGACGCGAGCCTCCCCCTCGTTTCCGCTATTGCCTCGCGAAAAATGGAACGCCATGCGTGCGATACATCGCGCGAAACGAGCGGAAAGTTTATAGATGTAAACGTATACCGTCCGCAGATTTTTACCCGCGAGCTGTATACACTGCAGTGCCGCGGGGGCAATTTGACTGACGCATGATGTCATTCAATCGCGGCTGTGCCCGCGCGAGCCACATACATACCATAACGTGCGAATTCTCTTATTCTACGAGAGTCGGCTAACGGGCGATTTTGCCCAGGCGCACAACGGAGAAAGTCCGGCTTCAACCACTCTCGGCTGCTGCAACAAATGGCTCGGATCGTTGGACGAGACGACGGACGTGGTACAGAGGATTTTTGTACTTTTTTTTTCAGAAAGAAAAAAAGTGGCCGTCCGTCTCGGGTATACTCGGCTCCTTCTGTATAAGCTCTCGCATCTCCGTATATACTCAAGCTCGCCAAATTTATCCGCAAAGTTCAGGGGTACGAGGTACACGTATATATATACGCGGCAAGGTTGAAATTGCATCTCGGCGCTCTCGGCCCTGAATCGTGATGAAGGGCTCGCGATAAGTTTCATTAAAAGGCCGCAGCCTCCTTGGCCGCCGCGCGGCTGCTGCAGAGTAAACGAGAGCCGCGCGCGTATCGGCTCGCTCGGATCTATTTATCAGCGCCTCTCTCGCGCTATATATGTATAGGTATATACGTACACACACACGTATACGAGGAAAAAAATATGCGCGTATGAGTGTATATGTACAGGAGTAACGGCGCGATATTTACGGCGCGCTCGGGGAATCGCGCGGGCGGGCGACAGTTTTACGCTGGCGCGGCGATTCTTCCCTCGCCGGATCCCTCGAGGGGTTGTTATATACGGATACGATACACAACGCGCGCGCAAGAGAGAAGCTACGTCATCGAGCAGCAAAGGAGGGATTCGTAACGCCCTGTATACACGTGTGTGTGTATTTTCAGATCCGCGCACCTGCAGCATAGCTACCTTGTATACGGCCGTGTTCGCGGCTTGGATGGGATTTGAGGGAGTCAGCTGTGTCATTGATTGATATTCCGTCGTACGTATGCACTATTGCGGGCTTTCCAGGATGATTTCGAACGCATTTCATCATCGCCACGAACGGCATAGTCTATCTTTACCGTAGGGATACCGGTCGATGTACATTGAGTGTTTCGAATTGAAATTCCTTTATCGAAAATGATGCAGGCCATCATACTGCGAGCTATATCCTTTGAGAGTTTCGACCTGGTCTCAGAGCACGAGCGAAGATGTAAATCGGAGCAGCCTCGCGAAAAATTGAAAGGGAATCATCGTTGGGAATATTGAAAAGTGAAAATAGAGTTTCCATTCAGCTATGGTTCGTCGAATTTGAGAGACGATACCAAATCGCCTCCCGACGCAACGAGACACGTCGCGAACTTCAAACGTAATATCAATAATGGGTATAGGTCGCTCCAAGTCGTTCATTCGTGTATATATAATCATGATGTATTCGCGGATAAATTAATAGACGCATTTGTCGGCTTTACGACCGCGGAGAAAGAGCCGTGTACCAATTAGCGCGACATGTTTATATTGTATACAGTCTGAATCATTCATCGTGCGCGAGAGAGCATAGTTGCCCATTATCTCTCGCTGTGTGTGTATACATATCTATATACACATTTGATTTATGAATCTGCCGAGTGGAGATCGGAAGGCACCCGAGCAATCGCGGAACGGCTGCACTGCAGTGTCGCCAGGTGTATCCGAGACACCCGATAGATGCGTATATGTATACACATATACAGCGAAGGGGACAAAAAAGAGGGAGATACGAGATGAGAGAGGGAGGGAGGAGCTGACGGGGAGAGAAAGGGAAAAGACAAAAAAGAAGACACGAACGGGGGAGGGGAGGATGTAGGTAGTTGGCAAAAAATACTATACGTCGTGTACGGGAAGACAATACGTGTATACATACGTGCCGGGGCGCTCGTACAACAAACCATGGCTAAGTAATGAATGAAATTGAAGTGCTCCGCGAATTATCGAGCCCTATAACATACGACAAAGGCTTTCCTCGGCCGGAATCGCCACGTGGCCCACCGAGTTATCGATTCGCGATTCCACCTGTACTTGGCTGGCCGCGCGCGAGAAAAAACCAGGAGAGGAGTGAACAATCGAGGCGACGAGACGAGCGATGAAAACGAGAGCTGCCGCGCGCGGGACGAAAGCGAAAGCGTATATAAACGTATACCGGGACGCGCTGCACGGGTACATGAGCGCTTGCACGCGGGGATTCGAAGAGGGACAACGAGCGGCGGGAGAGAGGGATTTATTCTCGGTTGTCTCTTTCATCCACTCCGTCCGCGGAATGCGGCGCGAGGGTGAAAAAAAGACGAGCACAAAAGAAATTCGGACGCAGCGAAAGGGATATATCAAGGAGCGAGCGAGAGAGGGAGAAGAGCTTCTGGAGTGTGTGCACCGCGTGCTTCAAAGTTCGCCACACTGCAGCACACAGCGGGGGAGAGTAAATTGTGCGGCCACGAGAGGGACTCTCCGCGCGGCTTGTCTTTGGTTTATACCGATGCGCTTTAGCGAATTGTGCGCGCCGGGTGATTTTTTAACGTTTTTCTCACTTTTTCCCCGCTTCCCACACACCGCAAAAGTGCCCTCCCGACTTTTGTGTGTATATTACACTTGCGCTCAGCGCCACGAGTTCAATATTCACCGCTGACGGCTCCGTAACCATTATATATTCCCTCGACGAATCGTGAAAAATCGAGACGCTCGAAAGAGTGATATAGAGTCCAAGTGGGCCTCTCGCGCGAATCTATAATCTCCAAAATCGATTTATTCAAACGAACGAGTTGGCGCGAAGTAAGTAAAACTCTCCTTAACACTCGGGCGAGCTGCGGGTGGTCGGGGGGGAAGGGGGGATCCGAATCGCCGAGTTCCAGCGATAAATCATCGCGATCGCGCTCGAAATTGTAATTCCGCGTATAAGAGGGAAGGAGCTCGACACAAGGCAATCGCGAGCCGAAAAGCCGTGGAACGAGCTCGATTCGTGAGACGATCGACACGCGTATATACATCGGTGTGCGGCACACGTAAATACATATAGACGTGTTTGTGTTTGTGTGTGTGTGTACCTCTGGCGGGCGGGCGCCCAGTCAAAGGCCTATCCGCTGACCGCGTCCTCGTGTACCCGCACGGTATGTACACACGGTGCACGTATGAGCGTCGCGGACCAATATATAGAGGCAAGGCCGCATTATAAATGGGTCATTTGCCGCTAAGGACCGATCGCGGCTATAAATAACCCGGCTCACCTCTCGCTCTTTTTGTTGCGCTTCTAAAAATAGACGCGTTCGTACATTTATAATACACGTACCTCACGGAGGGCAGGAAGGGAGGGTAAAAGAACAAAAAAATACGAAGCGGAGAGTCCGCGCTCGGCTATGATTGCGCTGGTGTACTCGCGCAAAAAGCGCCGTCTCTCTTCCATGTATATACAGTCTCTCTCGCTGCACGTGTATATATATATTTATATATACGCGATCCATCCCGACGAGAGAGAGAGAGAGGCGCGGTGAATCACGCGGAGCGCGCGCTCGAGACTCCTGGCAAAAAGGAAGATGGAACTGGAGACACGCCTCGAATTCTTCGTGTGTGTGTGTGTATATACATCGGGTGTATAGGCCGGTTTTTTCTGATGCCGCGGAGGATCCCGAACGACGGAGCTAGGCCACACTTGGGTATACGTGTGGGGTAGCTCGGCTATATAGTGTATATGCAACAGAGGGATTATTAAACGAGAGACGGCTCGAACAAATCGTCGTTGATTAAGACGAGTCGACGCGCGCGACATCGGGGATGAGAGTTGCTGTTTGCCCTAGCGTTGACAGACGGTTTTATTAATTCGCCCCCCTCCATGTGCAATATCTCTCGTCCCGTGCATATCGCGTATCGACGTCGCGTTCGCGTATGCAATATGTACACACACACACGGGGCGGCGAACGAGTGAATTTTTTTCCATCCTATATAGTGTATACACACTCGGAGTTATCTCTTGGTCAACGAAGCGTGCTGTTCTTTCTTTTTGCCGTACTCATACTGATCCGGAACTCCGGCTCCGACGTTATGTCACACACCACGACAGGGAAAGAACGTCCTCGACTTGGAATTTGAATTAGTGTCTTCGGGGAAAATATACCGCGAGATATTTTGGGAAGAACTGTACACGTGAATCACTTCGCCGACTCGTATCCGTTCCGAGACGTGTGTCTGCGCGTGCAAGATGTATACACACATTATTTTCAGTGTAAACTTTGCATCATCCCTCCTTTGCTATGTGCACGCGCGCGAGCGTTCTTTTCGCTTTGTATTAATGCGAACGAGCCACGCGGTGCCCGCGTCCTTTCATCCTCTTCGTTCTCCGTTCGTTTTAGCCGTTTTGGGATCCTTTATGGCTCCTCTCTCTCGATCTCCAATCTGCCGCGCGCGTATAATTTCCAGTTGCGCGAGCTGGCTTCACTTACATTTATGCGCCCTGTATCGTAGCTCCTCTCGCTTCGAGCGCGAATTTTTAATATTTTCCCCCTCGTTACGCGTTACCGCGAAATCGTAAAGTTAATTTATATTGTGCGTGATTTTTCTTTCGTTTTCTCCTATCCTCCCTCCGCCCCCGTCGTTCCTTCTCGTCTCGCGTATTGAGCTCCCCGAAGGGCGACTCGGCTGGCACATCATTCAGCTTTTAAAATCGAGGATCGATCGGCCGCGGGTATTATCCTGGCGAACAGGATGCGCCACTTTCGCAAATTGTTTGATCTCCGTTTCAGCCTGGGTTTATGACGCTTCCGACCATTTAGCTCGTTCGTTTCCTGGATAACAGGAAGAGCCAGGCTTTTTTACATTTTATTCGACTACCCGTTGCCCGATTTCCCACTTCTATATACCTATCTTCGTTCTCACGCGCTCGCGAGTCCGAGGAATCACGCCGTTCGTACACACAAACATTTTCCATCAGTCCCTTCGTTCGCGTCTTTGGAAATACACTTCGAGCTGTGTTACGCCGCGCGTGGGTGAATAATTTGAAAAACACCACGTATATACGGCTTTGGAAAAATCAATAGTCCACACATGTGCGCGGCGCCCGAGCGTCGCAGCCGTCACCGTCGAGCAATCAGTTATTTACCGAGGAGGCAATCATCCGTGCGGGCGCGCGCGGCAAGTGCAGAAACGTTTCCTGCGAACCGTGCAATTGCACTGTCCCAATATTACGTGGAAATTAGCTATGTACACCCACATACGCATATACGATTAGGGTCTTTAGCCCTGCCGTTGCCGCTGGTTTCCGGGGGGCACTTTTTTCTTCCCGACAAACAGACCGGCTTAAAAAGTTTATCCGCAGGCGTGCGCGACGATTGGATCGAGTTTATTCGAAAAAAAAATCAATTTTTCGCATTATTAGACTCATTGCCGTATTTGGATCTCTTGATTCTCAACGTCTATCCGGTACCCTTAGTTTCATGGAGAAGTTAATTCGAATACCAATATGTTTATACAATAACCATGAGCAACGACTATCCTTCTCAGGGTGTCTACTGCTTCAAATGAGGGAAATTCTCTGAATTTTCAATGATTATTCCAGGACATTTGAAAGAATAGATGAACTCATATGATATGCACAAAATAGGATTTGTCTATTTTGACACGGATACAAAACTAAAAATAAGTGAACGAAATTATAATACATTTTTCTTCTCATAAAAGTATCGACTTTCAGCAATACTTATTTATTCAATCAATTGACAGCAATATAGTTCTGTCGATTAATAACATCATTATCTAGCATAGATGTTTCCAACAAATACTGATTGGTAGCATCCTTTTTCTTATCTTCTATGATTTTTACCTGTAAAGCTAACTTTCTTATTAAATCATTTTTTTTTATACCAAATTATTCTTACTGACGATGTGAGTTCAACATCTTTAGCTGAATTTTTACCAGTTACAAACTCGTCTATTTCACGAGTTTCATTATCAATAATATCTCGGAACACTCGTTGAGCAATCGAGGCGTTTCTAAAAATTTCCAGATTTCCAGAGGAATTCCCTGAGATTTCCATGTTACGTATTCCCTAAATTTTCCACGACTCTATGATTTTCCAGATGCAGTAGACACCTTCACTTTTCATATACGTTTTTTTATTAAGCCGCACTCGATCAAAGCGTCTTGGTGTCCCCGGCAGAACGAATATATGTATTGGCCGATAAATTTCGAAGCAACGCGCGCGTATTAGCCCACTCGTCACGCGCGAGGTGGGAAAAAGAATCCAATCCCAGGCCAAGGGTCCCGTTGATTTTTTGTCGTGACCCAGCCGAAAAGTGAGCGGACAAGCCGGTATACCTAATCTACACACACGCGCGCACGTAGCCGTCTAGCCGCGCGTCTCTCGTGCCTCGTGCGCGCACCGGAATATTTCCGATCGCGCGCGCGAACGAGAGAGAGGGGGAAGACAGGTATATATGTGTGTGGGCCGCGTCTCGAATTCCACAGGCGGCGCGCGCGCGCGGGCCGGAGGATGATGCAGCTTTGTGAGCGAACGCGGCTCACCTTGGCGAGCCGATCTTCGCGAGATTTCGATACATCGCAGCGCGCGGAGTTTTGACGGGTCGATGGCCGAGCAGGTGCATCGATACGCACGCGTATACCGGTTCCTTTGTCTTTCCTTCCGTCGTCCCTATGCCGGACGTGTCGCGGGTCAAGTGTCGTTCGAGGGGAAACGACGAAGAAGGGCGTCGTTGTCACACAGTCGGCCGCGCTTCTTTCCGATGTTTTTGCTCGACCGATCTATCTATCGTGAGATACACTTACAGAGACAGATTGTAATCTGGTTCTGGCTGGCGCGAATGATTGACGAAGCGATCGGCGAGCCAGACAATTGCGGATGATTGAATTTTCGAGACGCGCGCGGGGAGCAGAGAAAATCCGCCCGAATTGAAGCTGATTCTTTTTGATTTATGACGCTCCGAACGAAAGCCCCAGTATACCACATACTCGGATAATTCACCTCGGCTTTCGCTTGGGTCGCAAGACCAACGTTTTCAATTTCACGCGAAGCCGTATCTCTCTCTCTTTCTCTCTGATCCTCTTCACCGCGCGTTCCTACGGACGGCAATTTTTTTCCCCCCGAGTTTCATTTAGCGGCTACTGCAGGAGGAGCGAGCGCCGACGACGGCGTAATGGTCGACAGGCACGTGAACACTCGGACTGTTCGGAGGTAGACAAAGAGGCGATACACGTCAGGGTCAGCGCGCGCGCGGATAAGCGTCAGCCGTTCTCCCGCTCCGACCGAAGAAAATCCGTTGGCCGGTCTTCGGGAAAAATCTTTCCCGTGTCCCAGCTGCCCGGGAGAATATTTCATAGATGCAACGACAAACGCGTGGTGCGCAGCGATGGAAAACACAGTGACTGACGCAGGCGAGAAAGCGTGCTACGCGTGTGCGCGGCTATTGAAACAATCCTCGCCAAAAGTCATTGGCCGTGTATATACAGACACTCTCCCGCGCAATCGAGCAGTGTATCACAACTGCAGCCCGATGCACTTTCATCTGCCGCGAGCTGGCGACATACACACGTGCACGCTCGGCTGCAGAGATAAGCCGCGTCCGCGATGAATCAATCCGGAGCACAAAGAACAGGCTCGCGCGTTCGAGAGAGTCGCGCGAGAGCTATACGTGCGAGCGCGGGGTGACGTGCTCCACGACCGCGAGAGCACGTGGCTGCGGCAGCATGTGCGCGCCGCCGCTTTCCAATCGCGCGCAGCCCACTACACCGGGCTATTTGCTCTTTTAAGGAGACCGTTAAGCTCGCCCGGCAAAATTGCAGCTGCAGCCGCCTCGGATCGATCCCCACCGGCTCTCTATATGTATATATACTCTGTAGGATGGAAACGCCACGCGCGAGATTTGCACCGAGAGAGAGAGGAAATCCAATGATTCGGCAGCGTCAACCTTGATAATCAAGGTTCACCCAGGTGTTCTAGAGCGACGCACGTTTTACTGGTGGATTTTATCGGTAGCTTCTTGAATGATGTTCCGTCTACGAGAGAGTGAGATTAGTGATAAATGTACTTGAACGTTCGTGAGTAAGCATGTTTTGTGTTACAACAGTTGTACCGGAAATTTGAGAAGACACTTCGTTAGGCTGGTTAGTGAGATATGGGCACTTTGATTTACGCCACGCACTCGCATGGAGTTTCGTATTTTTATGCTCTAAACTATGTGGAATGTATGGAACAAATGGTGAGAATCTCATGAAAATCTTGAAAACGAGAGAAAATCATCCGGTGATTGGATATAGCCATCAAATTGATTATTATAATCGATTGGCAAATATTATCTTCTTAATTGCTGAAAGATGCGATTATACAAAATATCAATTGTTTCTCATCGTCCCAGTAAAGTACAAGTCATAAACGAATGCACGTTACGGTGCTTGAAACTTTGATGCAACTATGCCTACGGTTATTTTTATTACATACGAAAACATCTTTTACATCTCTGCTCACATTTTACTGATTTATCTAACTTTTGGGAACGAGTGTGTATCCAAAACATCCTTAATTTTCACGGTTCTGCTCAAGGTAAAAGCATATGTAGCTCGCCAGCTGATTCGCACTGTACCAGATGTTATCCGACACAATAACTCAAAGTAATTTTTCATTCACTAATAATAGTGGTTTATTGTAGTGGTTATTCCGTATCGATTCTTCCTAATTTAGTATTAGGGCCTCAATTTTGGAGGTGCCGCGGTACTTAGTTATTAACTGAAAATTCTCTCATTGTGCACATCGAGACGCTCAATAGTTTTTCATGCTCTCTTGAAACTTTGCAGTGCATAACCGCTCTATAAAGGTGAAAAGTCATTATACGAAGGTGGATGACATTTTCATCAGGATTGCAGTAAATTTTTCACTTAATAAAAGTGAATTTTTATTTCAGTTCCATGAGTTTTGAGATAGGAAAAATTTTTACATGAAATTCGCAGTCATTTTTCGTTATCAAAACTCATGAAACTAAAGTGGAAATTCATTTTTGTCACATGAAAAATGAACTGCAGTTCTTTTCAATAATCTATCTACCTTCTCGCAGTGATTATTTCATTCTCATACCCTCGTTCAGCAAGTTTAACGCACGAGCACTCGAATCATTTGAGACGTTCACAATATACTCAAATATGACACGTAACGCTCGAATTACAGCGTTAAATGACTTACAACGCGCAATAAATACTTACCGAATAGGGGGCCCGGGCAATTTAAAGGGCCGCGCGTGCGGGCGTGCATGACCCAACCGACGATCAGTTTGATTCCCAACGACGAGACTATCGGTCGGACGCATGATTTTATAGACGGAAAGCCGCGCGTCTAATCCAACACGAGTATATGTTCCACGCGATCTATCATTTTCCCCGCGTAAGTAAAAGACGACCGACAAACGCTCGGCGGGTTACTGCAATCATTCGAACCGCTTCGCGGTACACGCGTGAATCACTCATCGGAAGATTCATCCGAAACAAGGAAAACTCCTCAGCGCAAATGAGGCAGCCGAGTGAAACGGTATATACAGGAAAAATACCCGCGTCTATACAGTCGGCGCAGTGTTCACCTGCAGCGCTGCTATATACACACACACGGGGCTCTTTCAGATCCGTCGTGGTTCCGCTTGCGTCTGGCTCCTCTCTCTCTCTGTCTCGAGAGAGATAGAGAGCCTCGACCCATACCGAGAAAGCCACTCCCCGGCCAATATATAGACGAGAAGAATGGGAGAAATGAGCGACGCGGAGAGAAGCGGCTGCTGCGGGTTATAATAAAATGATCAGCGGGCGCGCGGGCAGAGCATCATTTAAACGGTAAAGCACGCCGGGTATATATCGAGCCGACCAACGCGCGTGTGTGTACACACACGTACGTACAAGCGTGTACATCGTGTAATTTCAATCGAACTCCGGTATGCGTGCGATATATCGCCAGGTGCGCCCCCCGCGCTCGATTCCCTCTTTTCGATTCTCTCGCGGCAATTATACATACGCTAGAGGCACGATTGTCGATCAGCAGCAGCGGGAATTTTATTCGGTGTGTGTGTGTGTGCGTGTGCGTAAAGTAAATCCTCCAACGAAATAATTAGATCCACTTTGCGCCGAGATCGCAGCGAGTAAAGTGGAACGCTCCGAGTCCGAGGCTATTGCGCGAGTAAAACTACAAGGTTCGAGTAGATATACTCGGACGTGGAAAAAAATAGACTGCACTGATGCACTCGAATACGTGTTCTGCGTACAACGTGAGATTGGTAAGTGCGTACGTCAACTCGGGCCCGACACGCGCACGGATCTTTCCTCTCGTGAATATATCTATTAAAAAACAATGAGCGATCGAATGAGATCGCTCTCTCTCCCTCTCGAGACCCGATCGCTTCCCCCCTGCGGGCTCTTGTTTTTTTTCCGAGAAACGCCAAACCTCGCAACTTCGTTAAACCGGCCTGCGGGCCTCTTGTTCGGCCGAGGGCGGCCGGGGGAGAAGTAAGTATATATAACATATACATAAGACGCCTCTTGCCAGCACGCGCGTCCGGCCACTGCTGCACCTGGGCGAACGCCGGGGAACTTTCGAGTGCGCAGGGACCACCGGGGACGATATATATATAATAATAATAGGACTGTGCGTTTCTCCCCCGCGCGCGGAGTAATTTGCACCGAGCAACGCGTCCCCCGTACTGTCGACCACTTGATTCTCGCTTCTGATGTCATTGGCTTCATCTGATTTTTAGCATTATTTAGGGAGGTTGGTATAGTCGGAGGATGGTAACTTTGGATGTCGCGGTAGTCGGGGGAATACCGGGAGGTCTGCAAACCCGAGCGTCGAGATGAGAGAGGGAAGATTTAGCCCCCGAGAAGGGGAGAAAACCCAGAGAAAGCCTGATAGGTTACAGGAGGGGGATGCACTACAAGTCGCTCTATAATTGGCTTGGTATCGGCGTCGAGCTCGTGGACGCGTGCTAATATTGCAGCTCGAAACTCTTTTCTCGCGGGTGCAATGGCTTTGGTTAATTTGTGTGTCAAGAATCGGCCGTCGCGGCAACATCAGCCTTGTTTCCACATTCTGTAAAATGTAAACCTTTGTTGCTTGCGACTCGACTATATTCGGGGCTGGACGGATCGGATAATATGCGCGAAGCCGAGCGTTTCTATCGCCCGCGAGACTTTCAATTGCCCCAGTGTCCGATGACGCGCAAAAGAAAAACACGAGTGGCAACGAGAGAGGGGGGGAAAAAAGAGTCCAACGATTGATCGATCAGATTTGCAAAACAAACGGCGCGTCGTTGCGAGCGTCGTTCGTCAACCAACGTACTATGCGCGTGTCTTATAACGCGCGAGCGCCAAAAAACGCATCGTCGTCCCGACAGTCGCGGGATTTTGATAATCCGCAGAAAGGAGCCGCGACGGACAATAGTATACATACGCAAGTGCAGGAGCGCGCACCCCCGAGAACGAACGTCGCGGTATAAAAATTGGCTGTTGCTTGAGCCGCGCGGAACGGAGCAAAAAGCGTCGGAGGGCCTCGGTCTCGGGGGGTCAACGCTCCGCAGGGAGGTCCTTGGCGCTGGCCATATCCCGCGGGAGGCTGCCCTTAATTATACCGGCGAGCGCGGCGCGCGCGGCTTCTTGCCGCGATTGGCCGGGCTCCTTCGGAGAAGCCGCGCTGCAGTTTCTTTGTTTTGGCCACGACGACGGCCGCTCTGCACCGGGGATACAGAGGGGGGACACCCGCCGCTAGTGATTTGTGGTCTTCGACGGCCAGCTATGTGTGTATATATACGTATACGCGCCTGTTATCGAGCCACCACGAGATTACGCCACGTTGGGATATTTTCGATGGAATTTTTTCGAGGTGTCGATCCTGTGACGAGGACGGGAATGTTCGCGTATGCCACCTTCCGAGTTGATTGCTTCCATTGGTTCACGAGTGCATTGTTCAATCAAAATATACATGTAGAAAGCCGGTTGAAAGGTGGTGGGAGACACGCGCGCCGACGCGATGCGCTAAACTTGATCGGGCTATCTAAATTGCCGCGGAACAAGATTGTAAAATCACCAAGTCAAACGGTCTTCTTTTTCACCGTACGCGGTCGAATACGACGTCTCAATCGTACGCGCGCGCGCGTCAACGTTTGCGCTAATAAATCGCGGTGGTTTTCATCTTTGTTTTTCGAAAAGCACGTTGCTTCGTCTCGCCTGTTTATGGGCCGTAATTGAGTCTTTAGAGGAGCACGAGCATAGCGCACGTCTTACGTGGCGCGTCTCACTATTATATACACGTGTGTATCTGCATCGGAATGCCCAACGCAAATTATGCGAAGGTTGAAATTCACTATCACACCTTTCTCTTCTCGCATAGAAAATCCCAACAAGTCCCTCATACAATTCTCCATTTTCCACGCTAATCCGAAATACTCCTGATGACACGTCCGCGCGGTTATTTTCGTCATTTTCAAATTCGAAAATCTCAACCGAGAATACGGATGATCTCCGTGTGCCGGAACCGTCATCATTTAAAAAAAAAAAGCCGCCACAAAGGATACTCGCGAAACGTCATCCGTTCCCAAACAATACGAGAGAGTCGCGTCATACGCACCTGCGCGCCAAAGAATCGACGGTACGTACACACCGTGGATCCTTCGATACACGTTCCCTTTTATACAAACGCCCGCTCTCGAAGCTCGACCGCGAAGCGTGATATTGCGAAAAGCTGAAATCGCACGCGAGCCAAACCCCCGTCTGTCCGTCCGTCCGCTGGGATATTCTCGCTTGGCAACTCGGCGTCGGCCGCGTGTACGTACCACGCGCCGTCGAAAAAAGGAAGAAGAAGAAACTCGTCCTCTCGTCCCGGGAGAGGAAGAGAAAAAAAAAACAGAACCGCCCGGCGCTAGTTAACCTAGTGCCCCCTCCCCTCGTGTGTGTCGCGTAGATCTCGGGGGAGGCTGCAGCAGCAGCTGATCGCGCTAGCACAGCACACTCGACTCACCGCGGAGCAGCTGACGGTTCGTGGGGGTGGGGGCTCTCACTGCGGCATCATCTCAAGGTACACACTCGTCGCACAGTTATAGCCGAAAACAAAATCCACCCACAACAACAAAGGAGGCGGCGGCGGCGGCGGCGGCGACGGCGGGAGTCCTTTCACATGCCGCGCGCGCGTACACTCACTGGCACTGGCACACCGCACACAAACACACACCGGGCGCCGACTGCCCGTCCTTCCAGCGCGGCGGACGAGCGTCGAATGCGCGCACGGCCGAGCCGAGTCGAGCCCGCTCGCTCGCCCGCGGGCCCCCCTATATATAATACCAGGAGACGGCAGATGCGCGCCCCGCGCGCCAAGGACTCCCGCGCGCACACACACACACACACGGCGATAAACGTCCCGTCCGGCGCGCGTGTCTACCTGTCCACACTTCGATCTCGTTATTCGCTATCGGGGAGGAGGAAGGATTTTTCAATTTTCTCTCGCGTTTCGCAGGCTGGACAATTAGGTCGTTCTTTCATCGAGGATGTCTTGTTCGATTCTAGAGCTCGTTCGCGACGCTGCAATTTCTTTCGCGGAGGTATAGGCGCAAAGGGAGATTGAGCAACGACACGTGTGTGCGTATGTATATGTGTGTGGGCAGCGCTTGCAAAACACATATCACGGATTTGCCCCTTCACTATCGGCAAACAGCTGGCTCTCTCGGACCGACAGAGCTGCCGTGAGCCACGGGACATCTGGTAGCCGGACTCGTAAACAACCTGCCGAAGCTTCTACTTGCAGTCGGTAATTCGCTGCAGGATTCGCGCGGATTCGAATTTTACCTTTGCGTACGGTGGCTCGATACATGTGTATAGTTATTGGGCGAAGTAAGTACCGACTGACTCGAACCAAACATAGATTTTCAAATTACAAATCGGTGACTGGATATACCGTCTTTTTTTCTCATTCTCATTGATTATTCATCCCCGAGGGTCGTCTGACTGGCCCGTCTGTTTCTACTTATCTTTAATCAAATGTTAAATATTGGGTTAATTGTGTTATTTCATCAATTTCACTCGTTTATAGTATTTTATGTCCCGACAAACTTGCGTACACACGAAATATCGAGTCGCTTCTTTCCAGAGAGCCTAAAAATTTCATAAATTGGTGATTTTTGTAAAATAAGCAAGTGATTTTTACAGTTGAAGTACCTCTCCTTACTGCATCTCAGTCGTGTCATGAGCATTATTTTCTGATGATTTCTACACTTTTAAAATATATATATAGTTGTTATCCGATTTTTAGCTAAACTGACGGCCACGGAATCCACACAACCAATTTGAGTTTATTTTTTCCCCTCAACATTGTAAATGTCCTATATGAAAAACGCATACAACTTACAAAGTGCATAATATCTTTGATGCGCATACTCAAGGAAAGATAAGAATCTTTTCTTTGTTACTAAAACCATACAAATCATTCCTCCTGATTCTCATTAAGCCTCCCCGTGGTTCGGAATTCCCTCATGAATATTCCGCAATATTTTCCACGTTACAAAGTATTTTATAAAATAGAGGCGACAATGCAAATTATCTTTGGAATTTTACTGATAAATTTTTTGATACGACATCGATGGTGTGTGCTTCGAAATTTGAGAATCCAATAACAAAATACACCAAGCGGACATACTGGCGGTATACGGAAACAGCGCTATCCGGGCTCCGGTGTATGAACGAGCTTAATATTTTTCATACAGTTAAATGATTTTAGCGCCGCGGCCCCGAGTGCACCAATGGCGAGCGCGCAGCGCGCGTAGTGACGTCAGAGCGATGTGAATGCTATCGCCGGCCACGCTCGAGGAAAGGATCCGGAGAAGGGGACCCGAAATAATCTCTCTCTCTCTCTCTCGCTCGGCGATACATATATATATCGTGCCCATCGCCGCGTCGCTCCTTTAGTTAGGAGAAAGCTTTCATTCCGTTAGGAGGCACCGGACGCGGCGCCCGAGGAATTCCCTACGGTTTTTCGAAAATGAGCACCGTTACGTGCATCGCCCCGGTAAACATTGCCGTTATCAAATACTGTAAGTTATTGCTTTTGATTAACTTTCGTTTATTTAAAATCAGAATTACATTACGTTAGATTCGATCGCGAATTTTGAGTTTGGACATTGAACTCCGACGGGGGTAGTATGTATAAGTTATTGCTTTTAATTAACTTTTGATCATTTCAAACCAGAATTACAACACGTTAGGTTCGATCGCGAATTTTGAGCTTTGACATTGAACTTCGACGGGGAAGCACGTCTCGTATAAGCTGTGAATTTAAAATAGTGAAAAACTACTGTTTATTGGTAGAAATTGCATAACTGATAAGAATAGTGAATATTCAATTTATAAATTAGTATGATTTCACTAAATTTTAGTTGGTTGTATACTATTCTCATCGAATATGCAATTTCTACTATTTCAATCTTACGCGATCCGTATGTTGATATATAACAAAACGTGAACGTGTCTTGAATTTTGTTATAATATAATTTGATTCTATCAATATTATTTAAACCGATACTTTATTTCTTTAATACTGATTCAGCAAAGAGTAAAAACGATTGTATCGCGCAATATAAAACGTAATTTAACTTTACGATCATTACTAGTGGACCGCAAAAATATTATAATTTTTTCCCTTATGTATGCGATATGTTTTTTTTTCATATAATGTAAATTCTAAAATGCTTGCATTGGAATAATGTATGACGGTGCATCTTATCGAAAATATTATACTTTCGATATGTAAAATAATTTTTGTTCATGTTATCCATTCATTTGCGTAATTCTTCACGTTTTCAAAAGAATGATCCATAGCTGGAATGAAATTGAGAACAAAAATTGGTCTGACAGGAGATATTCATTTGTAATTCAGATTTTTAAACTTTGAATTCTTCCTCGAAAAGAATCCACTGTAGAACTATTTACATAAGAAGAATTGGATATTCTCGTCTCAAGAGATAAGCGCTATTTCTAAATCTTAAAATGTATCGAATTATAATCTTCATAATTTCAATACGTTTTTCAGGGGGCAAACGGGACGAAGATTTGATCCTGCCAATCAATGACTCAATTAGTGCAACTTTGGATATGGAGCATGTGAGTCAAATTTCTTTTTCCTGCTATTTCGCCGATATGCCTTCTTTTATGAAACAAAATTTATAAATGTTGTAGCTCTGTGCCAAAACAACCATAGTAGCCAGTTCTGACTTCAAAGAAGACAAAATATACCTGAATGGAAGGTGATTTTCAAAAAATTCTATGTCTCCTTATTTTTCAAGTTCATCATTCTCATAGAATTGCAATTTTGTTTTCAGAGAAGAATCTATCCTAAATCCTCGTCTACAAAACTGTTTGAGAGAAAGTAAGTCACCAATGATTTTATTAAAATATTTCAATTTTACTTTTATCACAACTTATGATAATTTTTTGCAGTAAAAAAAAGAGCTCAACTGTCGGAAGAAATGAAGAACTGGAAACTTCACATATGTTCAGAAAATAATTTTCCAACTGCTGCCGGTTTGGCTTCCAGTGCTGCAGGATACGCATGCCTAGCTGTAGCTTTGGCAAAACTTTACAAAGTAGAAGTGAGTTATATCGCCAACAAATCATTACTTGTAAAAAATACTGTAATATGGAACTAATTTGATACATGACAGAGTCTGGAATGAAATGTCATCTACATGATACTGACAATATTTTTCTTATAATTTGAACAGGGAGATATAAGTAGCATAGCTCGCTCAGGTTCTGGCTCTGCATGTCGAAGTGTTTATGGAGGATTTGTAAGATGGTACATGGGTTCTGATCCAACAGGCTTTGACAGTATTGCAAAACCAGTTGTGCCTGCCTCACACTGGCCAGAGATCAGAATAGTAGTATTAGTTGTAAATGACGCAAAGAAAAAAGTATCGAGTGCAGAAGGTATGAAGAGGACTCTTAGGACCTCAGAGTTTTTAAAATACCATGCAGAAAGTATCCTACCCTCCAGGATTGAACAGATGCAAAGAGCTATTGTCGACAAGGACTTTGAGACATTTGCAGAGCTCACCATGAGGGATTCCAATGAAATGCATGCAGCTTGTCTGGCTGCCTATCCTCCATGTGTTTACATGAATGATACATCTCATCTTATTATTGATCTCGTCCATCAGTACAATTCTACAAGTATAAAAACAAAGGTATTAATGAATAAATTACAATACTTGATAAAAGAGACACTAAATTCCCAAACTTGGAAGATTTTTAGATTGAATTCACTTTAATGCAATGTTTGAATTTCCAGGTTGCATATACATTTGATGCAGGTCCAAATGCTACTCTATTCTTGTTAGAAAAAGATGTTACCGAGTTATTCAGTATTATAAAGTATTACTTCCCTAGCTCTTCAAACTCTAACATTGAATATTTGAAGGGAATCCCTGTGGAAATTGCTGTTCCCAACCAGGTTTGTTTTTTGAAGACAGAAATTTCAATAGACCATAATATTCTTATATCTTATCTTGTATCTTATACCTCAATAAATCATACTTATAAAATAATATAAATTTCAGGATCTCATAAATAAAATTAATTTCACAAAACAAGAGCCAGGAAAGCTAAAGTACATCATTCATACTCAAGTAGGCAGTGGACCAAAACAGCTCCCTAATTCAGAAGCTCTTGTTATGAAAGCTTAGCAAGAATAATAGTTCAATGACAATATGCTTTTTTTATAATAAATTAAATGTTGGAGGAGTTGACAATCTAATGAAATTTTTATGTAATAAATAAGTTATATTTATACAATGAAGTATAGAAACATTTTTAATAAATTTGTTACCAAAACTTTGAACGCTTTTTTTCCTTATTTATCTACTTACATATATTTTCCCAGATTTTGTGTGAACTTTTTTACCAGTTCTTGTTTACATACAATGAGACATGGATAGAAACCGTTTGTATGTATTTGCGTGCCCCTAACCTCAATAAACGTTCGTATTGCGCAACGACAACGAATCAGTCGAAAAATGTGAATCCATGAATGAAGAATTTTTCAATATAACTCCGTGCTCCACATAGTTGCAATTTACTTGCTGTTCGAAGCCGTTGAACGACAGACACGATGTCCAAGACTGCGGAATTCATCAAAGCCATTTTCGAGAAAACAAGAACGTCGAACTGCTTTGGAAGAGTTTTGGATAAAGTGAGTAGTACGTCATTTATCATGTACATAATGTACTTATGCAACAATTGTCCGTTGTTGTCCGTTAAGGACGATAAATTTGAAATCGAACAAATTTCTGCATATTGTTATTAGTGAGTTGTCAGTATCTGTAATTTATTTTTGAAGGTTATATTATGCAGAGAATTGATATTTTGTAATGCATGATTTAGGTGAAACTCGTGTCAGTTGGAGATGGCAAGTGTAAAGCTGAATTAAAAGTTGATGAAGAACACCTCAACTATGGAGGAACACTGCATGGAGGTTTCACTACTACTCTTGTCGATTGTATTTCAACTTATGCTTTAATGAGTCATAAAGCTGCGACTCCTGGTGTATCTGTAGATTTGCATGTTACGTAAGTATAATAATTCTTTTAGAGTTATCATCACCTTATGGAGATTATAATTTCTAATTACGACTGTATAGATTTTTGAAAGCAGCCTTTCCTGGTGATGAAATATCAATTGACGCAAAAACCATCAAGGCTGGTCGAACATTAGCTTTCCTCGAGGTCGAACTGTCAAAGAAAAATGACGGTGCATTAATAGCTCGAGGTGTTCATACGAAATTTATTGGTGGATAAAAATAGAATGTGTGTAAATATTTGAATAGGATAATTTTCATTGAGGATTGATTTATGTGTGAATGTACATAATGTTGATGTTGAAACTATATTATATTAATTTATTTGTATAAAATTGTTAAAAAAAAAGTCATTAATTTTATCACTTTTCTCGCAACAATATTTTACACTAATTTCATCATAAAAAATCTAGCACATAAACATAGAAACTTGAAATTAATTTCATTTAAAATATATCACTTGAACATCTCATTTTTCCGTATAATAAAGGCGAAATGACATTGAAATGGTAGTTTATGTTATTCTCACAATGAAAGTGAATAATTACAAATACAAGTTAATTGTTCAGTATCGACTCCACTTATTTCTGATTATTTGTATGAAACATTCTCAATATACAGTAGTTACACGCGGATAAATGCATAATAAACACGATTCATCGATCACTCTACGAGTGAGAATTCTTCGTTTGCCTTATCATCAGTTTCATTTCCTCGATTTTCTGTCTCAAATCACTCAGCATGTTGCTCACTCGGGCGTACTCTCCCTCGGCATTTCTCAGCAAATCCTCCATGTAGACAATCCTCTCCTGGGGCGAGCTTCGTTCGGAGTGTTCTTCGAGAAATCCATTGGCGGAGGCGAGATACTTCGAGGCACTTCTGCGCGATCTGGATATCGCGTTGCTCTGGTCTGTCTGCTCGGAGCATTCCTCGCAGCAGTCTGCCCACGCCCTGAGGTCGATGCCCGGTATCTCGTCGCAGGAGACGAAGTTGTTGTCGTTGCCGTCGGGCAGGAGGAAAACGTCCTTTTGTATCCTGGTGATGTTGTCGCCGTTGTCGCACAGAACTCTCGCCAGGCTGGACCTTTTGATCTGCTCGAGCTGCTCCGGCTTGAAGGTCGACGGATTCTCGAGCCAGAACCTGTCGCCGTCTCTCATCCTCTTGAACTGCTCGGACAGCAGGCACTTGAAGAGCGGACCGACCTTGGCGTCGGGCAGCTGGTCCTCGAGGATCCCGCCGACCCAGACGTCGATGTTGCCCGGATGCCCGTACAACTCCTTCAGTTTCTGCCTGACGCCGGGGCTGCTGATCTGCCCCGCCAGGTCGTCGAAGCTCTCGACCGCGGACATGTTGCAGTAGCTTCGCCAGTCGAGGTACGGAGGTATCGCGTGGTCCCTCCCCCTCTGGATGTTCATCGCGGCGAGATCCAGCGCGACCGCGTGGGCGTTGCGGAACAGCTGCTCGGTCAGCTCGTTGTTCAAATTTTGGTTGGGCTTTTTGAGCTTGGCCGGGGTGACGAACATGCCGCGCAGCAGAGGATCGGTGCCGCCCTCGTCCACCAGCCGCCACGGCGCGAAGAACGCGTCCCTCAGGTGCAGCGGCCCCTGCGGTATCGGCTGCATATCCTCGTCCAGTCTTTCCAGCCGAGGCTGGATCAACGAGTGGCCAAACCGAAGTGCCGCCGTGGCGAACACGTTCGCGATACTCGCGTCCAGATTCTTGTCGTAGCCCCGGTACGGCCCGAGAATCTCGTCGGAACTGCCCCCGAGCACTCGGGGAATCCAGTCTCGGTAGGTGATGACTTGCATCTGTACGGGTGGAACAATACACGCGTTAGTCATATCTTGGTACTCTCTTAAATCCTCACAGTGAAAAACCACTGCATTGTAATGAAAAATCACTGGAAGAAGGTGGACGACAAATTTCACTGGATTACAGTGAATTTCTTATGTGACTAAAGTGAAGTTTCACTTTACTTCCATGATTTTAAATGGAAAACATTTTTACATAAAATCACAGTAAGTATGTAGAGTAAAAGTTCACGTCACACCATACTTACTGCAAATCGTGATGTAAAACTGTTTTTTATCAAAACTCATAGAAGTTAAGTGAAAATTCACTCGAGTTGCATGAAAAATTTACTGTAATTCTAATGAATTTGTCATCCACCTTACAATGATTTTTCACTGCATAGCAGTGGTTTTTCACTGTAAGAATTTAAGAGAGTAGATTCGTGAACCGAGCAATCGAAGCGCAAAGTGGAAAGGGACGGCGGTTGAGGTTCTCACCTGAGCCCCGACGATCTTCCTCGTCTCCTGGTACACCTTCTCGCCCCTCCAGTGGGGGTTGATGAGCTTGAGCCGCCTGGCGATGCGGTTGTGCTCCCTCATCCAGACGGTGTGCATCACCGTCAGGCCGATCTGCTCGTTCACCCTGAAGTCCCCGGCGAGGAAGCAGTTGATCGAGCTCTCGGTCTGGTTGCGCCGGCAGTCGATGAACTGGCCGTTGGCGTACGGCAGCAGGGCCTTGCGGCCGGGGAAGCTCGGGCCCTCGCGCAGCAGGCCCAGATCGCTGCTGAGCTCGCGCAGCTCCCGAGCCGCTTCGTCGTCGTAGCCGTACACCTGAGACGCGTCCAGGTAGCTCGTCAGCTGGTTCAACTGCTCGCGCGGCGTCAGCTTGCCCCACAGTACGCTCGTCATTCCCGATCCTGAAATCACCCGCGAAAGCCAAAATTATCCCCGGTCGGACACACCGCTCTCATTTATTTATTCGTGCAACGTTGCGGTTGTGTGCAAACTTTTCGTAATTGACGAAAAAGATACGGTGTCTTTAAATACCCACGAGGGTTCTGAAATTAGTCAGGTCTGTATCTCTCAATTCGAAAAATTGAAAAAGTACTAAATGTATTAGTAAAAATAGCATGATGTCTACTCCAAAATTAGTATATTTTTATCTACTATATTATCTATTATTAAAATGTCGCTATTAAATGGAAATTTGAGTAAAACTACTATTTCGTGTATCAAATTAATCAAATTTGTATTGATGAAAAAAAAATTACTATTCATTACTCTTCGGTTATGCGACTTTCACTAGCGAATAGTATTCAACCGATTTTTTTCCGATAGATATCAGTTTCATAAGTTTTAACCAACATCATTGATTAGAAAACTAGGTTGATTATAATAATCAACTGGAAAAATCTCTCCGTATTGATGATAAAATCAGTTAAATGAGTATTTTCAACTGTTGTAAATTTAGAGAGTTATACAGGCATGGAACTAGATGAACGCACGAGTAAACTCGCGGAAGCTCGGCGAAAGAACAAGGATAATTACGAACCGCAAACAGCGCTGGTCCTGAAGAAGTCGATGCATCGGCGATTCTTGATCCTGGGATCGCCGGGCGGCACCTCCATGGGGAAGCAGGGCGCGGCGTTGTCGCAGGACTTTTTGCAGTCTATGCCGCCCCACGACTCGCTGGAGACGGCCGGCAGCGCGTGGTCGAGGTCGTGGTCGAGCCACTGGCCCCACTGCATCACCATGTGAGTGATCTTGTCGTCGGACGTCACGTCCTCGGTCGAGATGATGCTCGTGGACACGAGCCGGGCCGCGGGCTTGGGGTAGCCGTAGTACAGCCGCTGCTTGTCCCAGCCGACCGGCTGCGAGAACCCGTTCTCGTACATCGAGCGGAGGATCCGGCGGAAGCCCGTGTACGACGAGCCCCACGTCGGGTGGGCCAGGTTGTTGCACTTGCCGTCGATCGTCCGGTAGCGCTTGTGGAAGCACAGGTTCAGGCACTCGTCCGTCCGCCGGTGCGACGTGCAGCCCGACAGCTTCTCCACCTCCCTCACCTGCGAATCGTTTGCCAATCTCACGCAAAAACAATGATGCATATCCGTTTGGATTGGATATGTGAATCAGAGACTAATTCAGTCTAAATTCGATCAATTGTACGCGAAAGTGAGAATCGATATTCCGCACGAGGTGGCTATGATACTGCCACCCTTGCCGAGTCCGTGAATTTATTTAAAAATGTTCAATTTGGTCAGTTCTACAACTCGAATATTTCTTAGTATCTAATTGTAATATTACTCAAGTAACCACTAGTCATCACATGCTAAACGCCAGGAATCGATGTTCATCCTTTCTGTAAAAGACAACAAACTCAGTAACAAGTTTTACAGAAAAGATGAACATTGATTACCTTAATACTTGTTAGCTCAATGACACTCATCGTGTGATGCTTTGGAAAGGGTGAATCTAGCCTCCGAAACGTTGTATGTACAACGCATTACAAATGACTCGTTAAAGATGTCCAGTAATTGTTACTATGAAAAATGTACACGAGTGAAAAAATATGAGTATTTATAGAAGTATTGGAGATTCTGCGTAATTAATATGTCATAAATGATTAGTGCCCGGAGCGTTATAATGATTTTTTTGTCTTAGTCTGCGGCGTAACTAACCGAATGAAAGTATGAAAGCACTTGAAAATCGGAGACACAAATATCGTCCCAGACAATAATTAAATTGCAACGTTCGAATCAACTAATGCAGCCGGGGTATTGCAAAGGATGTGTTGGAAACCTGTTGGGGGGTGAGTATCTCCTGGTAGTCAAAGTCGTGGGTGGCGTTGGCGAAGGCCCCGGAGTCGACCATCCTCCTGAGATGGACGAGGGTCCGCTCGAATACCTCGGCGGGCCTGGCGGCCCTGCGCGCGAGCACGTCGGGGAAGCGGGACAGGCGGAACGGGTCGGGCCTCGCGCCCGGCTTGAACAGCTGCTCGAGGGGGTTGTTGATCGCGCGCTCGATGTCCTGGCTGGCCTCCTTGAACGCCCGCAGCACCAGGCCCTCGCCCGTACCCACTCCGCTCTGGCGCACCCGCACCAGAGCCGACGCGGACTCGCGGCCACGCTCGTTCGACGCCGTGCACTCGTACCTGCCAACCAACAGTATGTTTGCTACAGAGCTATTCGACACCAATACCGATTTCTGGTTTTAAACCCGTGCCTGGTTGATCCGAGATTGCATATGACGCTTGGGAACGGATTTATCTGACTTGGTTGAGGAATACAAAGGTGTGTGTATAATAAGTATATTTGAAATTCCCGACAGTCTGTCGGGCCTAAATGTCGTTGTAACTTTCTCAATTTTTCACCTAATCAGGTGATTCTCGATTGGAATACAACAGAGCTGTATTCTCTTGCATGGGTTTGTGATTACATTAATTTTTTTAGGAAAGAAAAACCTCAATTCTTTCAGGACAAAACGTAAGGAAAAAATAAGAATTTCGCGATAGATCCTTTATTGAAACGGGGCTTGTTATTTTCAAGACAACGATATGCGTCCTAGCTGCTGGAACGATATGAAATTTGTTATTTACGCGTATGAATAGTCGAATTTTATGGATCTCGAGTCGATGTTCTTAAGACGAATAAACTATCGCAATACGATCACTGCTCTTTCAATTCGAAATAATACAAAATCACTATTTTACAGTGAATATTCTATAACTGATAAACAGTGAATACTCGCTGAACTAAATAGCAAATTTTATTTCCTCTTCAGAAAATAGAGAATGAATCGATATGAAAAACATAAATTTTTGTAAATCAATCATTGACATTTCACTATTTAACAGCAGGAATATATCGAACGTTATGAACATTTCACTTACTTTCAAGTGTTATTCGTTACGCAATTTTTCGTAGTGTATTTGAACTATTCAAAATAGAAATAAAAATACGGTAGTATCGCAACAAGTGTATACCTGCCGTTGTCGAGGGCAGTCACATTGTAGAGGTACAAGCTACCGTGCTTTGACAGCCTGGTCCTGTTGCCCTCTACTGCGCTGCCGTCCTTTTTCCACGAGATCCTCGGGGCGGGCTGGCCCTCGGCCCTGCAGGGCAACTCGACGATGGCGCCTAGCTCGACCTCCATGTCCTGCGGCTGGTAGACGAGCCGGGGCCGCTGGAGCTGCAGCTGTCCGGCCGAGCCGATGACCCGCAGGTCGGCGCTGCTCTCGGCGAAGCCGTGCTGGTTGTGCGCCTTGCACACGTACCTGCCCGCGTCGGACTCCTTGGCCGCGACGACCTTCAGGCTGCTGCCGCCGTCCTCCAAGTGGAGCCGCGAGTGCGAGCGCAGCCTCGAGCCGTCGCGCCACCACTCGATTCGCGCCGGCGGGTCGCCGCTCGCCCGGCACACCAGCACCGCGTCCGTCCCTTGGCCCACCTGCAATCCGCCTCTTTACAGTTTCTCGCTTCCCATAGCGATTCGAGAGTCTTGTGTATTCTCGTCGTCGAATCGATAAATGCATTCATTCAAAAGTTTAAATTACGATGATGGTCCAGAGGTATTCGGATATACCGAAAGAGCAAGCGGGACAGCCAAAACAGCGGTGAAAATGGAGAATCAATTCCGTTTGATGGGTCTACTACACACAATGAGCCTTATTAATCAATAATTCCCACGAGTTTCATTGCGTGTGTATCCATGGACAAATTCCTCTCGAACACAATGAATCGTTTGCTCGAATAATTTTGAATACGACATGTGCATGAATACGGATCGATTTATTTCCCGGAGCGTTCGAACAACCCAATTAATTATGTATCGCGAATTACCGATCCAACGTGCATCAAGACACACGGCGGCGCGAGTAAAAACCGGAGTTGTCAAAGCGTCATTGTTCCCCACGCGCGGATTCCCATGACGAGGAACACATAGGCATATATACTCACCGTCTGTGAGACGGGCGTCTCGATAAAGCTGGGGGTGGGCGAGGTGACGACGAGGGTCCTGGCGCTGCGGGACCTGGTCGAGCCCATGTCGTTGTGGGCGACGCACTCGTACTCGCCGGCGTCCTGCTCGGTCACGTCGCTTATCACGAGGCTGCCGTCGCTGCCCATCGAGTAGTGCTCCCCGTCCATCGGCACCTCGTTCGAGTCGCGCATCCACTTGACGCTCGGCTGAGGATCGCCCGCCACCCGGCACCGGAACCTCGCCGTCTCGCCAAGCTTCACCTCCACGTCCTCCGGCCCCTCCATTATCACTGGCTCGCCTGTCCTCGCGCAACGTTTATCATTATTCGTCTGTGCGTCTCTTCTTGGGTTCGCGAAACTTTGTCACTCTCGTGTCGACCGGACGCGTTGCAGTGTGACGTTAGAATAGTATTGGCTTTGAAAATTAGATGGAAAAACGATCTTCGAGGGTTGGACTTTAATCCCACTGGATTTGACCGTCAAAGATCGTTTTTTTTCCATCTGATTTTTGAACAATGGAGGGTACGCTCGCAACGTTATTAGTTATATAGCTTTAATTTCGAAAGAAATCGACAATCGGAGGGTACACGAAAAATTTAACCCTTGGACGACCGTCATGGCGCTTTTAAGCATCAAGACGTTGTATTTTGGGGTCATTAAGATTACGATTATGCAAGCGGATCAAATATTGCTTTAATTATTTCCGTTCATGATTGAAACGGAGAAAAAATCGCTGTTTCTTATCTCCGTAACCCAAAAAACATCAAGAATGATAATAATATTACAAGCAATGATATTTCTTTAAATGTGAAAATTTTCAACATTGAAGCGTAATACCATACACCCCCGGGACGACATGACGTCTTTTGGCAGATCCCAAGTTCGCATCGTTGATAACCGAGGAATTGAGAACAGCTCAGCTCTGGCAAAAATAGTGCAAGGGTGGTTTGGTGATTCTTAGGATTGTTTTTCATTTAATATTTGTGCTGCGAGTGGAAAGCGGTAATCAACGATATAATATCAGGAAAATCTACCATTTTTCAAAAATTCATTTGGTAATCAACGATGCTAACTTTAAATACATGTTCAGGTATCACGGGCTGACTTGCCAAAATCCGACCTTGGTTTGGTTTCAAGTTAGAGACCCCCAGATCTAATTCCAATTGACGAAGTCCCGGTCGTCCAAGGGTCGAGGCAAGCAAAGAGTAAATCATTCGCGACCTATTCGCGCGTGAGACGTTCGAGCAAAACAAACTTGCTTGTCTCGCATAGGAAGTATGCATACGTGTAAAGGAAAAAAGTCGAAATAGAAATAGAATCGAGGCATAATCTGTGGGAGACTCACTGCAGTGGAAGTCGGCGGGGCTCATGCCGTCGAGCCTCTTGCCCTTCATCTGGCTGGGAGCGTGGCAGACGGTGGGCATCTCCATGCGGTGCCTCATGGGCGGCTCGACGAGCCAGGCGGCCTCGCAGTCGCAGACGAGGGCGTTGCTGTCGAGCCTGAGCCTGGCGCTCGGGCCGAGGCTGGCGAACGCCTCGTGGGGCAGCCGCTCGAGCCGGTTGTTCTGCAGGTAGAGCCGCTCGAGCCTGGCCAGCCCCGAGAACGTGCCCGGCTCGACGCGGCGCAGCTGGTTCGCGTGCAGGTACAGCTGCTCGAGCCGGCCCAGCCCCGAGAACGCGCCCGGCTCCACCAGCTCGATGCTGTTCTTGTACAGGTAGAGGAAGCGCAGGCCCGGGGCGCCAGAGAACGAGTTGGCCGGCAGCCGGCGGATCCGGTTGTCGTTCAGCAGCAGCGTGTGCAGCTCCCCCAGACCGGCAAAGTCGCCCTCGCGCACCTCCGCCAGGTTGTTGAAGCGCAGGTCCCTGTCGAGGCCCAACACACCGGCGTGCATAAGCGTCAACTCCCAACGTGTACGGGTATAGTAATATGTAATCGAGCTTCTCACACATGGTCATATACACGCTCCACGGAGATGGGATTATTTGATGATATGTTAAAATCGGTCGAACGCGCACGAAAATAATGACATTGAATTTTTATGTGTCTGTGATAAAAACATCGAATCCATGATTGTGTCATGCGGCTAGGGTGAAATTACGAGAAATATGATTTGTTTCTTGTGCGCTAAGTGACGCGCAAGTTACCGAAGATCAGGAGGTTGGTGTTTCAAATCTTTATGCTCTCGCGATTTCATTTTCTAATAAACATGGTATGGCTCACAAAGACCGAATATTTAATTGTTCATCACGTATCTGACATCAGCTGTTGCAAGCGGAGGCGAACTCGCATACGCTGACGCGTTCCTTCACCGTACGTCTTATTTCTAGTGTAATTCTAGGCGATCCAAAGACAAAGATATATATATACGTATCGATTATATTTGCCGAGCCCAACAAGCGTACCCATGATTATGACGAATTCGATACTTATCAAGGTATGATACAGATAATCAATTAATATTATCTCCGAGGAGATCCTTTACAGGACTAACTTCACAGGATTATAGTCATATAAAAATAAGCGATGTACTCGTGCGAGTACGGTAATTTTCGCGGTGCTCAATCCTTTCGACCGCGTATACAACTCTGCTTCTTCATTCTCTTTATTGGTTTTCCCCGAAGAAGATATTTTGGTGCACAATGAGCCTTCCACCCGGAAATAATCTAGAATCACAACAGAGGTTTAACGGGCGTTTTAACGCGCTGCTCGAATCCAAGAATAAATGCTCGTACTTTTTTCTCCACTCGACCCGAACGAAAGCACATTCAAGCTGAACCCACGAGGAACTGCACGATTGGAAGATGATAAAAAGAATCTCGAATCCTCAAGTGGCTATACGGCTGAACGTTTATCCGTGAACGCGAGACGTTGGAAGGTATATATATGAATTTTTTAAATTTGATCATCGACGGTCGATACGCGAATCTAAAAATATAGGGAGATAATCATCCGCACCCTCGTGACCACGAGAATCTGACCGCACGCGTGGCATCAGCTAATGGGAGCTGCCATTCAGAGCCGAGACGCGCGCGTCTCATCGCCCGCGACTCATGACGGAGCGTCTGGTTTTAGACCGACGCGGCGGCGGCGGCGGTGGCTTCGTTTATGCGCGTGAAGATACTTATATATACGCCTCCGCGTTATTGCAGCTGGAGATAAGGGCGAGAATGCCGGGCTCTTCGTGAGTATATACTTCCGATTGATAGATACATAGTTGCAGCGCGCTAATCTCGAGCTTTTGATACAGGATCGACGGTAAGTTAATCTTCAGCGGATTATACGGCGAAGCTTCCGAACTGATTTGATTCACCACAAGTTTTTGTTACCTACAGCGACTCATATTTTGTACATGACAATGGATTAGTGTTGGCAAGTCTGTTCTCATAGAACGTTTCGTTGCATTATCTATGTCAAAAGATCCTCTTGTCGCTCTTGATCTTACGTTGTATCACCGTTTTACATATACATATTGATCACCAATCGTTTTAATTGAAAAGAATGAAAAGTGGATTCTCATGATTTGTAAATTAATTTTTATCGATGACACTATCACTCTATATTTACATTGATTCCGAGGAAAACGCACTACTCCTGATTGATTTATCTCCAATAGAAAGATTGATGTACAATTTAAACGCTCGTCACGTGACTTTTGAGAAAAATTGAATTCACATATATAGTGAAGTTTCTAGCACGCGTTTGCCTCTTGTGGCTCTTTGATAGTTATTATTCTATTCATAAAATGCATGGAATGTGTAATTCATTCGGAACACTCGATCAAGCTTGACACATCGTTCATAAATACTTCCGTGAATAGATGAACAAGTTTTTTTTTCAAATAGTATGTTTCTCACGTGCGAAGTGTCCATTCTCTGATGATCCGCGATGGTAAAAAGATTTATGCGCTGACAAGAACGAAAGATTATCTCTGTAGCATCGCGATCATAGTCTATGACTGTTCAATTTTGCCACATTAGTCGAGTCAAATGCATGTTATTCTGTGATTTTGCAATCCCATATCGTAAATCTAACGAACGCTTTCACATACTCTCGGCATCGTAATGTCGTTTGTGTTTTATAAAGGTTTTATTAATAGGCTCGTATACAATAATCCCGATTACAAAACCGAGTCTGCTTCGAGCGCTCTTTCAAACGTCTAATGGAAAATGAAAGAAAAAAAAATAAATATGACATCACGCGAAAAAGAATTACTAGCTGGATATGGAATTCTAGAAGGAAGCTGGAAATAATACGGGATAAATGTTTCCACGCCGGCAGAAGATGAGCGTGGAAAAATTGATTTTACGTTCAAGATGCGATTTTGGAATCGAGTTATATGGGACACTTGTTCGATCGTATGTTTTCCGCTCGTTGATGATATCATCACGTGTAATGTGTTGAACACAATAGTCGCGAATGAATTATCGCAGCTCGCGTTAATGAAACGCGTAAATTCAGAACTAACGACTCGAGGTGAGGAAACTGTCGTTGGGCAGTGTATTATTATCAAGAAGTATCTTTATTTATGCGCTTGAGATCGCCGGGATGTCGCTTGAATAAGGATGAACTTGACTGAGAGCTTGGAACAAAAGGCCTTTGGCACACGGAGCGAAGAGTTAGGTTCCTGCTCGGAATAAAGTGTTTGCTGTTTGAGCAAACGATACGTCAGGCATGCGAAAATGTTAGAGGCGGAGCGCGTCCCTGGGCGTATGTATATATACAATATATCGTATGCTGAGCCGAAGTTGAACGAGAAAGCAACTCCAAAAAAGGACTGGGATCCTCGACGCTACACCTGAAATACACCTTTTCTCTCAGTGTCGCCCGGTAAACGGCGACTTTTAGCCGATCCCGCATTGGGTATCCGAGCAGAGGCAAGGGCATACGATATATACATGTATATCGCAGCGAAAGAAGTATCCGTTCAATCGGCTGGAGGCGTTTTAGAGCAAATATCATGGAACTGACGCCTAGACGACGCGATGATCAAACGTACGACTTTCCTCAATTCCCATGAGCTGTCAGCGTTCCGTCTATTTCTAAGGGCACCACATACCACGTGTCTCGGAATCGCAGCGATCTATTCTAGTTTCGATTCGTTCGCCCCAACCGCCCGACATCGCGGCCGAGTCCAAAAGCCAGTTGATTTCAAGACGACTCGAACGAGAATTCCTACGGAAATATACGCGCATCCAGATCTCGTTCGAATAGTTCCCGGCGCGCGTATATAGCGTAGGAAGAAGAAGCGGCCGCAGCCGGCCGGCATCGCGTTTACGCGAGTGCCCACACGTATGTGCGTAGATATATATACGTACGCGGTCACGCGGCTGTTTCACAAGAGCAACCGATCCTCGCAGATTTACGCCGCTCGTTCCTCATTCCGTATGGGTTTGCTTATATTCGCGCCGAGAAAATACTCTTCTGATTCCCTGCCTCTCTTCCAGTTCGGATACTTATCGCGCGAGTTCACCGAGTGGCGCGTCACGTTTGACGTGTATATGTATTTGGTCTATATATACAACGCGGACGATTCGTCATACAACTGTACGTCGTTTTTTAAAATTCGGGGTAATTGCGTTTTGGCTCGCGTTGAATTACCGACGCGCGCTACATACGGCGCTGATTTCCCGAGTTTGGCTCTTTATACGAATTCGTTATAGGCTTTAGAATCCTGGAGAGTATCGGCCCACGCGAAAGAATGCCCCGATCGTCGTGCGGACCGAGCGAATTCACACGACGTTGCAGGTTTATTGAATTGGTATATTTGCTATATTTTAATTATCGAGTTCGAATCCCGCACCCCAAGATCGAATCGGTTTTCGACAAACACACACACACCCGAGATCGAAACGAGCTCGCGTCGAGTTGGTAAAATCCAGCCGAACAAGAAGACGCGTCTGGGAGAAAGTGCGTGCGTTCCCATACAAGAGTTGTGCGTATACGCATATACGTGTATATGCGAATGCGCGAGATAAGCTCGCGCGCGCTTGACCGTAATGGAAGCTCTCGCCCAAGTCCATGTATGTATACGAGGGAATTGTCGTATGGAATGCCGCACTCCTGGTGTACTCGCGACTCGAAATCCAGAGTGAGAGAAGCCGCGCAGAGGACGTGGTAAACAACAAAAGAGAGACTGGAGACTCACAGGACGGTGGTGTTGGGCGGCACCTTGGGCACCCTGGTGAGCTTCTGGAAGACGCATCTGACGGTGCTCGGGGCGGAGCACGTACACCTCGCCGGGCACTCGACCCTCGCCTGATCCGCGGCGATCCCCGTCACCACCACCACCACCAGCATCAGCGTACAAACCAGCGCCATCCTCTAAGATCTCGATCCACTCGCGGCGCGCTACAGCCAAGCATATACAACGCGGACGCGCGATGTCTCGGAACACAAGGGTGCGAGTATGTCAGTGCGGCAGGGTAATGGATGCACGAGGCTCGAGCAGCCCGGAGCGCATGATGTTGCCGGCGGCTCGTCACCGGCGAGACTGAGCCTTCGCAGCTCTCTTGAGCAGCTCTTCTCTCCTCCCTCTGCAGCCGACCGAGCGCGCGCGTGACTCTTTTTATTATTTTTTCGGAGTCACGCGCGCGCGCCCGCCAGCGCAACACTGAGAGATCGCGTTTCGCTCTCTGTGTGTATGTGTGCGCGCATCTCACACGTATATATACACGCCGGAGCGCTGATGGGCCTTTTTTCGGAGCCGCATTGTATATACTCTTTTTTTTTCCTCGAGTTGCGAGGCGCTCGGAGGGCGAGATTTATGCGATCGGGCAGATTCGTAAGCGACGGTTATTAATAAGCTCGCAAGCCACACGTGGGATACGAGCCTTTTATTTTTCCTCGCGTATACGGCTCGGGGCAGCGTCGCGGATTATCGTGAATATACGGGGCGCGAGGAGCCGGGGGCTTATCGGCAGGACGGTTTTTAATGTAGCTCGGGGGGATAGGTCGGTGATGAACGAATTTAACCCGTCCCTCGACTCCCGAAACCATGTTTTGCCCGAGTAGCACAATCCGCCACTGTCTACACAAATCCCGTCTTTGTGTACCCCGCAGTAATTGCAGGATCTCCCTCTCGATATAATATATGTGCTCTCGAGCGTCAAGCCGAGCATGGCACTTATACGTATTTATATACGTATATCCGACTGTTTGGCGGCATCGCATAGTGAGCCGATTCATTCGCGTTCTTTTCGCGGCCGCGCTTGGGGCCTTTCATCGCTCGACTTCAGCTCCGGTCGTCGTGGGCGCGCACGCGCAACCAGATATGAAGCACCGAGGGTTTTTTTTTTCAATGCCCCTGACGGTCGCGAGGGACACGCGAGCAGGAGTGGCTTTTGGCGCCAATAACCCGCTCCGTCGATGCACCATCTATCGAATTATGGTCTGCTCTGATGCACGAGACCATCGGCGAATAGTTTTTGATTGGATTTTATGATAACTGGCGAGATTGATAGCCTGGAGCAATTTTCGTGTATTACCTGTCGCGAGCCAACTTAATCGAGTGATGTAATTATTCACTCTAGTAGGTCTGATATGCGATGTCCGAGGATTCGATTACCATACACGTGGCTATTTAATAGTTATCGAATAATAATGGAAAACGCGTGTAATCGAAACGGTTGACATTTAGTTTGAACGTAAGTAGTGACTAGTACTTATCAATTTGAAAAGTGCAGCTAAATTGTTTAGATTTGAACGCGAACAATCTTTCTCCGATTTGATATTCAACGAAAGTATGCCGGGTTGACAAGTAAATAAAGTCTGAACCGGGGAGCAATTATCGCCCGCCTGCGGCTGATTGATACATATATGCGTAGGAGAAATAAAACGTGAAAAATATCCTCCAAGCTTTCCTATGCAGCAATTATCCACGATGTTTATCCACGAATTGACGTAGCTCTGCGTGTCAAGGTTGCACCGCAGGGGACATAGTCGCGTGCATTATGGTATAGGTGTGTCCGAGCGATGGTTTGCGAATACCTATCAATATACATCGGGATGAAACGCCAATGACTTTCACTCGGGTCGCACGCGGAAACCCGAGGAAGCCTCGAGAGATCTTTTCAAGCCTCCGCAGTTTCAAATTTCTCGAGAAAAACCGCAAAAAATCATATCGATTACTCTCGAAATTCGTTCGTTCGCTTTGGCTTTAAACTTTTCCATACGAATTGTCCCCGACGCGGTTGCAGATCACACGCGAACGAAATTGATTGAAGACAGCTAACGAGGCTGTTGAATCTCAATGCGGTCAATTTTCCTCGTAAGGTATAGAGCGTAACGTGCCACCGCTGTAGAAATATTATAATGTCGCGTCACGTTTGAGCTGATGCATGAGTAATAAAATGTCAAACTGTTCTCTTCGAGTGTCTCAATTCAATCTAAATTACGGCTAGAATATGTGCTCTACCGAGAATCGCACGTGTGTGAAAACTACTGATACGGCAAGAGTAATGCACTTGGCCTTTTTGCATCGGGGAATACAGTCTAGATAACTGTTAGTGGAAAATCAGGTTCTCATTACACTCTGATATTCTGATTGAAAAAAAAAGTCGGATAACGCATTACTCGCGGACAGTGTGTACAACGTGGTTGGTTATATTTCTGAGACACTCATTTCCATGACTGTCAAACCTCTCGAGAATTTCTGAGGCCATCGAATGGTCGAGCAGAATAGTCCGAGTCATTCGTAGGCCGTAGCAAAGTTGGAACGGGGGGCCGCTCGTTGCGGAAACATCTAAACTGTAACAAGCCGGAGTACAGCGAAACTCTCGGTCTCGTAAATCGTCAATCTTGCCGGTGACAAGGCCAATATAACCGAGCCATTCCACGTGCCCGTAGCGTCAATCTATCCGCCTCTTTTCTCCCGCGTTGCGTCGAATTGAAGAAATGACGAAAAAAAACCTCCCGAACAAAATCGGTACAGGACACTTGTAGTCTCGCGATTCGTATCGATATTGCATAGTCGCGTTTAACGAGGCGAAATTCGCCGAGGCATTGCCGCTCGTGTAATGCAGCGTGCGTGGGACTGCGGATCGAGCCGTCGACCTTATTCCGCGGGTAAACGACTTGCCGGCGCACCAGGCGCGTCGTCGGATTGGGCTGTTCTCGATTGCTCCTTCGTTTTTGACGGGGAGATTTTACGCTGGTGTTTGAATGGGCGATTCGAAATAGCCCGAGAGCAAATGAACATCGAGCGCGCAATATTTAAAAAAAAATCGAATTATCCATTAAAAGCTACCACCGATTGATATTCGAATTGATGAATGGAGCTTGCGGACTCTGGTGAGATTTATCGCCGTTTCATGAACTGTCTATTATTCTTCGTTTTATCTCAAGCTCAATGAATTCAAATGTTTGGCGAAATCGTCGCCCCCTGTGTTATCGAGGAAACATACACTATAACTATCCGGTACACGTGGTTGCCATTTCAAATTTACTGACATCAATTGTTTTCCAAAGATTTAAGTGGAATTTCGGCAACTGGCATTACACGCGCAGTTAAACATGAAGTGAATGTATATAGTAAAGAGACTAACCCGTGTGCGGTGAAAAGGCCAACCCACAGTTTCAATAAGTGCATATACAGCGCGTGTTAAATTCGCGTCATTGTTTAGCTTCTTAGTCCGAGCCGTATATTGAGCAACTGCGTCTCAGCGATTCTTCGAGAGCATTCATCATTGTCTGTGGCTTCTTGGAAAAACCCTTCAGTATACGTGTACCGTTATTGTATGCGCAGCAGCTATAAAATGTGATGGGCGCGAGGTATACTGCTAATTTAATAAACGATGATTCGGCAGAGAATTGTAACAGCGAGTTGTGCAGAGAAAAGAAAGTTTCCGAGTTGATGTTGCGCTTTGAATGGTCATTTATTTTTCAGAAAAAGAGTCGATTGCCGGAATAGGCAGGATTATTACGCTTGTAAATTACAGATACGATAGCAACAAAATTTTTTAATATGACTATGCGGCTAGAGTTGTTTGTGTATAAATATATTGGTTTTATACCCATCAAACATTTTTCCTTGGAAAATTTTCGACTCGCGTTCTTCGGGTCATAGATGAATAATATCAATCTTCTTGATATCGGCTTGCAATAATGAGCTCAATAATTATTTCTGCTTGAACGTCGTTTGGAATATATAATTAATGAAAGACAAAATCGAAATCCAGTAACATTATACAAAAAGCACTCGTTCTCGAGTGTCTGAAACTTGAGTCGAAGTAATAATTCGACATTGGAGCTACAATGGAAGTTCTTTCACTTAAAATAACGCGAGGACAATGAATAATAGTCGCGAACATTGTTTGAAGAGGCAATTTCGCTCGAGCATATAAATCGTCAAACTTAAAAAACGAACGGGAATATCCAATTGTTGAAGCTCCGTCAAGGCCTCCCATACAGCATATTCAGTTATCTCGAGCGATCGCGTCTGCGCGCTGACTTGCGGCTATGCTCCTTCGCGCCCACGCGTCGGTCATTCAACGGACTGGAGCTGCGGCTTCCTGGAGCAAGCGCTCGAGTTTATTTTTCATGCTTCCGAAAAACTCTCACTGAACTGAAGTTTGAATTAAATTTAGAACAAAGTTTTCATCATTATCACAGAATTGAATGGTTATTAGAATTGACGATTTGTGTATCGAAATCTCCCTTTACTTTTTTCTAAATTATAAAATATAATTGATATAACCAAAAATATACTTATCACAGAGCCATAAATCAATTTTGCCATTAAGCTCTGTTCTTTTGATGAATTTTAAAATAGGCGTTAGAAATTTTAATAAACTTACATATGTGTGAGAATCGTTGAAAAATAATAGTAATAAATAAGTATTTATCCGAAGCAGTGAAGATGTACAATTAGGGTTTTCAAGATTACACGTCATATTTTTACCTTACCTGGTGGTACCTTTTTTCATGTTCACTGCCTTTCCCGTAACTACTTCCTGTAATAACTTTGGATTCTTATTTTTCATCTCCAAAAAATCATCTGTAGTAACTATGGTACTTATATTTACAATGATATATTTCATGGTTTCATCCTTGAGATTTTCACAGTTGTAGGTATCAGCAATGTATAATATTCCACAAGCTTTGTAGACATTTAAATTCCTCTACTAGCATTTTTCGCATAGAAATTTCAATGAACTTGTAATGAATTGATCGGCTAATAACAACAAAGAGTTCACCATGTCCTCGAGATTGTTAATGTGGCCAGTATATGAAAATTGCAGAGTTCTCTCATAACTCACGTCAGTTATTTTGATAGTTTTTCATTCTTTGCCATTGCATGATTAAACATTGCTGAGAGAACATCAACTCTCTGGCTGCCAGAATCTTTCCATCTACAGTTCATGTTTTTTTATCTATCATGACTTTTACATTGTTACACCTTTCATCTAGATAATGATTTGAAGTTATTAATCTGTTTTTCCAATACAAATCACCCCCAAGTGCAACTTAATAGGAAAAATAATTCCGTTGAAGTGTAATTGAAAGTTTGAAGATCTGGTTATTACTTCATTTTGATGGCATTACAATCTGGAATTATTGATTTCTCAAATAAAACTCAGATTAGTATATTTAATTTCACTGGATACATTCATAATGTTGTGCTCCTGAAAAACTACTGTTTCCGGACAGAAAAATGTTAACGTTCGTTAATTCAGGTAGTTTCTTAATATGTATAGAGAAAATTAATGAACATATGACCTATAGTTTTCCATGTTGCTTACATAGTATTTGGTGACTTACCAAAAACTTCGAAGTATGAACAATGTTGTCGGGGGTGGTGGCGCGCTCCCTGATTCGTGTAAACTGAACATAATATTATTCATTACAAATTGAAATAATTGGTTATCTATTAATTTTTTATAATTCCAGAGGATCAAAGTGGACAACAAACTTTCAACACAAGGGTGTTTCCGTCTTCCGGTAATAATTTTCACCTTGACGAATCGTTTCTGTCCATAAAACTTGCACTTCTCTTACGACGACCACCTTCTGCATGCTGATACGAGCGCTCGTATTTTGAATGGTACTTACTCGAGGGAGGGGGGCGCAATTTGTCTCTCGCAGCTGTGAGATGCAAAAGTATAGCTGGTAATAGCTTCTATGATAGGTATCAAAAACAATATCTTCAATTAAAATAGGCTAGTTGACTTGTGACATAACAAAGGCCATCATAACGGACATAATAATACATCATACACCTGTATACATCTATACAGCTCGGCAAAACCTCCTCAGCATTAATGATGGCCATGGTTACCATTCGAAATTTAAATCAATTCTGATATAATTTTTCATCACTTTGCCTAATATTTCGCTATCGAATTATAACAAGCTGCGCTAAGAAAATCTGGGATAAGAAATTCAACATGTCAATATTTTTTTCAATTCATCAATAAATTTTCAGATTGAAAATTTATCAAAAGTATTTATTCATAAAAAAGAAAAAGCGTCATGGATTTGAGACAATATTCGTCTTGAAATTATGACGTTTCTTACTTTTATTTTATCTACAATTTCATTCATATGTAACAAATTCAGTTAACAGTAGATTTTGATTTTTAATTATTATCTCCGCAATCAATGAGAAAAATGTTATAAAGTATATTGCCTAGATTTTCTAACTAAAAATTATCCGTTCCAAGTTTTATTCAAACAATGATCCATAAAATTCTTTGCACGCATTGATCGAGAGATGCTTTTGCCTTAATATTTCTATCTAGGGGCAGTGAGTGGCTTAGAAGACTGATATGGATCAAAACAAAAGCAGATCATACTTTATGAATGATTTTAATGTTTAATGATTCATTTTTTGAATTTAGTGGTTGACAAACAGACAAACAGTGATTTGAAGGAATACATATAGAACGAGCAAACAAATAATGTTCCACTTTCTTCACATTCAAGTTAATACTTGGTGAATATAAGTCGAAGACCCTTCAAAAAGATTTTAGACGGATTGACAAAACTATTATTGATAAGAGTAGTTTAGTTGTATCAGAAATCATCCATTTACATTTGAATACAAAACAGACCAATGTCTTTAAGTATACATATAAATATATATTTAATCTCAGCTCACGACGGAGAAAGTTTTTGGGGTTTCTGTTTGGAAATAAATTTATTGTTCATTTTAATACAAACATGTCCGACGCAAAAGCGATCCTGACTATTACCCATTTTGCGATTAATAATGTCAAGTAGTAATAAATACAAATACGCATATATCATCATAAAATTACACCTGAGAAGTTGATTAATGATTATTAAATGCTCATTCTCAAATTCAATTTTTCATTTGTTGAAAACGAAAAATTCACTCGACACATGTAGCTCTGATACACGAACGAAAAATTATGCATATTCTTCTTGATTTATCAAAAATGAAAGTTCTGTGTGAGCGTGTACCAGAAGTATAACTAAATAATCAGGTTGATCGCTTAACATCTCCTTAATACTAACGAATCACTAAGAAGTCAAAGTCTCTCAGTACTCGGATAAGTACTCTCACGTGAGAAATCGTATAAAAGCTAAAAAGTACCTAAAAATATACGATCGTTTATACATACTGGATTTTAAATTGCGGCTCAACGAAAAACTTCAATAATCAAAACATTATTGTGCGAATCGCCTCCACTTGTTTCATACAAACAAATCAACGGTGAATGTCGTCGCGATCGGAGGCGAACACAGGAGACGAGGCCCTTCGTGTTTCGCGCCGCCTCCCCTGGCCGCGCGCGCAGACTAGAACAGATATTGCCTGCACTTGTCGGCGCCGCATTTACATCTCGTCCGGCCCTTTTCGCTGGAGCTGCTGGCGGACTTGTCGGCCAGGTCGAGTCTCTGCCTCTGGTGGTCGTCCTTGTTGACCTGGCGCATGTAGTCGAAGGTGAGCTCCTCGTTCTGCTTGATGTCCCTGACGGCGAAGAGCGCGAGCTTGGGCAGGTTGGGGTCGAGGCAGTTGATCCAGACGGCGTAGACGGCGAGGTTGGGGTCGCACGAGTGGTTGATGAAGTGGGATATGTTGCCGTAGACCGCGGCGTCGACGGTGTACGGGCACTGCTCCTCGGTCTCGTTGTAGTCGAGGTCGAACAGGTAGGTCCTGCCCGCGGCGTCGTACTCCTCGCCGCGCTTCTCCGCCTCCTCGTTGGTTATCACCTCGCCGACGTACTGGATGACGAAGCTGCCCTTCTTGATGCCGCGCAGCGTCTTGACGCCCCAGCCCCGGCCGTTGGCCGTCCTGAACACGCACAGCTTCATGTGCGAGCCGCGCTGGACGACACGGTTGGCGCAGTCCGCCGGGCACACGCAGCGCTTGTTGCACTCGTAGATGGGCGTGCCCGGGGGCACCCGGATCCTGTAGGCCGACGTGTACGGGAAGCCGCCGTCGCACATCGCGTAGCAGCACTTGGTCTTGGAGTCGCACGTCGTGCACTCGCACCCGATCGGCGGCTCGTCCGGGATTATCACCCCCGAGCCCGGCAGGTAGTCGTCGATGTAGAGGAACTCCTGGGGCGCCCGCTCCAGGTCCACCGTGTTCTCCACCTTGATCGACGGCTTGCCCTTCGTGATCCGGTTCATCTCGATCTCCCACACGCGCAGCGACTCGAGCTGCTCGTTGCGCGCCCCCGACAGCGACATGTGCAGCACCCTGCGCTTTATCTTCTCCACGAGCTTGGTGCACTTGCTCGGGCCGACCTTGAAGAACGTCTCGATCTTGTCGTACAGCAGGTCCACCTCCTCCGGCGACGAGTCCAAGCTCTTGCCTTTTTCCAGCAGGCCCTTCATGTGCCTCTCCAGCTCGCTCGTGTCCGGGTAGTACTCCGCGTTCCGCTGGAACTTCTCCAGCAGCTCCACCCTCGACTCCTCGAACTCTTTCATCATCTCGTCGCAGTTGGTCAGGTTCTTTATCGGCTCCCACGTGTTGAACTGCGAGTCCCAGTCCTTCCATTTTATCAAGTAATACGACACGCCGTTCTCGAACTTCCTCTTCAGCACTTTCTCCACCTCGTACACGTCATGATTCTTCGAGTCCCTCGTCGGCGAAGCGACTTTCTGCTCGACTTTGGGCTGGACCTTTACGTGCTCCAGCTTGACTCGCAATTCTTTCAGCTTGATTTTACTCCACAACGACTGGCCGTTGAATTTCTCGACGTCATTGGTAACTTTTTTGTCGTTGTCGTCGTCGTCGCCATTGCCGCCGCCGCCGTTAACTTGCTCGGCGTCGCTGTTAACTTGTTCGGCGTCGCCGTTAACTTGCTCGACGTCACCGTTAACTTGCTCGGCGTCGCTGTTGACAGAAAAATTTAGGCTTCTTCTGGTCGTACGTCTCGAGTCCGTCTGGCAAGAGTCGGAATCGCTTTTCGAGTCCACCCCATTCGCGTCGATCCCATTAGTCTCAATTATATCCGCCCCCGAGCCATTAGACACGACTCCATTGACTTTGTGATTTAGCTCGCCAATCAACGTTTCTGGAGGGAGGTAGTTGCGTTTTTGGATGCATTCCGCCTCGAGCTTAGGCTGCTTAGCCGCCGGGAAATCGCCCAGGGGCGACGTTGGCCTTTTGTCACTCATCAATTATCTGGTTGTCAACTCTTCGTGTTATCAAGCTCTTCCTTCCCAACCACAGCTTGCTGCATTAGCCTCTGCAATTCAAAACATTGCCAATGAGTTGAAGCGTCGGGTATCGAACGTATGAGTAAAAATGTTGATAGAAAAATCCTAATACACAGTTTACAAAGTCATCGACTCGTAAGTAATTGATACACTTTGCTTGAGTGAGTGTTGCATACAATGGAAACAATGATGCAAAATAATAATCTCCCATCCACCTTCCAATGCATTAGCAGAGAATGATCTGGTGATTAATTGGTTTCGACTCCGTATCACAAGTTTCTGAACTTATAATATCAATCCGAGTATTTCATAATATAATGTACGGTCGGATGTAAGGTCGCAAGAATAATTGATTAGTCTTGGCATGTAAATATTCAATGTTTACATGTTGAAGCTCAAAGTCTAATTCAACGATTCCTGACTGGTAAAAGTGATAAAAGTTGTATAGAATACTTGCGTTTTCTGAACAGGTTGATATGGATTTGAAAACGGATTACATTAACAAATTAATGCAATGCGACCAAAATCTATAATAATTAAGACTATGGCGTTAAAAACTATAGTACATAGACTCTGAATTATAGTAATGACTCTCTAGCCTCTGAATCATATACTAATAGTCACTTTCACGCATTCCCATAGATAAATTTCTATATAAGAGAACGTGAATGAGATTACAAAAGTTGTGAGTATGCAATGTAGATTTATACACTTATAACAGTACGAAAGCTGGGAAATCTCCATGTACTATTTATAGGTTTGTTCATTGCAGAGAAACGAGTGTAGATTAATGTATTACCATTAATTCTCATTATGTATTTGAAAAGGATGTGGAAATATTCATGTGAATTGGGCACTTGTAGTAGCTTATCCTGAAAGTTAATATATCTCCCAACAGATCTATGAATGAATTTACGGCGATACAATAGTTTTCCAAAATCATTATAATCTATTTATATCATCTACTTCAAGACAAAAATATATTCGAACCCATGGAAAGAAAATTCAAGTGCCCGTAATGGACCACAAATTAAGAGTAATGGGTGATGGTTCATGTTAAAAAGAAATGCATCATAAATTTTTCATTTTTCAATATAAATTTATTGAATTTAATTATATAACTCACTCAGGGATATTCTTATGTTCGATAACATATATCTCTTTTTGAACGCATTGAGTTAACTTAAACCATATATTAACTGATGATACATATTACATAAACTTTTCTCTCCATATGGTAGTGATTAATCTTCATTTTCACTTTTCGTTTTATACAATCGTCACTAGGAAGCGACACTTATTTTAATATATACATGTCGAGTCGTTTTGAAGCAACAAGTAAAAATAATTGAAGCCGCAAATATTCATTACACATCGTACATTTTCGTCTTTATCTTTTTTGTAATCTTTATTTCACAAACACTCATAGTGTTTTAGTATACAAATGAGCAACCAATCAAATAACTCCCACAGAAAGAATATCTACGCAGCATTTGGAAACGTTGAAAGAACGAAGTCTCTGTAATAATAAAAGTAATTAAAATCATTTCGCGTAAATAATCAACACACGTTGAATTATCGCAGTCACAGCTACGTAAAATTCTTTTCTTGGTTTTGTTTTTATAAATTTCCTTTTGGAATATCTACTTAAATAGTCACATTTTTTCATTCATTGATTCACCGTGATTCTCCATAAATTTCTATTTACATGTTAATAATCAAAATTGAATGGTAAAGCGACTAGGCTGCTTTTGCAAAAAAATCTGTTTGCTCATGCGAGAAAGAATCAATTAATCGAATTTCATCAAAAATAAATTATATACTAATTGGTTATAATAACATCCACTACTTACAATGCATAATGGTATGTAGTTTGTACAAGTGAATAAGATTTCTAGTATTAATTCAGTTTCTTACACGCAATATGTGATGCATAAATTGTTTTCATGTCCGTAAGTTCGTTTTAAATCTAAAATAAACATTAATATTTTTCAAGTTCAATATTCGATTGTTGATAATATTCTCAACTCTGATTTGTTACTTTCCTCAAAATGGATAACATTTACACTCGATTGTAGCAATAAGTAAATCAATGTGCGAGTAATAAAAAACTATAATCTTTACTGGCTAATCACTTGTGGAACATTCGTTAAAAAACTTCTCGTGTTCGACACCACGCCACCCAAATCTTCGTTCTCGTAGAACAACAAATGACTCTAGAATGATTAACGCCACCATCTTGTCAAGTTCACGATTCAACTCCAGAGCACGAACGGATCGCATTTCGATCCGACCGGCAAAGGTCACAGGAGCTAAATATTCTCTCACTTGCCATCATCGACATTACCGTCCTCTCCTGCACACGACTCGTCTCAGGCAATTTTCATGTATATAGTTCGGTCTCGCATTTTGAAATTTCTGAGTTCACGGAGCGCTCGTTGCGCTTCAGCTGGCGACGAGAAGGCCACCCTTGCATCTCCAGTTGGCATGCCTTTGTCATTGTACCTCCTGATAACATTTTCTCTCTGGATATTGTAATCACCAAAGAATTCGATGATCTCGGCGATGTCAGCCTTGAACGGGACATTTTCTAGGGACACAACACAGCCAGGTTTTCCAAAGCCCTCCAAGTGTGGTGGCGGTGGTCCAGCAGCCGGTGGCGGATGACGACCCATCATGTGTCTAGGTGGTCCCATGCCCATCATCGAAGGGCCTCTCATGCCGAACGGATTACCAACTCCTGCGAACCTGGGCGGGTGGTGCATTGGTCCAAAACGTGGCCTTGAATCTTGCATGAGTGAAAAATGCTGCTGCGAATGATCCATCATCTTGTTATCTAATCCAAGAGTTTCCATCATTTTGTGCCTGTTAACGAGTTCTATCGTGGGTATGTTTTTGCCGAGTGGTAGGCCATTTTTCGCTGTGGCACGCACCGCTTCTTCGCATGAATCGAACTCGCAGAAGCACTCCCCAGCGGGTTTGCCCATTTGGTTCAGCAGCATATGAATCCGATGAGGAACAAGGCCGACATCCGAGAAGAAATCGAGGATATCGCGGTCTATCGTGTGGTACGGGAGATTACGCATTATAACGCAGTCGAAAGAGGCACTGCCAGGTTCGTTGCCCATACCACCACTACCACCGCCAATAGCAATACCACCACCAACACCACTACCACTACCACTCATCTTCATTTTGTCTTCTTTCGCCTGCTCGAATTTGTCTTCGGGAACAGATGTTACCATAACTGTCTTTGGTCCCATTTTGAAAGGTTTTGACTGGGCCAATTTTGCATCTTCTAACCTGGCAAACTGAACGTAAGCGTAATACTGCATGCCATTGGCTTCCTTTTTACTCGTAATGAAAAGATCGTTGATCTTCCAGTCTGCGAAGAGTTTGGCTATGTCCATTTCTTTTACATAAGACGGCAACTCTGAGACCACTACACATGTTGACGGTGTTGGGCTAATATCCATTTCCACATTATCAATGTTATCATTTCGAGATTTGTCGGATGTTCCAAAAGTATCGTTAGTCTTTTCGAAAATAGTCTCTTCCAGGTGTAGCACTTCCACCTCGGAACCACGCACGAACTTTGGACTTTTCAGAGCTTGCTCCTTGCTCTCGAAATTGTTAAATTTCACGTAAGCAATGCCGACTCGATTGCCCTGAGTATCAGTTATAAGTTTGATGCCGTCGTTCCTGATGAAGATACCTGGAAATGCGTGTCGCACATCTCCATACCCTGCACTCATTGGCATGTTTCTGATCTCAACGCAATATCCAGATTGTGACTTGTCTTTGGCGAAACGCGATCCTCTATTGTCCCTACTGTCCCTTTTGTCTCTGCCATCTCTATCTCTCTCTCTATCTCTATCTCTATTGTCTCTATTGTCCCTATTGTCTCTGTGGTCTCTGTGGTCCCGGTGATCTCGGACGTCTCTATCTCTGTTGTCTCGATCGCGTCCATCCATTCTGGAGGGACCTTGTCGATCGTTGTCGAAGGGTCTTGGAATGCCCACAGTTCCAAAAGCATTTGGATTTCTGCGGCTGTCCAGCTCTTGCATCTTGCTCAAGAACGGATTATTCATTGGAGGTTTCATTCCGGGCCTAAAGTCACCCATTCCTCCGGGATTACTCGCATTTGGACCGAAGTTTGAGTCTAGATTGAAAGAATTCGACTTGGGTGGGAATCTGTTGTTGTCCATCCTGTCGCGATCGTTCCAGGGTTCTCTGTTGTTTCGGTGATTCATGCCGCTCGGATTGTCAGAGAGCCGGCCCATGTTTTGCGGCATATTAGACATTGAGCCGACGAGCGGGGGAATTTGGGACGGTAGCATGTTGCCAATCCCGTTCATCCCATTCATGCCAAATTGACCGGATGGAAGCATCGGGCCTCGGTTCATACCGTACGGCCCCGCGCGATCTCCATCTTGTTGCTGGGGAATGACGGGTCCTACTGCATTCAGCAATCTCGGCACCATTACATTCTGATTTGGAAGCATCGAATTTCCCGGAGGAACCTCCCAGACTCCGGTATCCGGTATGCCCTTTTTGTTGTTGAGAGGGCCTGCTTTATCCTTGGGAAACTGGCCGACGCAAACAACGTCATTGCCGTCGTCATCGACCGCGCTGTCTTTTCGGCGATCGTTGCCTCGCTTGGCGTCGCGGTCCCGTGACCGCGTCCTGTCACGTGACCGCGATCTATCGCGCCTGCGCCTACCGCCTCCGCCGCGGTCCCTTCGATCGCGATCGCGATCGCGCGACCGACTCCTGTCCCGGCGACCGCCGCTCCTTCTGCCGCGGTCTCGGTCCCGGCGATCGCGGTCGCGGTCTCGCTCTCGAGATCTAGACCTATCGCGCGATCTCGATCTGTCGCTCCTGCGATCCTTGCGATCTTTATCATCATGGTTACGGTCACGACGGCTACCATTGCTCGAATCGTTCCCGGCTTTCCCAATGCTGGGAGGGTTGGGGGCTACCGCTACAGGAGCAGTTGTCTGCATGAAAGCGTTCTGAAGGTTGAGAGTCTGCTGGCGAGCAGTCTCTATGACCTTTTGCATCTCCGTGCGAGAACTCAGGAGAAGCTTTATCTTCATCTCTTTCACTTTTCCTCCATCATGCATCATAGCCTGTCTGGCATCTTCGTCCGTGCTGTAATAATTTTTTTGTCAAATAAATACTTAGATCTTAGGCATTTTCATTTGTTAACCCTTGGAGTGTTTTTCCGCGTCAAAAAGAAATATAAATTCAAAATTTCATCGAACACTGGTGATATTATCGAGAAAATGGCGCACGTCCAGCATTATAACAGAATTCAAGATGGCGGATTCTTACGACAATTGTATCTTTCTGAAGGCCAATTTCCCGTTTTTTCTACAGTTTTTTTTTTTATATTACAGATCTTCCGAAGAAGTGCAGTTGCTGATCCTGTATGATCCTTTCAAGGCCTTCATGCGTAAATTTTTCTCCGGGCCAATATATTTTTGGCAAGTATGAACCGCCAAGATCCAAACTCCAGCAAAAAATCTCCACTTTTCAGTGTATTATCTACGAGAAATACCTCCGTCTTCTTCTGATTGATTTCTTTCCGTATTCAGAATAATGCTTTGTCACTCGTATGTACTGATATTAACTTTTCTAGCAGCCTAATGATAAGAAATCATCCAAATTTCATCCGAGAGTTCTAAATTTTCACGCCAATATGTCAAGGAAAATCTTACGCAAATCTGAGTCACCAGAAACAGAATCTAGAAGATCAGAATATACGCTGTGTAATGTGAACATTTTCCTGTAATCGAATTCCTCTTTTCAAAATCGTGTCACTATTAATAAATTACGTTAAATAATTCGGTGTTCAAATTGGTTTTACATCCCGATGTAATGAATTTCCGATAGATATACTTTTACACTATTTTTCCTTTATTAACTCGTATTTTTCAAACAAATACTTAAAACTTTTTTTTTGACAAAGACAGAAATCCCAAATATTAGAAGAATGAAGATATATTATTAATGCATGTGATCTTATGAAAACGATCAAAACTGAAAGAATTTTAATCGACCAGTGTCAAGTTTACTCATTTCCCATAGCTTGAAATTTCAATAACGCGTTACGATGACGTAGATTTTTTGTAATGATTTGAGATATGAACAGTCTTCCCTTAATTGAGTCGGCAAATGTTCAAAAGTTTTGATTCGGGGAGTTTGTTGGTTTTGGTCACCAGAATACTCTTGAATTCTACTCAGTCGCAAATAAAAATGCGTAATCCTAAAACTCTCAACATCACGTGGCAAGTGTAACTTTCATATACGATCGTATGAGTTCTGTGGAAATTACATAAAATGGACCTTGTATATACATGCCCATAATCTCATGTTGACTCTTGATTAAAATGTTCATTATTGGATGAAAATATTTTTTATAAATCCCAATTTTATACATTTTGCTCCCTAAATTAAAAATTAAATTTTTATCTATCCGTGTAATTGAATCTTTTCATGATTTTAGTGTGTAAGTTTTTATTTTGACATTCGCGATTATCAATGTAAGTCTCGACTTGAATTCAAATTTTTTTATCTGGGATATCAATATTTTTTTAAAATGAATTTTAACGGTTGTCGCGAATTCGCCACTTTGAATATTATAATCTTCATTCCGAAACGCCGGTAACGTAACCGCAATCTTCAATTGTGTAAGGTGTTTTTGATTAGACATAAATGTTTCATACACTTCATGAACTAATGAATGGAAAAAATCACCAGGCTGGGAATATTAGCAAAATTAATGAATAAAAATCTTGAATAAATATAAATCTTGACTTATTTGCCGAAACCTTGGAGAACATTATTTATGGTCTACTACTAACACTCAAAGGGTTAACAATAGTAAAGATCAAGTTAATTACAACTATTGATACCGAGATTCGTGTATTACGAAGAATAGAAAGGGAGCTCTATCGAATCAGAGAATATAAGTTTTCTTGTAAAATTCATCTTTGGATACGGGAATTAGTTATGATGCTTGAAAATTTTTTAATTCCCATGTCACCAGTGAAATTGCAGAAAATTGCTACTATCATAACTTTTCTGATGGATTTTTCTGGGTGGTATATCAAATAATCTTTAGAGTACGAGAATACTCACTACATATCATTCTAGGGTATACTAGCATTTTTCTCTTGGTACATGTTATTCTGCCTGTAATGTAATCAAAATAGCTATATCTCACCTAAAAGCTATGAAAGCATCTCCCAATTCACCACCAACAATGTGAACGCCACCTTCGGGAATACTAAGTCCACGGAAAAATTGGCGGATGTCCAGCGCATTGGCGGACCACGCCAAATTCTGCAGCCTTATAATTACGCTCATTTTGATGGTAGCTCCGTTGAATCTGCAATCCACAACAAACGGAGTTCGAATTACGATGTCGTAGATCAGCTTGATGAAGCAGAAGCGCAGCGTCGAGATTGATATCATTTCAAAAGTAAACCGAGTGAGTGAAAGTTTTGAGGGAACATGTATTTTGCTCATTGTAAAATTCCATTATTCGATGTCACAATTAAAACTAACTTAGTAAGAGATTTTGAAGCTTTAAAGTGACAGATAAGCTTCAACGAAGTCGTGCTCGTGAAACACATAACCGGTATTTACCAAACTCAACAGTAAAGACACCCAATATCCGCCAGTAGTAGTCATTTTTCTGCTACTGGAGCTTTTGAAGCTCCAATAGTTTTCGGAAGGGATTTGCGCTCAATCATATTATTCATTATACATCAAACTTATGAGGACTTCATATCGATACGGATTTCAATCATGTGTTTCAAATAATTCGTTCATGCACGTTGAGGTATTGATCATTCGATTTATAATGATCTTTTGTAATAAGTTGTTCAAGTGATGTTGTGTAAGGTATTGTTTTGATGATATCAATATTTTTTGTTCAATAATTCACGCAATGCAAGCCAACAATTACCCTACCCTATAAAACCCAAGACCCAACAAATGTTGGAAAGTTTCAAAGACGTATCAACCAGGGAATTTAAATGAGTAAATAGTATGCGTGAACAACTAAGCTCACCGAACCCAATTCATTTTTTCTTTACGATACTTATTGGAATACTGCTGAAGGATCCAATTGTTTAAATATTGTAGCTGTTGCCATTTCTACTCGAGTGCCGCACACCTAGATATCTCGTTTGACTACTATGTAATAATATACTGCACCTCCTATGAACCTTCAAGTTCCACGTGTACATGTTGAATCGTATTTATTTCGTTAATAAGTAGACATCCTTCTAACTAAGGACCTATTTATGTGATTCCTTATTTACTTGTGATAGTTGAACTAAGTGATCACAAACACTCAGGTGTATATAGTATGCAGAAAATCTTCATTTGTAACTTCTCTCCGAATAATTACGTTATCTTTTGAGTCAAGAAAATCTTAAATAATAGGTGAATACTATTTTCAAGACCCTACAATTTCAATGATGATTTATTTGTAATTGGGTCAACACCGAAGCTGCAGTCCGATGCTTTACACAAGAAACATACGAAGAAATGTAACCTGACACAGTTTTTACATAATTATCCCAGGAGCCAAGAGAGTATTGATTTTTTTTATCGCTATACCGATATAAGTATATATATGTGCTCAGTTGTCTTTGAGGAGTAAAGATTCCCGTACACGTGGAGTAGATTCTTCCTTATTCTAACGTACTCGTCCAAGATGGAATCTTATTGATTTGGGGATATGACTACCACTGACGGAAAGTTTGGGTGGCTCTACTGATGTGTTTGGTAAACGCCGATGTCGTGCTTCAAAAGCCCGAACCTGTTGAAGCTTAACTATCTCCGGTTAGCTGAGATATGCCACTAAATCTACGTAGGACATTCGTTCAAAATATTCATAAAATAAATACAACGATTTTTGATCATGTTCACTAGCCCAGCCGATGCCTTACTTAACTTTCTCTGAAATATCTATCATATTTCCATAAGCACACGTATTTGATATTTTAACATGATTCAGAAATGAATATAAATATGTTTTTGTTAAAAGAAATTTTTACGAAACAACGAATCAATATTTCGTCAAAAGAAATCTTATAAAATATAATTGAAATCGAATTGCAAAACAGTTCATTTTATATTTTTAGGCTGTTTAAATGTCGATTATCAAATCAAATAGTTCTCAAAAGTGTTAAAATTTGCACAGGGTAATGTATGGGATAATGACTCATCAAACGAATGACGCGAAGTTGACAAAAAGTACTTCTGACCCATTATAACTATAAATTGTTTTAATTATTGTTCTTACTCAATTATTGCTGATAACTTGAAAAATATACTCACGATTGATTTCAACCGTTAAAAAGTCTATACTATCGGAAAATAAAAAAATAAATTAACGAATGAACAATACTTATCGATTTCCATGAAAAAGGTGAAACGGGTCTAGAATGAAGAGTGTTCATCATATCTAACCTTGACATTGTAGGAGTAAATAATTTTCGATTGAGCGCAAGTGTCACCTTATACTAGAAATTCTTCAGATATGGTTGGATAACTGCATACATAACAATGAAATTATCCAAATTATCCGGTTCAAGATAATTCCTACAGCAGTTATACATACTTGTGTATTAAGAAAAATATTCATTGAAATCTACTATAACAGTAGTTTTATTTGAAAACGAGGAGAAGATTAAAAAGATATCCATCTTCAAATGAAGAAAAACACATTAGAACATTTCGAGGATGTAGCCCATGTTTACAGTTTCCAGAGCAAGAAAACCTCGGCTGAAAATCTAAATTGTGCAGACTATTTGAGTCAAAATGATTAATTGTAAATGTTTTTCTCTAACAATTATCGAAATCAGCAGCTGATATAAATGAAGAAGATGCGGATATAGTACGAATGACACCAAATGATATTTCTAGTGCTTGGAATAGAAAGTCGTCTGTCAGTTGAAAATCCTAGGGTTTTCAAATATTCCGGAGTCAATCGAAACTTTAGAATACTTTTTTCAAGTATAAGTCTTGTTTTGTTCAAAATTGACGATGAACTACTAAATCAACGGGAAAAAAATTCGTGAAGGTTGATTAGATAAAAATTAAATTTAACAGAAAATGATTTCAACCAATCAGTTTCTATTATTGAAGATTCTTTAGAAACTAAATCGATCAACAATTTCTCTGAATAAGCAATAAGAAACTTTTGAATTATAAAACAAAATCAAACAAGTTTTATGATTTGGTAATATTAGTTGGTTTTCGAGAACTGGAAATCCATGTCCTTCAAGATACTTATCCTTGTTAATTCACGATTAATCAAGGTAGACGTAATGAAGGAAATGGGTGTATTGGCGTTTTTATAATTTTCACTATACTCTAATGACAATCTTATTTATAAAAAGCACTGGAATGACCCTATTTAAAACTCAACTGCAGGCAATATATTTCATGTAACAATGGAATGGTATTTACTACTATCCTGAAGTTGTTCAGCTCATTAGAAAACGATTTTATAGAAATTCATGACAATATATGGGGATTTTCAGTATTAATGAAAATGAATAAAAGTTCCGCGTCATTGTGTTTCCAGCATATTTGTATAATCACATAGTCTAAAAGAAAGATGACATTATGCGTAATTCTAGAGGGGCATACAAGCCTGGCTGCAAGCATTCCAGAGTAAAAACGTAACTTTACTCCAATTATCAAGTATTTTTAAATAGACGATCAATTTTAATAGTTATAAATTGAAAAAGTTGCTTCAAAAGAAAGGTATATTATGAACTCTCGAATCTGGTTGTCGCTCGACTACTACATTGAGTAATCAGACTAATGTATAAATACGCTACGACACGCAACTGAGCGAGAACAGTTCAATCACACTTTCTATGAAAAGTGGAAAACTGTGCTGTCTCCACAAAGGAAAAAACTTCAATAATGACAATAAAATGTCAGCATTAGAGGTTTCTTGTATCTTGATAGACTTTCACCAATTTTGAGCGATTTTTCGCAAAACACATTCAGACTCAAACTCATGTCGGTAGATCAAAAACCATATTCTGTAACGCTCGTCATGAATCTTGAACTGTTGATCAAACATGCTTAACATAAAGGTGAAACTTCCATCGAAATGATACCTTAGACCTTACATGGAAAGTGATGGCCTGTAAATTGTCAAGTCATAAGTTCACTGATCAGTTAACTCATAATTTTATAGGTTCAGACTTAACAACGTAATGTCGGCTAAAAATGACGAGCTTTGAGTTTATAATCATTAAATTAATAATAAAGAAGGTTTTAAAAACGCATATTGAAATAAAGTAATGAGTACGCAGAAAAGATAATCAGCAATAAGTGCTATAGGTAGGCAATTTAATTGAGAAACTGGTGGGTGACATACAATGAATAGAATGTTAATAAATGATAAAAGTTATCTTTCATCGTGAGAAAAATGTAAAATGCACTTAAATTAATGTATACATAGTAAAAATATAAAAAAATTAATTAATTATTGTATACTATAATATTATTAGTACTTTTCAACAAGTCTTGATGAGTATAGATCAATTCTCCAAGTTATTACACGAAAAATGTATGAGCTAAAAAGAGTCTACCTCCGATTGAACGACGAAAGCTAGCACGTTGCACTTTAATTGTTTAGGTTTTTGGAGTTGAATTGAACTTGTAAAAACCAAATTAGCAGATTTCAAGTTCAACAAAACTTCGAATTTAATGAGATTCAGCATAAAGCATATTGTAATATTGCGCACAATTTCTTGCTCAATAAGATACACGAATACTAAAAATCATATTATTATCACGAATACGTATATACGAATAACATTGTTAATTTATAGTAAAAATAGTTCCGTTGTTCGAAAATAATTTCAGTGTTTTCAAACTCCCCCATCCCACATATCTCACAATTCATAACCAAGAATAATTCCCATCTTATTTCCGAAAATTTTGAGTAATACACTAGTCGAATAACTCAAACTCTTCAGATTCACTCAGTATTTGATAATGACAGCTTTTTATAGATCCTATGAGAACATAGTTCAACTTTTCTTTTCATTTCATAAAAACTTTATTCGTCTTATTCCTAATTTATTTATAACTTCGAACCCAAATTCCTAGGGATATCTTAGGATACAAAAATTCAAGTGGCTTACTTCTGTATCAAAATCTACTTGTAAACTGAGTTTCATAAAAAATCACATGGTAACTTTCAGATCGACGGGTACTACCTTACAAATAATTGAATTCTTAAAATATTTTATACCCAGCTTCAATAAGTACATTTTTGAATCAATATTGTTGAACAATATTTATGTTCCATATCATGATATTTTCATCCATCTTTTATAAATACTGAAAAGTAACCGAATCATGTAAGTAAAATTCTGTTCCGAATAATTGAAAGTTACGGTAATTCACGAATTAAGTTATAGTTATAATAGTCGTTAGTTAGTTTTACAGTCTCAATATCATACATATGATAGAAAACAGTGCAGTCACATTGAAAAAGTACAATAAATCAAAACTGCAGACAAATACTTATTTACTCTAAAATAAAAATCAGTCTTAATAAGTCAATATAAAATTCCTATGACTTCCGATCGGTCTGATTAGAATTTCGCTCACTTGCCACACTTGATCTGCAAATTCATATGAAAGTGGACCGAGTCAACGGTTATTCTGGAAAAATTATGGAATCTTTGAAAGCAACAGTGGTTAAAACTATTTTTTGGGCTTTTTTGGGGGGCGGTTTTTAATCAACTAATTACCTAAGATGTACAGCCACGCAGGTCAACGTTTTGATTTTCCGCAGAATTTGGACCCTCACTTTTTATTTTATGCCTAGACCGTATACATGTATATACAGAAAGTCATAAATATAAATATATTGTAAATGCATCAAGTCGATAATGATCCACGATTATTTCTGGAAAACCGAAACGTTAGCCTGCACAGCTGTTAATGCCAGTTTGTCGAATGCCCAGACACCATCTCTCGAAGTTTCAATGCGATTGATGACCCGGAGGTTGAAGTGTCTCTTAGTGGAATTGATCCGCTGAAACCTCCATATAGTTATTATGCGGCAATTTTTTTTATCAGCTGTTATTCAAATGTATTCCAAATGTAAGTCTTGTCCTCTCCCCCCCCCCCCGTCATCACGTCAATCATCACCACACTTTGCCTGACTTTCTCCCTCTCCCGGTGAAACTAAATGTTTGAATTGAATAATCTAAATGAATGGGCATCATATTACATACGACATTTACTATGCAAACCATGACAATAATTTTTAACGCCTACCTAATAGATTTGCGACACATATGTAAAAATACGACACATATGATTAATAGGAGTTCAATGTAATAAATTAGTCATTATCAATGATTGTTCCATTAAATTCGTTAGCTTTTTTTGATACAGGAACCAAGTTACGCTTCACTGCAGATTATACGTTTTTAATATGTCAGGGAACGTTAATATTGGAATGAATATTTCTGATTAGGAGACAATGCTTGATGAATATCTATAAGTAAAATAATGTCATAAGTGTATATTCAAGCTTATAATTTCTTACGAGTAAAGATGGGATTCACTGAGTCATTGGGAAAAAACAGTGAGCTGATTTGGAGGTACATCTTCATTTCCGAAACCTTTACTACGGGTTATTGCAGAGATGACGGCACCGTAGAATCGCAGAACAACTGCTGTAAGCGTAGATGAACTTTTGGGTTTCACCATGAGAATTTCTCAATCGAAGGTTCATTTCGTTTATAATGAAAAGAAATCTCATTTCCAACCAGTAAATATATCGCCAATTCATCCATCATTTACCTTAATTCCTGAATAATTCTTAATTTTGCAACTATTGATTCACTTTAGGATATTACTTGTATGATGATGAAGTCATTTTTACTACTTTTTGTGAATAAATACTGTTATATCAAAATTTTCATCAACATCAATGTTTCAATATATAACGCAAGGTAATTTTTAATGACTGCATTATTCAACGATGTCGCTTTTATTTTCATTCAAAAATAAATTCGATGACAGAAGCTTCATTCTACTATTTACTTTTATTTGGAGTTTTGAAATATTAAGCTACACAAATTTTGAAAAGAGAATGGAATTCATCTTCAATTATACTCGTGTAATTATACTCAAATGCTGAGATACAATATATTTGTTCAACAATTTGAACACAAAAGTTACTTTGATACGCGAATAAAAATTCAAAACTTGTTCAGCATATTTCAAAGATAAAGCGATTTTCGAAGTATAAGTTGATGATGAATACTTGATGTCTCGAAATACAGTCCTATCTTGATACAATGAAGAAAAAGTTGACCTCCTTCAAAATAATTCTATACTTCGAGAAAAATCCGCATGCTTTAAAATCGAACCAAATTGAAACTGCATCAATTGTGTTGTAATAAAGAAAAACATAAAAAACATTGACCTATTCTGAAAAGTCCGATGATACGAACATTACAAACATCAATACGGCTAAAAAGTTAAAAATTGCTACTTACTAGGAGCGGGTACAATCTTTTAGATCCAATCATGATGAAACTTTGTGAGATGGTTTTTGGGTACCCTAATAGCTGGTATCTTGAGCCATATGGTTTAACATTTTGTTTTCTCAAAGATATCTGGTGTAACATACTGGATTTTAAGTATCAACAGTGTATCTGTATATGCAAGAATCTGCTGCATAAAATCGGATAAATTGACAGAATATCTCCGCGAAATCGAAACTTTAGATTTTATTGACGTATATATAAGATAGCAGGGTACCCATAAACCATCTAACAAAGTTTCATCGTCATTGGTATCTCAAATTTGTTTTGCCCACTCTCCTAGTTAGTTTTAAATTCTAACAATTAGGAGAGGTTGTCAACTTCGGGTAAGGAATCACGATGAAACTTCCTAAGAATATTTTTAGCTACCCCAATACGCCATACGTAGAGCCATTTATTCTAATTCTTCGTTATCTCTTCGCGAATCATTATGCATTCAATGTATAAACAGTACATTCACATTTTTTAACTTCAGTATAGATAAATATACTGTAAATGCATAGATTAAATTATTTACAGAATATCTCCGGGAAACCGAACACTGGACTGAATAGCTGTGTATACTGCTTACTTATCTAGATACCCAAATAACATTTCATAGTTTCGTCACGATTGGTGACCTGAAGTTGACAGTGTCTCCTAGTAAGCAGACATCAACCATTGAAGAAGAACGAGGGCATTCAGTCACTCGAAGTCTTATCGGAATGTAAACGCATGAAATAAATTTAGTCTCCAGATATAGAAGAAGGAAGTTGATATCCATCGGGAAAAAAAGCATTAGAATAGTTGAATCAGTATCAACGAAACAATATCCCTATTGAAAGTGCAATTCCGAGGAAAGAAAATTATACGAATTGTTGAAGAATGGGATATTATTGTTAGTATTGATGAACAGATTGCATAAAAACTTGCAATAACAATTTGTGCTCAGCATGAAGATTACGGTGAAATAGAAAAAGTGCACGGTTAAAGGCACTTCGAATACAGCTAAATATGCTGTATTTAAATTATGAGAATTTCTTCAATCTATTGAGATTTCTCATTATATATTCAATGCAAACAATGGTAACATTTTTATGTTATCAATAGGGTAAATAGATATGATAAATAAAGAAACAAAAATGAATGATTTTAGAAAATCATAATTTGATATTGCATATCTAACAGATATACTATAGTTTATGGGAAACCTCATTTTGTAGCCTAACTGATACGATTCGATACAACGGAAACTCTACACACAAAACTTTCTCGGCTTTTCAGCTTCGTTATTTTGAGTTATTCAAATTTATAAAAAATAAAGCGTAGTAATGATGTTATAAAGAATTAGAAAAACGAAGTATTTTGTACAATACTTGGAGAAAACTTTCATTCGATCATTCAGCTACAAAACAACCATATTTTGACCAAAGACGGTAATATAATTGACGATCGTTTGTCTTTCTTCGAAGAGAGCGCAGCGTTGGAGACCTTCTACACCATGTCCGTTGTTTTTTTTTACTTCCGTCATTTTCAACAGAAATATTGCAAAAATCTCAGAATTATATGAATAGTTGAACTTTCATTGACACATCTTCGATCAATTATACCGTGAAGGATCTGAACGACTTTTTAATGAGCTCGAGGAATGCAGATTAGGAGGCCTATACAACTACATATTTTTCAAGTTTTAATACAAAGCTTTTCAAACGATAGATACCACCACGATAAAGCTCTATATTATGCCACTTATTTTCATGCTTGAACAACATAGAAACTCGATTCATTTCTCTTGACATAGATTAGCGTAGTATGTGATAATCTTCGATTCTTTAGAACATGAAAAATATGCAGTATTTAATATAACTCGAATGATTTATTTTGTATTTCGACAAGACTCAATTTTTGAGAAAGGTTTATTTCTCAATTTACTGCAGATCTGTTGCGATGATTTTCTTGCAGCAAGGGTCATATTGAGTACAACATACTGATATCAATCCATCAGCTGCTGTGAATCAATAATGGACGAATGATTTCCCATATCCCACACAATTCTCATAAGTGGAAGTAGAAACAATTCGAAGTGTGAGTGAATACTTTCATTAACGAGGAAGGTCAATTTTTCTCAATAATCGAAACATTCAAATACTTCGTCAATTTTTAGAAAAATAAACATGAAATAATATTTATCGAAGTTTAACTCGCAAAAAAACCAAAAAAATGGAATTTACGCCTACTGAAACAGAAATAATTCGATCTAACAACGAAAAATAAACCCTGTTTATTAATGAACAGAAGAAAAAGTTTTAAAATCACTCTTCTTAATGATTATGAGACTGACATGCGAGCATGGAGAGGAGTGCATCATGACGACGTTATTTTCGGAGTCTAGCGTTAACCTTTGAGGAAAAATTGTGGAGTACAAATTAAATGCTGCGTGCAGTAATTGGTCGTGACAGCAACTGGGACCAAAATATTAATATTCATAATCGCTTTACTGTTTATAGAACTTTTAACAAAAAAGAACACAATAAATTGAAACAACTTAGGAATTCGAAAAAAGTGAACCTTCTATTTTACAAGTATTTGATTGCAGGTGGTCGAGGTTGACATTCAATGCATTGTGTTTTCATTGACCTGACAGTCTAGTTGTGAACAACTAAAGATGTAACTCTGTTAGATGTATCCTCATGGGTTTTTTTAATAAAACTTTTATACGTAAAGTTGATATATTTACGTCGTTTCACCTAGCGTTGCTTTGCTGGAAATGAAACTTTTCCTTCAGCATGAAGTTTTATACATATTTAATTCTCATAACTTCCAGAGAATTTCTTCAATTAGTATTTTGACTAGTAAATTAAGAATGTCTTGCATTTGTGAGTTTTAACTAAAAAAAATAGACAACACTCTCATAAGTTCTAATGTTATACTCCGAAGGTAATGACACTATATTATCAAGTGAATGTCACCTCCGAGACTGCAAGAAAAGGCGTTCGCTAATTTTTACGGTAAGATGATCAGTAGAAAATTCTTGTGTTTGCAATAAAAGTGCTGCAACTTGGAAGCTGTAATTACCTATTCTTTATGAAGTAGAGCCACGAGGATCATCTTCAGATAATTCAAGTTTCGAAGAGAGTAAAGAAGCGCAAAACGATATCTAAAAAAAAATTCAAGAAAATTTCAAGGTTTTGAAAGAAGTCGCATGTCTAAAGATGAACCATACTTTACGGTAGATGTTCTAAAACGGCTCAAGCTAGAAGACGATTAAAGTATAATTAGTTACATTTTTGTTTCATTTTGAAAAGAATTATCCCTATTTGTATCACCGAAAAAACACCACGTAATTGAGTTCGCGGATTCTTCTGTCATTTACATACTAAAAGTTGTGGTATTGTTCATAAATGTGTAAACTATCATGAACTAAATATCAAAATAAAAGAAAAAGTTAGTTCGAACGATCATATGCGAACCCAGGAGTTCAAATTCGATAAGAAATAACTGTTTGATAGATCTGGTAACTTTTCGAGAAAAAGTATCGACGAAATCCAAATTTGATACCTAAAATTTTCCTACTCGAAGTTCAAATTCAATTGAAATTGCTAAAAAACAGGCTAATTCTAAATAGTAACCTATACCTGAGAACCTTACCTTAAATTGGTTGAACTAAAAATATTACTCGGAAAAGACGATTCTGTATATAAAATTTAATGTCGGGAAAAGTATTGCCGGTACGATTTACTCTCAACGCCAGAACGAAAGCTACTGATCAAGGGAATAATTCAATATTGAGATCAATAAATTGATCGCCGGTTCTAATTTCGAGATGAAAATACCTTCATATTCTGGAAAACATAGCTTGATTGATAATAATTTTTTTTTTTTTTTCCCAAAACCGTAGTGAATTCTATAATTTTCTAATGAATCATAATTACTTTAGAATTAGGTTAAGTGAGATGATGTGAGCATACTTCAACTAGTTGTTTTTAATGTTTAATCAAAATTATATTTTTGTTCAACTCAAAAAATGATGCAAAATTTATAAAAGTTTTCAACATTACGAACAGATGAATGTTTCACTATTTACATCTTAACTTAACTGATTTATAAGATCATTATCAACAGTTAATTCAACCCATCAATTGTTTATACATAGCATATACATCTCTGCAAGAACAATTATTTGGTATTATATGAAATAAGATAATCATAAACTGAATTATCTTTTGAATTTACTACTAAAACTTTCTAGATTGAATTGCTTATTTTTCAAAGAGTTTCCAAAAGTTAACAAAATTTACCAAAATAATAATGCAACTTTCAACCTGTTCAGAAGCAAGGTGAAATTTGCTTAAGTCAATAAGATATGGTTATGCATAAGATAATTGAAAAAATGATATTGAAGAATCTAACGTTCAGTTTCAACACCCATTCAATGGGTAAATTCCTATTTCACGAATTTTTACGATGATTGAATATTAGAACCAAATGTCAAATTAAAAATCAGTTCAAGTTCATCATGAGTGATGCAGCTTGTGTCATCAACTTGTTTTAAGATTACTTAACTGATTTAATTCCATCCTGGGGAGTTACTGAGTCTAAGTAAAGAAGCTGGAATGGCTAGATAATCTATTTTAATTATCTTAAATTAAGAGTATTTCAGAAGCTCAACGAGGTGCAACACCAAAGTAGACCTTTTGGTACCAACTCAATTTGACAAGGTTCAACGCTTAAGTAGATTTGGTACTAACTTATTTTCAGTATCTGAAGCATATTTTTCTTTCTGCACACGACGACAGAGCTCTCTCCAACTCCGCTGCTCGTTCGTGCGAGACGTCGCGACAATTCGGAGTAGCTTTTGGGGGAAAATGGTAACCGCAAGAGTGCAGCTGCAGATTGCATTAATCGCTGCATCCGAGTCGAGAGTGCTTCGGCGCTTCGTCGCAGCCCTGCGACGATACGTTGTGAGTACTCGTGACAACGTATTCTCTTCTTCAATGCAACTTTCTCGTCCATTTTCAGTTATTATGATCGAACTATAGTTACAATTTGTTTATGTCGCATTTTGGAGATTGATCAATAATCTCTTTCAGGCTCTTTACAAACTTACCTCAGTATAACTATCTTTAATACTTATAAATCTTACAGAATGAAAAGTATATGTAGTTAATGAGTAAGAGTAGATTTTTTTTCACTCCGAGACTATTCAAAATTATATAATTTCTATTAGATAGAGAATATCTTCCTTATCACTAATAGATGATTTTCTATGCTAATGAACATTGGAAGGAGATTCCTTCCACGTGGAGAAAGGAATTGTTGGTTGTATCACCATTGTTTTATTCACTATTTTACTCGACCATTCTGACTATTACTTACCACTCACTCGGTAATTTTGAAGTGTATCAATTAAAATCAAATGTATTTAATAGTGCGAAATGATGGATGGTAGAAAATTTCAACTTTTTCTGAAGAATGGATAATTTCACAAAAAGCAAAGAGAGCAAAGAAGTAAATGACTATAGAATCACAACTTCCTTCCCACATAGAGCTAATTTTATGACATTACTAGTTGAGAATTTTACCTTTTTTATAGATACTCGACAAACTTCTTTCTTCGTAACAGTCACTTGGCTAAAACGTCTGATGTGATTTAAGGAGACAACGCAAATATAGACGACCAAGCAGCAAAGCGGTAAGTGATAATGAAATTCCGCAAAGATGAGCAAAACAAAATTTCAACCGCAGCACTGTTTCATTTCTATATTATATTTTGTTTTTCAAAAGAATCCAGCGTCAAGACTCCAGTACCTGCTTCCTGCACCTAACTCACACACGATGAACCTAAGATTCCTGCAACACACCAGTTTTTCCACACTGTACCTTGTTTACATGAATTATTTATGATAAGAATGTTTAAATATTTTCTGAAAAATATGACCAATCTATTTCATTCACTACTTTGTAAATCATTGATGTAAAATCTTTCCAATATTACATTTATATTTTCAGCACTTTTATTCATAAAGGCAAAGCCCATCTGAATCATCAATAAATTATCCAGTTATAAAATAAAAGTACTGCAATGCACTTGTAACATACAGAGATAGCTGTAATGCAACTGGTTTAAGATGGCTTTGAGATCTGAATGCTATACTAATGTGCAAGATATTTCTTTCGAACTACTTAGATATTTCTATGCACCTCAAAGATGAAGAATTAATTCAGCATAATTTTTTTTTCAATCTGCAAAACTTTTTGATAAAGTTCTAGATACAACAAAATAATAATAATGTAGGGGATAGAATATGAAGCTGGATACATCCAAGTTGTACAATAATCAAGAAATGTGAATCAACTAACAGTTTGAGAGCTCGATGGCAAAGCTCATGTACCCAGGGCTCTACAGAACAGTCTTTCCATATTGTGTCGCGGAGCACTTAGCAATCAGCCCACTTGGAAAACAAAATTAATCGGAGCTCACCATGTGCGAACAGACGGAAAAAAAATGATATTTAAAAGTTTAAATTTAAAAGTTTCAACGGTACTTCACGATGATATAAAAGAACACGCGGGCTGAGCAATTCCCGACGAAACTGATAGCACACTCGCCACGCGTTTGAACGGACTCGAGATAAAGTGGCGAGCGTTCCCTCCAAAACATATGTACGTGTAAGTTTGCAACGACGCCAGCAGAACTGAACGACCACCATGATCACCGGGGGTGGGGGTGGGCTTTTACGCATATACGCGGGCAAACGAGAGGCCGCGCGAGCGCGAGCCCGCGACGGAATAATCGGTGCGGCTCGCGTACGAATACACACACGTAACCAGCCCGCACACGTGCACTGTATACGCAGGCATCAGGCTGGCATGGCGATGCGGCTACGTAAGAGGGGCTTGACTCACCGCTGGGTGCTCACACTTACGTTAGAGGATGGACGCGGCTGGGCAGGAGGGGCCAAATCGGCTAAGCCCCGAGAGCCCGCGGCGATTATCTTCGGTGAGGCGCGCGAGCTCGTGCCCGACACCTCCGCTTGCAATCGACGAGCTAACGGCGTGACGACGCCGACGACGACGACCACCACCACGACCAGACCGTCCGCCAGCGCGTATGCGTCTCTCCGCTCTGTCGCAAAATGGCCGCTCTGCCGTTACTCGCTCCGAACCCGAGAGCCTGCAGTTCTCTCCGGGCGACTAGCGCCGCGCGGGCGGCGGGGACCAAGTCGATGCCAGCGACGCTCACGGATTCGTGCAGCAGCTGTCGTCCACAGTCATCGCACCATCAGCTCTCTTTTTCTCGCTCTATCTCTCTTTCTCGACTCTCTGCAACTACGAGAAGCACTAATTTTCCATTTTTCCTCCCCACTTTTGCACACCCGATGACTGGAACGCGAGGCAATTCTCGAACGCCAGCTGTGACTGGTAAAATCGAGGATCTTTCATTTTCCAGAGGAAAACCGAGTTACTTCGAGGTGGCGACGTGAAATGGGCTGATCTTCCATTCCGGGAATCGGAGAGCGATACACAGAGGGCAGCAGCGCACAAGACGTATTCGAGATATATGTCAAGACGAAAAATTACGTTATATTACCAAGTATAGAAGTTGGGACACGAGACTTTCTTTTATATGTATCGATTCTTTTGTGGCGATTTCATCGAAAAAGAAGCGATGGAAGATTGCAGGCGGAAATGAAGAATGAAAAAAATCGATTCACACCGAACCAGTGACGTATGTGCCGACAATTGATTACCGTCGCCAACGAATGTTTGCTGTCATTGCTATGACGAGCGGGAAGAAACACGATTTTGAAAAGAACAAATGTACACTGTTGCTCAATGTTCGATAACGCATAGGCACCCAAGCCTGATTTAGAATCAACACAATTGCATGCTGGATAACCAGTTTCTTCATTGTAAACTATAAGCCAAAAACGAGAAGAAGAAGAAGAAGATAACGCATAGGCTTTAGAATGTACAATCATGTATAATGGTTCACTACGAGTGAATCCCGTTCAATAATATGTTTTCAAAGAAAAAGTTTGGATGTAAATTAATTTGAGTAATAGTTATACTTGCATGAATCCTATAGCATACAAATGAGCCGCTAACCGGCAGTTGGGTCGAAAATAACTTTTCGGGTGTGATATATATTAATCAAGCCATCTTCACGCTACTTCTATCCGTCACGTATTTTCCAAGATCTTCTACCTGTGTATAGATTGTCGAAAATCTAGAGACTCGTTATGAATTTTCTCTGCAGGTGTTCGTATAGGACACAACATGAAACACGCGCCGCGTCGTCGACCGGCGGCCGGGTAAATATGGGTTGGCGGGAGGGGGGAGGTGCGCGAAGTTTCGAGGCTTCGAGCAAACGCGCGCGCGTCGGCTCCGCTCCGCGTCGCTTTGGCAGTTTGTAGGTTAGTTAGACGCAAGTATACCGGCGCATAAATCAGTGCGCGCGTGGTGTAGAGACGAGTCAGCCGACGACGCGTTCCCGAGGCCAGCCACAGCGAAGATGACGACCCAGGTGAAAGGCAGCGGCTGGCCCAGGCGAACCAGCAGCAGCTCATTCGACTGCAAGGCACCGACCAACCCTTCCGTCACCATCAACCGCACCATCAACTTGTAAGTATGGGCCGCGAGCCCCGCGTTGTTTACGCCCAGCGTCTTCGGCTTCGGCTTCCTCGTTTTCCTCTTCGCTTGGCTGCTTGCTTTCTGTTCATTTGATTTTCAGAGAGACCTTATATATATCAGGGATCTGTGCTTGACTGATTCGTCTTGTTTGTCGGGTTGGCTGGGCGAGGGGGACGGCTGGGGCGGGGGAGGGGGTTGGTTTGGAATTAATTGTGAATTTACGGGTCTCAAATTCGTTCAACACATATTCCTGTATAGGGAACTAGAAATTGATAAGTACCGTATAGGAATGAATTTTCGTTTTGCTTAATGTAGATATCAATGATTGTGATGTCTGATTATGGAGGGTGCCCATTCTCTATTTGTAATATTTTATAATATCTTCATCTCCAATCACCAACGTTAAGTATAAGTTGTTATTTTACCTGTTTCAAACCAGATAAATGATGTAGTATAATTAATGTGATCCGACGATGAGGAAGTGGAGATGAACTAAGCAATCAAATGTTCACATTGACTTTGAAGCGACATTGATTGTATTCCAAAGTATGAGGAAATTTTGCTGTATTACATACAGAATGGACTGTAATATGACCCGCTGAATATTTTCTAATAAATTGAGTTTTCTCATCATATACTCAATTTCATATACCCAATTCGATTGCGATTCTAATATTAGACATTCAAATATGAGAAATTCTTTGAATGAACTTTGATTCTTGGAAATTCTAACTCATTTCATCATTATTTTGATCTTTCATTCAAATGATTCTAACAGAAGATCATTGTCAACAGATTATTGTTAATGAAACTTCTATTACTAATCAATTATTCTTTCATCAATGCAAAAATGTATGTATATTCAAAGAGAAAAAAGAATAGGCGAATATTTGTAATTGATTTCATGTCTTCTACAAAAACAATTGTATTCCATCACATTTAAATTTTCATACAAGCTGTATGGTGTATCTGTTAATTTTTACCAAATTCATATCTAGCATTTTCGTATTATCTGCATATTTTTGTTTACCCAAGCACTTTTTGACTATACCTGTGGAACATTCTGTATATTTTTTTATTCGAATTGTTATTAAATATGTTAGTGCTTGGTACTACTTTTTCAAAAAGTTACAGTCACTAGATCTATAAAGATAGTATTTAACAAAAACAAAAACTGATTTACTATAGATATCCTTTGACAAACTATATCTTCGGAACAAAAGAACCACTGTTTGAGAAAGATCCATCAGTGCCAGCACGATTTCAACGTATGAGAGATGAATTTGACAAGATTGGAATGCGTCGCAGCGTTGAGGGAGTTCTATTAGTTCATGAACATGGATTACCTCATGTCCTCATGCTTCAGCTTGGAACTACATTCTTCAAATTGTAAGTTGTTTAATTAGTTAAGATAGTTTTACCACTAAAATTGAGGTTTTTTATTATCAACACTTACAAAATCTTAATTTTTCAGACCTGGAGGAGAACTCAATGCTGGAGAAGATGAGGTAGAGGGCCTAAAGCGGCTCCTTACAGAGGTAACAGTTCAGGCAGTGTTTTATGCCACTTGTTGAATGGCTAAGAATATTTTGTAATTTATTAGTTAGAGTTGAATATGTAAGCTAAGACTAATCATAATTCATATAATTTTTCTGCAATGAAAGATTTGATTTCTAAGAATCTGATATTTAACATCAAATGGTATTGTATCAAGTATTATAAATAGAATTTCTTTCTTATTTCTCTGAAGCAGCTACAAAGCTGAGAATTAATTTACTATCAAGGAATAAGGATTGTAAATCAAGTAAAAATTAATGTCATTGTATATAACTATGAACCCATGTATAGTTAGCAGAAACATATCAGATCAAGAAGTAGCAGAAGATTGAAATATTCTCAAACTTTTATCATTTTATCATTTTATAATTTATGTTTATACAAAGAAGAGTTAATTTTGGTATAGCACGATTTTTATACACTCATAAATATAATAATCTTGTTGAAGCAAGGCAGTTATACAAAAAGTTTTATAGGAATGTTATACAACTGCGTTCAATATATTGATGTAAAATCTTAATTTAAATATTTGTAGGACCATTGTAACTGGGATTGTAACTTGAAATATAAATTTTATCTAGTTTGATTTTAAAAATGAGTTACAGCCCTGGACACTTCAATGTTTCGAAACTACAAATATCTATTAATATAAATAATCATGAGTGTGAACAAGTAACAGAATATTTATATTGAAGCTTAAATGTGAGCTTATGTTTTAATTTGGTTTGGATATTATCTAAGTTATCTAATTTTATAGAATTATTTTTTGAAGAAACTGTATATGAAGACTTCACAATGATTCTAGGAAAAATCATCGAAAATGACTATTATTTCTCGATTCATTGAACAGAATCCAATTGAAATAATCCTATGTACAGTTTTAAAAATTATTAACAAATTCATTTTACTAAAACCATTCATTTAATTCACAGATTCTTGGATGTCAGGATGGAGTGAAACAAGAATGGCTGATTGAAGACACAATAGGAAACTGGTGGAGACCAAACTTTGAACCGCCTCAGTATCCTTATATTCCACCTCACATTACAAAACCAAAGGAACATAAACGGCTATTCTTAGTACAACTTCAAGAAAAAGGTTTGTTTCAAAAATTGAATGTTGAGATGATCAATTTTGAATAGCATTATTCTTAATTGATTGTGTATCATATGTAAATGCAAATAATTCTAATTCTCTTGTTATATTTTTCAGCTCTTGTTGCAGTACCCAAAAATTATAAATTAGTAGCAGCTCCACTATTTGAGCTGTATGACAATTCTCAAGGATATGGACCAATAATTTCATCCCTCCCACAAGCACTGTGTAGATTTAATTTCATATATGTAGAAAAACAATGCGAATAATTTTCATTTTCTATAATCTAAAACACTCAAACAATGTATTAAGTCGAATATTTCATGTTGGATATAGATATACAGACTTATATGTTCTCTGTAAAAAAAATGACGCAATAGATATCAATTTTATAATTAATAATTTTTTCACAAAATATCTAAAGATTCATTTTGATTTGATTTCTCACTTAAAATGAATGATTTGTGTAGCATTCTCTAAATTTTAAATTCAAAACAGTTCAAAATTCGAAATCGCCATTGTGTTCTTAAAACTACTGAAATCTGTGCGTCACGTGTTGGCGTCTGTAGTGTTGACATTCAAAATGGCGGCGCAGTATCACCAACCGGCAATGTTTATGCTGTAAATATATATACATTTATCAAAGTTTTATCCACTTTACTGATACGATGTCTATCCAACAAGATAAATCTCTTATGACAGAGGTAATGCAGTTCAAAATTTTAAACAGAATTTAAGTGAAAGTGTATTTACCTTCTAAATCTTATCATTGCTTTTATAGTTACAGCAAGTAGGTGATACTGTTCAGCACACTTACCGTCGTATTAGTATGATAGAGAAAAAACTTGCTCAAAAAGGTTCAATTGAAAACCGAGACTCACTCGAGTCTCAATTGGAAACTGCCAAAAATATACTCAAAAAAAATGAAGAAAAGCTTCTCAAACTACGCAAGAGCAATTCAAAAAGTTTCATGATCGCTGCATGTCTTATATTTTTTATTTTTTTGATATATGGATTGTATTCCATGATTTTCAATCCTTATTAACAGTAAGTGTGTTTCATATGGCAAATCAAGTATTATGTAAAGGAACTTTTGTAAATAAATTTTTCATTGATTTATAAACTTGGAAAATATGTATTTGTAAACATACAACAGAAAATGCATATATACGTTAAACAATATCTGGTAATGTTGGAGTAACAAAACTTTTTTATCATAAAAGCAATTGTGCAGTGATGAGTATGTGCAAACATACTTCAGTTGAAGAGTTATGCACATAGTATAGAAGAGTCTTGAATCACTTTTTCCATCTAAACTAATAAGTCATATTGTGGAACTCCAGCATAACAACTTTTCATATACTTTGCGTGTGTTTCTGCATCTAAATAACTACCTTTCACAGCTGAGTTTTCTTTCATTGCTTTTTTCCACTCCAACTAAAAATAATTGAGAAGAATAAATGATAAGCTATTTTAATCAAATATTGAGCATGAAAACAAGAATTACTAGTCTCAAAAATCTATCGCGTGGAAGTCCAAATTGTTCCCCTCTCATAATGCGAATGACATCTGCTCTCTCACACCATGGCCAGATCATGAAGTCCAGCATACCTGGTTGGCTACCACCGAAAAATGGAGTTCCTCTTTTAATTATTTCTCTGTCAAAGAGTTCTAAGCCTTCCAAAGCTTCATTGAATAGTTCCTTGTCTGCAGTTTTTCCCAAATAAAGCTGTAATTAATAGTTATGAATTCCTTACTTCTGTTATACATAACAATTACTTGTTTATCTATGTACCAACAAGTCTCAATCGATGTCCAACACTATAAACTATTAAACTCTGAACTAACTGTTAACGTACTTTGTACATAATTGAAATCACTTCGTTGAATCTTTCAATTAGCAATTTGTCTTTTGCTTTGGCTAGTGGGTCTGTGGGGAACAGTCGATGCTCAGGATATGCTTCGTCTAAGTATTCAGATACGATCAGACTTTCGTACAGTGTTTGTCCGTCTTCAAATTCAATACAAGGCACTTTGCCCTGGGGATTTTTTTCTTGCAACCATTCTGGCTTCTGACTCAAATTAACATATACCACATCATATCTGCAATATCAAATGCAATACTATATGAATGATAATTTGTAGCAGATACAATAAATATTTTTTGAAAATTCGACGAAGAATCAGTTGAAAGATTCGGATTCCTCTAAAAATACATATGACTCAGGTCGATTCCATTATTGGGATTGTGCAATTTTTACGGGTGACTTGACGCAGAAGGTTATCGTCATCGATGCCTCGAGCGAATACCTCTTGTCCGTTAAAAATAAAATGCTCACGGAATCTTTTTGGCATCCAAGACGAGGTGAACCCTCTGGGCGTACGGGCAGAATCTCATGCTGTAAAGCCGCAGCTTGCCCTTCTCCAGAGGTGGTGCACTCGAACCTGCCAGTTAAAAAACGCATTTCAGCCGTGGTTGGCTTACTTTCACCAACCGGTGACTTACCGGCACTCAAATGTTTATCGCTGCCCATCGTCGCCGATACCCAATTTCAAAACACTAGTCTATATAGCAGGAGGGTCGAGATGCGACGGAACGTATACAATGTCAAGATTCAAGCGCACCGCGACATTTAGCCGAAAATCAAGCGAGCGTATACATATATCTATATGTGCGTGTGGAATTGTGTATAAGTGTCTTCGAAGGCCAACCGGTTCGAGAGCGAGTTGAAATTATTGACGTTTGCACAGATATGCCGCGACTGGTGCTTGCAGAAAGCGGCGTCGGATATTGAAAATCTTTGTTGTTACAACTGCGAACGTTCGCGAACCCATCGAATTTTGTTCGCGGTCTGAGCTTGGAGGGGGTTGTGTACGACTCCCTCGCGGGAGTCGCGGGTGGGGTTGGCTTACGTGGAATTGTCGGCGCGTGCGCGCGCGATTTCGCGAGTCGTTGATTTCTTTCTCCATTGATTCAGAGGATGGAGGATCTGTTATATAGACTGCGGCTCAAACGGATACCTCTGATGTTTCATCGTACTCTGCTGTTTCATTCTTGTATAGTATAATTAATTACAATATTATTATTATTATTATTTACTATCATCAATAGATATTAAGCCTAAGTTACAAGTAACATGTTGAATTAATCTTCCTGGCATACCCATATATTTTCTTGTACTATTTTTTTTGTTTACAATTTTCGCGGGAAAAATTTCATTGTGCATGTGAAAATCTCACGTCAATATAAAAGATAATGAAGAATTGAAACTGCTCGCCTTTCGGATAACAATGAAGGTCATATCGGCATTTCTCAATCTTTAGAAAGCAATATTTGTTATTCAAATTTTATTCCGTCAATTTTTTAAAACATATACATTCGTCATTCGATTAGGTATTCACGAATGCACTCACTATATAGTTCACAACGAAACGCTGAAACGCCCTATAGCAGTTACAGAAATGAATCTCCAAACGTGGTAGTTTTAATCGCGGTCACTTGAGGTTGTAACAAAACAGAATGCCTCGAAAAATCTTACTACTGGTAGATTTTTACTCGTGTATATTGCACCTCGAGTTGATCATATCACGAGAATGAACCATTCACTCTTATCTATCTTACTAGGTATACCCCAATTAATTCGAGTTAATCTAGGACTCTGCTTTCGATCCAATACCATACATGCCAATGAATTTCTGTTCTATTTTTTCTCATCATACTATATTAGGTTAAGTGTACAATTTTTTCACTGTTCAAAAAATTCACTATTAAAAAAATAAATATTGAATCTATATTTTGATTATAATTTGTTTCGTCAAATACATATTAGATTAAGATTATAATATAGTTTTGTGATCTTTGGCAATTATTGAATCTCTCAGGTGAATGCGACTCATAAGAGAATAAATAGATATAAAGGTGATGTAACTCACTTATATTCTATTAGTTGGAATTGCCAATGCGAAATCAATCAATTGTAAGAGATTAAACATGTACGTGTCGATTGAGTAACTTCTCTCACCGATCCGCTCCAAACTTGTCTTGCCAAAAGTAATGATAAAAACCGCACATACACACACTTGACTGGCAAAAGATTCGGCAAGTAGTAACAGTCGAGAACGTACAGACACGCCAACTGCGTATAACGGATTCACCAATATACTGGTAAGTAGTTCAACGATGCAAAAACGACGATTTGGTATTTTGGCACGAACCAAGAGAGATCAATTATTTTTAGCGACTGTATCAAAAAGAAACAAAAAAGAAAAAAAGCCATGGAAATCAAAACGTCATCGCTCGACTGAAACAATCGGCGTAAACAATACACGAGCTCCAGCAGTCCGCACAGCCGTACACATACCGATTGGAAGCGAAAGAAAGGGCTGGGAGTCGCGCGTGTGCTTAAGCGCGACATGATCGGTGTGGGACGGGCAAAAAAAGGGCTGGCAAGCTCGGCAATATGGCGAGTTGGCGAGCGCGCGCTGCACACGCAGGTGAAGAACCAAAACACAAGAGGAAGGAAGGAAGGAAGGAAGGACGGAAGGACGGAAGGAAGGAAGGAAGGAAGGATAAGATACACAGGCGGCGGAACGGGAGAAACGCCGCGAACGCTCGTTACTCTCCCCCCCCCCTTCCTCCATCCACCCGTCCGTTCATGGGGGGGAGGGAGGCGAGCGTTGCCACAGGAGGGAGGGGCTGGACACGCGCACTCCGAGCCCCCCTGCCGTCCCCGCGCGCGGTCTCCTGCCCTCATCGATTAGCCCGGCGGCCGCGCGCGATTGTTGCGGCCGACGGCCGGGACACTATGGCCCGGCTTTGCTTTGCAATTTAGCGCGGCGCGCGATTTATTATCTTGACTGCGACCAGCCAGAGAGAGAGAGTCGTTCGTTATGCAACGCGATCATCTCGCCAGCGGGAGATAACGCTTTCCGTCGACTCTTTCGTGCGATTTGGGAATCCACATAATTCTGAGCTTTGGTATATATTCGATTGGATTTGTTATTTCGAAACAATTTGTTTGGGAATGTCATTTGGCAGCCGAATCCCTTGAGATGAGAGTTTTGCATCGTTGAAATCGAATTTTCAGCGTTCTCAAGGAGAGACAAACCGCTTTCTATATATATATATATATACACGCCGAAAAAAGCGTAGGTATATAGCTTGCCCCAGATTTTCCAATGCTCCATGCGGGAAAAGGATAATGATAATCAGCAGCTCCGCGAAAACTTACTCGTATTACAAACCGTCTCTAATCATCGTGTAATTCTCCCTCCCAGCCGACAATCCAATCCGTGTGTTTTTCCAAGTTTGACATAACTGTTGTAAACCTTGCGTGGCACCCCGGCAAAGCCGTGTGTGTGTGTGTCTGACCAAAAGCCCGGAGCAGCGGTGAGGGAGAGCGAGATAGAGAGAAATAGGGGAGTAGTGGGGGGCAACGAGGCGCGAAAGGAGGCCCGCGCGCTTGCGGGAGCTTGCGCTAATGAGCATGTCGGAGGAGCGGGTGTGCGCATGGAGTTGCGGCTCCGCCCCCGTCGGCCGGCGCCATCGCCCGGCTCGCCATGGCAACCGGGCCGGCGCGCGCCAACCAGAGACCGCCGCAGCTTTTTTTCCACCCCCGCGCGCGCGCCCGGCATTTGTCTCGGGGCTAAGCGCGCGTCGCATCGCTCCCCGATTTATGCGCGAGCCGCCTTTTGTCGGAGCCGAGCTTCTGCCTTCGCCTGGATAAAGCTCCCGCGATTTCGCGCCAAGTGAGCCTGGCTTGTTGTTTCTTTTTTATGCCGCCCCTCTCCCTCTTCATCGTCGCTCCCCTCCTTTCCCTCCTCGCTAGTCCGATTCGAGCATGCCACGGGCCAAGCAGAGCTTGATCTAACTGGCATGAGATTGTCCTGTGATGATTCTGGACGCTTGCGGACCGTGGGAGGAGGTTCGCTCAGACTGCGAATAACTCGTGTTTCGCTTCGTCTCTCCCATTCGATCTCCCGTTGCCATTTTATCTCGACGTTGCTGCTATTTCTGCTTTTCCTCCCGTTCAATATGGCCCGGGGTCATTCGGAACTCTCTAAATTCGTTACAGTGAGAATTTACCGTGTGACGATGGCCGACACCAGCGTAATAAGCTCTTTAGATACACGCACACGTCTGCACTACGCGATCATCTCCATGGCGATAAAGTAAAGCCTGGGTTTTTCACTGTTGCTTATAAAGTAAATATTCACTGTAAGGATCACTGATATATCGCTGTATTACGATATATTTTCATTGCAAGGGAGTTAGAGACTATAATTTCGAATTACAAGGCTTTCTCCCTACTTACTCTCTTAAAATCTTACAGTAAAAAATCACTGTATGAAGGTGGATGAATGATCGAGTGGAAATGTAGTTAATTTATCATGCGATAAAAGTCAATTTTCACTTTTGTCACATGAGTTTTAATAGCTAACGTTTTTACATAAATTTCGCTGTAAATTTTTGGTATGAACTCGCACGGAACAAAAGTGAAAATTTACTCTGATGGCAAGAAAAATTAACTGCATTCCATTTAATCGTTCATCCAACTTCATACAGTTATTTTGCACTCTCATATACTAGTTTTTTCACTGTAAGGGTTTCAAAAGAGTAGGCTAAAATAATAAAATACTCTTTATAAATGTTTTCCAAATGTTTGATTGTGATGATATAAAAAATCGAGGGTCTCTTAGAATAAATCAATACTCAGCATCATTCTAGTAAAGTTTGATCATCATTAATTTTTTTTATTGCAACTGTACAATGAAAAACTTTTAACTGCTATTAGTTTTAATAATGAAAGAATACCTTAAACCTGAATTATCGCAGACTTAACACCCGTATAGAGGAAAACTAAAAGTTAAGGGCAAAATCCAACGAACGCGTCGATTATGTTGAAGAACTATTGAGATTAGAAAGATCTAGTTTTGAGGTACGATTATCAAACTAATTCTGAGTCACTTTTTCAGTTCACATTTTATTGTTATTGTTATGTTTGATTATTTATTTTTTCTTTTAAGAATTCACATACAATCCTATAACCCAAAAAGAACTTCAGAAGTGTTATGTAAAAATTACTCACCTGCACATTGAGTTATACTACTTGATCAGTGCTCGCCTCATCTTTAATTTCGTTCAAGTTTCCTAAACCCATGAGACATACAATTTTCTAATAATAATATGAATACAATACCAGTGTATACAGAAGATGAGACTTCCAGATCAATTCCAGGAGTGAAAACAATTAATTTATGTTTGTTTTCATCAATACGTCCCCGATTCTGTATATTGGTGTGATATTTATTTTTTGCGATTTTTATTTGTTGCGAAAACAGTTTCGAAGTCTGTTTTTAAATATTTATATTCCTATACAATTATTGGTAAGCGTAAATCAAGTAGTACGCCATTCGTGCGTCAGTGCAGTCGAAGCTAAAATAACTAAAATGAACAATCAACAGATTGAAGTCGTTTTTAACAATTCTAAAGATTGAATTCTATTTTAGTCACGAGTAAAAATACGGTTAATAGTTCCATTGGTATAAACTCATTTTATGCTAATCGGGGTGCTTGGAAAATATAAAGAATAGTGTAGTGTGGGATGGAAAAATTGATTGGAAAGCTTGAGTATTATTTACAACAAATATTTTTATTACTTCCAAGTGATTTTCATAGTCGATTTAAAATGATTATTGCTATCCGCATTACATTCATAAAAAGTTCACACTATCTTTATAAACTTACAATAATAATACCTTCAATCAAAAAATGGAAACTCATTTTCTTTTTATAAACTATTTTGGTTCGATCTGTATGTTTCCTCGTTAGTGTGGAATGATAAAAAACGAGAGCGCAACAGTATATGAACACGAATTTTCTATTAACGTTGCATTACTTTTATTTTTCCTCTTGAAGGAAAAATAAAAGTAATGCATGATTTTTCTTCTTGTCTCGCTCCGTCCCGTCTCAACATTACCGGGCCGGGGAAAAATCACTCGTCCGTTATATATGTATTTTGTTCGCCTCTTTAGCATGTAATTGCTCTTTGGTATTTTCAGTCACTCGCACAGCCATTTATACACGCCAAATAAAGACTAGATCTAAACGCAGCTACGCTACACATGTAAACATCCTATCTACATCGGTGCCGATTCGCCTCGCGGTTTTGGACTCTCGCGGTACATCGGGTCGTTTATCAATATATCTATATCCACCTATACGATACAAACTCTGAAAACATAACAAAGATAAATAATATAGCCTAAGATTAGCTTCACTGATATTACAATAAATTACTCTATTATGGATGAATCATAGAAAATTAAATCAATACTTGGACGATCTTGATACGGAGAATTGGAAAAAAAGTTACACATGTATATATATGTATTTATGTGCGATACGGTTCGATGCAATTTTGATGATTGATTTTCAAAATCTTTGTATTGAAGGTACATTTAAATTTGAAAGAAGCAAAAATCACTGGATCGATATACTTGTACGATTTTAAAATTACCGTTAAAATTGAAATCACCACTCCTATCAACGAACTATAATGACATTCTATAGTATTTGCAAAGCAATTAGTTTCAGTACATGCTCGATAAACTTTGTATCGATCAATCGAAACGTATCTTTCTCAGTTGCGAAAGAGGTATACACATTGGTCCAATTCCGCGAAGTCAAAGGGGCGCATCGTCACTAGATTCTATTAATGATTAGGTCTTAAGTGTTGGTATGATACAGTATACGACTTAGGAATTACGTCATCGACAGAGGTACGCAATTTTTTTTCTTCTTTTGGTTGCTTTGTTTTGGTTTTACGTGATAGTTTTTTGCTCCTCCTTTCCCGTCTCGAGCACAGCACGATTAGCGGCTCGAAATCTCACGTTTGTCTATTGGCGAAAGTATATAACATTCAATATTCAGATCGCCTCGCCCGTGAGAGTCTTGTTCGACTTTGCACTCGCATTCGCGGACGCGAACTGCTCTTGGGCGCGCTTCGATCCGCGATAACAAATACTCGCATATCTGTCACGCTGTAATGCTAAATGAGTTAATTATGATACACTCGTTAGTTGGGAATATCGAATGGCGGACGCCGGGTATACTCGAAGGGGGAAATGGGCGTAAAATTTCTCGGTTCGTTCGTAAAATTTTCATAAAATCCACGACGGCAAGATCTTTGGCTGAGCGATTGCGTGCCCCAGGAAAAAAAATCAACGAGGGAATCGCGAGCGCTGATGACAATTAGTGGCTTGATATAATTTCACCAGTGTGTAACTCGTGTTGCGGCTGCACTTCCCGAAAGTGAGAAAAAAAAAGCAGAGTCGATTAAAAGGGCACACGGGCGCGGGCAAGATTGTCCAGCGTCGTGACGATCGCGTGATATGGTGTACTCGTATCGTTCTCGCGACAGCAAATCCGTCTTATGCGATACTATACATGTGCGACGCGTTAAAATTCGATTGTTTCGCGCGGTTTAAAATCGCAATATACACACGTGTAAACGGGGGTAGGTTAAAAGGGAAAAAAGTTGCCCATCCTCCCCGGGAGTATCGCGGACGTCCGCTCGATCGGTTTACATATACGTATCGGCATATATATCACTCGCAGACAAGTGTCTCGCTATTTACACGAGGGGGAGCGTATACGCTTCCCCCAACATAGCCGCGCACCTCTCGCTCCGTTTGTCCTCGTCCCCGAGGGCCCGCACGCGTATATCCTCGCCCGAGTCGCTTCTCGCGCCCATGGCACTGCACATCAGGAATAGAGAGAGAGAGAGAGAGAGAGAGAGAGAGAGTGGGAGGGGAGTTCGATTCAACACACGTCGTGGGCGCGCTTGGATTGGCGAGCCATCAGCGGGATGGGGGTGTGGGGGGTCTAGCGAGGATCGGACTAGAGCGGGAAGTAGTTGGTGTGCTAGCGAGGAGTGCCGAGGGCTGCGCCCCAGTGCTCGGCGTTGGGTCATGCGTAGTGGGAGTAGCTGCCGAGGTGGGGCGGCACGTGTCCCCCGGCGCTGTGGTGGCCGGCGTACAGGTTCGCCCCGGGGCTCGTCGACCAGTAGCTCGAGGTCGACTGGAAGAGGCCGCCCGGCACCGAGACCGAGACCGAGGCCGACGGGGGCGGCATCAGCTGCAGCTTCGCGTGCCCGTAGCCCGACATGAACAGCTCGCTCTGGTACTTGTAGGCCGCGGGGTCCGCCGCCGCGGGCTGCGTCGCCGCCGCCAGGCCCTGGAAGTCGAACTTGTACGCGTACCTCTTGCCGTGCACCTTCGTCATTATGTTCTTGTCGTAGTAGTACCTGCAACCCACAACCAATCACAAAACTCAGTCCAACTCGTTTTCATCCCAAGGGGCGCGAGGCTGCTTATACCGCTTGGTTCGAATTCGTGAATTGTTATTTGAGATTTAAATGGGCGCCAAAACGCGCCGAAACGTCATTTGCCTAACGTGTCCCAAATCGATGGTTTCGCCCTCCTACAGATGCTATCATTTATTTTTCAAAAATTACGAGAAAAAAATTTCTTTCAAACCTTAGTTATCAATATTGACTTCGTCTCCTTCGCAACTCACTTTTCCTGAATATTTAGCAGCGAATCTAAGTTACTCAGTTTGTCACCAGAGATTTTTTTTACTTCTCACGATTTTCCTCAAGAGTGAATATAAAAAAAAAACAGGTTGGGATGGTTGTTTGATCATGATCAAGCTCACCGATGATGATTTGACGTATGATTAGTAATAGTTGAATATTTGCTACATACGCGCGGAAACCTTCCAAATTCCCCTTCTTGGGCCCGCAATCGATAATTTTGTTGAATTCGTCGTCTACCTAACGCTATGTTTTAACATTTATGTACTCGGCGCTCATATTTTAGGCTAGCGGAATGCGGAATGCAGATTCGTCTAACGGCATTGTTATGGTACAAATATAATGTTTTGAAAATAAAATTGTACAGAAAACCACACATTCCCTTGAAACGGCACTGACAAGAAAATCTATGATATCGAAACTTGCGTATTTTTTCTGTTATATCCTCATCAGATTTATAAACAATCGTAATCAAAATTTATTCTCATGCGTTATATTCATAAAACACGTCATTACCGCAACAGCGTAACAACTAAAAAATCACGAAAATTACGGAAAAAAAATATAATATGTAGATATTGCAGGGTCACAAGTAGTTCCAGCTTGACATACCGAGAAACACAATTATCGTTTTCATGCGAGTATGGCCCACATACTTTCATGGTAAATCCCCTCGATTGTATCCCCAAATTCAATCGAATCATATGCACAATCTTAACACCGAGCTCAATTGGGAATTTAAATTCGTGGAGCGTCCATATGTCGATATCGAGCAGTTTTGATTCTCACAGCTTCGCGTGCGTGCACACCCTGTGCAGGCGTGGCGCGGGAACTCTGTTATCGCGCCCGCAATCCTAGCCTCGTGAAAGTAATCCAATTCATTCATCAGCATATTCGATTCCGGCAAAATGAATCGCTTACGGAAGACGAGAGAGAGAGAGAGAAAGAGAAAGTACGCTCCATTGCATTAAAACATGGTATAACGAGTTGGAAGACACCTCGAGTGAGTTATTAAGCCATCTAGGGGATTCGATCAGGCCGCAGCGCGCGCCGACTTCCATATACTATTTTTAAAAGCGACTGCGGCGCTGCCCGGGAAAAGAGCGATTATCGGAGGCCGGAATATGGCTTGGGAGCGTAGCTCGAGCTCTCCGGTATATAGCGACGTCGATAACCCAATCAGGGGAATCTGATCGAAAAATAATAGACGCGCCTCCGTTTTCTCCTTCTCTGTCTCCGGCCGTGGCGCAGCTCTCCCGTCGTCTCTCCTACCCACGTGTCGGGACTCGAGCGTGGAAGTACGCCGTGCAACTCGATGATTGAAATTTCTCTCGTTCGCTCTCCCGCCCGACCTGCCCCCGCAGATCCGACTGCCGCCGAGCCGAATCCCTCGACCCTCCCTCTCGCGACATCTACATTGTATAACTATATACATATACATCCCTCCGCGCGTCTCGTGCATTCTCCGCGAAAGCTGCTCTCTCGACATTACGTGACTCGATTCCGTCCTCGATCGCTCCGCCTAATCACCAGTTCCCCTTTGATTATTTTCATTTTTTCCACGCGTGTCCAAGCGCACACGCTGCGCGCGAATCTTTGGCGGCTCGATTGAATTCGACTTTGACGTTACAACGGGAAAACACTGCTCGTAAGGTGAGCTTGTGCTACGGAGGCTCACTACAGGGACAGATTGTCAAAAAACTCGCCAATCAAATTATCACGCGGTGGACCCATTTCGTCTCTTGCACGAATATTCTAATACGTAATATGATAATGTATATCGGGCATTCTCACCTGAGCGCCCTGGAGAGTTTGTCGTAGTTCATGTTGGGCTTCGATTTCCTCTCGCCCCATCGCCTCGCGACCTCGTCCGGGTCGGTCAGCTTGAACTCGCCGTTCGTCCCCTCCCACGTGATGCACGCGGCGTTGCTCGAGTCGGAGAGCAGCTCGAGCAGGAACTGCCAGAGCTGGATCTGACCGGAGCCCGAGCTCGCCAGTCGGCTGCTCGTCGCTCCGAACATCTGATACGGATCTGAAACAAACAGACGCAAAAGCTCTTTCAATATTCTCTATTTAAGGTTCGCATGTGTGTATGTACAAGCTTTAACACAATTATCGAGCGGGATTTTTGTGCGGATGTAGATTTCGGCTGTATAACGCGCAACCGCGATTGCAGTTCACCCGCGATTGCTCGTTATTGTTTGCACGATGTCCTGGAAAGTAGGTTGGAACAAACGCGTTTGGGGGACTTTTCGGTTAGATAGAGTCAAGTGCCCCAAATAAATGTGCTCTCGAAATACCTTACAGTGAAAATATCACTGTAAGCTTGAGTGAAACGTTCCATGTTACTATAACAGGAGATTTTGTGTCTATAAACCCCAGTTATAAGTTACAGTCAATTTTAAACTATAAATATAAAATGATCGATTTTCACGGTAGGTTACGGTGACTTTTCACTGCGAGTTACAGTGAGCGACATTTGACTGTAGCTCACGGTGAATATTCACTGTCAGGAATCTAGCAATTTTGTTCATACGTTATTGGGTCTGTGATATTTGATTCGCATGATCTTGGTATGAAATAGGTCAGGTTATAATTCAGCCAAAATCACATTGCTCGGGTATTTTTCGGGTTATTACTGAATTTAAATTGGACATTGGAAGTTTTCCAATGTCCGGTTATGGTCGTAGAATATAATAATATATACTTTCTTTTAATGAATTGAATTGTTATACACCTCTTATTATTCCGAGCGTTGTAACATATTGATTTATATTCTCATTTCACATATTATTTAATTAGTTTTGATTGTTGATCACTGAAATTGAGTTAGGAATTATTCTTTGACTCAATTATTATACCTCGGACTGAAAGCAAAGATAATTTAGAGTAGGTTTCGTATGTTATGTTTTGACCACTGATTTATCAATTTCTCTACTTGAGCAACTCAAAACGTATTGAAATTATTTGCAGTTCTAGATCATGTACAGGTACAACATGATACAAGAATGTAATTTTGAGGTATATTAATAACCACTATTCGAACATCAATTTAATTTATTGCATTGTGGTACTCATTCATGCTACATGCTGTATAATACTGACAAGAAAAGAACAGCACCCCAAATCAAATATAAGTGAAGCCAATTTGGCACGATTTTTGATATTTCCTATCTCGAGCGTTTTAACCACTCTACTGGCGCATAGAGGTGTTCGGGTCACCTTTTAGTATTGAAACAAAATGATTGGTCCCAAGCATTAGAGTACCGGTCATTTTTCACTCCAACCAGCCATTTTTTATTTTTATTTTATCCTGCAATTTTTATTGCCGGACAGTCAGTTTCCTCCACCAAATTAGTATATTCAATTTTTTTATTCAAATTTAATTGGTTTTAATGAAACTCAAGTTAGCTCACGACGGTTTCTCTGAGCAGAAATTTAAAATTATCATTTATTATTCCTGTTATCAATGAAAATTTTTCTAGTGGTAGGAACTGAAGGCTTTTTGATATATAGTAGTCCTATAAGATTAGGATTACTGTCTGTTTTGAGTGATTTAATCGATATTAATATGTGATTATGAACTGAAAGACTGAGTTAAATGGATCAATATTCAGGGAATAAACGTTGCGTTTTTATAGACATGTTACTATGATTTAGATATGTATTTTAAAGTTGAATGTCAAAAGTTTTGAATAAATATCAATGGAAACATGATTGAAAGTTTGTTACAATGCCAATTCGATCGTCCCTGTAGGCGTATAAAGGTTGTAACAAGTGATTATGAAATCGTGCCAAATTGACTGCACGTGTAGCCAATTTTGTCCTTGTGCATTTTTTTAAGTTGACATTTTTAATAGGTTAAAATAGCCGGGTGATAGTTATAGAGATGGTTTCTGATGGGTATTGAGCAGGCCTTCGAAATGCCGTTCGCAGAATTAAAAAATTCCAAGTTTATTATAGTCAAATTCGCGAAAACCCCCTAGGGGTGGCACATTAGCTGCAGCTACCTTATATTTGAACTCTTGTCTATACTGGAAATGCATAAAATCGTTAGCTGTTTACAGGATATCTCCGAGGAATCGAAACGTTAGAATGAATGTCTTGTTGAGGTACCCAAATAACATTTTGAAAACTTTCCCCATTATTGGCCACTGGAAGATCACAACCTCTCCTGATACCTGTGCGTAAGATTATCTTATACATTTTTGCAAAGTTGATAGTAATTGGTGATTCAGAGGCATATTGGCCTTTACTTTCGGCTCGCCGTAAAAAATCTCAAATTTTGAAGGAAGCCAAGATCCATCCGTAACTCTCCGGCGCAAGTTTCTCCAACAATTTCGAATGGAAAATAAAAGTCCGACAGAAACAATATACGACGAATCTGCGGGGCGAGTGGTTATGAGGACGGCTCGGGCAATCTACAAAAGTGTATTAATCCACACAATGGAGCCGAGCGAAAATTAGCGGTGATACCGTCGTGTCCCCCCCGTCCCACGTCAATACAAGACGAGCTTGCAATTAAAGTCACAAGCGCGCCCCGAGAAGACCAAGAGGGTATTTAGCGGTCCTCTCTCTCTCTCTCTCTCGCTCTCTCGCGCACGCTCAAAAAAAGACGGGGCCAGCGAAGAGGGTGAAAGAGGCTTGAAAATTATTGTGATCCAAACGAACTCCTATTCTATTGTGGGGTGGCTGCGATTATATCCTTTGTGCCGCGCCAGCGAGAGAGCGAGAGAGAGAGGACACTCGAAGCGGCGACGGTGATGACGCATTGTAAAGCCTTTTAAGGGGAGCGACGATCGAGGGACCGAGCTCGAGCTGTGCAGAAACAAGCGCAAGTAATAAATAGGTATATGTGTACATGTGTGCCGCTCGAGCTGCGATCTGAAGCTCGCTCGGCTATGCAGTCTAGCGCGCGCACGAGCGGAACCGAGGCGGATTTCAGCTCTTTCAGCCGGACGGAGCCGCGCTGCGATTCGCAGCTCTTTTCTGGAGCGCGACTCTCGGGCTTGTGCGGACTTTGAACAACTTTGAACAACTACCCGCAATACGCTCCAACTGTTTTTCGATTCTCGCGTCGCGCGCCAACGTTGTCTTGGGGATTTTTATACGATAAGAGGGAGCTTCCTCCGTACGTGGGTATGGTTTTATTCTCCTACTCGCCAAGTCGAATTACGGATAATTGACTCGGCCCGTCTAGAGAAAGAGATAGCTTTTAATCCCTCCGACTGTTCGTATATGGTAAACGGAAAAATAAATGTAAGTACACGAGAAATGGGTAGATCATTCGCGCGTATAGTTTTATATTTACTTTATTATATAATTTCGAAATTGAACAAATTATAAATGACCCAAGTCGATTAGGAAATCTCGATTGCGAGTAATAATTATTTTCCTCAATCGAATTCTGATGACGCATTTGTTTCACGTTTCGTATTCATTGATAGCAGTCTTATCGGATAGATTGAGTCAATGCTAAATTGCTGAACGATAGTACGGGACATAAACGCTCGAGTGGAGTGGACCGGGAGTGTTACTACTCGACCCGAAAACAAGAACAAAGACGGCTGAAAAACTTTGTTTGGAGAATGAAGTTCTGCATATACCTTTTTCTCGTTATCTTAATTGTTGTTCACTGTGAGTACAATACCAAACAAATATATCACTTTCAATCCCAAAATGAAATGAATTTTGCAAGAGCCTCGAATAACTTTTCCAGATCATAGCGTTGATTCTCACGAAGACTAACACTTTCCAAAATTGAGTAATTATCAATGTTTCTAAAAGACTTTCGAGATTTAATTCTTGATGACCACGGACACTACGAACCGCACGGCTCTTCAAATAAAACATTCAAAAGCAGCAAAATTTGAAAAGTGTTAGCTTTCGTGAGAAGTCACAGTATAGTCATTTTGCATGGATAATTTACTTTTGCCTGAATTGTTTTTCGATGATAATAATTTCATTCGGCTCGGATACTCTCTTCGAAATCTTACAATTTATACACCACTGCAAGAATGATTGACGAGAATTTTATACTTTCATTGCAGCATCGTGTGAAAACCAATGCACGTACGCAGACAACGAAAAATGCATGCACGACTGTAGACGTAAGAATGCCGGATATCATTGCTTTGTGCCAGACAGGAATCTGCTAGACGTGATGACAAAAACGAATAACCAATCAATTTGCGAATGCTCGATTATACCATAGAATGATATATTTCAAATGCAACAGTCACATATATATCATTATCTCAAGAAAGTGAAATACATGTAATCACTTTATCCTGTAAAAATTCGATATTTATAACCGTGAAAACTAATAATAACCAATGAGGCGATCAGCAGTAGAATGAAATATATGGATTTTTTTAAAAATTGATATAAACTCGAAGTGACAACGACTCCTGCCCTCCCCGACCTTCGGGATAAAATTATCGCGGTCTAGACCGAAACAATTGACATTTCAAAAGCAAACTATAACTTTTGTTTTTCGTTCTCTCGCGGCCTGGGCAAAGAGACAATTGCGACGTTAACGAGGTCATGAAAAATCTCTGGCAGTACAGCGACGTGCCCTTGTATCGTTATGATTCAGATTCAAAGGACTCGTAAAAAGGGCCATCGAACGCGGGGTTTTTTACTGCAGCAGCTTGCGGGCTCGAGTCGCGGATAAATGGGCTGCTGTGACAAAGAGAAGACGATTCAGCGACAAGAGGGAAAGGAGACTGGAATCGGTGGCAATTCGCGCGCGCGCGGGTAAAGCCCATTTCGGAGCGATTATGATTGCCGGTCGAGGGGGAGAAGAAAACCGCACGCACTTTCTCTTCTTCCTAAATTCGTCTCCTCCATTGCTTCGTAATTTTTTTTCTCTTCCCTCTACTATGCTTTTTATTTCTCGTTTCATTCTATACTTATCCGTCCATCGAGTCGAATCAATCGAGTCGCTGGGTCGTATATACATTCAGCTCGGCAATGACTTTTTCTCTCGATACTCGTACAATTCACACTGCACAGAGTGACGAAGAATTGTCATCGTTTATTATCCCTGGACGTTCGGATATTCATGAATTTGTAACTCGTCTAAAAATCATCGAACTATATTTATATATTTATCAATTTCAAACTAGCGTTACCCAAGAACCCGATTGAGTACAAGATGTTTTTCAAAAGTGTGTAAAGTACTCTCTAAATTAAAAACAGTAAAAAAAAAACTACTATTTATTAGTACAAATTGCATCACTGATAAAAATTGTAAATATTAAACTGAAATTTTTTTAATTTTTTAATTTTTAGTCGAATATTTATCATTTTTGTCAGCTAAGCAATTTCCACAATTTAAATCTTAGAAGATACTTTCGATAACTTGAATACGGAAGGATAATTCGTTATCTAAATCACACATGTTGCTGATCGCTTATTGTACATTGATTTCGGATTACTCGGTACATCCCTGCCCCTGTGACGGCTGGTCTCTACACGGTACATGGGCTGGTCGGGCTAGGGTCTATATCTGGCCGGTCGAACTGGCCGGAGCTGAAAGGTCGTTTCGCAGCGAGCGGGCGAGTTCCCCGTATGAATGCGCTTGCTGCAGTGATCGCTTTTCGATCGAACGGTAATTCACTTACGAGTTAATAATGGGGCGAGGGGCGAGGGGCGCGGTACGCCCATTTATCAGCCGGCGTATATACACACATACACACGTATGAGGGAGAGCTGCGAATGGCTATAGGCGAAATCCCCCAGAAAATAGCCCGTTACTTCGTAAACAATGTTCTAACTTCTAATTGATCTTGCCTTTGTTTCGGCCCGATAGTTGGCTAATCCAAATTGTCTGCGGCTACCGCCTACGCGTGATTTATCCTTTCTCCGTGCGGTACTGTCTGAATCATCCGGGATTTTTTCGAAGGCAGGCCCGTCGTTGTATCTGTCGGCTGTTTTTTATAATGCCCGGGGAAGCTCGGTCCGACTTGGACCTTGAAAGATTTCACGTTTTCGCGTTTATACAGATGTATACTACGAGCGGTGCGAATTACGTCATAGTAGCGTGTGTTACAGGGTTGTGAGCGCATGAATATATATATATATACGACCCAATTCATTTTCTATCGGCTGCAAATTTCCTTTTGGTTTATTACAGAAAAATCATCGCAAGTTTTCCTGGCTGATATTTATAAGTTTCAACCGATTTCCGATCTAGTTTTGCGTAAACATAATTGCACTACTCTTTGCTTTTCCAATATTGATCCTGCCTTTTTATCCAATTATATCACCAGAGTGCAGGAAAAATGAATCGTCGGGGTGTAAGTTGAGCGAAAGACCGACCCACGTTAAGTTTTGCTCGAATATTCGAAAAGAAAGAGCATATGAAAATCTTCCAAGTCATCTGTAAATGACATATCACTCGGGCATTGTGACACGGCAAGTGCGACTCGGCACAATGCACTGTCTAACAAACTCGTCGCGCACTTGGCAGAGCAGCTTATAATCCGTCGCGGTAATCTTGCGAAGCGCCGGCTCTCAAAAACGCCCCAATTTTCCACCCTACGTTCGCCTTTTAAAATCGCTCCTCATTGTCCGTGATTACACGGCGCGGCGAGCGAGAGAAAGAGAGAAAGAGAGAGAAATCTTGAGGGAGGAGGGCCCCGGACGAAGCGTCGCGCCCTTGGCTAGTAAACACACGTGCCGAGCAGCTGCGAGGAGTGATTTTTGGGCGTGGCCGAGCGAATTCAGGCCGGGGCTGGTCGATTAGCGGCCGGGCGCGCACGATAATCGCCAAGACGCCAGTTTGCATGACTGCGCCCGCGCACACTTGCTCCCACGGGCCAAACACGAACCAACACGAACGAGGGGGGGAGACCTTCACGGGAATCCGAACACCTCGTTGACTCCGACACCCCGTTTTTCGGCTCTCTCTATCGCGCGCGCTTTGTAAAATCGATCCTCGTTCGTTCACATAGCTCTATATTATCGTTTGCTTTTCGGATTTGTCCAAAGAGTTGTTTATTGGTGGTTGGATATGAACACGCGGTGAGTGGGGCTGAAGGAGGTGATCTTTTGTTCGGTATCTGGTTATCGGTGGTACGATAAACGAGTTTGCGCAATTAAAAATACAAGATTTTGACGACGCGGTGGAAGGGTATGGGGCTTTGAATACAACTCTGTCGCTAATGGCAAAAGCCAATGCGTAAACACTCGACCAAAATGCTCGAGTGTTTACGAGTGAATTTATTCAATGAAATTATCCATTTAGGAAATCTTTTTGGATACCAATGAAATTTATCATTTCTGGTCTATACAGTCGTTTGACAAAATTATGTTTAGAAGCACTCGAAAGAGGGGAATAATCATTTGGATCGAAAAATCGCGAGGTATGACACTTTCGTTCATGATAAAAGTATAAATCACACCGGTTTCTGTTGAAATTAAGGAATTTTTAAAGAATTTCGTGTTCACTCATTTGTGGTTTATTGCGATGTGCACGACTGTTTTATCGTTAACGACTCAACTTTTGCTTGTGCGTCTCAAAAGTATCTACCTACTACATACCAGGCTGCCTGAGATGTGAATGTGTGTCCAGAGCCGATTTTGACAGGCTGCTGCCATATCCTGGAAGAAAAAGATAAGGTTAATAAGCTGGCACTGATCTACAATGAAAGCTTAATGCACGAAATATTTCTCCTAATAGTAGGGGTAAGAATCAAAGCTTAATTTTTTAATCAATAGTTATGAAGATCCGAGTTTTTTTTTCAAACCACTGTTATTATGTCGTTCTACTTAAATTTCCTCGGATAAAAAGTTGAACGAATGAATTTTTCGTTCGAGAGACAAACGAGCAAAAAAATCGGCTAAATAAAAACCTTTGCTCGATTTATCACCTTCCCAATCTTTGCTTTTCGCGCAATCCTCGAAAAAAACTACGCGGGCCGCCTCTCACTATTTTGCGAGTCAGCCATACGCACAACGTCTCGCGCGTGTCTACCAAAATCCTCGTAACCCAAAATAAATTTTCATCGGGATCACAACGGCCCAACGAAAATTTCTGGCTAAACTGTGTATCAAGAGGGAGATGCATTTGCGAGCGCGACTCCCCCCGTTCGGATAAGTCGCCACCCCAATCCGAAATTCAAGCATCCCAAGTTACAGCCGCTTTCCCCCGGACAAACTTTCCGAGCCAGTCTATGTGGAGCGATGAAATTCTAGACGTCGGCGGCGGCGGCGGTGGCGGTGGCGGCGACAATCAGGGCACAGGGATCGCTCGACCGGAGGTCAAACACGAGCCCCGCGCCAAACTTTCGAGATGAGAAAAAGCGAGGCAGCGGAAGTTCGCCTGAGCGCCAGAATCCGACAGAGAGGATTTCCGTGTAGGCAAACACGGGCCCGAGTATATAGTATATACACGCTGACGCGTTTGGGTGTGTGTGTATGCGTATACGCGCGCGTCACCACGCGCGAACGGCCCGCGACGCTTATCGAGCCGCTTTCTTTACGCTTGGCCGGGTTTCCTTGTGTTTTACTTCGCTCTATTTGTATATGCTCTCGCGTATTCTTCCCCCACCCCCACTCCTAGCTGGGGCGAACTTTGCACCGCCACGAGCAAAAGTCAAACGCGCTTCTGTATTGCGCGACGCGGCGACGAGCGATCGGGTTGGAATATGCAGTTGACGACTAGGCTAAATTCGTTCGAAAATACTTCTTGTATTCATATGAAAACGACCACTCGATCCAACTGAAAAGTATTCCCATGATATGATTTCTCATACACTCATATGATTGAATTGATTCCAATAGAATTGAATAGTGAATATTCAACTGAAGAGTTAGTTCAATTTTACCAATAATCACTGAGATTTGTAAAAAATCACTGATCTTAGTAAAATTTCACTGAATATATACTATTTTTATTAGTTATGCAATTTCCACTAATACATTGTAGTTTTGTTACTAATTTAGATTTAGAGCGGGTATTCTCGAATGTTCTCAACGAATTCGATGTCCAATATCTTCAATACAAATTGCAAACGTTGAGTGCTTTTCCATTTCAGTAATTCATTTTCATCTACGTAATGTCTCATTATCTACTTGCTCGTGCAATATTACCAGATGAAGAAACTAATACGGTTTCGCGCAGTAAACTCAACCCTTCCGAAATGAAAATCAACAAGCTGCTTATACTGACTGCTCCGGCCCATTGGTATATATATGCATCCCTACTGAGTCAAAGTTCGCGCCGCATATAAGTCGCGAGGCAAGCAGGGCGAAGAAACGCGCGTCGGGAAAACGCGTCGGGAGCAAATAGCGCGAACCGAGTGAAAAAGTGGCAGTCGAGTTTAGCCCTTTGCGCATTGTGAAAGTCTGAAGAGCGGCGCAGTAGTGCGGAATGGCGGGTCCTTTGATCCTCTCCTCGTGCGTGTGCGCCCGCGTCGACAAGATGCCGTAACGGGATTACCTCGTGTTCGCGTAATTGCTCGTGAATACGTACGTAGCCGCGACACAATGGGGCTCACACTCGACCTGCTCGCAAAGCCGATCGCTGCCGGTTGTTTTTGCCACATTTTTCTCGCGTTCTCTTCTCGTACATATATATATATCGATTCCACGCGTGTACATATATACCTCCGATGGTGTACAAATTGTGTATTAGCTTTGTTATACACTTGGGTCGTTGTACGATCTCTTGTGAGTCTTTCCCTCCCGACTCGAAACCAGTTGGATTGCGCGACTGCATAAGGGGGCGTAAAAGTATTCTCTGAGGGATAGCGGAGGTGGACACGGATAACATTCAATTAAGGGAAAAAAAGGCTGAAAATTGATAGGATTTACGTTCTACATATCCCAGAGAATCGGATATCAAATCGTTCTTTTTCTCGCTCGATTAAAATGATCTTTATTTTGAAATATTGTTGAATTAGTGTTTTTTGAATTATGGAGGGTGCACAGCATAATAATAATAATAATATCGTTATTTTGAAAAATCGTCTAAAATTTTAAATGAGAAAGTTATCTTCTAGGTTGATGTTTGTGATTTTATGTTTTATAATACGGTGTTGTTCTCCACCCGAGCCTAACTTGACACAAAAAAATGACGTCACTGTTCATCAAACAATACTATATCATACTGCGTAAATCTCATGGGCGTTTCTAAAAAGACTTATATTTATGAAAATTCAATTAATCAAAGAATCGAGTGCCTGGTTGTGCCCACAGACATTCATCTTCATTTCGAATTCAAAATCCCTTCGTTAGCATACGGTACAATGTGTATATGTATAGACAATATCTTTCTTCGATCGATGGTATCACTATAATCGGAAAGATTTGAAAAATTGTTATTTCCATCGTTCTCCTTTGATGTTATTCCCAATTTTGGCTATTGTGAAAAGCACATAAAGCGAATAAAGCGCACATGTACAAAAATTGCGGCAGTCAACAACCCGAATCAGGCAAGGAAAAAAGGGTCCCAAGGAAATTCACAAGGATAATGCTCAAAGGGACACGCACGGGACGGGAAAAGAGCGACGGAAGACGTGCACTTGTCGGCAAGCGGGAGAGAGAGAGAGAGAGAGAGAGAGAGAGAGAGAGAGAGAGAGAGAGAGAGAGAGAGAGAGAGGGAGGGAGGGAGAGAGAAAACGAGATAAAGCAAAGGTCGACGGCAGGGAGGCGCAAAATAAAGCCCGCGGCTGCGCTGATTGCGGCGGACCCCCGACTGGCGAATCCCCGAATTCCGTGTATCTCGCCCCTCGTCCCTTCTCTCCGATCCTCTGCTCTCCAATCAGCCACGGCAAATCGAATTGTTTAACATAGCGAACACCAACTGCTACTTAAACCGGGCATCTGTCGGAACCGCTTGTTTTTTTCCTTCAGATGAAAATTTATATTCTTCGACGTGCCATTGGGAAACAAAATTCTGCGAGTAGACTTTCTATTGAATTTTTCATCAATGTCCTTGGATGGACGTGCACGAATGTTAGAAATCGAACGAACGAACGCGTTAACTTATTGATCCCTCACAATTCGACTGGGTTGAGATGGCGGTAATGTTATTTTTTATTATTTCTCGTCGAATCTGTTAAAATATATAATGATAAGTATTTCAAGCTACACGATTGCAAAATATTTTTGGAAATCCAAAAGACTTCAAAATTTGAGCAACTTTCGTAAATCAGTTCCCGAGAATCTTATATTTATGGAATAATCACGTTATCTTGGTTATAAAGAATATTTAACTCTAATACACACAATATTAAGAGGATTTCTCAAAAATCCCAGGACAGGTTATAAAGTAACGACAAACCGATGAATTCTTGCGACTCAAAGTGCAAACGACGAGAGAAAGGGCGGTAGATAGGAAATTCTAAAAAACAACAAACCATCGACAATTTCGATAAAAATTAATTCCAAAGAGAAACATCGAGTCTAGCAAGAAGAGAGCGAGACTCGGGGCATCGAATGTGGAAAAGAATCCGCAAAAGGCGCCCCCGAAATCCATCAATCAATATACAAATCATCGTGATACAAATACATCTCGTGTATAGCGAGCAAAAAACAAATCCCACCAACGCGTCGATGAACGTGTGTGTACATACATACACGGGCGGCCATCATCAATCCTGCGATCGAATTTGAAATCTCGCACGCGCTCGGCCAAATGACCATCCGTATGTTATTGTACGTACATATAGGCGCGCGCGCGTGCACCACCCCATCGAAAATTCATCACGCTCTCGTTAACGCCGGGGCGAGAGAGCTGCACCCACCCACCGGCGTAATAGTTTTAAAGCGCGTCGAGAGTGCGCGTCGCGCACAAAAGAAACTGTAATTGAGCCATTAGATCGATAAGTTATTACGGGTGCACGAGCTCCTTTATAATTCACTCCCCGGGCTCGAGTGTATTACGCTGCAGACTCGCACACACAAGTACTGGGATATATATACGGCACCCCGTTTTACGCTCTACCTGCGGCACGCGGCCGAGCATTGTTTTACGACGAGACGCCGCCACGTGCGCGCCGCGCCACCCCTGTGAATACGCCGCGCGCTCGCGAATAAATCCGCGGCGGCGTGACCGGGGCCAAAAGTCCCAGCCGCGTTCGGCCGCGGCCGCCTCGTCGCCCCCTCGCCACCTTCCCGGAACCGAGGGGATTTCCGCGAGGCGGGAGCAAACCACCGGAACGACCAGCTATATGTATACATACACATTCCGGCGTCTGCGACGTGGCTGGCGCTAGCTTCATTTGCGGAATCTCCGCCTTCGATTCGTCGCGTTGGATAGTGCAATATGCCGAGTCGACCTTGAGGTCTTCTGGTTACGAAAAAGAGAAAAAAAAACAGTTTCGCGTATACCAGCGGATTCGCTTTCTCGTCTGTGTTCTATACGTCTTTAATTCTCGATTTACCTCGAAGAGTTGGACCGTGACTTCCGAACCACGGGAGGGAGATGCGTTACAGTCGTTTGTCATAACACTTATCTTGATTTATTTATTTTTAAAAGCAACATCTCCGAATGAGTTGTTCACCCGGCAGTTTTTGATGCACGGCACCGTTGCGATATTTTCGAATGACGCATCGCTTCAGATCATCGGTTTGCCAAGTTGTTTCACGTCGAGTTGAGGGCCCGCTGCAGGGACAGAAAGTTCGAGAAAGTTAAAAGACCTATACGATTATCGTCCATGTATTTCACGAGGGTGAAAATTGAAATTTCATTCTGGACTAATGCACAAAGTGGATAAACCTTGTTCATCGTCCGAAGCAATTGTGTCATTCGATGTATCGCGTATGGTTTTTGAAAATCCAAAATGTACGATACGGAATGGCGAAACGCGCGCGCGCGTATTATAATCGCGACTGCCCAAACGAACGATATACACGATGAATCGAAGAGGCACATTTTTCGCAATAAATAAAAATATACAGATGCGTTCGTACGCTGGCTGCAGGACATGATGGAAAGTACCGCGGGACAAGGAGCTAATCGGGCCGCGGCTATAGATTGGCCGTGCCTCGGCGATACAGAAATCAAAGCTGTTTGGGGTTGAGCGGCGCGAAATCGGGCTTTTAGAGGCGCTCTCAAGTGCCTATCGGATAGCTCGGTGACGTCTGCACGCGCTCGCACACGCACACAACTATATATACATGTATAGATCCATCATGGATAGGGCGAGACCCCCGAGGAAGAGAGAGAGCTCGCAAAAAGCGGCACGGCGGCTCTCCCCCGCGCCTTCGCTCGGAACACGAGATGAATAGGAAGCGATATATATACCGAGCGAGAGGGTCCGGCGACGCGTGAACGCGTCACGCATAGGCACGTGGCCCCACGTATATACTGGCGAAGACATAATACGTCCCGCGGGGAGCTCTCACTCTCTCTTTCGCCAATATGCTTTCTCCCTTCAGCCAGATCGCTGCACCTCGCGATTATTCCTTGTTCTCTTTCTTCCGTATGTGTGTGTGTGTGTGTGTGTGTGTACGCGTGTGCGTGTGTAAGCGTACGTCCTTTCGCCGACCATTTGCTTCGTGGCTATTTCGTCGTTAATTTTTCGAATGCGTATATTATTGCGACGTTGACGCTTTCGTGTATCAATCGGGTTTCAAACGCGTCGATTTATTAAAAGTCGTTGGAATCCGAACTTGCTTGTATTGATATACTGGAATGGGGTTGTACTGATACAAAACGAAAATAGCTGTTATTCAACATGTGAGTTCCCGACACCACAGTGGAGGTTATATTGGAGGTTATAGTTTTTTGATAATCAAACAGGTGATATTAGCAGTCACTTGCCCCAACGTCACACAGATGGATATAGTCAGAGAAAACGACTGCATATATCTGTTCGGTTGACTTTGAACCATTTCCAAAAGTTTCAGCGCGTTTCAGCAAAACCCAAATTCCAAGTGGTATAGTTATAATCATACGGAACCGTCGAGAAGCTGTTATAATGTATGATTATTGAAAATTTAATCGTTTCAATTAAAAATTATTTATCCGACAACGTATTTTCTTTTCTATTCAAACAATCACTCGTACTTTTAAAGCTCGAAGTTAAAGACTGTTCCATTGCGGATCGAATAAAAGCGTACTCTTCACGAATCGATGTAGAGTCTCGGATAGCCGGTACAACGTCGTGGAAAAAAAATCAAACTTTCGATCGGCGTACAAAACACACGCGAGTCGAATCGTACCTTCGGACGCGAAACCCCTCGAAACAACACGATAAAACCAGGCGAAATCTCCGGTGCGCGCGGAGTCACGCGTAAACGGAAGGAATCGCGCCCGAGGGAGACGTGTCGGCCGGGCGAAACGCGCGCGCCAGGTCGATACTAATGAGATTTTTCCCACACTCGCCAGCGCGCCGGGGGTGCTACGTGGAAACAGTGGGCGCACGCGTTTTTTCCCTCTCTCGACAATTCCAAATTGAGCTTTAATCCGGTGTTCGGCGAGTTAATCGGGCGGCCAGCGTTTTTTCCCTCGCCCACCCCCGCAGGTGGACGCGGATAGTCACGCCAGCCGTGGAGGTGGGCGGCTGACCCTCGACGACGTGATTACCATAGACGGCCGAGGGAGATAGCGAGCGCGCGTGCCACTGCCGGAGGAAGGAAGGAAGGAAGGAAGGAAGGAAGGAAGGAAAGAGGAGGCGAGCAGTGGAGCAGCCAGACGAATGGTCAGCTGCTGTATAAGCGAGATCGGGCGGATACGCACGCACCTGCGCGCGCACACACACGCGCCCCTCCCCCCAAGTGATCCAATTATCATTTTACCTGCACGCCATATTTCGACCCGAGGTGGGTTTTTTTTTCCTCCTCGAGCTCGTATAATCATCTCGAGAACGAGCTGTGTGTGGGTAATGCTCGACAAACTTGTGGTCGTTGTTACGTATTGGGGAATCGAAGCTCGCGAGCGAAATCTCGCATCGAACGGTCGTATAGCGGTGTGTTCAATAGAACTAGACATACTTGCATTTCTTTTTTGTGTCATGTCAAATACGGTTGACAATAAAATCGTATCATTTTCATTTACTATTCCGTGGACCTATACACGACTAGAGTTGAAAATTTACAGTAGAACCCGATTCAAAAGTGTAATAAGACCACAGAGTTAAAGTGTAAGAGGACCAAATTACTAATTATATGTATCACCTTTTTGTATACTCAAAAACTATATCACACTCGTTTCGCGCTAGTGTGTTTATCCATACTCTCTTGTCAATCAATGAGGAATCATCTGTTTATACACTCGACATGTGTTCACAAAGCTTAATTGTACGGTCCGTATATCCGTCGCATCGCATTGTAAATATCCAAGAATGCATATATATCCTGAAACTCTCGCAACTCGTATAATATATATACGAGTTTATTCTCTGCCGCGACCAACAGTAATTACAACGAGAGAGAGAGAGAGAGAGAGAAACGAAACATTTCCACGCTATACAGCGTGAAACATCATCAAAATTAAAAGCCGCACTAAAACAGCTCGAAATCAAGGACATTGGCTAGCTCGCGGCCTTCCTCCTCGAACGACTCCCCTGTATGTGTATACATATACATACACGATTGCACGCTCGTAACTCTCTTGGCCCCCGCGCGACTGGAATGAGAATCGATGAACTTGGAGCGTATGCACCCTCGAGTGCGAGCCGAGTTCGGGCCGCGTAGAGAGAAAAAAAAAGTGCAAGACCGTAGCGCGTGTATGTACACGAGCGGCGTTGTGAGGCCCAACTCGTGGGAGAGGCACTCGATCCCCCGCGGCGTCGCGTGACTTCCTGGCGTCCCGCCGCGTTGGTATACGCACACACGTCCGACCGACCAAGGGCTATAAGCCCTTATTTCGAATTTTATTTTGATACTCCTTCACGGCTCGCTGATTTTTCAGCGAGCCGGATTTGACTGGCAATGGATACGACTCTTGAAAAGTGTGGAGTGCAGGGGAAAAGCTGAGTGTGGCACGGCAAGAGCAAGGGATGCGACTGATCGGTGTATATGCGTGTATACCAATAGTGATTGATGAGCTTTCGATAAGTGAAAATGCTGCGGTAACTCCGGATAGTTATACGTTGATTACAGAATTCCCTGGGTACGCGAAGACTGTATTTCACACTGCGAAGAATCTTCTTTTTTCGTTCTCACTCGCCTCAACTGTACATCTCAAACTTATATTCAATTTCGTCAATATAGACTTTTGTGGACATGCCATGCGCATGTAAGTATATACGCTCTCAAGAAACTTCTGATATATACACATACACACTCAGTGATTAGTTTCTATACGTTGAGTAAGATTGTGAAACGCTTGATAATTTTTTATCAAACTTGCTCGACATGCAACGGTTGCATTTGATTCATCTACATTAGAACAAACTTGTAATGATTCTCGCTCTCTACAGAGATCTACTTATTTCGAACGTTAATTAGTCTCGAGCTCGCGTGATTGTTTCCAAAGACGTATATACATATACGTGCAGCTTTGCGCCCGGAAAAGTTCAGTACGGAAAATTGCTTGCGCGAGAAGCAAGCGAGACATAATCTCCTCCTTTCAATCGTCGCGTCCAAACGGTATGATATACACACACGTATACGCGGGTGAAACACATCCATGAAATTTTATTCTCGGTCGACTTATTGCATCGGCAATCAAAGCTGCTTCGCTCGAAATTGCCTCGGAATCCACGGGAGCGTGGCATCAAAGAAAAACATGTATACACAAGTTGGCCGCTTTGAGGCCGCGTCTTCACACAATCGCGCCCCCGAGTATGGCTCTTTGTAATTTCAATTTCACGGGCCGGCGATGCGCCGCAGGTCAGTTTGCACAACGCCACGCCGTGTTCGTGCCGTCGTCGCCTCTCGTACACAACCGCGCGCCCGAATAATTTTCAACGCCCGTGTCACGAGCAAATTGAAACCGAGATTCAAACTCGTCCAGACGCACGCGGCATTGTCGCGAGCTCGCGTGTATTCTCTAGAGGTGTCGGATTATCGTCCTTCGGCTAATCAAACGTGACAAACGGTGACATTGCAAAACGGGTCGCGACGACGAAAAAATCGAGAACGCCTCGCCCTCGAGAAAAATCGCAGTCTTTTTCAACTCTCTTAAATTCTTACAGTGAAAAACCCCTGCATTGCAGTGAAAAATCACTGTAAGAAGGTGGACGACAAATTAACTGGATTACAGTGAATTTCTTATGTAACTAAAGTGAATTTTCACTTTACTTCCATGAGTATTGACAGCAATCGTTTTTACATAAAATTCACAGTAAGTAGAGTAAAAATTCACTTCACACCATACTTACTGCAAATCTCACTTTAGTTGCATGAAAAATTCACTGCAATTCTAATTAAAATGTCATCCACCTTCTTACAGTGATTTTCCTTTGCAATGCAGTGGTTTTTCACTGTAAGGATTCAAGAGAGACGATCGCAGCCTCTAACTGTGATATTATTTTGCATTATAACCTCAAGAGGTTCAAAATGCTTAAATAAAAAAAAAAAACTGTGATATTATACCGATTGCCAGAAACAGAAATGATTCGACGAGGCATCATCAGGCAGGACGATTGTCCAACACGGCCCGTATCGTCAAGGCAGACGCGCGTTCGAGCTCGGGGGCAATGTACATACACATGACGTAGGACGGGTCGCTCAACTCTGGAGTGAGGTCAAATTTGACTGGGGCGGCGCAAAGGAAAACACGAGGAAGCGCCCGAGAAACGAGGATTGGTATATAGAGATCGGCAAGCGTCGGCAGAAGTGCGCGCCGCGCCGCTTATAACAAGCCGCCCGAGGCTGCAGAGCCGCGCGGCCGCGCGACAAAGGCCGCGACGCGCTTCAACGCCCCACAAAGCATTGCGCGCGCTTCCAACCCCCTGCGCCCACACTGCAGCACAGTGCTTTGTGCACGGGCGAGAATCCCGCTTTTCCGCCGCGAGCTCTCAATTTTTACCTCGAGCCACCTCGTCCCGTATATATGTATATACGTACGTATATGCATATATACGTCGGCTCCACCCGTTAATGGAGAGTTTTTAGCTTTGCCCCGGTCATCCCCCACCCCCACCGCCTCGCAGCGACGAGCTCGAGCCTTTTGATGTTTAGACGCCCGACTTGAGCAGCTCTGTTATCCCCGCGACTCTGTTGCCGCACTCGTTGTTCTTTGGATTTTTTTTTTCAATTGTTTCTCTGGGCCCGTTGTCACAACAATGTGTCCAAGTGATCCGTCGGCTGGATCTTGCATACAGCAGCTAGGTCAAGTTTGTTTGCGGTTACTTATAATCGTGTGCCGAGTAGTGGACAACTGGTCGGGCTGGTTCGAGTTACAGACCCCGTTTTTCTGTTGAGCATAAATTTCCCAATGACGGTGGATGAAAAGTTTGGAAAAGTGTTTTTTCGAAAATTACGCTTCTGTGTACGCCCTTGTACTGCAAACGATTAGAGAGAAGAAATTGATTTCCATCAGTCGTATATCGCATGAACGTTTTTTCGTAGAATCGTCAAGTTTTTATTAGTCATTGCAATCTAGGTTACTACTGTTTTCTTCTCTTTAATCGTTTGCATAAAAGCGTATTTTCGAAAAACTTTCTACACATTTTATTTTGTGGAACACAATAGTCACAAGTTATACTTATAGGTTATCCTGGCCAGCAATAGTAAAGGCACATGCGTGATAGGCGCATGCGTCATTGCAGGTAACTCCAGCCCACACGTTTAAAACAGTATCTTTGTCAAACCACTAATTCTCAATCTCTCCCATTTCTGGAGTATACATGTACAGAATTCCGAATCTTGAGCTAATGCAGTTGGAGGTTAGAATTCAATCAAAATTTAACTCATTCCGTCTTTAACAAGCGAACGGACAGACACGAAGAGCAAGTTAAACGAGAGCTTGTAAAAAGTAACGGTTCGTAGAGTAAGACGAAAATACGCGCAACAAGAGTGCTAAAGACCTCGCGCGTTAACGAGCGCTGTGCGCGGTGACAAGAAACGATCCCGGCGTGAGTCGCGCGATTAAAAAGACACGCGCGGACGAGGCAAAAAAACGTGAATAATGGGTAGCCAGGAGGAGAGCTGTAGTGTAAACTCACCCTGTCCAGGGGCAGGCGACGTGGCGTGGCTCCAGCCGCCCTTGTACGAAGAACTGGCATCTGCAAGATAAGAAAAAAAAGGATCCCTCGTTAATAAGCTTCCGGCCAGTCATGCTCATACGTCTTAATCATTTTCACTCTCAAATCAGCTATCCCAAAGTGTCGGGATTGATGAGGACTGAGGTGTCACAAAATCACCACTACCTACGACGAACGTCTCACGGCCGTCGTGAGATATATGCGAGTGAGGGTTGATTATTATTACGTTCGTGTGACGTACGTTCCACATTTTATTGTAAACGTTGAAATATATTCCAACTGCTTGTGTTGGAGGATCGTTTGGTGACCTTTGATTTGGTGACCTTTTTATTCGGTTAATACGAGATGGCTGTTACGAATCTAACGCGTATACTTGTGTGAAATTGCGTCAAATCAAGCCAAATATATATTTTATAATGCCACTCGTCAAAGCACAAGTGTGTATTGGGTGTATTCTCCATGGAAAGTTGTCGAGTAGCCAGTGAGAATATTGCCTCTGTAATCACGAAGGTCAATAGAACTCGTGTCAATACGTTTCTCTCTCTCTCTCTCTCTCTCTCTCTCCATCTGCGGATGTGCGAGGGGTGGACGCAGACAGTCGTGAAAATAAAGAAGAATTAGCCTCGTGACGCCCGACAGATTTTCTTTTCTCCTCCACGTCTTTACTTCGGCCATATCCTACATATCCCTTGTTCTTAATATCAAGACAAAGTCTATTCGTGCGTCGTACACGATTCATCTGGAAGACCCATGTTGATTCTACCGAAACATGACGTATATTCAATTATTTCATAGCTTGCACAGTTTGAATTTGGACATTTAGCATACGTTGAAACAAACGATTATTTGTAATTTCATAAAGAACACGGATGCACTGATATACATATATATCATTGCAAGGACTGAGAATATAGTAAAAATTCGAAAAGTGACTTTGCCAGCTTGATACGCTGATAATGACCGGCCCGTAATTAAGCCGAGGAAGTAGGAAAAGAGCAAACACAACAAGGCGTAATTAGACTCGTCAAATCGAGTTTGACGCGCGTTTCACCAAACTTGACCCCTCCCTGTTTTCGAGCGACAATCGTCGCTCCCACAGCTATTCCCCCGAGAAACCCCGCGCTCTCGACGAAAAAAACCAGTCGCTCCGATTGCCAAACTGGCCTGTACGTAGCGAGTCCACAGGTGGGGGGGAAGGATCACCCGCTCGCGTCTGATCGAACTGGCCGACGACGTCGTGTCATCACGGGTCCCGAGGAGAAAACTAGGAGAAAAAAGAAGAGGGAAAAAAAAGGCGCGTCGGTGGGTGATGTCGTCCCCGGGCCGCACACAAAGAGAAAGAGCAGCACGGCCGTGGGCAGTGTTTGCCGACAGATATATTTTCATTTGGCAGTTATTGGCGCGCGGCTGGCCGGCCGGGCGCGTGTGTTTGCTCCGATCGCGCGCGAAAAACCCGTCGGCCGTCGGAGAGAGGGCGGCGCGCGAGCAAACAGACCGCGCGCGAGCCAGTGTGCGCCTGTGTGTATACGTACGTATACACACATATATACTCGGCGCAGTCCATTAATAAAGCCTCGGATTTCACGTTTCCGCGCGTGTATATATGTATAGACGCGATGATGCATGTCACCACTTTGCCCCGCGCGAAGCCTTTCGGCGCGTATATGTATACGCAGACACGCGCATCTCGACTCCCCCGTGCAGTCGTCACTCGCCGCTGATCGACTCGGCTTACGCGGAAACGGATACTGCGTGTGTACGCTCGATCCCGTGCAAAGCCCCGATTATCCCGTTGGCCAGAGATGCCGATGCAGCCGGCACACTACGGGGACCACGAGCAAACGTAAGCCGCGCGTACCCAGAGACGTGTATACGCGCTATCGATAAAGCTCGATTGCTGCTGCTTTGTTTTTTTGTTTTTTTTGTCTTTTTCACGCGTGCCACTCAATCGATCATCGATAGATATCCTGACATGTTGTTGTACACACAGCCAAAGAATCCGTTTGTCCCGGCACGTGTCTTCGAATATTGTTTTCTCCTGAGGTAGTCTGGACGAGTACGCTAGTAAGACGAATCAGTCCGAAACCGAATCAGTTGTCGCGTCGCAGTTTGAATCGACAATATTGAGAAGAGGCGGTGTGGGATAGGGTGAGTTGAGCAAGCTTATAAGTCGCGACGTTACTCGACTTGTACTACTGAAAAAAATCGACTGAATCACACCATCATTATTTGATGTATACCGTAAAACAATCGGGTTATATACGATCCGGTCACAAAGCCGATAACCAACAGGATCGCACTTGTGAAATGACTTGTGAAAACGCGCGTGTGCGGAAGATAGACACGAAGACACACTGCACAACGTCGTGGGTCACACGTCCTACTCCGGATCGTTACACATGGTTTGTTTGGGATCGTAATCGACGTTAGATGCGATCGCGATATTATTTATACGATAGCAAAGAATAGAAACACTTAACGAAGGCGAAACGATCACTGAATACATATACATCTACCAAAAGCGTATAACGAAACCACCAAAATACAGGTCGTTAGGTATATAGGGCCCCCCCAAAGTCAATCCGCGCGAGATACTCCTCTGGTCGAAAGGATTTATAAATTTGTCGTGTGGGTGTGTGACGTACCGGCGAACAGCATGGATAGGTTGGTGAAGGCGGTGGTGCGAGGTAACTCGGCGGCCGTCGTGCCGCTGGCCTTGAGGTCGAGCATAGCTCGCCGACTACTCCTCGCAGTTTGGCGCGGCTGCCCGTCGGCCGAGCTCGCGCCTGCCCGCGACTGCTGATCCGGGTAGTGGTCGAGCCGCAGCCGAGCCGGCCATACAAGTCGTCCGTGTGCTCTCGTCGATCCCCGTCGAGGCCTAGTCGCTGCTCATCGTCACGTCGCAGGCCGCGCGCCACTACTGGAAGTCGCCCCCCGGCAGGCTTCGAGCGGCCCGACAAGAGCGCGCGCACGGCTACGCCCTCGAGAGAGAGAGAGAGAGACACGGCGGGACGGAGAGCCGCCTACTACCCCCGCGGGCGGGGTGGGCGGGCTCGCGCGTGCGCGCTCCACCCGCGCGGTCCTCCCTTTGATCCGCGCAAGATGAGCCGCGGCCAGGAAATTGTTTTAATTTCGCTGCCGCTCTCTCTGTGTGGGTGTCTGTGTGTTGGTGGGGCCAGGGCCGAGGAGCCTTGCCTGCTCGGGTCAATCGCGAGGGACAGGTGTTCCGGCTGCTGCTGCTGCTGCAACCCCCCGGCCCTTCCGCCCCATACGCCCCATACGCCCCATACTTCCGTCCGCGGCCGGCCGTTATACGCGAGACACGAGGCGATTGCTCCGTGCGTTTTATGCGTCCGTTGCTCGTTTGCGCGCTTATATACACGCGAAAAAAATTCGCGAGAGAAGATTCTTGGTTTATATATGTATTCGACTACCAGCTCGAAAAGTTTCGGAGCAAGTGAAAATTGTCGAGTTCGGTACAATTAACATCGTACATAATTCAAAGTTCAGGCGCTCACTCAAACTCCAACCGAATCGGCCACACACGCGGCCTATTATCGTCGACAACAGCTGTTATGTACTCGTAAATTACGTTTCTATCCAATTCCGAAAGTAGTTGGCTATACAAGACTCGATTCCCGCGACTGTCGCGCGATTCTCCAACTGTCCGAAACGTGAGAGATGCAAATCTAGCGCGAGCAATTCAAACTAGTCGACTTATTAATCAATATATTATATTAAATTATCCTCTTCGCTGAAACAACATGGAATCGGTGAAAGGAGCGACAGGTGTTGGCTCGCCCTTGTATAATAAGCTTCGATTTCTTCAGCCGTGCAAATTCGCGGGCTGTCTCTTTTTTATTTTCTAGGATGCGCGAGAAATACGTCTCTGGCGTGGAGCCCGCGGCCAATGTATATTCCACGACCGACCCAGCATCGGTACGTGCAATACCGGGCAAGCGATTTCTTAAACTCGCTGCCCACCCACGTACCCCCCGAAAGCCGCTGAATAATACGGGGTTAAGCGGCCGGGGATAAACGCGAAAAATAAAAACACGGAGCTACGGCTGTGCGCGCATGCAAACAAAAGAGAACGTGGAGGCGAAGGGGTGTGCGCTAGTATATATCGTGCGTCGAGCTGCATGTGCGGCGGGGCAGCCAAGTGGCCTCTCGGCGCGTATTTAAGCACTCGGAGCCGCGCACGCGGCGGCCCTTATTAATTCAGCGTGATTCAGGCGTGGCGGGCGATCGGGCCGATTATTACGCAGCTAGTGACACACGCGCCCGGCTCCGCGTGATATACCTCCTTCACGGGGCGCGATCGCAACCCCACTTGGTCGCGAGCCGGCCGAATACGCACCGCGCCAACGGGCTTTGTGTATTTGAAAACTTTTGGCTGCGTCCGTACGGGGTTAGTTTGCTAACTTGAGTATCTTCGAGTTTTTAGGGAGATCTTGTTCTCTCGGAAGCTTACTGTAAAAAACCGCTGCATTGAAGTTAAAAGAAAATCACTGCTCAGTGATGAATGAATTATTAAATGGAACTGCAGTGAATTTTTCATGTAACAAAAGCGAATTTTCACCATAGTTCACTGCTCGACTTTCATGTAAAAATAGTCATTGTTAAAACTATTGGAGCTACAGTGAGAAGTTCACTTTTATTACATGAAAAATGTCACTGCGGTTACATTTGATGATTCATCCACCTTCAAACGGTGATTCTTGAATTTTATACGATGGTCTTCACTCCAAGCTTTCAAGAGAGTAGGTAGTACTGCGCGGATTTATGGGCGAATTATATATCCGTTACCTACTCGCCAATATCAACCAAGTGCAGCTACTCAGCTCAGTTTATAGGATGCTGTATGCTCAATACGTTCATGACAACAATATGAAAATTTTGATGTAGTACCGTGGAGTTTTGAGGGAGTATAAGCAATCGTGTACAACTAGTTTGTCTAAATACCCACGTGTGTCTGTTTGATTTTTATACAATTGGGCTCACGCTCCAAGGCTTATTGAATACGAATTGATTTACTATGTATATCAAGAAGCAGGCTTTCCAACTTTTGGAGATTGTTTGACCTTCGAGTAAGCAAAATCATGATAGAGCTTTACGAGATGGTTCGTGACTGACGACCAAGCGAGTGACATTTACAGCCATATATATGTGTGTTGTAAATTGATGGAGATATCCGTGGATCGTTGTCGATTTCACGCATTTAAAGTGTATCCGTACCGATGAGTTTCTGCATTCGTATAAAATTTTTAACCGCGAATATAGATACATCTCGCCGGGAATTCAAAACGTTGGTCCGCACATCACCGCACGTATACCATCTCGGTTTCGGGACAGCTCGAAAGCATCTCGAAAAATTTCACCGTGCAATTTGTTCGAAGACGCGCGTATATCTAATCATACCACAATACAAATTTCCAATTTCCAAATCATCCAGACTCGCTTCGAGTCGCGAAAAGAACACGCGTGGCTGTCTCGAGCATTGTACACACGCCGACGGCGCCCCATCAGCAAGCCCAGAGGGAAAAATCAAGTCTCGAGTCAAAACACGCGGAGCCCGTAAGGATAATCGATGATGAAGCGCTCGCTCGGTCGCGTATATACGAGCGTTGACGCGTAAAAATCCAAAGTAAATCACGCGCGCAGTGTTTTGAGGGGAGGATTGAGCCGACAGCGCAATTATCGAACAATAAGCATATGGACGCGCGCTCGTCCCCACCGGTGCAATTGGTTCCCACAGACGCGCTTCCTTCCCGTTCCCATCGGCTGTTTACCAGAATGCACCACGACTCGGGTGGCTCCTCTCGCGCTCGCGCAGTCCTCGACGATTTATCGTGCGGCCGGCGCGACGAGCTGCACACGCGCGCACACACAGAGAAAAGGCCACTCGAGAGCGATCGCGCGTTAAACGCGCCGGGGGGTCGAAGGTAGCGCGTGCCAGGCGCACGTGCCACGCGAGCACACACACGTATATCGACTCGGGTGCAGTATAGGTCGTTCCTGGCGCAACGCTCTCGCGTCAGCTTCCATCCTTAATTGATCCTTCACGGGTGCGCACTTGAGGGTCTCTCTCTCTATCTCTCTTTCGAGCTGCATATATGCCTACTTCTCGTGTGTATATACACTTCCAACTCTTTGCGCGACCGGTCGTTGCTGTATAGGCCGGATTGGAAATTGCACGTGATTGATGAGCGTGACTGGCGGCGCTCGGCTCGAGGTATATACAAGTATAATCTCTATACGGGGTAGACAAAGTGTTCGCTCGTTTTTTGCTATATACACGCGCATGGGAATCCTTCCCTCCTCCTTGACACTCCCCAAGATTAGCCGTGCCAAATACCTCCCGTATCTCGAGCCGTAGATCAGCGAGGGAGTTGAAACTCGAGAGATACGAGACGCAGCGTATAGTGGTGGATGTGTATCGCCGGGTAAACAAAGAGCCATTGGTTTGTATGTACGGTATATACATACACACCCTCGAGTCGCGCACCTTCACACCGCTCGAGCTGCTGCGCGCGTATGTACCTTTTGCCGCAGAGTCATCTCCCCCCCTGGGCGCCTAGCCGCCCCTGCGCTCCACTCCATATACTCGCACATATATAGACGTACCAGAGCAGTTTCCCACAAGAGCGAGCGGCGGGGTGTGTGCGCGCACATCCTCGTTGGCCCTCGACAATGGCCGCCCAGCGGGACACACACGCAGCGCCGGCTCTCGGTGTCCGAGCTGGGAATTACGTAATTATCGCGCTCTCAAGTAAGAGATCATGAGCTGTTGGAGTGCTCGAGCGCCCGGTATAAATCACGCCCCCCCGTCCACCGAATAGTCTGTATATACATAGCCCCATGGATGGGCGATAAAACGCTCGTTTGACTTTTGCCCGCGCGGCAGAAACTCGATCGCCGTGCGGCCGGGTCGCCCGCGCGCGAAAAGGGAGACATGCGAAACGGGACACACGCCAGATATGTGCACGTGATATGTGTATAGGTGCGCGTGCGGTCGGCTGCCCCACCCCAGATTGAATTATCTGTTAGGCTGAAGAACTCGCGACTTTTGCGGCAAGGGCGGTGGGCATCAGCCACGACGCGTCGGTCGTTTTGTTTTTGATGTGAGGTAAATGCAGCCAATGCGCCACCCCTTAAAGGTTTTTCGCGAATTTGACTATGACCAAATTGGGACCCAAATAACTCTCAATCATGTTTCCATTGATATTTATTCAAAACTTTTGATGTTCAACTCAAAAATACATATCCAAATCGTAACATGTTTATAAAAACTTGACATTTAGTTCTTAAATATTCAACCATTTTACTCAGTCTGTTAGTTCATAATCACATATTAAGATCGATTAAATCATTCGAAATAGGCGATAATCCAAGTATTATAGGAGTAATATATAGAAAAAGGCCAGTTCTAACTACTAGAAGAATTTTAATTCATTTTTAATAGGAACAATAAAAATGATAATTTTGAATTTCTGCTCAGAGAAACCGTCTTGTGCTCACTTGAGTTTCATTAAAACCAATTATATTGACAGTGGAAAAATAGTTGAAGGAAAACTAATGTGACCAATCGAGAGATGAGCTTCTTTACATAAAATTGAGTAGCGACATTTGAAAAGAAAAATTTAATATACTAATTTGGTAGAGGAAACTTACAATGCGGCAATAAAAATTGTAAAATAAAATAGATAGTTCAACAGTGTTCAACTTCAAAGTGTTCTAAAAACGGCTGGTTGGAATGAAAAATGACCGGTACTCTAACACCTGGGACCAATCATCTTGTTTCAATATTAAAACGTGATCCGAGCGCCTTTATGCACCGCTAGAGCGATTAAAACGCTCAAAATAGAAAATATTGAAAATCGTGCCACATTGGCTTCACTTTTTTTTTATGCGAAAAGGAGCATTTTGAGTAGGATAGAAAATAGTTTTGGCAAAACTGATGTGACCAATCGAAAGATGAGATGTTTTTACATAAAAAAAAGTAATGACACTTTGAGAGATAAAAATTATTTACACCTGATTTTTTAGGTTGAATGAAAATGGTGAAATAAGAAAAGGGTGAAAAAATAAGTAAGTGAAACTTCAAAGTGTTGTAGGAGATAGGCGGGGAAGGTACCGAATATTTTCTTTAAATACCCCCAACATGACCTGAGGGTGACTGATGCTCAGAGAGCACCGGAAAGACGAAATCTGACAAACGTACCAAATTGCCTGAAGTGCCAAATCGCCTGCAGTTACCTTATATACCTATATAGGAAAAGGTAATTTTCAAGTTACACGGCGCACGACTCGATTGTTATCTCGATGCGTTTGTGGGAGAGTTGCGACACTGAAATTTCAATTATTCAGTTGGATGGGTTGTTGAAAATGACACGGTGCGGTTGTGAGCTCGTGGTAGCTTTGCGCAAGGTAAATTTTGATGGGATGGCTCGATCCGTAGATTCTAAGTAATCATCAAAAAGTATTTCGGCACAAAAAACCGCTAATTACTCGATTGTCCGTGAGAAATGAACAAGTTTTTCCTAACCAATTCAATTCAGTGTTGATGAATCACACAAATTCGAAAATCTGTTCAATTTACTTTGCAGCTTTGCTCCTTGATTATATTACTTGAAACAGTGACGAGCAGTAATCAAGTATCAATATTAGTAATTACAAATTTTTCAAATATTTTTGTTTTAGATATACACGTATTTAAATGCGTGGTTTCAACCCTTAGAGGGTTGGCATCTAGGGGTTCGTGTTTCCTCGGAGAAAATGTATGAGAAATGTATCTTAATCATCAGTAAAGTGTCGATCATGGATCGGGCCTGTATACCGATCTCCTATCCTCTTAATTATCCATATAACTGTATGCAAGCATTCAAAATACATTTATCCAAATACAATTTCCCAAGAATACTTTAGTCGAATACAAATATTTGGGACTTGATGAATTTGACACTGGATTGGCAAATCTCGGACTTGGAAATAAGATAAGTACTTGCTCGAAACGTACGACAATGTATCACACGAAGAATAACCCGAAGTAATGAGTTCCGAGTCCCATGTATATTCCCATACAGACAGGCGACTCTTTCACACACATATATATTCGGCGACGTTTACCGTCAACGTGTATAGCTTACGACGGCCAATCCATTATCCGGCCAACGACGTGATTCGGCTCCACTTCAAACGAGAAGCCGCACTCGATCGTGTCGGATTCTCTCAAACTCCCATTTTCATCCCTCGAAGAAAAAAAACATGATCCGGCACTGATTACACGCGGCGGCGGCCAGTCCATCATTTCGTCACGGTGTGCAATCGAGGGTCACATCTATATATATACGCGGCGAACTCGGCCCTTAGTTCGCGGAGAGAGAAAAAAAATGCTTTAAACAGCCAATCCCCCAAGACTCGTCGGCGCGCATTATCTCGAGCGGGAGAGAGAGAGCCGAGGGTCGGTCGCTCGCGTGCGCGCGCGAGCGAGCGTCATTGTGCGCGCCGTATGAAACATGACAGGCCGGGGCTATTGTCGGGCCTGCGCCTGCCCAGTCAAGCGTCCGCGCCGTTACAAGAGAGCCCATAACACGATAAGAACCGACGCCACTTTGTTGCGCGGGAGGGGAAGGGGTCGCGTCGCGCGCCACCCACGCCCCTATCTTTTTCTGGCCCCCCGAGCGGATCATTTCGCGCATTGACTCCCGCCATCAGCCGCGCGCAATATGCTACGCGTTCGCGGCTCCGCGTGTATATGTATGCCTCTCCAGAGACTATGCCGCTGTGTGTCGCGCGTATATACACGGCTCGTGATATACATGTAACAGCGAGAAAAATAGCCCCGGGGGAGTGGGTATTCGATTGCCGTTCACACGGCGATTCGGCTAATTGAGCTCGTTCGCGGGGGAACGTATCGACGATATGGAATGGGAGGAAAAAAGAAAAAGAGTTGCGATTTGTTAGCGCGAGAACGGCGCGTCGCTTTGGAAATACGCGGGCGCGAAGATTCGCTCTCTGTGGTATACGCGTTGCAAGGGAGACGCGCATATATGTATACACGAGGCCGGGGAGAAATGGGCTGCGTATCCGCACGAGCGAGGAGGCCCGGGTATTTGGCATTTTAAAAGGACAATTTGGCAAACACGGCGTCCGCCGCTGACATGTTTGCGCGCGCGGCTGCTGCGCGAGGCAGCTCCGACACCGCCGCCGCCCCCGCGACACGTCCGCGACCTCCTGCATTTACAATTGGCTCTCCGCGAGCGCCTTTCAAGCGACAACGTACACACACACCCACCTATTACCATATACTCGTGCGAACAGCCGGCCCGACAAGCGGCGGCGCTTGTTTGCCCACGTCCATATAAACATACAGCCGTTCGGGGCACTTTTAAATCTCCACGGCCAGCCTCGGTGATTCGCTTCCTCGAGCGTTACTCTACACCCGGCGGGGACGCGCGCGTTCATCTTCAGTTATGCGTGTGTGTATGAGTCGTTCGCTGATATCTTACGTGAGATATGGCCATGTATGGAAATTAAAAAATTATAACCGTTGGAAAATCGATGTGCAACGAGTAGCGTGGCGAAAGGTGATTTTTCAGTTTGGACAGCTAACAACGCTACAACAGTCATATTTCGAGAACGGGTTACGACAATGAAGACGTAAGTCCTCTTTGATTGGGACAGTCAGCTTCTGGTTTGTCAACAATAGGGCAAGCTAAGGGTCGTGTGTTTTGAGATTCTGACAACTGAGGTAGGTTGGTGTACCCAATATGGACCACCCTTTGTATATCATATATATATATACACACGTCTGGAGCAGCGCCGTAGCCCAGAATCTTGTCGATAAAAAGATAATATCTAAGTTAGTGAAAAGAGAATATCTAGTTTAGTGATTTTTAAAATAGATTCTGATCTAGTCACAAAATAAACTGATTACTAAACAACGAATAAATTCATTTTAATTAAACTGATTATTGTATATGAAAATCAGTGTTTGTAATTAGTATTTTGGTGTGGCTAACCATTACACAAATTGAGAATCACCTTCCGCACGTTTTTCATTGCCTTCAATGATCAAATTCAATTTATCTTTCACAGGAAGATATTGTACTCCAGAATTGTATGCCAAAAGGCTCCTGCTCGCTTAACAGTGATAGAATCAATACATGACCCAGACTCCAAATTATTTATAGATGTAGATGGCGATCCAATAATTCGATCTATTGATTTTTTAATTTGTTTTGTTTATCGTTCACTGGATCAGAGGAGAATAGTCCAGATTTTGAAGAAAGTGAATTCATTCGCGATAGAAGAGTGATATTTTTTCCAAAGAAACGCTTATTATATTATAATTCCGTACAACGTTGCCAGAAATTGGTTGAAGGATTTGAAAATTTCATCCTTATTTATTTTGTACAAGGCTTATCACCCGTATATTTTCGAGATTAAAACATAATAATGAATTATTATTAATTCAAGTACTTCGGTCGTACGAAAATTCAGCACAAGAAGTATACTTGTATTAAATACAAAATCCATAATCTTGATTTAAGAACTTGAGTCATACTGAAATTTGTTGCATCCCAAATCAAGCATAAGATTTCTCGCTCGAAACAAAAAATCGTTTTTGCTGTGTATGTATATACGTGAGGCAGTTATGAAGCCAATCCCCGACAAACAAGTGAATGCAATCGCACGGCTGGCGCTAACTTTTCAATTAAAGTCCTGGCAGCGCGCTCGAGGTTGATTGGAAATTTGTGTTGGTACAGTCTACAGAGGAGCCCGCGCCCCTCATTCCGTTTGCTCGCGCAGTAACAACGTGTGCCGGGAGGGAATCCCGTGTGATTCCAAGTTGGAAGTGTCCCTATCGATCGCGCGTGCACGCCCGAGTGCCTGTCTGTGTGACCTGTCACGGGGACGCGATCGTCTTCGAGGAGAGAACGAAGCAAACGTGTTATTACGATTGCGATTGAGGCAACGACTACTGGAGCGGAGGCCACTTCCCCGCAGCCAGCTCCGAGTTTAGACGAGTCGAGCGGAGCTATAGTAACTATAATATATATACGCGCGACGCAAGAAGAGTCGGATGGAAACGTTTGGAGGCGTTTCGTCGAATGGGCTAACGGTTTGTGGGCCGAAAAAAAATAGCACGATGGTACCACTTGCATACGTGTGCATTTGACAAGAAGTTAGCTCGTCGATACTTTCAAAAATCCGCGAACCAGCTGCCTGTACTCTCTTGAAAACTTACTATTGTACGACTTTGAAGAATCACCGTGTGATGAAGGTGGACGAGCGATCGAGTTGAACTTGAATTGATTTTTCACGTAATCAAAGTGAATCTTGACTGTAGTTCAATGAGATTCGATCCACAATGAAGTTTTGGTGCGTGTGAAAACTCGTGGAACAAAAATAAAAGTTTACTAATTGTTCTCAAATGAAAAATTAACTGCTACAGTTCCACTCGATCATCCATCCATCTTCATACGGTGATTTTTCCACTTTCAAACACTGGTTTTTCATACCAGTCATTACCATGTGATTACACTGAGATGGGAAAAAGTTTTGTTGAAAATCTTGACACGTCATCTTGATTACAAGATTATGTGTCATATTAGCGCGGTTTGGCACAAGAGAAAGTGAGCGAGGAAGTGATTGATGATTATATGAACTAATAAGCGTTAATTTCATCACGTAGATGAATACGTATATATACGTTTTGTCAAAACTAAAGCGGCGACGAGCGTCGACTCATGCGATAACGCATTAATAACGAGCCGCGCGGTGGTGTATATGCAAATGCGCGATAATTAGGAGCGCTCGGATACTTCATGGGCCGTGATATACTCGCCGAGGCTCGCGGCGGCGCTCTCCCTTTGTTTGACGCTACGGCTGCGTTCTTCCGTAACGTAATTAATGTCCATTTCGGCTGCGTCTTTATTTGCGCGGAGAGAACAACGAGGGGCGCCCGGCCAGGATCGCCTCGTTCATAAATACATGTATATGTATACAGTGGCACTTGGCCGCCGGAGCTCGAGGCTAGCCAAGCTGGGATGGGTAGGCTCGCGTGCGAGTAACTAAGAGGAGCATCTTCCACCGGCGAGAAGACGCTCAGCCCTAATAGGCCTGAGTGTGCTCGGATTCGCTTCGTTATGTGGAGGCTCGTCGGCTGCCCTCTTCAGATTCTTCCACTGCGCGTACCGGATTCCCTTCGTCCGGTCGTTTCGCAAACTATCGTTTTCCCACATTCGCCGTAAGATTCAAAGTGAGATTCGTATGTACCTACCCTTTAAATCTCGTTGTATACCCACATCTACAACAGCATGAAATATTGTAGGTAGTGTACATCATAATGTCAGGAGAAAACAGGTTTAACCGTTACAAATGTTCACAGGAATGTTCAAAAGACATTTCATCTAATGTCTCTCCAGTTAAATTAAGATTTTACATTAAATCGAATCTGACCAGGCCAATAAATATTCGACCAACATACTTTTCGATTCCTTGACGCTTCACCTTCACGATACAACTTTTTTTTTCTACCACCCTATACGTCGCATTTTTATCAATTCCTCCAAAGGCTCTTTGTTTTTTCTTGTCGAGCGAACCCAGTAAAGCAGCCCCTCCTCCGGCACTCAATCATGGACTCTTCTCTTCTTCTCTCGATTTCACGAGTCTAATGAGCGAGGAAAAAACGATTGGCTACCTCTCGGCTCAGGAAAGTCCGAAAGAATGCTGCTTGGCTCATTTGGAACTCTCTAAATCGGAGATAGTAAAAAACTACTATTTGATGATACAAATTGCATTACTGATAAAAATAGTAGTTATTGACTGAAAAATAGTAAAATTTTACTGAAAAATAGTACAATTTTAACTAAAAATAGTTAATAGTAGTTTTTCACTATTTCAGATCTAGAGAGAAGGTATATATCGAACAGACGCCTCTTTCATCTGAGCCGAGCCGCGTTGTAAAATGTTCGATATGCTCATCGAGCCTCGGAGGATTAAGCTCGAACTCTGTCATTTAATTCGTGCGCTTTCGTTCAACAGTGAATACGCTTACGAGAATGAATATAATATAACACGTAGTATATGAATATACTATATATTATAATATAATATAATATATATTATAATATAATATAATATATATTATAATATAATATAATATATATTATAATATAATATAATATATAGTCTCAAGAATTCTCGGCACCTCTTCAACAATTTCCTCCAATTTGCCGAAAGGAGAAAAATCAGCTAGTGAATATAAATTAGATCGTAGCTTTATTAATGCGAGGACCCGTCGTGATGGTGTACAAATCACCCCGACAAATAAATTCCGGGGATTTATATATGTATATGTATACTGGGTCGGAGCTGCCGCAACAGTATACGCGGAGGATGGAAATTAACGGAGGAACGCGAGGGGGATACCTCGCGTCTCAGGCGGAAGACACTCGCTCGCGAGATGTAATTATCAAAATATCGAATTGCCAGTGCCGCGCGCGCGCCGGCGTTGCGCGTAAATAAATCCGGTTAATCAACGCGGGATTGATTTTTCAAAATATCGGGAAATCACGGCACCCCCATATACGTATAAAGATTCATGCCGCGGAGGGTGAGATACCGCCGAGTCGAGAACGCGGCGGAAAAACCTCGAGTCGCGGAGGCGCGAACTTTCCGTCCCTCCTCCTCCGACAGTTCCTTCGAAAAAACGCCCTCGAGAGTTAATTAAAACGCGCACCGGGCCAAGGAAAAAGCAGCGGGGCGACCGAGTGGATGCGCGCAACCCTTCCCCGGCTGCAATTGCCGCGCCTCTCCCGAGTTGTACGTGCCAAGAGAGGCTCGGTTATAGTGTGTTTGCGCTCGTGTGTCTGCTGCAGTGTGTGTGAGTGCGGGCGCGCAGGAGCAGAGCGTCGGCATCCGCGCGCGCTCATTTCCGCTCGTCGCGGGGCGGCTGCGCTAACTCGCGAGATATTAATTCGGGCGTCGGGGAGGGGCTGCGCCTCGAGCCCCGTAGGGCCGTCCCCCACCCTTACCGAGTCACGGATTAGCCGTTGTTAACTCGGCTTGCGCGCCCGTCCGACTCGCTGACTTAATCAATAAGCGATTACCGAGCGAGTGTGTGTGCGCGCGCGCAAACGCGTTTGCATAATGAGCTGTAGGCGCTGGGGTGTGCGCACTGGGCTTTTTATTACGTCCCTCTCTCTCTCTGTCGCTCTTGGGAGCGAGCGTGGCGCGATATCACGGTTGACGTGGCGTGTGACTCCGATCCCGAGTGTCGAGAGCGCGGGATATGAGCTTCTGGATTGCGCGCGACCGACTTCACCCCAAGGTGTGTGTCTCGAAGTCGGAATGGATCAGCTCTGAAAATTCAGCGCGGGTAAATTCTCATCGATGCGTGACGTGTTATGTATGTATACCGTGTCCGAGCTACTCTCTTGGAAGCTTGACAGTGGAAAAACGCTGTATTGGAATGAAAAATCACCGTAGAAAAGTAGATGGATGATCGAGTGGAACTGCAGTGGATTTTTCATGCGATAAAAGTGAATTTTCACTTTTGTCCCGTTAGCAACTATTTTCACATAAAATTCGCACTGAATTTTTGTCATCAAAACTAATGGAATTCTCTGTATATATTCACTATAGTGAAGATTCGCTTTTATTACATGAAAAATGTCACTGCAAATTCGCTCAATACTTCATCCACCTTATTACACAGTGATTTTTCACTTTAATACAACAGTGTGTCGCTGGAAGTTTTCAACAGAGTATTGAATCACACGTTTACCGATATGTATGTATACACGCGTGCATTGTTTTCTTTTACAACGTGCGGTATTTGGGGGGGGGGGGGGTATAGCTCACGAGCTGGGCAGACACACGCAACGCACGAGAGACGGAGCAACTTTGGCACTAAGACCATGGAGTTTTGGCAAGTGAAATCCAATCGAGCGTCACGTGCTCCAAGTATATACACGTGTGCACAGAGCTTGGCCGCGTATAGGACTGGGTCAGAATGTGGAACGGTATAATTAAGCCGTGTAATTAAGCTCTTTATCAACGTCACTAACGACTATGTCGCTTAGGGCCGTGAGTTATGCATATAGTCGCAATCGGCTTTTGTGAACTTGCTTCATTGATATGTCCCTGACATTCTTTGCGCCATCGCTTTTCCAACTCTCCCGGCCTTATCAGCGTAGACTAGTTTTTTTTTATAATATCTCGGTACAAGTATTACCCGCCAACCAACGCATAATTAGCCAATTTTTGTCCTCATCTGCCGATCCTAGTCGACTGTGCCGTCCATACTTGATTCTCTTACACTCGTATTGAGCTTCAAACAAAGTACACAAAGTACACAAAGATCTTTGTCTTACATGTTCACGTAATTCGATCACAAACTATATATATGCAGGAGACCATTTGGCATTTGGGTTTAAAATTTCGCTGAAACTGCATTTGTGCTGGTTTGTGGTTACCCAAATCGATTTTATCTGCACTCACACAAGTTTCTTGTTGTTTTCAGAGAAATTAAGCCACAGTCAGAATTTCAGCTACTTTCAATTATAATATATTGTTGATTAGAGAAATAAAGTCTTCTCTCAAGAAGATTCTGTTTGGAAGTAGCAGAAATTCTGATTGAGGCCCGATTCCTCTGGGAACAACAAGAAACTTTTGTGAGTGAGCAGTCGTCCATATCCTATCGCGTTTTGGTTTCCCGAAGATATTGTCATAATTATATACAGAAAACCTATACGTATATATGGCATTTTACACACATCCATAAATGAAACATGAATAAATTCAGCAATAATAATTGGTCGACATATCAGACAAATCCAAACTCTCGAGCGAACGATTGCAAAAATATTATTTATTGGCCCATCAAAAATCTACTTCCCAAAGTTTCGGTGCAACGTGAGATGAGATGAATAAATTTTGGCCGAGCGAAAACCAGCTGGCACAAAATTTCAGACGATCATCGGCGAACCATCGATGTTTCGTTGGGCGATTATACCCATAATACGGATAGGATATAATGTTATACGATGAGTAACGATTCAGCTAGACGTGATTTTTAGCATCGTCGATACCGCAAGTTTTCACATTGTCAACCCGTCCCAAATCGAATATTCAGCTAAATCGTAAATTCCCGAGGAACAAGCTGGTACGATCATTCTCAACTTGCAAACATCCATCAATGTGACGCGAAAAGACACGTACGTGTCGGCGAAACTCCTTAGGAGAGGTTGTCAAGTTCGGGTGACCAATCATGAGGAAACTCTCCGAAATGCTTTTTGGGTACCTCAATAAGCCATACATTCAGCCATTCAGTCTAACGTTCCGATTTCCCAACGAAATATTCTCAATTAGTTTTGAATTTAAGCATCTTACGTTATATCTTTATACTATTATATCCATATACATGTAGATTTACTGTACGTGATATAAATCGTCGGATATTATTGATCGAATATCTTGGAGAAATCGAAAGGCTAGACTGAATAGCTGTAGATATATATGGCTTATTCAGGTAAACAAAAAGTATTTCGGAAAGATTCACCATTATTGGTGACCCGAAGTTGACAACGTCTCCTGGTCAGTGAATCCAATAAGCCCACCCAACAGAAGCTGACAACTGTGCCAAGATACGCGTGTTTGAGTTTTCAACGGCGCGCAAAAGCCACGGACGGTACATAATCTCGGATCTGGGGTGTAGCTCAGCGCGAGCGCGCGACGTATATATATCTGTGGATGGTGCGGTGGTGCGGAGGCGCGCGCGCGAAGACGAGCCACAGGATCGGTGCGAGCGAAGCGGCCTGGATACAGCGCGGCGGCGGTGCGGGGGCGGCTGGATGACTGGCGGCGGAAGCGTCGCCATGGCGACACATCGATCAGCCGCAGCCGCCGCCGCCGCCGCGCACCAGCACAGCGCAGGAGCGGCTGCACCTACTGTGCCACATCCCCGAGCCCGCGTCTACCTGCACGCGGATACCACAGCCACTCCACGTCCTATGTGCATACTCTCCGATGCTTTGTTTTTTTTTCAACGCAAATCGACCTGGCGAAACTGCTCGACGAGCCGAGATCGCGGCCCCCCGCAGACGGACGGACACGCTGCGATGTATACTCGTAGTTTAATTCAACGGGGAAATGGTAATAGAGACAATTTCCCCGTGAAAATCGATTCTCCGTGATTGATAAGTCGGAGGAGCACTTTGGGAATCAATCAAATTTACAGAGTGATCGAACCGCGAGTTTGTATCAGATAACGGCTTTGTTTTTTCAACCTTTCTGAGGATTCGAACTCGTATCTCAAGATTTGCTCACAGTTGAACATACATTTCAACATCTGATACAGCTAGTTAATTCGATTTTGAACTTTAGCGTTAGATTTGGCGTTTTGATCTGACGATTGCAAGTAATTGGTGTGTCTATGACGAATTCTGTGCTTTAGTTGAAGAAAAAAAAGGAGAAGCTCTTGGAACGTGAATATCTGAGTAACAAAAAGATGAATAAAACTTGCGATCGATCGATTCTTGAGTATCGATCATACCTGAATAAACTAGCCTAATTAAAAGAGCTTAATGAACAATTTATACTTTGTAGTAAGCGTCAATAACAATATTCGTTACACACAAATGATTACATTCCTTATCCTTATCCTTATTATTATTATCACAACTAACTCGGACGATTCCCGTAATAAAGTGTTTCGTCTTAAATGAACAATTCGGTAGCTCAACAAAGGACCCTTTTATAGTTTTTTTTTTATAAATTTGAAAAAGCTCGCAGTATTAAGAGTTTGGTCGGACGAATCTTGCCGTTCGCCCCTCGAGAGCAAAAGTTCTCTTTTGTTTCGACGGCCGGCAGAGTACTATCAATTCAGCGAGGCAATTGCCACTCTGAAGTCGCTGCGAAGCTGAATTGAATCATAGAAACGTCGATATTTCGAGCTGCAACGAATTTCGCTTATTAATATCAAAATGGACTCTTCCTCCGTGTCTGAAGCGCATGGCATTCCCTATGTAACGCCGAGAGCCACACAGCAAGAACAGAGCAATAGCAGCGGCGGCGGCGGCAGCTGCAGCGTCCCAGGCGGTGTACCACTCGGCGGCCCACTCCAAGATAATGACGGCAATCAGAGCGTCAGAAAGGATTTTCAGGAAATTCTCTCGCCTTTTTGTCGGCTCTCGCGAGCTCTCGCCTCTTCCCTCTTTTTCCCGGGGCTGCCGCTCGGCTGCTGTATATATATGTACGTCCGCCCCGGGGATGAGGCGGATGCCGCAAACACCGCTACCTCCCTGCCTCCCTCCTCTCCCGTTTCTCTCTCTCTCTCACACACACACACTCGCTGTCTGCCGCTTTCCCTCTCTTGTGTTCGGCATTTCTCCATCGCCGTTTTTCTTTACATCTCGACCCCGTCGTCTCCCCAGCCTTTATCATTTTAATTTTCGTTCGTCATTTGTCCCCGATGATATTTTGAATGGGCGGTAGTGATCAAGTTGCTCGATGATACTGCTCGAGACGATGCAATTTGGAAAGCTCGTACTTACGAAAATACGAATTTCCATGTAACACTTTTCTATTTTATATGCACAAATGGCTATATCGATTATTCATGTGAGTGCTTCTTCTATCAGCAATTTTAAATAAACTTTAACAATTCATTGTAATAATCAGATGTATGGCCATTCATGAGTATCTCATACATTTGTTAATTTCAAACTTCAGTACATGAGTTTCTGTGTGCGTGTGTGTTGTATCGTCATCTGTATTTTGTGTGTACAATTAGCGAGGGAACGACGGATATTTTTTTTAATACTATACCAATGTAACCCGATCATGACCAGAAAGCATCGGGAATATCGAGTGCGCTTATCTTATAAAACGCTTTTGAAGGATTGATATGAAAATGAAAATGACTGACAATAGTTAGATGTCATATTTTATTGTGACTACAAAATGAATTGTTCAATATATGAAGAAAGGAAATTGATATTGTATATTTTCTCTTAATTATCATTCATACAGTTGAAGGAACTTTGCCCAAGGGCTATAACTTATTTCATTCATCAGTTAAACTGAAAAATCATTAATGGATAACAATCGCGACGCGATACTATTCTTTGTATCCTCTCGCTAGTACTTTTATATCATCCAAACTGAGGTGGACAATTAAATTATACATAATTAATTCAGTTGGCAGCACAGAATCGAATATATCATTCAAAATAATTGATGCCTGTCTCGACAATCGTTGCCATTGCAATATTCTCTCAAATTTGTTAAGCAGTGATTTTGAATAAATCGGAAACTCATTACCATACTCATGTCCCATGGAAGACTCAATTAAATGGCTAATTTGTAGTTTGCCCAAGTGTTGCATGATGTCGTCATCTAATACATCAGATAAAGTGATATTCCTATAGAATGTTCGAGTCTGCATCGACTCCAGCTCTTGTATACAACTTTCATAGTAGTGTCTCAGATCGTCATACTCTTCAATGATTTCTCGATCGGCGAAATTGACAGATTTATCGTGATAGACGAGTCTTGCTATTTCCTCTATCATGGGGTTCAATATAATTCTATATTCTTCTGTAATGGTTCGTTGAAATCCACGGGAAAATTCCCAGGTTGCTACATGGAATATGGTACATTCCCCATTGCAACGGTCGTATCTGAGGCATTGGCGATGCGCTTCAGGATGCATCCAAGCATCAGAACTGACCTTTGCACTGACATCAGCACCATAATCGAAATTCAAACGCATTACAGTTGCTAGTCTCTCGATTTTTTCTATCGGTGATACTGGCCCAGTTTCTATCCAATAACCCACCATGTTATGTAGAGGAGTGAAACCACGTTTGTCTCTTTGATTTATATCGATCTCTCGTTGTATAAATGACTTTGTTAGCTGTAACCATCCAAATTGGATTGATTGGTGCCAGTAATTCCATCTCTCATCAGAAGTCATTTCGCAGTCGATGAGGTGATCGATAGCATCAGATAAGAGCCTGTCCGGAGAGCCGTGTTTTTCCACGCAAGTACATTCTTTTCCCAAATTCAAATGAGCTCCATTCTCCAACAAATATAATATAAAATCTTCTGTGTAACAATCATCGTATTCGTAGAATGAATAAGCATGGCATAATTCATCTCTCGATAACATTATATCCTTCAATAGCGTTGCTCCATGCTCATCCACGCAGTTAACATCTACTCCGTTTGTTACAAGAGACTTCAATACTTGAAGAGATGTAAGGTGTATCTGTAAACGCCATTTCTTTTCGCTCAAATTAATGTGAGCTCCTGCACGTACAAGAATAGCACACATTTCATGTAAACGTTTCTCGATTGCGTAAAATAAAGGTGGGTTGGAATATTCGTCTAGTTGGTTCACATCGGCACCTTTTTCGATCATTTTTTCAAAAATTTCTAAGTCCATACCAACGAATACGTATAGACGCAAATGGCAATAGAATTCCATTAAAGCTTCTGTTATTTCTTCACGCCTGTGAAAACAATTCAAGCTTGATTATTGATATTTAAATATGATCATTGAATAAAGAAATAGAGATTTCAAATATAAAGAAATAGATGTAATTAATGTGAAAATATCTAAATATGTGACTCACTTTATTTGTGCTTCGAGGAGAGTATCAATAATATATTTGACTAGATATAAATATTCAAGGTATAGATCATCACCATACCGTAGCGCGGTCTCCAGAACATTTATAATATATCCATCCTCATGAACATATTCCAGAATGGACGTTTCATTTTCGAGATTGTTTTCTTTGTCAGCGTTTAATAATTTTTCTCTCCATTCAACCATCTGCTATAATTTCAGAGACGTTAATAAATATTTCCATATCCCATTAATTAATTTTTGTTAAAACATTTTCACGACTGTGAATTCGTATTTCTTGCGGCAAGAAAGTGAAATATGAAATCAAAAAGAATCTCTACAAGGAGCATATGTGACACAATTAGGAATTCGATGAATAACACTGAAATTGTTTTCTCAAATATTGAATGTATAACAAAACCTCTATAATAAGCCTTAAACTTAAAAATAAAATGCTCCAAAATTGAATCTTGTCGTGAAGGACCAGTTCGAACTAAAACACGAATACGGACTCTCACCTGCGTTTGAAAATTCTTTACGAAATATTGAAGGCATTTTAATTTGAAAAAAACACATTAAATTTTCATTCATAAAGCAAAGTTTTATAAAAAAAATAGCACTAGCTCTTGCAAAAGGTTCTGTGTACCATTTTAGTTTCCCATACGTAATTCAAGACTTTTCGATAAAAATCATCATCAATCTTTTATAAGAGATCAAACTATTAGTCAGGCTTTATTCATAACCAGATTCGATTAGAACATTATTGAATTGTCATCGAATTCAATAACGATTATATCAGAAGGGTATTCCATCACGAATAAATAAAGTCTACTTGATTCTTAATTACCTTGGGATAACGAGGTTCATTTGAATAATCTGACATATCCGATGTTATATTATATAATGACAAACAAATATTTTTATTGACAACGATAATATAAATTTGACCACAATTGAATCACGTAAACTTGACTAATTAATTAGAATGAGAATGAACATTCAAGACTTCACTGATCAACCGACTGCTATCTGTTACGCTTATATTTGTTTGGTTTCCGTGTTTGTGTCTGTATATATGCCTGTGTAGAATGACTCAGGTCATTCGGATTTAATATTATGCTACCGAAGTGAGTCGAAATCAAGGCGCTACAGAGTGTACTGCTGTCGCAAAATTTCTCTAGAATTCGATAAGTTAGCGAGAAAGATCATCACAATATAATAATTTTAAAATGATTACAATTTTCCTGGAATGGCTCTCAAATATCGAAATTAAAATTAAAGAAAATGATTGCCATTGATTATGACTCATTCTTATTACCTTCTCGACTAATATACTTCATTTCAATTTATTTTGTTGACTATACTCTTTGACGGGCCTGTTTTGCTGCTCATACATATCCAATTCAACAACTTTGATAATTTTTCACTGTTTAACTTCAGAGACCATAACTAACTCGAGCTCCCAGTAACCGTTCGAAACAGTAAATAATTCTTTTTAGTGGGCTTAAAATATCGGAGTATACCAGCTCCGTGAGAATGACCCATATACATGAACTATTAATTCGACATGCGATTGTCACTTGTGCCCCGTACTCCCAAAGATACAGTGGAACAGTGAGAAAAGCACATGATAAGATATATACGGAATGCAAAACACCGGAGGACATCGAAAAATAGCAAAATCCCTTTTTCCCACGCGTCAATGGACTCGAAGTGACTTTTGGAATAGCCCAATAAAAACACTCTGTCGAGGCTGCAGCCATAAAGTCATTATGGCATCCCCTACTAGCCGAGCGACCAGCCGAGTGTGTGATGCGCGACAGTTCGTCCCTGCCAATACAGCCCATAAATATTGCCGGCAAAGAGGGAAAAAAAGTGTGCGCCACACAGAAGCGGGGCTGCTGGAGCGGCCGCGGGCGAGAGTAGGGTCGCGCGACGTGTCGCCGTCGTCGTCGAGGAGAGTTCGGCGCACACAGAACGGGACCGACGCGCCGGCTAATCGCGTTCACTCCCACCGCCCAGTCACTCCTTCGTTGACGCAACATTAGGCACGCACACATGATTAACCCTCTAATGACTTTTTTTTCCTTCCCTCCGTGCGCGCGCTCGTGTATCCTGTTACGTAACATCGCCACCGACCGACGACGAGTCATCGATTAGCTTTGGGGGGGCAATGAGAGGATTCAGGAAGCGTGTATATATATACAGACTCATACACTGGTTTAAATTCGAGACGCGATCGTTTTGACACGAGCGTCGCGCACCTCTCGTCTATTTTGGCGTGAGATTGATCGATCGAGTTTTTACCTTCGGCTTTCCTCGTGCGTCAAGATTAACACGTTGATTCTCGAGGTGTTACCATGTATTCTCCGATGAGGGGATCCATGTTTTGTCCGATGTTTTTTATTTGATTTTCCAATCGGGAAACCCCACCGCCGTCGAGATTTTTGCGAAGTTAAACGACGAGAAATCTCAGCCCGCTGCAGGTTTTTTGCAGTGGAGAATTATTTGTCAGGAGTGTGATGGAACTTATTTTGAGGTAAAGGCGCCAGTTGGGAATATCAATGTGTATTTTGAATCGATTCAATATACAAGTCAAAATATTTAGAAGGTATACATATATACGAAGTGCAACGTGGACCGGAGGCGTAGTCGGTAGCACACCGCCATCTGTTCCGAGATTCGCGAAGCCACCCGACCGAGATTTCCCAACCCTCGCGTGGCGTGTGCTATTGATTTTGTGGATGCGCACGATTGTGCTCGCTGAAAATTCACATCAGGGTCTGCTGTTCCCACAGCTGCGAAGGAACTTGGCAACCCTATATCAAGATCTTCTTAACCGACCACCGTTAAACGTAGACTCGTTTTAAACCGTGTTTTCTCACGTTTTCATCAGTATCATTGTGTTTTTCATGACTGCCAAATTCATATCGGAATAATTACGTTCTGGGAATGTAATTCTTCCGTCTAAATATATTTCCATATCCATAATTGCTATAGTATGTACATGTCTTGTTTTCTAAAATCTCGGAATTTTCGTTAAAGAAATACTAGTAGTCTTTGATCTATGTATAATTCTACTCGAGTCAATTTTCAAGTGAAGTACTGTCTTAAGGCTAATACAGTGTAAAACCTGTGCATGAGAGTAAAAAATCACTGTATGAAAGTGGATGAATGATAGCCAAAATTTAATAGTCAACATTTTTACATAAAATTTCGTAGTAAATTATTAGTATATCAAAACTCAAGGAACCAAAGTGATAATCCACTTTTATTACATAAAAATTAACTGCATTCCAATCATCCGTCCACCTTCACACAGCGAGTTTTAACTTTCATACCCTGGTTTTTCACTGTAAATTTTCAAGAGAATATAGTACAGGTAGAGTGCCGAAAAAAGTTTCGAACCTTCACTCTCATGGGAACTGAAAACACGAGCTTTTTATCTTGCTCTATTTACACGACGCCGAAAAATACAATTTGCATCACGGGAGTGAAACCAAGCTTCTTGATGCGAACACTGTACTATGAAGTGTGAACTACTGCAAATGAATCACGAGCATCGTCCAGATCAACTAAATTTTTAACATTACAGGTTTGTTAATTAATGTATAAGACTCGTGTAATTATATACACGAGTACAATGTAAATTAAAAGGACCAAAGGCTGGATTTGTTACACCAACGACTCTCGCGTGCTATTCCATACGAGAAGCTTTCAGAGACCGCTGGATGTTTTATAAATCCACACCCCCAAGACTCACGCCCGTATACGCGTGGCATCGATTAATATTTATCCAGTTGCCGAGCAGATAAGAAAGTCCATTTCTCCCCTATGTATATAGGGGTGGGCAATTGTATATCTGTCTCGTCATGATCTCGCGCCCAGTCACGCCGTAAACTCTCTACCCTCCGTCCAGTTAGCAGTTTAACGAGGTTATATATCTGGAGGGCACGGAAAAAAGCCTCGTGCGAGGATGAATAATGACTGTGCGGACGAGCGCGCCGTATATACACTCGCCATTGATAGGTCGCGGGCTCCCGTAAGATCGGCACGTGATCGAGGAGTCCTCCAATGCTTCGAAGGATCGTTGCCATCGATTAATATACGCGCCGACGGCTGTCAGCGATTCCGGCCCTGGTGCGAAACAATGCCGCGACCCGTTCGAGTGGATATGCGCGCTGCGGCTCTAATTGTCGATGGGACTGATAACGTTTTCTTTCTGCCGGGGAGACTGGCGATTGGCTATCGGCTAATTGGGTGGGACTCGCTCGTCCTTTGATTGCGCACGTTATTTTTCGCACAGCAATTATTCTCGATGTCCATTGTTCATTTCTACGACGGACCAAAGAGTCCGAGGAATATCTTTCGGATTCTCAACCAGCGAATGGACGCTTCACAATAAGAATATAGAACTGCCCAGGCAATCCCGTAAAGAATGGCACTGTTCGGCTTTTTACGCATTTCTATCTTTTTTTTTTTTAAAAAATGAATACGCACATTTCCATCGTTTTTGCAGTGAAAGCTGATCAAATCAGTTGAGCATGACTTGATGAAATCAAGTACATCGATTGAGAATAGAAGAAGAAGCAGAACAGCCATCGTGTGATCATATGGTCGAAGATTGGGAATACTTTCGATAACCCGCTGCTAACTGCATTAACAGTATGCTTTTCAAAAAAGCTTTGTGTGAAAAGCAGCCGCAATGTAGAAATGACAATTTTATGTTCTTCTTGCACCGACAAATGAATCTAGAACTGATTTTTCAAACTGCCTAGCAGTGTTTTCTAATGGCATTAACAACAATTGCTATTGAGAATACAAAGACACTGTGTTTTGTGATCTCAGAAGTAGTAATAAATGAACTCTAACTCGATATTTCATTCCCTTAGAAAGTTAGATTTTTGCCCCGTCGCACAAGTCTTTTTCTTTGGGAAATCAAAACGTCGAAAAAAAATCCGATTAAAGCGACTGCAGCCATTGTGGTACTGTAGCTAATGTGTCACTTTTCTCATATATCGTGTGTTCATAGTGCCACATGCAGACATCGTCGGTCTTTATCTTTCTCAAGCTTATATCCTTATATATTCTTGGGAAATCTAGGAGCCATGTAAACGCAGCCTGATACTCTCCGCAATAAACATCGAATCCTAGAGCTACTCTTCAAATGTTGTCCACGCGGTGTTTTCGTTGAGAATTCATATTCTCGATCGTATTGTTCTACCCAGCCATATTTATACATTGAGAAGAAATCACCCAACAGCTTCACAACGATGATCTCCTCTCCTGCTCCTTAACTATCACGCGAGTAAAATAATTGAATGGGAATCCCAAAGTGCCATATACTCTCGATTATTTCGCCAAGGAAACTTTATAGCGTGACGATAAGGCGAGAGGCGTACGGCGATCGCTAATCTAATCCTGCCACGAGTGGCCCTTACCAAGTGCTCTGTTAGCTACTTGCGCGTGTACACATATACACGCGTTCGCGAACGAATTGGGAATGTGAAGATCGAAGCGCGATACAGCCAGTGGAAAACGATCGCGTTACTATAGGGTGGCTCGCCTCGTTTTACACACAGACATATACATACACTATGCAGCAAGATATGCTCGCATAGTCGATAATCCCGCGGCGCATGAATATTTTGCAACCAGCCGGGCGTAACACCCTCTCGCGCATATACCTATATACATAGCGACTCTCCTCTCTCTCTCTCCGTCGAGTTTGGGGATGCTCGCATTGTGACCCGCGTGGCGTAATTGCCGCGCGGCTCTTTATGGCCTGGGTGAAAATCGGCGAGGGATGCGCGCAAAGGACAATGCCCGCGGCCTCCTCTCGGAGAGGTGATGACACGCCGGGGTGAGCTCGAAGAAAGGGAGAAAGAGCCGAGCGCAGTTTGAGCCGGTGCCCGCCGGTGCCTCTTTTTCCTCGCCGTCTCGACGCTGCGCACAACACTGCGGCGATATCGCGATTCTCGAATTGCGGTGCTTGCTGATCGAGAGGAACACTGCCGAGTCTGCAGCCTCGGTATAGCCCCGCAATTAGCGAGCTCGAGAGATATTACAGCAGAAAGTACGAGATGTCATGGACCACTATACTCGATATCGAGGTTCGGTGTCGAGCGTAGTTTTTTGAATGTACACGATTTTATGTGGAATCATGGACAAATGGATTCTCGTCGTAAAAATAAGTCTGCAGTATATTACGTGAGAATCGTACTTTCAAAAAATATCTTTCATAAGTTTTTTTACGTGGCGAAAAATTTCAAATTCCAAAAATATTTTTATGAGCAACGCGTATTTACTTGTGTTTTTTTTTTATACATATAAATCTATAATATACGATCTATAACATGCACTAATATCATTGATTTTCAATTGTTAAACGAGAAATCAAAAATAAGTAATGATGAACGATAAAAAAGAAATTTGCTTCCGTGGGATCGAACCCACGACCATATCAACAGCGAAGGCAAAACGCAGTGAGCGATCGCGGCGCCGAAGCACACACACGACCACTCGTCTACGTGTACCAAGTATAGCATTTTACTCAAACCAGTATTCAAACTTTACTCTAGAATTGAGTACTTATTCCATCTTTCTTGAGAAGCTGACAATTTTCGATTTGTCGATATATTCTGTGTTGGTTCATACTAAAACTGTTCAACGTTATCAGAATTCACTGTCCGGAGTAATACAGTTCATTAATTTTCTTGAACCCATTAAGACCCATGGCCAGACCAGCTGAGAAACCATAAAACTCATTATTAGATCGCGTGATTTTTTTGAAAAAAAAATACCCGTGCTTTTTCTTTTTCCATTTCCATTGTTTGAACAATAATTATTAGAACAAATTGCACCCAAAATCGTAAATTCGAAAAACTAATGGTACCAATCGATTCTAGAAGAAAAACCAAGAATTTACGACTTTGGGTGCAATTTGTTCAAATAATTATTGTATGAACATTGAATTTTGAAAAAAGAAAAAATAGGGGTATTTTTTTTTCAAAAAAGCACGCGATCCAATAATTAGTTTTATGGTATCTTCTCTGGTCTGGTCATAGGCCTTAATGGGTTAAGGAGCATCATGTCGTCTTTTTCTCTTACTTTTCACATTGATATACTTGAATAACTTCAATAGATCTTCGAGAATTTAACACATTTATATTTGGCTTCAACATTAACTCAACGTAGGTGAAAATTCTGGATGCTAAACTATTTTACGGTCTCTGTATCTCCGATCTCGTTATATGTTCATACAAAGCACTACTGTTCAGCCTAAAATTTCGATTCACCGGAGAGATTGGTGAATCGTGTACGTGATGCATGTTCGCGCACATCGTATATTATCTGCAGAAATTGATTAGATCCAGGATCATCTCAGAGGGAAATCGAGACGTCAATTCAAATGGTTGATTTAGGTACATGGCGCATCCGGGATTATAACGATGTAGAGGTATAGTATAGTGCTGTACTCTCGCGCACAATTAGATTTACGAGGAAAACACTGGAATTGACATGGATGAATTTTTTTTTTTTCTAGCGTCTCTCAGATACAACGCGGTTACGCTCGAGCTTATATATATATATATATCGGTCGCTTGGGAAAGGGCGAAAGTGAGCTGGTGGCAAAAGTGCAAGGACGTTAAAAGCGTGTACAGCACGAGCAAACATCGCGAGCGGATTAATTAGCGCCCAGGTACATATATACAAGGGCGCGCGGGTCGGTCGCGCAAGCGCAACATCGATCAAAGCCCGCTCGCGTATACATACATGCGCGTATACCTGCGGCGCGGCGGATGAATATTCAGCTCACCGGCAATAATTGGCGCACGCGTTGCGCACAAAGAGCCCGGCGATTTATCACGGCGGTGCGGGGCCCGCGTGTGTACGCAATAAAAAAAAAAGAAAAAGAAAAAGAAAGGGTAATAAACGAGTAGGACGTACGCCGAGGGGGTGGGTGGGGAGAGGGAAGCGCGTGGCGCGCACATAAGAATAATCGACGTGTGGGAGAGCTGCGCGCGCGAGCCATCTCTCGAAGATGGAAAAACGGAGACAAAGGGATGGCGAGAGAGAGAGAGAGAGAGGGAGGGAGCGGGGAGCGGACGGCCGCCGGAACCGGAACCGAACGGGTCGCGTGTCCCCGCCGTTACCCAACGGAACTATCATGATTAGTCACGGCAGTCGGTCCGCGCGCGCGGGGGATGCTCTCTCTCTCACACACACACTCAGCGGTATCGGTGCGTGTGTGTGTGCGCGCAGACGGAGACACGCTTTCCCAGATAGCGCGCGGCGCGGGCTTTCAATCAACTGCGCGCGGAGGCGCGATACGCCTCGCTAAATTCACGCACCAACCATATACATGTACGCAGAGAGATGTATCGCCGCTGATACGTATACGCACTGCCGGGTATAGGCCTCTTTTCTTGCGCTCTCTGCCCCCGGCCTGTTCGTACGAGCGGGGACGATGCTGGGTGCCAATGCGTACACGACCACCGGCGGATTAAGCTTCTTTCTTTTCTTTTTTATATATCAAGCGAAGTGATACGCGCACACACGCATTCGTTCCGAGGGTCAAGAGACAACGGCACTTTTCGGAGGAGGAGCGCAAATCGTGAAAAATGAAGCTGCGCTCGGTTCTTAACCGTACAATACTTTAGAAAGAAAGCGATGGCCTTCAATTTGTACCAGCTTCTTCACCTTGCAACAAGTATTTCAAATTTTGACCCCGTATGAGCTTACAATTCATTTGATTCGGCAATCACAATACTTTACAAGCCATTCACTGTGCAAAAGGGTTCAACTTGCAGGTCACACTCACGTACATATCCTACAAGCTGTACGCCGTCTTGAAAAAGTAATATATATTACGGGGAATGTTCCCCGTCGCATCTTCTTTAGTGATCGATTATTGCAAATTTTTTCAACTCGTAAAATAAAGAAAAATGAAGAAGAAAAATTGTATTGAATCAATTATGATAGCCCATTAAAAACCACCGCTGAATTCTGTATCTTTTTCCACCGACAAATGATACCTGGAACTGATTTTTCAAACTACCTAGCAACGGTTTTTCAGGACATCAACAACAATTGCTATGAAAAATACAAAGGTACTGTATGGTATGACCTCGAAAGTACTATAAATGAATACTAACTCGATATTTCATTCCCTTAGCAACGGTTGTTGGGAAATGAACAACCGAAATTGCTGAACAACGAACTCGGGCTACATCTTTTACGACTAACCTGTGTGCAAAATTTCAGGAAGATCGATCGATTTTCGCGAAAGTTATGCGCGCCAAAAAGCAGCAATGCGTATCGTACGTACATACAGACATTTTTGGAATTTCATGTTTTTCAACCTGTAGATTACCTGTAGATATAAGCGGTACGAAAAAAACGAAGGGCGCGATGTGATCTCAAATGTACACGATTTTTAGCAGATCTTACAAAAATTTGGTTCGAGTGCGATTATTTTTGAAGAAACAAATTTTTCTGTCACGATTTGCTCTATTTGTGAGACTCGCCCATACAAGAGCATATATAACTTGGATTACTCCTTACGCGCGTAACATAAGATTCGGTGTAAAAACGGGAGAACAAAAGTTGAAACGAATAAATATATAGATAGCCCCCCGAGTGATTGTGTATGTGTGTCTGCGTGCGTGGATTCACAGCGAAGTGAAACGCGAGCGAGAAGAATAAAGATAACTGGTAGGGGGGAGGGTAAATCGGGTTTGCCGGTACGCCACGTACACCAGCGGCACAGTTACATGTATATATGTATACAGCGGGAACGGGCATAGATCAGTGCGGAAGCGAAGGGGGCGCGCATGTGTCGGGCGCAAAAGGGAGCAGCAGCGCAGCGGCGGCGCGGGGAGAAAAGAGCCGCGGGGCCACCCCCCGGGTTAACCGATACCGGCAATTATCAACGCGTCGGCTCTCGCTTATAGCGCCGTATCATCCTCCAACCCATACACATATATCTGTGTATATACACACATCCAGATCCTTTATCTGCCGGGGTACTGCAGATCGCGCGCTCCGTATAAGAGTGTGTGTAATTGCGCTCTCCCACAGCTACAGCGATTCTCGAGTGAATTTTAACAACTGCATCGAACGGTAGTGAGAGATTCTAATTTTTCGAAAATCAACCCAATACACCAGTACAATAGTATTGAATGGTTGTCGAGACTTGAAACGCGAAAGATGAGACCCGTTTGCCGTATTATATATATACCTGCAGTTAAATCTGTAATGCGTTCGGTTCGCAAGCATTGAAAGCCTCGTACTCCCCTACGGTTCGTAACTGATGGGGCGTGGGAATTCACGGCGAGAGCCGTGACATCACGATTACCACGATGAAGTTGTAACGCAATATCTAGAGTACATAATAGAAGGGACATCGCGAGTCATGATGTAGTACGAGTTAATTTTTGACGCTCGAACCTATTATGTACGTGCACGAGTCGTTTACTCGCGGCAGTGGCTCGTGTTCGCATTCGGATGTTCTATACGTATATGGTTGAATTATATTTCCAATCGATGATTATATGTTTATTCAGATGAGTACACTGCTATACTTGTATAAAAATATATTTTGTTGACGGTCCGACGAAAGCGCGGTACTAGATTCACACGAGCTTCGCGGCTAGCAAACATTTACTCGAAGCAAATTTCTATTAGCGAGGACAAATATATCACCTATCGCTGCCAATTGTGTTTACTAGGCATACTGATATACCTTCCTTCTGACACGAGGCTCACACTTCGTCAACATATTATCATTTCAGTTCTCAAAAACCATCAATCAATTATTAATCTTCGATAGATTCAATAGATTCAATGAATCTATTTTTAAAAAGTAATATCGATTGATACTCCGTGGGGAAGACAAGCGTAAAAGTTCGGAAGCTTTTTTCACCGAGAACACATATCAACTTTTTCCCTATAGGAGATACGATGAAACGTTTCTACTTCTTCTTACGAAAATGTTTTGGCTTTTTACCCCAACGAAATTAGTCGATGGTGTTTTTCTCAAAGTGTATAATAGAAATAGCAAACGTGAAATCGTGTCAGAAGAGAATGATTTCGAAGATAAAATGTCGGATAAATGGTTAAGCGTGATCAGTTAGTGAGAGGAAAAGCGGAAACGAGTCAATCTTCGTGGAACAAATAGAGCAGTACTGTGCGTTTGGCAAATTTTTTAGACTTTGTTAAGATTGACTATAATAATCCCACTCGCGTCATCGTTATATTGAATTTTTGTTACTCACAAGGAGAAGCCAGTTCCGGTGGCTAACCAATATCACGATGACAATCTCTGATGGCTCTTGGTTTCCTAATTAAAATAGGTTATATTTGAAGCCATTCCGTCCAACGTTTCAATTTCCCGAATATATATTATTCGGGATACTTATTACTAACTTCACTCGTGTACAGCATATCTGCATATGAGGACCCTACATAACACCTTTTGACTGAAAATGTTTGGTAAATAACCTTCTTTGACCCTATTGCTAAGTTTTTATCTTCTTCGAACAAGTGAAAAATACCTGGTAAATGACCGGTTTACCAGCATATGCAGATGAAGCGGCTACTTTGCGGAATCTGAGGATGTAAACGTGGGACAAAACGAGTGTTGAAAAAGTACCGGAACATAAAATTGAAGTATTCGACGCGCGGTATACAAGTTGCCGGTGGAACTTTCGTTCCGACATAATTTCCTGTACGTTAAAATCACGTCAACATTTTGTCCGGATTATGCTGGTAGAACGACCCTTTTGAGGGCAATTGTATGGAGTAAGTTAGGAAATGACCGTTTTACCTGCATAGCCTCAGAAACATGTTAACCTAGTTTTAACGTACGAAAGATTATGTTGGGACAAAAAATCGACCAGGATCCCTGTCGAGCATATCAAATCGATACTTTTAATTCTCGTCTCATTTTTCCGATCGATTTAGAAAACTCTCCATTTTTGATCTGTAAAAAATGATGCCCGTTACCCTTCTAAATGAGGTACGATTGGAATGACGTTTTGCACTTTATAATGTATCAATAGGTACTGGAGACCCGATGCGTTCTGTTTGAAAGAAATTGGGTGGTCTCTTTGCCTGTCTGGCCTATAGAAGTATACACGTCGTGGACGCATCGGCGACGATTCACGAATAGGATTGGCGAAAATCTCACTGCGCGAGTGGCGACCCGATCTCTCCTCGTCTGGCGTATTCCCCGTTGTATTTCTCATATAATATGTATATGTCTCAATGGAAAACTCGCCACGTATATAACAAATCGAGCAGACTTCCTCGCGACAATATCCGCGAACTTCCACCCCGCAAGTTTGGTCAGATTTTTTCTATACCCTGGCTTTCAGCTGGCCGGTATAATTAATTCCCCACCGAGTCCCCACGACACGCGTCTCGCGCGAAAACTTGGAACGCGCGCGGCCCGTCAAAAGTCCCTCCCTCGTCGTCGATGCGGGGTCCAACAATGGGAGCTGCGCGCGAGGGAGGCTCTCGTCGCGAAATCCCGCGCGATCCTCACAGCTGGCAGATAGAGAGATGAAGCGAGAGGAGGGGGGGGGGCTGCCGGGTGAAAGAGAAAAAGGGGCCACTGTTCGCCGGGGGGCTCTAACTAGGTGCACATCCTCTGGCTGGTGCGTGCGCGGGCCCGCACCCCGCGTATCTGAGCGCGGAAAGACGAGGATAGGCTGAAAAAGCCGGCCGAGGGCATATACATGTATACACACACACACACATATATACATATACATAGATATAGAAGGTCCGGAAAGACGGAGAGAGAGAAAGAGGGGGGAGTGGGTTGGGGGGAAAGTGGAGGGGAGGGTTGGTTGGTGCGCGCGTATATACATGTGTATATATAGCGGGGGAGGATTTCAGCGCATCCGGCGAGGGAGATAGAGATGAGGGTGGCGCGAATCTGGGCTGGGTCTGTCGCCATGGATACGGCGAGCGAGCGAGCGAGCGAGAGAGAAAGACCGGCTAAACCCACCTCGCAGCCGCCATCATCGGAGGTCCCTGAACCCACCATCTTGCCGTTTTATCGCTTATCTCGTGAGCGCACGGGCGGGCGTCTGCAGCTAAGCGAGAAACCCACCGGCGGATCTCGCGAGAGCTCGGCCAGCCAACTTCTCCCTTGAGCTGATTTTCAACGTGTCGCGCGTAACGAGCCTCGAGCTTCTGTGAAAATTCCGAATTTTTCCCTTCTCGCGGTGGAACGGGATATATTGTCGATGCGACGAATCATATGAATCATCGCAAAGGTTCGAGGAACGAGTCAGTCCGAATTATAGAATTATTGAATCTTCAAAATAAGACATGCTTTTTTCTTGCAAGCTGTGATATTGAAAAAATTCACTTGGCGATGACAAATCAAAAAATGCCTTTGCCGAATCGAAGGCATGCCTTTAGAGGCATCCCAATGTCGATGAGCCTTCGTTTTTGATACATTCTGGAATCATCAAGATGTGCCTCGCGATTGGAAAATCATCATTTTGAAATTTATCGTAGTCATGTTGTACTCAAACAATGAGAGTATGGGACATTCGGGTCTCGAATAATGATCTTGGATACGGAATTCGGGGCCTCGAACTTTCTGTGATGTTCTTCGAGTTTCCCGAGTACGTCATAATTTGTTTGCTGGGAGCAGAAAAGTTCTAACTCGAAATCGCGCAAAATCCGCGCATCGATAATAACAAAAATGTATGCGTGTCATGTTTCAAATACTTCTAAACTGCTGCAGAGAGTTGAATACTTTTCATTCGAAAACTCTACAATTAAAATATTATTCAAGAATTCTTCGTTTCTGAGTTAGGACCTTTTTGCTCCCAACTGATGTTGATTTCTTGGATACATTGTATTGATCATCATTGGTTTGACGTCATAAACACGCATAAAGGCAATAACCGCAATCATCTCCCACAAATGGAGCGTTCTGTTCGAAGAGCTTCTGCTGTACTCCCAGAAAAAGTACCACGGGATTCTTATGGAGTACTGCGAGTAAATGGATGAGTAGTACTCTTTATTATTTACAATATTATAACCAAGAGCTACTCCTCAGATTAGAACAAGCTGAATCAAAACACAATACGTTTATGCTGACGAGACTAAAACGTCGAATGCCATCAAATTTAGTAGAATGAAGTTCTAAAAAACGATGGGAATACCTTGAAAATTTGAAGGGGATACCGGCATGAGAAGAATCTCGGATCCGTTTGACTATTCGTATTATAGCGAAATTGAGCGAAACGAGCAAATCAGTAGTGCGAGTCTTCGTGGGTCCGCCAAGACGACCAATTTTGCTACCCAAAAATCAGCTCGGAGTGATTTATCATCGTACGATCGTCATCAGCACTCCTGGTCAGAGTATCTTCACGTCTATATACCCCTTCATAAATAATTGATTCGAGTTGATTGAACAGAGTTTTCAAGGTCTCAATCTAGTATTGGCAAGCGAGTCTTTTCTGCCCGAGCAGCTCGATGGTTTATTCATCGAGGACCATTTTATAGCATGGGGCAGTAGTAAACGAGTCCTTACTGCTGGCCGTTACGCAAGAGTTCCATTGAAAAGTAGGATGGCCATCAAGGGGAGATGCAGCATCGGCTCTTCAAAGCATCTGTTCTTTTTCGGATGACCAAGCGAATAATGCGTCTCGAGGTAGCCTACACTCGACGGATCAGTCTTTTACGCAAAAAGAAAGAAGCAAGTCGTTCCATCTGGAGGATTTAATGAAATTAAAATCGTCCATAGCTTGTCATGTCTGTAGGTTCATACGGATAGATTATCGTTTACCGAAATTCCCTATCAGATCAAAATCCACATGATTCATAAGCGGCCACATAAACACTTTAGCATGCAGTGTGTGTATATATACGGATACGTGGGAGAACGAACGGTTGCGGCGGCGGTGGCGGCGGCTGGTGCCGCGGACCGATAACATGATTTACACGCCGGCGTAATTAATGTGCGCTCGGTCGAGCTGCGGAGAGGAGGGAGTTACGCTTGTGCCTTTTAAAAAACAATCGGAAATCGGCGACATCGAGGCGGCGCGACGGCGGCGAGCGCCACTCGGATATATTGCGTGTATATATATACATGCACGTGCTGTATCGACGAGACTGTCTCGCCCAACTGCATATATACTTTCTCCGCTGCAGGCTGACAAATTATCGCGCCCTTGCAGTCGAGTCTTCTTCCGAATCTCGTCCCTCTCTCTCCCTCTCTTTCTCTCTCTCTCTTATAGTCTTCGCGGAGAGCGCACTCGTGCAGGAGTATTTATTGTCGATGTCGAGAGCCTTTGTACGGCTCTACTGGTGATGAGTAGTTTATGGCACTGGCAGTTAACCATTTGCTTGTTTTTTTTTCTTCTCTTTCGAAACTTCACACCGAGTATTGCCCCGAATCGAGTCGAGAATTTCGCGGGTTTCGGCAGAATGATTATTTCTCAAAAAAGTATCAATCTCTCGAGAATGAATAGTGACATGCTTCAATCGAGGAAGAATTATAATTATAAATTAATTGGAGATGTGATCAGTACGAGAATAACGGATTATTTGCAAATGATTTGAACTGTATAATATATTTCGACAAATAATGTTCGATGAATGGTATTTATCTATTTACGCTCGGTCAATAGTGTCTTTGACGTATAGTATTTGATTAAATACAAATAAAACAGCTGCGACTCCAGAAATACCAATATCCTTTGTTTCACACTCATGACGAAATATTCTTAATACTTTCATAAACTAATAATTCTGGGACAAACACAATAATATCGAATTTAAACATTTTTTTTTTCTTCAACGGGCTCACATTAATACGAGTATAAGAATGAGAAACTTGCATGAAAATTCTATTTGGTTGTTTTTGCCAAACTCACGAAGATCCATACGGCTTTTTTTGTTTCAATTTAACAAAATTTAGAGGAGATACAGCAAGTTAAAAATATATTGTCTAAATATTTAGAACTTGTGACGTAACCCATACATTGTAGTGCCTCAAAAAATCGATTTTTTGAACAAAGTCGCGTCGCCAAATAGGTGGTATATAGAGCGCGCGGGCCGTTATGCAGTTAGGGTTTTTATTCTTTTCTTTATGAAACTGCCTGCGAAGACGAAATTTCGTCAAGAACAGATGAGCAGCAAGAGAATCTTCAATTGGAAGGCCGATTGTATGGAGCAGGAATTGCAGTTTAGAGGTAATGGAAATAGTATCGAATTCATAGTACTTGAAACTTTGAACGCGTTTTTCTCGAACTGGCCGTACTGATAGTTCTATTAATATTCAACCGGTTGACTTAAAATTTCAACTGTCGCTTCGAACTATAATTTTTCAGGGAACATCGTCGGATTTTTTCGATATACTGAATTTTACCGGTTGTGTGACCGCTTTTCGAATGATTTTTTTCGCGAAAAAAAAATCAAATTGACGCCATTTCTTGCCAAATTTGATTTTCGAAAAGATCCTATGATGTTACCATTTTACTCCATAACGTCGTTCGATTTTTTGTTCTAGGTTCATAATTGTGACCTGTAGTAGTACGGCCGAGGGAACCAACTGAATTTTTTTTTTTTTGATGCACTGGTATGCCACCATTTTGTATTTTTTTGAAATAAATAGAGTGTGATTAGTTCTTCCATATGTGATAAGTCCCATATTTTTAAAAATTGTCCTGCGCTCCACGGGAAAATTGAGATGTATCTTTCGTCGTGGACGGAATTGCATGTGTCTTCGATATGCAGTATGGATGCTTACGCCAATTAAATCCACACTATGAAAGTTGAGAATCGGTGACAGAAATTTGAGTGGTACGGAAAATGAAACTCTACACATGAATATATTAGAAACTGTAAGTGAAGCTGTTCGAAATTCGCTACCATCAAAATCGTCAACCAATAATTTTTTTATTTTTAAGTTCGTTTTTTTCCTCTCAGTGGGAGGGGGGGGGGTCGGACCCCCACCACCTAAGAACCAAAAACGACAAAGACAAATACAGCAATTGATATGGTAATTGATAATTAATTGATTAGATTAGAATAATTTATTTCAGTTTCTTTACCACGTTTGGATTTCACTATATGATTTCAGTATATATTCAGGTGAAATAAGGAAAGTTTTACGAGTTATCGATTTTTTCTGTGAACATTGCATTCGATTGATGAATAGAATGATGAGATCCATCGTAATTTTTTTTATCATTCTTATTGCTTCCTTTTTCTCATCTGGAATGGCAGATAAGGAATCTGATCAACGTAAGTATTTGAAATATTTTTTCCGATGCAACTTTTTTATTTTTAACTACCCGTTTTATAAATTCCAATGAAAATATTTGAGTATTCCTTGTACAAAATATCAGATTCTCCTGACGTCTGAATCATTATAAAATATTCATCCATAACTCTTTATTTTCTACAGAGTCGTTTGACGATTGTAAGAAAACATGTATTGGTAAGTAAAAATATTTCAATAAGTCATATTATTAGCAATTTTCAAAATTGTTGAGACATTAATGAAGATTCTTAATTCGTGGAAAATCACACCATTAATATTGAATAATGGTTCGAATATCAATAGAAATACTTGGAAATAGATTTGGGTATGGTATAATTATTGTATTGTTTAGGAATTTATTCATTTTGATCTGGCTAATAAGCCACGACAATTCTTGTACCTACCTAAAATATAAAAATATCCTATATTGATTTTCATTTCTCAAAAAAAGTCATTGTAATGGTGCCGAGATTTTCGATTTTCTGTTAGTCCAGAGATTTTTAAACAGGTGCAAAAAATACATTCGGGGTCGGTAAAGCTCGCGTTATTTTTTATAGTATGGGATAGAGTAGATTATGAACCATTTAGCGTTCTCCAACCGTAGGTGGTAGTTTCTCATCAGGTGGGAGACAATTAGTTCTACCGAAGTCAAGACTGCTCTCTCTGTAGCTAGTTCAACAATTTGGTGAATTTTATTCTTTGTAATCTGACGGTACATTAATTAGTATGCATCCGCGTTTTAGACAAGGAAAAAAAATTATCGATCAATATATTTTAGTTTTCTCAAAGAGAATTCAACGACCGAACCACTCTGTTTTTTCGATAATGTATTTAAAAAGAAACGGCCAATCTTTTTGAAATCTTGTTCATAAAGTGTGTGGTGGCCATAATTTAAACCGTTCAATTTCTCATAGCATTACGTATTCTATCATCCAAGCAATAGTTGCCCAGGGGAAGATTTGTTGTGTCATTGATGAAATTTTGCATAAATTAAATTAGGAAAAAGTCTATGTTACTCCCAAAGGGAGGATTGATTATTCTGATGGTGTTAAAAATGCAAACTGTGAAGTGTACTTATTTAGTGAAATTATAAAAATATGAGGGTCAACTGTTTTTGCACAAATTTTAGTTCACCACAAAAATTACCATAGCCTGACGTCGAAGTTAAAAAACTTCCACCAATAACTTGTGATAATAATTCTCATTTCAGGTTTGCCAGCATTTGTTGCTGTTTCTTGTTTACGTGGTTGTAGTGGAGTAGATGTGCCTCTTGAAGACACATCTACGTGAGATATTCTCCGAACCATTTCAAGAATGGTATTTTGAACACGGTCCAGATCATAAAAGCGACTAATATTCAATTATCGAACAGTTTAAAAAATATATTATTTGTCACTCTTTGAAACTGCTTTTAAATCATTTTCCAACTGTTTTGATGGTTTTCTTAACAACCCTTTCTTTAATCTTGAAGGTTCCCCTAATCCTTTAACTTCTGATTCTCAACAATATCAAATAAATATTGATACATCGTAAAATCCAAATAGATATTGAATTGATAAGAACATTTTTGCAAAATGGATTCATTATTTGACATCACGATTGAAAATTGATTAATGGAAAACAAAGACACACTCCAAAATAAATGGGAGGAACTGACGCATAAGCTAAACCATATAAAACATGTCATGCCTACAAAGACTCCCGGACTCACCTTAGATAATATGAAAATTCTACTTCTCAGCGTAGAATATTTTAGATCCACTGACTTATTTTGAAGATTTTGTACTGGCTCCATTCGCTTTTCGTAAAGCCATTTTCACGTCGTATTGCTTTTTTTTGTTTCAAAAAATATCACTATATTTTATGTGAATGCCCGTGTCTATATTTACATGTGTGAACGCAATACAGCCAAGCCCCTCTAGTAGGTCGTTTTCGATCGGAAACAAGGCTTGTTAATCATTTTCACACCGTCACTGACTAGAAGTGGGCACAACATTTGAAAAACCAATCGCCCGATGAGACTTTGTAAGACTTTGTTCTTGGGTACCCTTACATTTCGAACCAGAGATCATCGGTTATGGTAATATGTAAATCAGTCAAACAGTCATAAGTCAGTAATTTTGCTCCTATAAGTGCAAATTTTGTTGATACTCTTTAGACTGGGCGCTTATGTGGCGCATATTAGGTACATGTTCCTTATTTCACATCATTCGATGCGGTTTCCTCTATAGAGTTTCAAAGTCTTCACTGTATACACGAGTTAATGTAACCGTTGAATTTTTATCAATAAATATTTTGCAGTATACGGCCTGTAAAGACGTAAACTTGACTCATATTTGTAAATAACTAATGTACAACGTTGAGCACATAAGTCAACATTTTACACACCCCTGATGTTCTGGAAAGTTACGTTCCTTGACGATCATGCTAATTGATTTGTCGTTTACTGGTGACCATTATGGAGTGGTCCCTTCGCAAAATGTTTCGTAACATAATGAGAAAAACTGATCCGCAATTCGAAAAATGGATATATATCATGTATAACATGAAACAAAGCAAAATGGTTCGTTCCGAGGAGATATAATCAAATCGCCTGATATTGAAAAGTGCAGTTGGGAGAAAAGGAGGACTGACCTGTGATGGCCGCGGTGGGCGACAGAGCCGAGGGATTGGGCCTGGGCGTCGGGGAGAAGGCCCCGGCGAGGTAGCCTCCCCTGTCGGCCAGCGCCTGCTTGGCCTTCTCGACGCTCTGCTTGAGCTGCTGGAAGGTGGAGCCGCAGGAGAGGCCGCGGTACGGCCAGTTCTCCTGCTTGACCGGCTGGATCGAGCCGTTGGAGCCGATGGCCAGCTGGCCGGGCGTCGAGGCCGAGGCGACGCTCGCGGCGACGCTCGCCGCGGCTCCTGCCGCCCCTCCGGCCCCCCCGCTCGACGCCGCCGCCGCCGCTGTCGGTCCCTTGAGGTCGAGCGCACCTGCGTACGAACAGCTAGCGCTGTCGTACATCACCAAAGCGCCCCTGCAAACAAAAACAAACACCTTCTCAGTCAACCGAGCACCGCCTGGATAATTTCATGTGTATAAAAAAGCTTGCGTCGCAGTTTGATCGAGCTTCTCAAGCTATATACCCATATCGGTATCTGGCCCAACATCACCTGTGCTGGATAAGAATTCAAAAGACTCATGGAAGGATATCAGTCTGATCGGGGCAGAAATTGATATTTACCGAACAAATGAAATTTTGTTTGGAACAATGGAAATTGAATCGGACGGGAAAATTCGTACCGTCTCCAAGTGACATTAAGAATCATGTTTTTCAGCCTGCCTAGAAATTTACCAGATAAATAATGATCCATTTTCTCATTTAACTTTTATCAAAGTTACCGTAGAAATCACGATTATCGTTGAAAAGGTTTAAAACGAAAAAACTTGTCCTCTGCAATTATTTTTTTTTTAAATTAATCCTTATTCAAGCTATTTCCGAAGAGTGGTATTCTCAAAAATCAGAAACTTTCTTGAGACAGAGCTGACTGTTTCTATTGGTCGAAACATACAAGGCCAGAGACGGTTCCTAGTACACCAAAAACCCTCAAATACTCCATGAACAAACCAAAAACTTTTTATAACTAGCCGGAGGGCATGCTATTAGCACAGATAAAAATAGATTTAGATCAGTGCTGAAGTGATTCTAATAAGTCTGACTTCCGTGATTTAACTTTTGTTTTAAATTGGTTCGAATGTTGCAACTGCACATTTCGAAATAAATTATGCGAGAGAATGGAATTTAGTAACGCGTGTCTTCACAGTAAGCTGGTCAAAATATTTAAAAACCATCATCGTTCCGTAAGGCAATCCGTAGTAAGCAGATAATAATTACACAGGAAAGGTTCAATTGAAAGTTTATGACCTGATTGGTTCATTCGTGAAAACTAACACATTATATATTTAAAGAAATGAAAAATAACTCGTAAGTGTTTCAATTATCTAAAAACGTAATGATCAATGATCGCAAATTAAGAGAAACGCATGAAGAGCAATTCTATCTCATTAGCATAGTTATATCATTCAGTGAAACAGTCAATTGAAATTTATCGGTCAACTCAAAATTTATATTGGAAATGATTTATGCATGGATAGTTTGGTATGTTCCACCTGTTACAGTATAAAGAATTTATTTTATTCGAGGAAGATGCAAAAATTTGAAGTATTAGTATGAGTACTTACAATAACCATTGCCAATGTAATTGCTTGTATTTTATAATTTAGTTAGCAATTCGATTTTTCCAACTCTCAAGCAAAAAAATATCTCGACTAAAGACTGTGGCTATTACGTAACGAAACGAATATTTATGAGGAATTATTTTCATGATACCCAGATTGTATTCAAGAGAACCAAATCTTCATCAGTGTAGTCGAAATGATGAATCTCGAGTCATATAATAAAAGGTAATTTACTCGTTTCAAAGCAATAATAATCGATAATGTTTCTTGCAATTAAAAATGCAAGAAACACTGGCAATTAATCTTTCTTATTAGAATTGCTACAACTATTTCTCCGAAGCCATTAAACATGGGTAATGTATACAACAGTTATGACAGTTTGTATTTGAAAAATTAATGCGCTCGACTTGTTTTCTCGCCAGAAAATATTTCAGTTTGGAAAAATTATTTTCTATATGGTAAAAAAAAAACAGATTATAAAGTACAATCTATAACATCTCACACCAAGCACCCGGTAAATCATTGCGCCGGCACTGTACGATTAAAAAATCCACGATCCGGCCGCTGAGTATCGCGAGCATCGATATTATTTACCATTCGAACGTTCCGATTAAACATACAATGGAAAGTAAAATACGCGGTAGGTAGCATCTCATTTTCAGCATTTACGTTTGTAGATCGCTCGCTCGCTCGCTCGCGCATGCATTTGAGTGCGTGTAATTGTATCATTAGAGCCGGGGGACCACGCGAGTCTGAAACAGCCTTGTTCGCAAAGAAATGTGTCTAACTGGTGCGCCGCGGCCTTTGCGCTCGACCGGATGCCGTCGTGTAGACACACACACACACACGCGCGCGCGTACTTCTGAATGCAAATTCGACCGCTCGTGCGCGGGCTACAACATTTTCCCAAACTACTTTATCGAATTCGTAAAAACTTGCCTCTACGGGCTGTGCACGACGTACCCTTGTTTTTTGCAATTGCTCCAATATCAAAACAACGTCGGCGAGTAGGACAGGACGATGCGAAACCGTGCATCTCTTCGCGGAACGAGCTTAATCGATCTGTGAATGATTCTCACGTTCCAAATGAATTTCAACGCGACGCAGATTAAGATTCACGACTACGGCTATTCCTCGATCGTCAGCAGGGGCAGGAGTCTTTCGCGAAACAGCCACGGCTATATAGGACTCTACGGTATCGTGCTCCATCGATTAGATGACATTCACGGCCCGAATCGCATGTACGAAAACAGCTACAGTGTAGCCACGTTGCGGCGAGCGAGTGACAAATGGATCACACGGTCGGCTACTCGAATCCGAGAAACTTGATTTTGACGGACTGTTCACCTGTATACACGTGCGCGTGGCTTTGAAAAATCAGCGTCGCGCACAAGCGCGCACTGGCCGGACGATCCGCAGCCGCGTGTATAAATATAGAAAATCGGCCGCGCGGGAGCAACACACACAAGCGCGACAAAGTGGCACGCTGGGCACCGAACGAGCTCGCACACACAATTCGTCGCACATCGGCACGCACACACGCGCAATGTGGGGCTCACGTCACTGTGTACGCGCTGCCGCACGTGGGGGGATATTTTGCGGCTCGCAGGTGTGAGTGTGTGTGGGTATATATACCTGCCGGGAGACGAGGTGCGCAGCGGGGGCCGCGGCAGGACGCGACGAGGATGCGTCTCCCCGCGACGGATATATAAGATATCGGAGGCTGCGCGCGCGCGACGCGCGTATAAATATATCGGCAGGTTGCTTATGTCTTAGAGCGCGGCCGACTGATCAGCGCAGGCTCGAGCGCGACGCGCTGCCTCGGCGCGGCCACTAGCGGCAAATTGCCCGCTTCCGGGCCTCATTACATCACTCTGTTACTCTGTTAACGCTCGCCGGAAACCCCTCGCTCTCTCTCTCTTCTCTCTCGCTCTCTCTCTCTCTCTCTCGCACGTGTGCCGCAGTTATTTAAATGCAACAACGTCGCGACGTGTACTCCGTGCATGAAGCGACACAACGCTGGACCGCCAGCCCAATAGACCGCTCGCGCGCGCCACGCTATATATGTATACACACGCATGCGGCTGAGGTGCGAGGGGCTCCGGCGCATTGCTCGATTGATCGCACAGGGCCTTTTGTCCACGCCAGATTCACAACGAGTGTACATCCAGTTGAAAATGATGACTTTCGAAGGTCGGATTTTCTTGTCGATCGGATACGCACCGTCTCATTCACGCAACGCACCGCCCGCGATCCGAGCTTGGATGAATTCGTACAGCGTAAGTGTGTACGTATATTAATCGTTGGTGGAATCAACCTTCCCGCGATTCTCGCTTTTATACCCGACTTCGAATTCGTATCGTTTGAGAAGCTCAATTATATACCATAGGGTCGGGATGATCTATTCATTTTGGATAACAAACATACACTTTTTTAATCGACATTGGACAGAGCGAAATTTTGTCCTCTATAATTGAAAGACAAACTTTTTTTTTCAAAATGCGATGGTCATTTTCAACGTCGTGGGGTTATTCGAGGGTCCATTTAGAATGTAAGTATCGCCGGTTTGATGGATAACCTCGACTGGAAAGCAGGGCACACGGTATAGCCGAAAAATGAAGTTTTCAGATATTCCCCAACAACGGGATAATAAATCAGTGAAAATTGAAAAAAAATAGAAGTTAACTCCCAAGCGGTTCTATCGACACACTTTTATTTCAAATAGGAGGATGGATTTACGTCGTTTATAAAGCTCGCGAAACTTTGTCTATAAATTTCGAAAACTTGAAGCTGGACGCAAAACTTCGTCAACTCCATTGTCTGGCATACCTCGGGCGATAAATCCGTAGAGGGAAAAGTCGGTACGAGCAGCCGTGAAAAATAATCCCAGTTTCTCTGTGCCATATGAATTTAATGATCATCAAGTTTGATAATCATATATCTCGGGAAATTTATCTCGCGAACGATAAAAGCGAATAAATCATCCAGAGATACACGAGGAAATCCGACATTGTCCAAACAGAACGACCACCCAGCGAATCATCGAAGCTGATAACTCTCGACTCGGCCGAGGAAGAAAAGTTACAACCCCGCGATTGCGTCCGCTCGTCCGAAACATCCGTCAAATACAGAATCGACTGGCGAAGCATCAAAATGCCGTCGTAACTCTCGAGTCGCCGCGAACAGCCACACGTATACACAATCGCTCGAGTAATCGCGAAAGGTGCGGGGCTGTACGGAGTTAAAAGCCGGGATGGCGAGGGCGAAAAAGTGTCGTAGAACGCGCGTACGTGTACATATATGCGGGGGGTGGGAGGACGAACGCGGAGGAAAAATAATGGGCCACGCAGGAAGCTTGGCAGCGCTTCAGCTAGTGGCATCGTATACATATCCAGTGCAGGAGAGAGTCGCTTTTCAGCGAGGCAGAAAAAGGCCAGCGGCGACGAGAGACGCGCGCACACACGTGGCAGCTCTCGCACGCTGCTTGACTCCGCGCGTTGTTGTTTCTCTCTTCTTCTTTTTTCTTTCTTCTTTTTTGCCCCAGCTCTCTTTTACGTTCGCCAGCGACTCTTTCCGTCGTTTCTCCTGCAGCAGCCCATTACGCTCGCGCTCTCCTCTTTTTTTTCGGCCCTCCTCCTCCCCCCAGACGCGCTCCAAAGCGTTTGACCCTCCCGGGTGCGTTATATTTTTCGGACGCCGCGCGAATTATTCATGAGCAGTTTAAGATTGTAGGTCAGCGACGGTAATGGAATGCGTGGAAAGTGATGCTAATGGGGCGTCGTAGTCGTTCTCATCGCGGTTATCCGAGCGCGCTGTATTGATGATTATCCTATTTGTCTAGCCGAGAAGACGCGAATTTCGGGGGCCTTTGATGATCGTTATAGGCATGGTTCGTCGACGGAAAATCAATCAATCGATTTATTACTACGATCGTCGAGTAATACTCTATAATGGTGTGTAAAATATCAACACAGTCTGTAGTGACATGCTTGTCGAGATAGTTTTCGAGTACCCACAAGTAGATCGTGTCGAGGCTCGTAGGAAAGCGTGTCCAAGATTTTCATGGGTTTTTTGTCCATATTTATTTTCGTTGCGACGTTCTTTATTGTTTTTAGAGAATATGATTTCGAAATACCTAATTTTGAAAAGTCTAATCATCGTTTTCGTTTTCATGAAACATTTTTAGTTCGATATTGGCCTTACAAAAGTTGATTTCATTTTTATCCATGGGATTTTGTGAATAATGATATTTCGTACATGTCGACATTGTAACGATGATTGACAAGATATAACCGAAGAATCAGGACGTTGAGCTAAACGAGAGTACAAGTGACTCGTGTGTGTGCCCTGAAACATCGTCTCCGACCAGAACCTCATAATTAGGAATGTATTATATTTTTTGCATGAAATAAATTGCATAAGTATTTAAACTGTAATCATGGTCATGAACGTAAAAGAATCCAATTCAATCTCCAGTCAATTTGTACCAAATTATCGTACGCGAAAAATAAGCTCAGTAAATGGCAAACATTTGTCGTGTCGCCGAAACAACCATCAACCAATGGATACAATTTTCATTTGCAACATATATTCCCACAAGTGAGAATCTACTGAATTTCGTCTTTATCTCCATCAAGGCTCCCCTGAATACTGGAGAAGACATTTTTCCGGACTAACGGATCCACCGAATGCTCATTGAACAACCAAACTTCATACTATTCGTCAGATTGAATTTTCTCGACGAAAGTATACATTTTACAGACGAGACGGAGAACCGAAATGATTTTCGAGCGGTTCGCGCGGGGTGCAGCGGGCGCGCGGAAATAAATTAGTCTCTCGGGACGAAGAGCAGCTCCCATTGTCGACGAACAATGCCTCATTCGCGTGAATTTCGCGGGTTTCTCGCTGGCGCGAGCCGCGGAAAGTGTCAAAGCTCACGTCACACGACACTTGCCCGTTGCGATCGCGCGCGCAGCTGCGATACTGCCGCGCCAAATTATCCGTAACGCGCTCCTCGTTTATTACCACTTATTTTACAATTTGCATGCGCGCACATGCAGCGACGATACCCGTCTCGCTCGCTCGTTCGCGCGCTCGCGTCCGATTCACGTCTTTTTTTTTCCAGACCCAGTTATCGCACGAAAACAAATCATTCGGGATATTGTCTCCCGATCCGCGCTGTGTAACTCGCAAAATCAAACGGCACACATGCTTGTTTCCCCTCACAGTGAAAATTGTTCACGCTATCGCGGGACGAAAATATATTGATTTCTGATTTATAATTCGGGATCGCGAGGCGATCGTTATATTCAAATATTATCCCGTTACGCGAGAGGTACTACTTTTTTCCACTCTGATCTTCGGACGCGAGTGAAACGATTTTTGGGACGAACGTATAGAACCGAATCGCCGAATTTACACGACTGTCTCGTTTTCTCCGACAACAATCAAATTAATCATATAACTATCAAGCGAGTGTGTGTGTCTCAACAACGGATATACATGCGCTAGAAATAATGCAATACAAAAGAATTGGATCGAAATGTTCACAGCGACTATACACAGCTTTACTACTAATCATTCGCCCTAGACGCGCGAGATGATTTATTCACTCACGTGGCTGTTTCACACATCGGTGTTCATATTAACGACCGTACATCACGTGAGTCGGCTCTAAATCTGACAACGCAAACGCTCTATTTTCAACGTAACCAGGCCCAAGCCAAATGCACATTGCTACAACGATATATACTATAAATTTATTCCTCTCGCGAACTCGAAACACAACCATATAATCATTCTGTCTCGACTTTGACGCGCTGGAGCAACGAAAACGAATCCGCACCGAAACCCCAATGGCGAAGGCCTCGGTCGCGTCGTGTATACAATCGCGCGAGCAACAAGCACGTTCGGCCAGTTGTGCATATACATGACTCACCGTCAGGACGGGGTAGCTTGCTTTGCTGTTCGGTACTGGCTCGTTGTCCCTGGGCCCGCGGCTCTTTGTGCTACACTGTACCGCGAACACGCGCACTGCGGGACATCGGCTCTCGGAGGGATATGTAACGCACTACTGCGAGACAGCGGCTGCGTGTGTGTGGGCGCGCGCTTGGACCGGCGGACGTCGGGCGCGCATTCGCCGAGTGCCGCGAGCCGAAGATCGCCGCAGCAGCAGCAGCAGCGCGCCGGCCCACGGCGTTATCAGAGCGCGGCAGTGGCGCGTGCGCGCACCGCCATCCTGCCCCCGCGGAAGGCGGGATCACCCCCCCCCCCCCCGCCCCTCCCGAGGGTGGATCTTCTTCCCCCACTCGCGAGCGCAAGCGCGCCCACCCGACTATACGTATACGTATATGTATAGATACGGCGAGGAGCGAGAGGACCGCGCGCGCGCGTCCTTGGGCTCGAGCAGATAAGCTTTTATTTCGCTGCTGCAGCGTCTGCTATACGCGAGCTTGCCGGGGGAGCTCGACTCTTGCCATTACCGCGAGGCGATGCGCGCATTATTTCGACCCCCGCCCGCCCACCACCGACGAGCTCCAGCCCGAAAAACGAGACGTTCGTTACACGGTGTGTGTGGATGTGTGTGTATCAAGCGATATCGTATCGCGTCGACGCGGACAAATAATATTCGAGTGTATTTACGCGCCCACGAGTCGAGTTATATACTTATTGGTAGTTTCGGGGGAAATAAATTGGCAAGTCTGGGTGATATACGCGATAATTAAATAAACGAACAATATACCCACTTTTTCCGCGAGATTTTCCGTCGATTCCCTACGATACGTATTTACCCAATCCGATCGGCGTCTTTTCTCGAAAGTGACTTACAATCGGTACATCCTACCACTGTATGGAATTTGTATTGGTACAGAGACATTTTCATCGTATAAAAGTGAAAAATTACTTTGAGAAAAAGGTGAATTTTTACTCGACTTGACGTGATTATCCGGTAGTGAATAGTTAAGTAGTCGATACCACTTTAATGACGGTGAATACACATTGCATCAAAGTGAATGAGTCATACACTTTCATATAGTGTTTTTTCTTTGTAATAATTTTTTTGATTTGATCTATGATTTTTGAGAAAAAAAATAATGAAATCTTATTATAACACGGTTCACTCGAGTGGAGTGCATTCACAACAATCGGATGTTAATTAGTTCATATACAACAAGAAGATTTCTCCCAAGATTAAGACTGTTTTCTCGATCCTAGAGGAGTCTAGTTTAACAGGAGGAGACATCGCCTTTGACATAGACTGATTTTCCCTTTTTCACAAAAATTCAATTTTCTTGAGTAATATTGATATGCTCATGTTCACTTCATTGTCGCAACTTTACATTAGAAAAACGTGAGAACACCACGTCAGCCCAAATCGTATACACGAGGCATTTACGTCGCGTCCAAACATATACATCAATAATCATCATTAATCTGCTAATTTGTCTCGTGAGCGATTTTCGATCGAATCATCGATAGGTGCAGTACGTACACCGCCGTATATAAATATACATCAGACGATAGGATCAATGTGTCGTGTAGCGCGAGCGGGGGCACAAGTCGGTATCTCTGTTTGGACAGTATCGGAAATCGGACGAGCAGGGAAGAAAATGTATACGCGTATGTATATGCGTGTGTG